>OZ030022.1:68155000-69355000 GCA_964023405.1 Apodemus agrarius
AACTCACTCTGAAGACAAGGCTGGCCTCGAACTCAGAAATCTGCCCGCCTCTGCCTCCCAAGTGCTGGGATTAAAGGCATGCACCACCACCGCCCGGCTCATACCCACACATTAATGTTATAAAGAAAAAACATTCGGGCAGCCAGGGCTACACAGAGAAACCCTGTCTCGAAAAAACAAAACCTAAAAAACAAAATATAGTGTTTTTTTAAAAAAAGATTTATTCATTTATTATATGTAAGTACACTGTAGCTGTCTTCAGACATCTCAGAAGAGGGGGGTCAGATCTCGTTACAGATGGTTGTGAGCCACCATGTGGTTGCTGGGATTTGAACTCAGGACCTTCAGAAGAGCAGTCAATGCTCTAAACCGCTGAGCCATCTCTCCACCCCCCATAGTGTTTTTTTCTGATTTATTTTAATTATGTATGTCTGTGTGTGTGCATAGAGTGCCCCCATAGAGATATACATAGAGACACTATTGAACATGCAGATGCCCATGAAGGAGGGCAGGTGGAGCCTGGAGTCACAGGCAACTGTGAGCTGGGATTGGAGCCTGGGTGAGCAAAAGCTCGTACCCTCTGAGCCGGAGCTCCAGCGCCACCTAGTGAACATTCAGGAAATACCCTGAACACAGAGACATGAGAATGTTACAACTGAATGCACACTCACTAGTTAAAATCAGACAGTAACAGCCGGGCGTGGTGGCTCACGCCTGTAATCCCAGCACTTGGGAGGCAGAGGCAGGTGGATTTCTGAGTTCAAAGCCAGCCTGATCTACAGAGTGGGTTCCAGGACAGCCAGGACCACACAGAGAAGCCCTGTCTCAAAAACAAAAATTGTACAGTAACAAAAGAATCTAAAAATAAGGCTGTTATGTTTTTGTTAAGATTAGTTCAAGAAAATATTTGTGTGTGGTGCTTTGCCTATGGTTGTCAAGTAATCAGAATAAAATATGGTTTATAGCAAGGTGGTGTCTAAGTAGGAAATTTATTATGAAGATTTGTTTTTAAGTAACTTGAAAGAATCATATAATTTCCTATTATCTATATTTAACACACATTACATATTTTGTTATATGCTGTTTGGCTGCATATCACAAAGGAAGAATAAACTTGTGTCTACTTTGTAGAAACAGAGAGCTTGAAGATGTCTCAAAGGCACCCAGCCAGCCACAGAGCAGGAAGCAGCATGGACACCTCTGCTGTCACTGTCACGTGTCCCAGCCTCGTAGACTTCTGTTCCATATCCTCGAAACACAGGGGCCACCACGAGCTGTCAGAGTCTTGCAGCTTTAATAAGAAAGAAAAAGAGCCAGCACTAACCTATGAGCATCCTGGAACTCCAAGTCTAGGTTCCCCCAATCCTGCGGTATCTCCCAAGCAAAGGAAGAAGTCTGTGTCCCTAAGGAAGGAAAAGGATAAAAGCCCAGAACTTTGTGAGACTCCTAAACTCAGAAGGAAAAGATGCACGTTACGCAGACGGCTAGACTTATCTTTCACTCTTCTGAAGGGGGATTCTGACTCGCAAAGCGGTTCTCTGGAAAGTGATATAAGCCAGGGTCTTAGCCTAGAAAGACATTTGCCAAGTAGCACTTCAGGCTTCCCAAAGGAAGACAACTTTAGCCCATTAGTTACCAGCACGATAAAAACAGAGGATGCAATTTCCAGCAGTCAGAACTCAAGGCTACATTTTTCTCAGCACAAGACTTCCACCATTGATGATTCCAAAGACAACTGTGGCTTATTTGAAGTGGAATGTCTGTCTCCAATTGAAGGCAATGATCTTAAAGATTCTGTCACACACTTCAGTGACAGCAGTTTAAGTGTTAGTGATGAGAATACATGTCCTGAACTTCTGGGCTCCTCTGGTAGCCAAAGAAGCTGTGGAGGAGATGTGAGCACATCTGTAACTCCAGTAAGTAGTCTCATAGCAAAAATCAAGTTTAATGGAATCCAAACCCTTGATTCTTCAGCAGAAGCAAGAGATAGCCTTTCAACACCTGAAGACAGTGGCTTTTGCTCACTTAGTTGGGACAAATCAGAAGATTGCCTCTCTGACCAAGAGGGCTCTTTTCAAGAACTGTTTCAAAAACATAGGGGGACTCCCAAAGTTGGGGACCTGGTAAAAAAGCCAAAGCATCTTGGGAGGTTGAGAAGACTATCCACTCTACAGGAGCAAGGCTCCCAGTCAGAGACAGAAGATGAAATGCATACAGTCCATCCCAACTCTGAAACGGGAGTGGGTGCTGCTTCGAGTGTCTTGGAGAGTCAGCGAGGCTCTCAGGAGACGAGTGGGGATTTGGCTTTAAGCTTTAAGGACTTATCAAATACCCCAGCCCTGCAGTTGGTGCATGAGCTCTTTATGAAAAGCAAAAGGAAACGATTCCAGCAGGAAGATGACCAGGAATTCTTGGAGGAAAGGGATGAGGGGAAAATTGCCAGACTGCAGTATGTTCTCGCAGGCCTGATTGGCAAGAAGATGGGCGTAGAACGGCTGGATATCCTGACAGAATTACAGCATAGAGACCTGAAGCACATCCTAGCTATGGTTCTAGAGGCCTTGACTTCGGAGAGTTTATACAGGTAAGAAATAAAAGTGGCTCATGAAAGAACTTTTATCATTTTTTTAAATTGGTGTTTCTGTCTTCGGTTGTCTTACACTATATCAAAGGAAATTTAAATGACCTCCCTAGTAGGCCTATGATCCCTGATGGGATAGGCTAGGCCTGTAATCCCTGCTGGGACAGCCTGTACTCCCTGCTGGGACAGCCTGTAATCCCTGATGGTACAGCCTGTAATCCCTGATAGGACAGCCTGTACTCCCTGCTGGGACAGCCTGTAATCCCTGATGGGACAGCCTGTAATCACTGATGGGACAGCCTGTAATCCCTGATAGGACAGCCTGTAATCACTGATGGGACAGCCTGTAATCCCTGATAGGACAGCCTGTAATCACTGATGGGACAGCCTGTACTCCCTGCTGGGACAGCCTGTACTCCCTGCTGGGACAGCCTGTAATCTCAGGTACTTGAGAAGCTGAGGGAGAAGGTTGGTCAGGAGAAACAAAATCAAAATGCCAAGCTTTATTTCAGAATTGCTTGTTGTTGTTGTTGTTGTTGTTGTTGTTGTTGGTGGTGGTGGTGGTGGAGCTTGCGCTTGTGTGCACGCTCTTGTGCGCTCGAGCTCGCTCGTCTGTGTGTCCTTTTTAATCACTCTCCACCTTACTTTCTGAGACAAGGCCAGGAATCCTCCCACCTCTACTTCTGCACACTGGGATCCCAGGTGGCTGCTGAGCTTTTCATGTTTTAATGAATCGAAACCCAGGTCTCCGGCTTACACAGCAAGCACTTCACCATCTCCACTACCGTGTGTGTGTGTGGGGGGGGGAGTGGACAGACAGACAGACAGGCAGACACAGACCCTTACATATCCCAGCCTAGCCTTGTACTCACTATATGGTTGAGGATGACCTTGAATTGATTTCCATCTTTCAGGTTCTAGGATTTCAAGGTGTATGCTACCATGCCCAATTCCACAGATTTTAAATGTTTGATTTAAAAGGTTCTCATCCCATTGTCAGATGCAAGTTGTTTTAAGGTTATGATACTTGATCAGAGATAGGAGAAAAAATTATGGTAACAGAAATTGTCACAAATAATGGATATTATTATTTAGTCCAAATTTTAGGATCTCAGAAAAATAGCTAGCTTTTTCTAGCTATTATTTCTAGAATTGGTCTTCAGTGGCTATGCATATATGCCTTGTTTCATCTTAATTGTTCTAGCAGAGAAAGCTAGTTGTTTTCAGGGATTAGAAACTGAAGAACGTGTATCCACAGATCTGTGTAGACCCCATGCTGCTGCATGGTCACAGACAGAAGCAGAGGTTTGGGAATGGAGATTACAGATCTGGATGGCAAAGACTACATCAACCAGACTGCATTCAGGCATGTGGGGAGGGCCTCATGGCTATCACAAGGCAGGCCCCTGAATCGTTGTGCCTGGGAGAACAGAAGCCACATGGGGCGGGTGGTTGCTAGATGAGGCCATGCAGGAGTCAGTGACCCTCTCTGAAAATATTTTAACATGCATGTGTGTGCATGCATGTTGCACATGTGGAGGTCAGAGGACAGCTTGCACACATCCGGTCTCTCCTACTTGAGTCTTCAGGTTTGGTGGCAAGTTTCTTATCTTGACGAGCCACCTTGCTACCTTGTGACTCTTTCTTGATGTGGAAGATGTCAAGGGTGGATTATATCCTTGCTGTTTTTATGGCCACCACTCCAAAGCCTGTCTTTTACCCCCACACATTCTAGGCTATTGTGGAAAATTGTAGCATTTAGAGATGGAAGTCTTCTGAGGTATCTGTGTCTCTGTGTAATTCACATACTGAGAAACATCCCTAGATAAATTAAGTCGCCTCCCAGCAGTCCAGAATTAGATGGAAGTCTACCCCACTGGGTTCTCTGACCTTTCATCCGATATCTTCCTAAAAACTCTTAAGGTTCTGCCACTTTCAGAGTATACTTGGTAAAGCACATATTGCTATAACGCCAGTGGATAAAATATGCACATGTATGCGACTGTGTTTGCTGTTCAAAGATGTTAAAATACTAAGTTGTAAAAAAAAAAAACAAAACCCAAAACAACAAAAAACAAACAAAAATCCAAAACATGGCTGAATACAGGAATGTTGTCTGACGAGTTGGGGTGGGGCAGACCTTTGCTACTTTGTGGGTTCTTCTTTCTCCACCCTTTCCCCTATCACCAGCTAGGAGAGAAAGATAGAAATGGAGGAGAGAGAGGGGGAGAGGGGGGAGGGAGGGAGGGAGAGAGAGAGAGAGAGAGAGAGAGAGAGAGAGAGAGAGAGATCCTTGAATCTAATTTCTTGTTTCTTCTTGGAAAATGACTACTAACGCACCATAACCAACACCCCCCCCCCAATGACAGTCAACCCCACCAACCCCACCTATCATGGCTCTAGCATTTATATACCCTCTGAAAAATTCCCAGAATTCCAAACATCACACAATTGCAGAAACTCAGAAACTATCTGCAGCTGGTAAGATCATGCCTTTGCTAGAGCACAGGGCAAATCGTAGTGGGCTGTGACAGCCAGCCTGAAGCAACCCCATGTCCCTATATCTGGGATTAAAATGAAACCATTCTTATATTATTTCTGTGTTTTAAAACCAAAATTCGCCGGGCGTGGTGGCGCACGCCTGTAATCCCAGCACTTGGGAGGCAGAGGCAGGCTGATTTTTGAGTTCGAGGCCAGCCTGGTCTACAGAGTGAGTTCCAGGACAGCCAGGGCTACATAGAGAAACCCTGTCTCAAAAAACTAAAAAACCAAAAAACAAACAAACAAAAAAACCCCAAAATTCAAAAATTCTCACTAAATTGGAGTATTTCAGTACCAGAGTCAGAATGTTGGCAGACAGTTTGGGGTGGTTGCTTATGTGAGCTATCAGTGATTTCTGCCGGACTTATGGAGGGTGTGTGTGTGTGTGTGTACATGTGTGCACATGTGCATATGTGTGTACATGTGCGTATGTGTGTTCGTGTGTGTGTGTACATGTGCATATGTGTGTGCATGCACGTGTGTGTACATGTGTGTATATGTGTGCATGTGCATGCGTGTGTGTGTGTGTGTGTGTGTACATGTGCATATGTGTATACATGTGTGTATGCGTGTGCTTATATGTGATCCGGTTCAGGTTTTCAGACTGGCGCGGCACTTGAGTTATCTGGTTCTGCCTTCCCTTTTAGTGGGTGACTTCTGCTCACCTCTTGTGTGATATAAAGGACATAGACTGACTTTGAGAGGTTGAGGGCACCTGCACTGGCCACGGTGACATAAAACAGTGAGTGCCTTTGTTTGATGCCATGATTTAGTGGTTTGCTAAGTTGAAACAATAAAGACCAGCTTATCAGTTTAGTTGTATTAAGTAGTTGAAGCTGTTGAGGAATTGAGAGTCTTGGGCTGAAGCTGTCCATGGGCTTTGTGAACAGAACGAGGGTACTGTTGTCAGTAGGACTTCCCTTAGGATTGGAATTAGAGCCCCATTTCATTAAATAGGGTGCTATGTACAACCGTATCTGTGATTTAGCACTCAGTATTTCCAATGAAGGGTTATTCCTAGGTTTATTTGGCCAAAAGTGATAGAGATTTGCTAGGCAGATGAATAGGAGAAATTAATTACTCACACTAAGGATGGTCATCATTTGCGGCATGCCGCGTTCCAGATTGTCATCATTTGTGGCATGCCGCGTTCCAGATTGTCATCATTTGTGGCATGCCGTGTTCCAGATTGTAACCAGACACCACCTGAGCCCCTGGCTCGGGTCTGTGAGGTTATTCTTTGCTGTTGCTGTAGTTTCCGACAGGATCTCAGTGCAGCCCAGACTGGGCTTGACATCATGGTAGCCCTTCTACCCCATCTTCCCAAGTGCTTCACTGAAGGCTCATGGTGGCCTTCAGTGAACTCTTGAAGGCTTGCCACATGGCTGCACAGACCGGAGCACTTGCCACCGATCCTGCCAAGCTCAATTCCCGCTCCTACGTGGTGGAGAGAACCAATTTCACAAGGTGTCTGTCCTCTGACCTCCATTTGAGAACCATACCATGCCTGTGCCTTCCCCTCCGCCCAACACCCACCAGAGAAACATTTAAATGAACACATAAGAAATAGTGATCTAACAAGATAATGTCCCTATGTACTTAGTATTTTAATAGGAATCTTTCATATGGTAAATTAGTATGAGACAATAAGCTGATCAAATCATACTATTATATAATTTAAAGCTTAAGTTTACTGTCCAAATCTTTAAGATCATTTTTATTATTGGTTCCTCATAAGAAAATTTTAACCTTTTGGAGAACATACAGTAACAGACTGACCTGTTTGTTGTAGTGCTTGGAACGTCAGCAGAAACTGGCGTGAAATTGTGGCTCAGGATAAAAAGGCAAACAGGAGGAGGAAACTTTATATCATACAGCTGAAAGCAAATGCGCAGGTAACGTGAACAGTGCTGCTTAGACGTGGGTTTGTATCTAGTGACTGTGTCACTGAGCACCAAGTGCTGGTTTTTGTCTTTTAATAGTTTCTATTTAGCAAGCATTCCCTTGTAAGTGCTGCTACCTTTTCTAAGCTATCCCCACATCCTCCATAGTGTTAGCAGCCACTCAAGCTGTTTGCTTGGTGGCTTGTTGACACATTTGAATACCAATGACTTGCTAGAGCCTCTTCACGGTTAGATACATGGTAGCATTTCAAAGTCCAGTCTTGTAGGTGCATATTGCTCAAATTACAAGGATAGACGTTTCTGTCATGACCCCTGCTGCGTGGATCCTGTGCTGGGGTGCTGGAGCTGGGCAGGTGACACAACACAGGTGTGCTAAGGGACCTTCTACTTGGCCCCTCTGAGCGGGGGACTCTGTCAGCTAGGCAGGGAAACAGTGTCTGCCAAGGCCTGCAGGGGGCGCTCTGGGAAGAATGAGGAGCATCAGAACTCTTCCTTTGACCTGATGAGGGAGTCTTACAGAAACAGACACGCAGCTTTGTGTGGACCGGACAATGGCAGCAGCGTGCTTGGTGGTAGAGTCCACTTCAGGCCTTTCATGGGCGCCAGCACAGCTGAGCATTCACTGCATTACTTTTTTTCTAAAAAATTACTATACATACATTCCTATATTTTAAAAAAACTTGTGACCGGGCAGTGGTGGCGCACGCCTTTAATCCCAGCACTTGGGAGGCAGAGGCAGGTGGATTTCTGAGTTCGAGGCCAGCCTGGTCTACAGAGTGAGTTCCAGGACAGCTAGGACTACACAGAGAAACCCTGTCTCGAAAACAAAACAAAACAAAACAAAACAAAACAAAACAAAACAAAACAAAACAAAAACAAAAACAAAAAACAAAACCAAAAACCAAAAAACAAACAAACAAAAAACTTGTGTGTGTGTGTGTGTGTGTGTGTGTGTGTCCATACTGCATGTGTGGACATGAGAGGACAGCTTGGGGCAGGCTGATTTCTCTCTCACCGTGTAGGAGCTGGTGTTTGAACTCAGATCTTCACTGAGCCCTCTCGCTGGCCCTGATTTCTAATTTGACTAATACCTGAGCGGGAACATGAAATAAACACATAAGACCATCTACATATAATTTGTGGATTTCTCTTTTCACTGAGATACCATGTTACTGTGAGGCTTTTTTTCAGTGTGGCTGCCCTGTGGCTTTTTCTCAGTATTGTGACTGCTGGTGCCTGTTGCTTCTAACCCTGGACACACAGGACACTGAATCTACTAACATTGCAACCACTAACTTCACAATCCCATGCGTGTGCGAGTGTGTGTGCGAGTGTGTGCGAGTGTGTGTGTGTGTTCTCCTTGCCCAGTACACATACCGACATCAAATCGCGAGAGTTGTTTCCTTCCCCCTGCGGGTCCTGGGAGGTCAGAAGACAAGCAAGCTCGGGCTCAGGCTGCCAGGCCTGCTGGGACGCACCTCACCTCCCTGGCCCCATACAGTGTTTTTAAGAGGGTTTCCATGTATATGACGGACAAACTTTAAAACTAGTTTGAAACAGCTGAGTCGGTGGCATGTACTTGGGAGGCAGAGGCAGGAGAGCTCCGTGTTTGTGATCAGTTTGTTCTACACAGGGAGTCCCAGGTCAGCCGAGACTACACAGAGAGGCCCTGTCTCCAACAAAGCAAAACAAAAGTTTCAAACCAGTACCTATTAATATGTAAATTGTAAACTTCATTATACCATTTTCTGCTTAATTTCTCTAAGCAAGAGTCCTGGTTGTGTTGACAACCCACCTGGTAATTCCAGATAAAATGTTTGATCCTCATATCCTTATCATCGGTTTAAAATAGGAAAACTAGCTGGGGGTGGCAGCACGAGCCTGACCCCAGGACTCAGGAGGCAGAGGCAGGCAGATCGCTGAGGGTTCAAGGCCAGCCTGGTCTACAGAGCAAGTTCCAAGACAGCCAGGGCGGTTACACAGAGTAACCCTGTATTGAAAAACCAAACCAACCAATCAAAAAACGAAGATGGAGGAGAAAAATCGAAGAGGAGGAGGCGCCCTCAGCAGCAGCCACCTTGGAGGGGGAGGATGGTTTCGTGGGTACAGGCCTTGCCTACAAGCCTGATGACCCGAGCTTAACCTCTCTGACATGTCTCTGACGTCACACGCACGCAGTGGCACGTGCTTGGCCCACACAGTAAATGTCCGGAAGACGGCGACGACTATGATGCATGCTCCCCGCCATGTTGGCACTGAGCCTCTGTGGAGCTCAGCTTGGCACTGAGGCGTCTCCGCTTCCCAAGAACTGGCGCTGCAGGAGCTATCGCGCCTGTCTGTCAGTCTGGCTTCCTACATTTTTTTCCTTATTTTAGTTTGTTTTTAAAGCTCCTTCAAAATACTACAAACTTTAGAAATAAAATTGGGCCGGGTGGTGGTGGCGCACGCCTGTAATCCCAGCACTTGGGAGGCAGAGGCAGGCGGATTTCTGAGTTCGAGGCCAGCCTGGTCTACAGAGTGAGTCTAGGACAGCCAGGGCTACACAGAGAAACCCTGTCTCGACAAAACCAAAAAAAAAAAAAAAAAAAAAAAGAAGAAGAAGAAGATTGGGTTCTGAGGTTTATAATAGTGTGCTGAGCTCCCCCGGCCCACCCTTTGCTTCTGTAGACAGGGCCTGGCTGTATTCCAGGCCCAGGATGTCCTCAAGCTAGCGGCAGTCCTCCTGCCTCATCCTCCTGAGGAGTAGGATCACAGCTATGAGCTGCCGCAGCAGGCTTCCGGTCTCTGCTTTTATTTCTTATGTTTTTAGGTAAGGTGCTACACTGGTATTTGTTATTTTTTATTTTTTGACACAGGATTTCTCTGTGTAGCCCTGTCTGTCCTGGAACTGGTTCTATAGTCCAGGCTAGCCTCTGCCCCAGCACTGGATTAAAGGCGTGCACCGCAATGCCCGGCCTGTATTGGTCTCACCCGGAAGGGCTTCTGTCACTTCTCCAGCCTCTCCACACTAGCACCGTCTCTGCTGCCCTGCTCTGGACCGGTTCCTTCAGTCTTATGACCGTAATTCCATCACCATTTGTGGGTGAATCAGATTTAGGTGTGACACAGAGGTTGGAGCCAGTGTTAATAACATGTACGGTATCATTATTCGTTTGTGCTCTGTTTGGGAATAGGGTCTTCCTGTGAAGGTCTGGAATTGTGTATATAGACAAGGCCAATTTTAAGCTGGTGGCAGTCCTCCTGCCTCTGCCTCTTGAATGCTAGGACTATGGGTGTGTATCAGCATGCCATGTTTGTGTGTGTGTGTGTGTGTGTGTCTGTATTCTTGTGCACGTGCATGTACATGACTTGCACATGTGGAGGTCAGAGGTCAGTGTCAGGCACCTCTCTCTATCGCCCTCTGCCTCACTTTCGTGACACAGGATTTCCCACTGACCGTGGATCTCAGCAGCTTGGCTAGGATGCGCAGGTCCGTGAGGTCCAGGCGTGCTGGGGCTGCCCAGCCAGGGCTGCAGGTGCAGGCCCGGCCACTCTGGCCGGCTTTTATGTGACAGCTGGGGACCCAGATGCCGAAGCTAGTGCTCACACAAGCCCTCCCCAGCCAGGGCACCATGTAGCTCAGGCTGGCCGCGACCTCCTTGGCCCTCCTGCTTCCCCCTCATGCTGAGATGCTGCTTGCACCACCACACCCAGCGTGCCACTATACAAGTGTCTTCCTGTGTAACTTCCTCCCAGAATTATTCATTGCTGGTTCTATCGCTGCCCCACTGTGTGCCTCATGTGTCTGTCTGTCTCGCCCAATCTCCACAGAAACATCTCAAAACAAAGTCGTTTGGTGGGTTTCCTCAGATTATCGTGTCACAGAAAGGTACTGAGTGAGACTCAGAGCACAGGCCGGTGCACTCAGTCAGAGCTGAGTACCATCGGTCTTCCATCTGTCCACCATCTTTAGAGCAGCGGGGGTGCACGCCTGAGCTGAGGTACTGCTTTCCCTTTGAGTGTCATCACAGTGTCCACTGTCCCATGCACTGTGGACGAGCGGCCCTCAGATGGCTCCACGGTCACAGCTAGGTGTTTTCAGTAATGCAGCACCAGGTAGCAGAGGCAAGTGCGGCTCTGTGAGGCCGAAGGCAAGCCGGATCTCCACGGCAGGAGTGAGGCCCGAGTGTGGGTGGTACACCCTGAGAACTGCGCCCTGAACACTGCTGGCGTGCGCATGCGCCTTGATCAGCTGCTCCGCCCCGTCTCTTAGACATTCAAAAACAAAACAAATAAACTAAACCCCCGAAAAATAAGGAATGTCTTATCAAATGAATAACTGTTTGTTCTCTGTTTGCGGCAGCTGACTCCCGATTGGCTTGGTGCATGCGTGCTGTACACATCAATTGCCTCAGAATCAGGGGTGGTGTTTTAGTGCGCTCTTGGTTAGACACTGTGGCCTAGGCTGCAGACAATAGAGACAACATAAAAGACAGTCTTCCACCGAGTTCAGTCTGTCCAGCTGTGTTTAAATGACACACTTTACAGCTCAACACTTTAAACAGTGGCTTGTGGCCTGTGTTTTTAGCTGTTACCTGCTTCACTTCTGGTGGCCCGCTCGCCGCATTCCCTATACTTGGTCTACTATAATTTCTCATGTTTCAGTTTTCTCTGTTCGGGGCAATTAAGGCCCAGGAGACTGCCAAGACAGCAAAGAGCCCCGTCCTCGGGTTCATCCCGAGAGCTGGTTAATCATGCCCGTGCTGTGCTGGAGAGACACTCCCCACCAGGCTGCCTAACAAGTACAAAGCTGTACAGATTACTTACTGAAAATGCGTTTCTAATTATTCTTCTAACTTTATTGAGGTCTAATTGACAAAAGGGCATTGTATTCTTTTAAGGTGTACAAGCAAATTCACACACTTCCTGACTGAACATTTGAGTAATGTGGGGATCTAGTTCAGATGAGAGATGCTTTTTGTTCCTTTAAAAATATCAAGGCTGTTTAAAGCAACTGTAAAAGTGAATCAGACCCAGATATTTGTAAAAACCAGCCAAAGCCATTGGGTTACCTGACCCCAGCTCGTCCAGCCTGTGGTTAAGGTAAGAACTTGCCAAGAATCCACGGCAAGCTCCGGCAAGCTCCACCCTGCTCCCAGCCCGCCCTTTAGTCTTGACTTTAAAGTGGATCGCAAACTGCTGTTTGTAGGCCGAGTCCTTGCTGTCACCTGTATCTCTCAGTCAGCTGTACTGGATAGCTCCTGCCTCTGGTATTTCTGCTGTCTGCAGTGGCTTTAAGAGCTCAGCCCTGAGCAGCTGCGGCGTGACGTGCTTGCCCCTCTATACTACCTGATTCCTTAGAGAAGTTTGCCAGAAATAAATAAACGGCTTAAATAAATGGAAAAGTAATTGGTCATATCAACAGAAACCCAAAATGTATTACTTTTTGAGAGAGAGAGAGAGAGGAAGGAAGGGAGAGGGGGGAACGGTCACCATGCCAGGGTCCACATGTGGCGGTCAGCCCTCGGCTGCCTTCCTGCTGGTGCAGGTGCAGGTGCAGGTGCAGGTGCAGGTGCAGGTGCAGGTGCAGGTGCAGGTGCAGGCTCTCTACTATATGACTTAGGCTGCTGTGCTACAGACTCGCAGAGATCCTCCTGTGTCCACTCCCCATGTAACTCACCATACTGCTGGGCTTGCACCACTAGCTAGTGCTTTTACCCACAGAACCACCTCCCCATCTCCAAACTTAGGTGAGAAAAGATTCCCTGCCTGACCCCCTCCCACTCCATCGCATCCCCCCCCCCAAAAAAAAAGAGAGATGATGCAGGGAGAGGTTCTGATGGTATAAACCCTCCCAAACATTACCTCTCGGCTAGGCAGAGAGCCGTCCTGGCTTGGGAAGTTTGACTCTGCCGCGTTGTTTGTTTCTCCTTTCTTTACCACAGGGGGTCGCTGTGTTACGCGTTCAGGATGCTGCCACTCGGCTCCGCCTTCTGAGTCGCTCGGCCTTAAGATCCGTGCAGGCACAGGCGCCCAGTGGTCAGACGGAGCAGGCTCCAACTCTGTCCCCTTGGGGGGATGTTCTGACACCTGTAGCAAGCTCTTCTCTCACCCACCTAAGGAGCAAACAGGAACAGTATGTGAAGGTGAGCACGGATCTCCGTTTTTAGAAGTAGTTAGAGTTTGCAATGAAGCGACTGAGTGTGCGTGCCTCCCTGCAGGTTGCCCGGACACTGTTCACTGATGAAGCTTTAAAGCCTTGCCCGAGGTGCCAGTCCCCTGCCAAGTATCATCCGCACAAGAAACGCGGACTATGTAGCCGCCTGGCCTGCGGCTTTGACTTTTGTGTGTTGTGTCTGTGTGCTTATCATGGGTCTGAAGACTGTAGAAGAGGGCCAGCAAAGGCGAGAGGTAGCAAAGACGTTCTCCCAGGGAGTGCCCAAAGCAAGCGGAACTTAAAACGCCTCTGAGAGACCAAGGAGCCACCCGCGCTGGCCCATGTTCTGACTTCAAATTATGATTGGTTTCAACGCATGCGAACCTTCCCATTGATGACAGTGATTTATTTCCTACTTTGTATATGTTATAATGCACACCATTGTATATTTTCTTTAAAGTGATGAGTTTTGAAAGAGTTTTATTTTACTATGTCATATCCCCATTTTAAATATTTTGATGTTTTAAATAAAGAATTTCAGGGTTGTTATATATGTGTGTTTTATTGCTCCATGTAACCTTTTAAATTTGTGCATTTCATAACAATGTGTTGAAATGTTCTTCAATTGATTAAAAAAATAATTTCCAAATAATTTGAAAACATTTGAACTTGAGGCCAGTGAACTTTCAGGTTTGGAAAATGATGGCTGAAATTAAATATAAATAAAATATTTTTAGAAGTTCCATCAAATGTAATCTATAATTTCAACCTTTCTCTTACTTGATATTTTAGTAGACTTTTGGTTTAGTAAAGTTTACATAATACTAATAAATGTCAGTTATAGGGACTGCATAGTTACTTATAATGGGAATTTTATTTAACAAACTCCTATAAGTCACACATTTCTAATTAAATACTTTAAAATCTGGAATTATAGTAACAGATTCTGCTATTTTAGGAGATTTGGGCTGGGCAGACGCGTGACGTTATTAATAATGGACATTATAGTTTGTCTGTTTGAAATGCGCCTTTTTCCAGAAGGGATTTGAGAATGAGTGTGCTCTGATTACAGATCCGTGGCAGACGGACGACCTAAGTCTTATTGCTGAAAAGAGAGTACGAGAGGCCCTTTTGCTTTTGCTTTGGGTGTTGCTGCTGTTTTGTTTTGAAGACAGGGTCTCACTATGTAGCTCTAGGTCTCCTGAAGTCCCTATGTAGACCAGGCTGGCCTTGAACACACAGAGACCCACCTGCCTCCTGAGCTGGGACTAGAGTCCTACACGACTATACCAGGCCTCAAGAAGGAAACTTTTAAAAGATGATTTATTTATTTTTATCTTATGCACATCGGTGTTTTGTCTGCATATATGTGCGGGTATTAGACCCCCTGGAGCTGGGGTAGAGGCAGTTGTGAGCTGCCACGTGGATGCTGGGAATTGAACCTGGGACTTTTGGAAGAACAGCCTTAACCACTGAGCCATCTCTCCAGCCCCATGTGAGGGGGACTTAACCACTGAGCCATCTCTCCAGCCCCATGTGAGGGGGACTGACAACAGACTTGTATTTTGTGTATGTAAATGAACTTTATGAACAATATGTGTGTCCATACTCTACACACATATTTCAGTGGAGTTCTGAACACATTATTTTAAGAAAATGATTAATGATTAAAATTAAAACTAATTAAAATTTACATATTTTCTAAGTTGAGTGTCTCTCTTTTTTTCCTTTTCTTCTTTTTCTTGTGACAAACTCTTACTTTGAAGTTCAGGTTGGCAAGGAAGTCGGTATATAGCTGGGCTGGCCTTGAACTTGAAGCAATCCTCCTGCCTCAGCCTCCTGAGTACTGGGATTATAGGCCATCACACCCATCTTGGTGTCTATTTAATTTCCTGAGGCATCTTCTGCACCAGGACCGATTTTCTAATGTTCGCTTCGGTCTTCACTGCCCCCCTCCCCCACCTCATCAGTCACAGAGGCTCTTGAGAACATTTTTAGGACATTCGCTTTGGTCCTGATTCTCTTACCGTATGTTGTCATCTTGGACCCATTTCCTCTCTTGAACTGCTCACTCCCTGTGGCCTTCAGTGTGTCTGGGCGTGGGTATGTACAGGAGTGCAGGTACCACAGGAAGGTATCAGATCTGGACCTGGAGTCGCAGGCTGTGAGCTGCCCAGTGTGGGTCATGGGGCCTGGGCAAGAATTGTCCTTGCTTTCAACCTCTGAGCCATTTTCCAACCCCCAAAGCTAAGTTCCCTTCCCTTGGTTTAACCTTAGCATAAATCACAGTTATACATTCATGACACAAAGATTCACTGAGGATTTGGGCACTTAATAAATTACATTCCTACTTATGTCATTTCTTTATATTATTTCTGGCTAAGTAGCATTGCAAAAGATCAGATTAGGGATGGAGAGATGGCTCAGTAGTTAAAAAGCACTGGCTGCTCTTCCAAAGGACCCAGGTTCAAATCCCGGTGCCCACAGCAGTTTACAACTGTCTGTAATTCCAGTTCCAGAAGATCTGACACGCTCACACAGATATACATGGAGGCAGAACACCAATATAAATAAAATAATAATAGTAATATCAGATTATTGCAGTGGGGTGGTATAGGCAAGGGAGAGATCCCCTTCCCCCTACGGCAGGCAGGAGAGCCCGCCCTGCCCCTCACTGACTGCTCACTCTGGAGAGCAGCCCCCCCCCCGCCCCCTCGCAGCCCTAAGGCCATGAGCAAGGGAGCCGCTCCCACCCCTGGTCTGCCGTGGAGTGGAAAGGTCAAGATTCTGCTAGTCACCTGCGGCAGGCAGAAGAGCCAGCCTCGTCCCTCAGTGGCAGGAACACCTGGGAGAGAGAGCCCCGAGGGTGTGAGAGCAGGAGGCTGGCCCTGCCCCTTTGCTGGCTGCTGCCCTGGGTGAGCTGGCAGGGGCAGTGCTGGAGACCCCGCCCTGGGGGTGTGCGTGAGGACAGCTGATGGACTGGCCAACTCAGATACCTCTCACCACCACCCCAACTCTACCCTATTGTGATCTGCTGGAGAGTGTGAAGGTGCCTGCCATGCAGATCCAAAGCTACAGGATCTCCCTGACATAGCACAACGACAGGAGTTTGGAGAGGCGTCCCTGTGAGGAACCCGCATAGGCAGGAGCAGAAGCCGGAGGCTTCAGACTGCAGTGAACACGCGCAGCTACGGCACCCTGCAGCCTGCACAGCTAGAGTTTTTAGATCCTAATTTCATTTTCTCTTGCAAGGAGAGGTTGCAAGGGCAGAGGGGAGATATGAAGGGACAGAGATGAGTGGGATTGGGGTGCATGATGTGAAATTCAAGAAATAAGATCAAATTACTCATTTTAAATACAGAGCAGTTAATTTTTACGAGAATACTAAGACGTGCCACTAGGGGGCACCAAAGACTGATTTATGGTGTTAAAGGCCTTCTACACGTAAACGTAGCTTTTATGAATTTGACAAATACTATGACATTTTCAGATAGGGGAAGTGTTTCTCTACTTCATTTTTTTAAAAGTATGTGTAGAATAAATTTGGGGAAAAGTTATTACTTTGAGTTGTTAATTAAAATATTTTAGTTGGCTTGCAAGTGTGTGATCTCTCGAGGAGCCCTTTGCTGGCTTAGTTGAATGCCACAGGGATAACAATTGGTTGTCATTTGACATGAGGAATTTATCCAAATCTTTTCCTTTAAAAGGAGACTTTCGCTGCCGTTATTCCTTAGTTATTTTTATTTTCCTTTTCCTTCCTCCTTTAAAAGGAGGCTTTGACTGCAGTTATTTTTTAGTTATTTTTATTTATTTAGTGTGAGTCAGAACTGAGCCTCCACATCTCTGCTGCTCTGGTTCTCCTGGGCTCTGCTTTCCGGTCCTTTCCTGCCTCTTCCTGGAGCGCGCTCCCTCCGGTCATCTGCCCCCTCCCCTTCCTGCTTCAGCTGCACAGCTTTGGCTCCTGGGTGGGGTCCGGCTGTCAGCCGCCTCTTGCCCCAGGCTGGCTGGCTCCGTGGGGCAGTTGGAACTCCTTTGTGAATCAGAGCTTTTCTGTTCTCTTCCCAACGCAGCGAATTCCTCCACCCCACTGTGCTCCCAATCCTTAGTCTGAAGGAAGCCATGTTTGCCAGGCCCTTTCTCTCCAAGGCACCTGGTGAGGTTAGGGACACAGCACATGAGGAGGTGGGGGAAAGGTCGCTCTTGAATCAAAGGACCCCGACATGGCTCCCTTGGTCTTGGCCTTGGCCGTCAGGGAAGTGTAAGGTGCTGTCTCCTTACGGTGAGATCCTTACAGTGAGATCCACAGATTCTCACTGTGATCAAGTATAAGTGCTCTTTATTTCCTGAGAAGATAAATGTTCTAGGGGCAGGGCTGTGTCCCCCTTTCTCCGTGCATGTTCCTATAATCTTATAGACACAGGTAAAGGATGACTGAAGGGGCGTGGGGGCCAGGGGCAGGGACCCCAATGCAAAAAATGAAACTGTTACATTCTCTTTATTGTTGGGTTTTGGATTTGCTTTTTGACAGGGTCATACCACATAGCCCTTGCTGGCTTAGAATTCTCCATGTAGACCAGACTGGCCTCGAATCCACAGAGGTCCACTTGCCTCTCTGCCTCAGTTGCTGGGGTTAAAAGCTTGTGTTAATATGCCCAACTGGTAGCTCATTTTTAATTTGGCTAGGCAGTGAACTAAATGCCTGGACACGTGTGTGTTAGGAAGAGCCAACTCTACGAGAGAAGGTGCCAGTATTTTTTTTTTCCAGAAAAGAAATATCTAGATGAGTTGAGAGATAGACTCAGCCCTTACTGGTGAGTCTAGAGCTGGGGTTTACTGCCTGCTGGTTGCTGTTAGACACTGGTCTTGGCTTAGTGCCTGCCGCTCGGCATGGGTCTGAGCACCACATGTGCGCAGTGCCCACAGAAGCCAGAAGAGGGCAACAGATCCCCTGGAACTGGAGTGACAGACCGGCCCTGCGGCAGGGCCTCTGTGTGGGTCCTCTGCCTTGTTAGAGAGCCACTGTCTGTGGTTTTTGCTTCTAGCAGATCAGAAATTCCCTGCCCTCAACGACTGACACGTATTTAGGGCATTAAACTTTGAGATATTTTGACAAACAGTATTCTTTCATATCTTCAAATAATTTATCAGTTTCTTCATTAAATAGGGTTGTTGGAGGAGCTGAAAGATTGATTGCTCAGGAGTTAAGAGCACTTGCTTTTCCTGAGTAGGACCCAGGTTTGCTTCCTAGCACCCACATGGTGGCCGCACCTCTAGTTCCAGGGGATCTCATACCCTCTTCTCGCCTCTGTGGGTATTGGCATGCATATGGTGCACAGTCGTACATACATGTATGCAAATATTCATAATCGTAAAAAAGGGTTGTTCGGTACATATTTGTTGAGCAACTACTACATCATAGTTGCTCAACTATTGTAGCTACCTGTTGGAGGTAGCAGAGATGCCGACTTAGTTCAAAATAATCTCTTAAGAGAGCTGGAGAGATGGCCCAGGGGTTGAGAGCACTGGCTGCTCTCAGAGGATCCGGGTTCAATTCCCAGTGTCTATGTGCTGGTTCACAGTGGCTTGTCACTCCAGTTCCAGGGGATCTGTTGCCCTCTTTTGGCTTCTGTGGGCACCAAGGCACACACGTGGTGTTCAGACACATAGGCAGGCAAAACATGCTACACATAAAGTTATCGCTAAGAGCTCAAAAAGGAAAATGAGTTTGGGAAGAAGAAACACAGGAAGGTCAGGGAGAAGAGAGGAAACCAAGGAGTATTTTCCTTTAAAGATATTTCATGTATGTGTTTGGCTACGTGTGGGTCTGTGCACCATTGCGTGCCTTGTGCCCACGGAAGCCAGAAGAAGTCACTGGATCCTCTGGGACTAGAGTAACAGATGGTTGTGAGTTGCCATGTGTGCTGGGAATTGAACCCAGGTCCCCGGAAGAGCTGCAAGTCCTGTTAACCGCGGAGCCATGTCTGCAGCCCCAGAGGGAGGTCTTCTTTACCTGTAAAACTCACAACATCCATAAATTGGCATTTTTAAATTTTGACTAGGAAAGGGTTAAAAACAAAATGGAATTATCTCACCAGCACAAACTAGAAACAAAGCAACGGAGTGGAATCTACGGACAATTAGAACAAATCTAAACCAGCAGGCCCAGATGGCAGTTAACTCGGATAAGCTAAGAAATTACCTAATGAATATATTAAACTAATTATGTTCTTCCAAAAATTATGAACTGTTAATTTAAGAAGTATAAAAAACAAAAACAAAAAACGTCATTTTCCTACTAAATGTCATACAGGTGTGGGTAATTGTTTTGCAATGTAGATAAGGTATAGATAAGGTATATAATTTAACGACAGAAACAAAAAAGCTAATGTTGGTCCAGAGGAGCGTGGGAGCAGGGCGGTGACAGCGTCACTGTCACGATGCTTCGGCCTCCTGGGAGGGGCCGGGCAGGGTCTCAGGAAACCCCCAGTGGATTAGCTGGTCCTTCTAACTGGCGAGGGTGGTTTCGTGACATGGCACTAAGACAATCAAAGGCAGAGCAGAGCATGCTCAGAGCTGTGGTCTGGGCGTCGCCCTCAGTGCCTGTGGGCTGCAGGAACTCCAAGGCAGGCAAGGGAGAGGAACCCTGTAGGGACAGGCAGAGGACGGCTCCATCCTGGTGTGTGCAGAGGCTGCTGCTCAGGAGGAGGGGTGTGGGGTCACTAGCCTGCAGCCCACATCCCGGGCTTGGATTAGTGAGCACAGGTGTCTGTGAATAGTCTTAGTTAGAACTGGGGCCCCAGGGGAGGTAGGCTCTCCCTAAAAGTCAAGAGAGCCTCGCCACTGAGGAGATAAACCTGAAGACCACGGAGAGGCAGCACTTGACACCCAAGAGGACCACTGTAATAAAAACGTCACATGATACTTGTAAAAATTTCAAGTGAGAAGTGCTGGCCTAGTAACAAGCTGGTGAAGACAATCTGGGAGATGGTCGTTATTCCCTGGAGCTTTCAGCGTGGAGTTGCCAGGGGAGCCGCCGGTCCTGACTGGTCCTCATCTGCACACAGCACAGCAGTCTGGACGCAGACAGTCACGGTGTCATCCTCCCTGCACGCAGCACCGCAGTCTGTACGCAGACAGTCATGGTGTCATCCTCCCTGCACGCAGCACAGCAGTCTGTGCGCAGACAGTCACGGTGTCATCCTCCCTTAGCTGTCAAACCTGGTCCCCAATGTCGGGTGGTTAGTAAGTAGGTTGAAAACGCTGTCACCTTTTAACAGAATACTTCTTATTCATAAAAAGTACGAGGTACCTGAGCCTCGAAAACATTAACTGAAGGAACCCAGACACAAAAGAACACGAGTGATGTGATCCTGTCTGTAATGACATGCCCAAGCGGGAGGAGCAGTGGCGAGATGGAGACACACTAAACATTGTGCCGTTTGTTTCTTCAACATTCCGGAAGTGTCTAGCTTTGTGCTGTTGGGCACTCTGCCCTTGAACTGAGGGGACCGGGTGGTGTATGACTGATGTGTCATTACGGTTACAAAAGCTCCAACAGTTTGAAGTTTATAGTCAAGGCCTTTGGGTTCAAGTTACTGTCTTTGTGGTCCCAAAGCTGTTTTTAACCTTGGGAGATTGTTTTGGAATGTCCAGCTGGGGTCACGACTGCTCCAATGAGACCCCGTGACCAAGAGCAAGTTGGGGAGGAAGCGTTTATCTGGCGCTCTCCAACATCACTGTTTGTCATCGAAGGAGGCCAGGACAGGACCTCAGACAGGCAGCAACCCGGAGGCAGGAGCTGATGCAGAGGCCATGGAGGGTGCTGCTTACTGACCCAGGGGTGGCCCCACCCACAATGGACTAGGCCCTTTCTCATCAACCAGTAATTATGAAAATGCCCTACAGGCTCGCCTGCAGCCTGCCCATCTGAAGGTCTTTTCTCAGTTGAGGCTGTCTCCTTTCTACTGATTTCAGCTTGTGTCAAGTTGACATGAAACTAGTCAGCACACCATCTAAGGGTGAAGGCTTTGGAAGGTGAAAAATGTCTTAATAGCTGGGTGTGTAAAAACACACACACACACACACACACACACACACACACACACACAATTCTATATCTGTTTTCTAAACTACAAACCCAGAAGAACAATACTGTTCTATTTAAGTTCCCATTCAGGGCTCGTGGTAAGAGGGGGCAAAAACATGAGACACTGTCCATGCTCAACAGATTAAGTTATCACGGTGGCTGTCTGGCCAGAGTGAGCAAGCCTGGGCCGGTGACTGAAGTGAGGACTTCCGGAGTCCAGCCCACACTCACCTCAGGGGCGGCTGGTGGTCCTGGGGGTGCTGCAGAGGAAAGGGCTGACAGCTGATGCAGGCAGCCCCAGTGCCCAGCAGTTCACTGCACAGTTTACTGTACATTTCTGACTCAGAGACTGTAGGATTGCTGTGGCTTTAACGTATGGGTTTGCAAGAACCAGGGGAGAAGCCAGTGATAGGAACCCAAGGGAACACAGACATGGAGGAAATGGTTCTGGTAAAAGAAAGGGCCGTTAGTTTCTCCGGTGGCAGATTAAAAAATTGTGTACTGACTCTCAAGTTCTGATGCCACATTCTGAAGTCCCACGTCAACTGCAAACTGAGAATCCTGGTTTGGGGACTTCCTTGACAGTGGCCCTGAACAGCCTTCTCGTCTCTGCTGATGACAATACCCTTCTGTGTGTACAGACAAGACTCTTCAAGAGTCATTCCCAAATACCTGTTTCTTTCCCACACCCAACTTGTCAGAACTTCTAGGCTCTATTCGTTAACACTTATTTATGTGTATGTGCCGAGTGTGAATACCTCATCTGTGCGGGAGGAGGAGGTGGGGCCGCTGGGATGGAGTTCTGGACCTGGACCCTCTGGTGCTCTTAACTGCAGTCGCCCCAGCCCCTCAGCCCTCCTCCCAAACACAGATGTGAGGCCCAGAGGCTGTGCTGCCCGCCTGGCCACCATCAGCGAGGGCCTGCCTGGACCGAGCTGTCTCCATCTTCTGCACAGCAGCCGAGGTAGCACTTTGATCTCTGCTGGGTCCCAGGTTTGGGGAACCCCCACCCGTCTCCCTTCACCTCCTTGTTCCCTTCCACTGTTCTCCCTTGGTTTCGCTTGGCTCTCGGATTTTGTCTGGGAAGGGCAATATTTCACTTATGTTTTTTTCCTGTGTCATGCTGAAATAGCAATAAATACAACCAGGGAGCAGGTGTCTGCTTCCGTGGAACACAGGCGCCCATTGTCTTAAGGGCACACTAATACCCACCCCACACCGAGGAGGCAAATGTGGAGCCACCCAAGGTTCTTAAGTAGGTCAGATTTGCATTTAGATAGCTGGTTTTACTTTCAGCATGGATAATGGATTTAAGGAGAACTCCTAGCTGGAAGTTGCTTCCTGGAAGACAGACAAGTTAGGGGCTTTTCAGCAGACCAGCTGCGAGCCAGCACTGAGGCTGTCTGTGGGTGCTCCTGGGAAAAGAGCAGAGCCCAGATACAGAAATGTGTTGAAGCAGAACTGGCCGAATCCGGTGTTTGTCTGAATGTGGGGTTTGGAAGGAAAGTTTTAGGGGGGCACTTTTGGCTTGTACTTAGAAGATGTATCATTTAATGGTCATAAGATTTATGCCCCAAGACGATACTATTTGTTTTAGTTGAGATAGGTTCTCATGTAGCCCAGGCTGGCCTTGAACTCCTGATCATCCTGCCTCCACCTTCCTAGTGCAGGCTTTGCAGGTCTGTGCCCCAACCCTGGCCAGAAGATGAAGCTCAAAGACCCTGTTTGGGACTGGGTGTGGCTTGGGTGTGGAGTGATAGGGTGGGGTGGGGTATGTTTCCTGTTAGACACTTGCATGGTAGGAAGCAGTTAGCCCTGGGGTTTATTTAGCACCACTGAGGAAATTCAAACTACAGAATGGGGTATTTTAAGTTTTATAAAAAATTGTTTTTAGTATTTGGAATAATTATTAGTTTAAATTTTCATCTTTTCTATTTAAATAAATTATTATTGTTATTTTTATTGTTATTATTATGGTTTTGCTTTACTGTAGCCCAGGCTAGCCTTAAACTCTATGTAGCTGAGGACAAGCCTTAACTCTAGCCTCCTGCCTTCTTTTGTTAACTGCTGGGATTACAGGTGTGTGCCACCGCAGGGCTCAGTTTTCCTAACTCCCTTCCTGAACAGGGCATTCTAGGGTAATCTTCTGTGGTTCCCAGTTAGGGTAACTTTTAGTGCTCAGAGTTCATGAAACTCGCTTTAACCTTTTGCTACAGGCGACTGACCAGAACTAAGCTGAGGCCTGGCTCTGCGGTCCTTCCCCGGGGAGGGTCAGCTCCCCCCGCCACACACACACCCCGCGCCCCCGCCAGCTGCCCTTCCCCCTCCGAGGAGCCCTGCGATCTCCACAGTAACGGCCGCTCCCCAGCCGCCACCCCTGGCCCCGGCGCCTCTGCTTTGTCCAGCTCTATGGCAACAGCGGGCAGCGCGGAGCGGGCAGCCCGAGGCCGCGTGCCGGGGGCGGCGGTCGCTCCCCAGACCGCGGGGCCGGGCAGCTGGGCCCCCCGACAGGATGCCGGAGAAGCGGCTCTCGGCGGGTAGGTGGGTCAGGGCGGACCCTATTACCCTGTGCTCTGCCTCGCTAAGCGCTCCTTTTTGCAACTGGGGGCCTTAGGTTAGCTCTGGGGTCACAGTGGGTCCCAAGCCAGAGTCCAGAGATCTCCCCTCCCCACCTCCGCCTTGAATCCTACCTTAAAATCTAACCCATGTGCAGATAATGGGCATTTTATAGAGCCCACCCGGGCTGTCTACACAGTAGCGCCAGGGGCTGTCTCAGATGAGTTGTTAGTCTAAAAGGCAGATCTGAGTGCGAAAAGGTAACGTTTTGTTTCCTTTCAGAGCCGCCAGAAGTTACGGAAGAAGAGTTTGTAAGTACAATTTAGGGGGGCAACTTAGGGTTTCCCCCTTGGCTTTTGTTTTAATAGAAATGGTTAGATTCTAGAAGAAACTGCCTGCCTTTCCAATAGCCATTCCAGCTAACACGGTGGCGAGAACAGGGCTCTCTCACATTCTCTTCCGGCCAAAGCTGTCTTCTGTAAAAGACCTCATGTCATTTCCACACACTTGCTGTCCCTGTGGGGCAGGCCGGCTGAGGTCTCCATGGCTTTGTGGTGATGCGCTGGCAGTCCCTGGTTGCAGTGAACAGTAGATGGCAGTGAGTAAGGCTGCTCTCCCCAGCCGTAGAGATGGGACAGGAGGGTCGGGAGTTCGGGGTCATCTTTTGTGACAGCAAATTCAAGGCTACTTGAGATCCTGTCTTTAAAAAAAAACAAAAATAGCCAGGCAGTGGTGGCACATGACTTTAATCCCAGCACTTGGGAGGCAGAGGCAGGAAGATTTCGAGGCCAGCCTGGTCTATAGACTGAGTTCTAGGACAGCCAGGGCTACAGGGAAAAACCCGTCACGAAAAACCAAAACCAAAACCAACAAACAAAACCAACAAACAAAAACAACCAAAAAACTCCAACCAACCAACCAACCAACCAACCAACCAACCAAACAAACAAACAAACAAAACAAAAAAAGCCACCCCCTCCCCACCCCCCATGATAGCGGTCTGGCTTTTAAACTCAGCACTCTGAGGCAGAGGGGAGGATTTCTGTAAGTTTGAGGGCAGCCTGGTCTACAGAGCAAGTTCCAGGGCCTCCAGGGCTACTTAGAAAGACCTTGTCTCAAAAACAACAACCCAATCAATAAATAAATAATAAAAATGACAAAACCAAAAACACAAAACAAATCAACCAAACAACCAAAACAAACAAATACAAAAACAGAAATAGAAACCAGTAATCTATTTATAAGTGCTTAAATTGTTTCTAAACATTGTTCTCAGATCAGAATTTTGGAGAAATTGAGCATACTAAATATTTGCCAAACCCATTTATCATTTGGGAGAGTGCTTTCCTTCAAGAACATTCGAGAAAGCCCACTGCGTCCGAGGAGGAGCTTGCTCTAGGGCACGGGCAGATGCAGAGGCGACCCCTAGTTCCTACAGGGTCTGAGGCTAGAGCCCAAACCACGTTCAGTGTTTGCTAATGTAAATACTCTAGCACTTACCTCTCTTGTTGGCTGATTATCCTATTTACTTTTGAATTTTCATTCAACAAATATGAGTGACTGTGTAGTCAAAGTATTGTCCTAAATACTGAGGCTAATAAGTCTCAAAATATTAACAGTCCAGCTGGGGCTAACACAGGAGAGAGGGCTAAGTCAGCAGATACTAGGAGGAGGGGGGGGGAGGAGAAACTCCAGATTTCTATGGACACCAACATCCAGGTACACACAGCTCGTCAGAAATGCTCCCACATACCAGCAGAGCCCCCCCCCCTTGAGTGGGAACTATCCCACCACTTAGCCTCAGTGCTTGGTGCAGCAGGGCTTCTGAGACATTCCTTTCCTCTACGGTCCAGCCTGGGACTGCTTCTTAAGAGCACTTAGCATTTGAGTGAGTGTGCTTGAAGAGTCTTAACTTGTCCTGCTTCCCTGGTACCCGCTGGGTCCCAGGCCTTGGTCCGTCTTCTTTCCCCTTCGCAGCCTCTCTCTCTTTCCACCCCCGTGATCTACTGACCTCTGGGACTCTGCTCTCCAGAAGTTTGTGGGTGAGCCCCTGTAGCTTCACCCTCCTCCAGCTCTTGAGAATCCCAAGACCATACGCCATCCCCACATGCGCTCAGGCTGTCGCTACATAGCCCGTGTGGGCCGGAGCCTGCTATGTGTGCAGCCCTGGGCCACGCCAGCCTTTGCCTCCAGCTGCTTCAGGGCTGGGTGGATTGCAGATCGTGCACCACGTCTGGGTCCAGACAACACTTTTGACACTTTTACATGTCTGGTGAGCAATCAGGTGTCTGTGTCACCTCTTCAGAACCTTCACCTGCGCTCTCCAGCCCCATTCTGCTTTTCCGCTGCTTCCTTGTGTTTTGGCGAGTGGTACACTCCTGTCCAGTGGTCCCTCCCTAGCCATGTCTGTTTCTGCATCCGTGGACCTGCTGTTCTATCGCTGGCTTCAGCCCAGGGCATAGAGTTTGGCTGTAGTATAATTGATACCAATTCAATATTCCTTCTCTCAACTGCAGCTCTTCTTTGTTTAAAGCAGCAGATGCAAACGTGTGTGCACTGGCTGTCCTCTCTCTGCTGTTGTGCTGCTATGAACTCTTTCCAAAATTACCATCTTACTCCACTGTAAGAAATGAGGAACAGCTGGCCGCAGCCTGATGTTTAACCCCCGGACAGCCCTCTGAGGTATTCCCACCTTTCATAGACGAGGAGGCCAGAGCTCACAGAAGGTAGGACTGAAGCCACTTATTTCGTGACCCATGGAGCCCTTCAAGCGCTCAGTCTGCCTTACTCTGCGCCCAGCCTTGTTCTCTAGGATACATATTTATTCACCCACTCTGCTCTGAGCGCGCAAAGCACCTGGCATGCTCGCTCTGCCCAGTGGCCGTGTGCCTCCCTCTGCTGGGTTTTGATTGGGTCACCCTTCCTCATCCATTTCACAATCTGGCACAGTCCTTCTGGCCCAGCTCATCCCCACAAACCCCTCCCAAACCCAGTAGCATGCAGACTGCCCTGGCACTTGGGCAGCTTCCCACGGAGTCCAGTTTGTGACCACGTCCTCAGATTCACGTGCTCAACCAAGTGTTGGCTGACTCCTAAAATGATTAGCTTCCTCGAACATAGGCTAGCTTTGGTTCTTCAGTGCATGTTGGTGGTCTTATCAGTAAACGGCACGTTCTTAGGAAAAGCTCCTAGCTACTCTTCTGTCTGGAGTAAAGCCCAGCATGTCAGCCTATCCTGCAGGTAAGTGCAGTCATGTGACCAGGCCTGGGTGAGAGGCTGTGAGTAGGACTGCTGGGTGTTTGTCACAGTGAACAAGTCTCCTTCTGCTGGGTGTCTGTCACAGTGAACAAGTCTCCTTGTTTACTATAGCAACATCCAAGCTATAGAGATATCAGAATGAGTCTGAGAAAGCTGTCTTAGTTGAGAACAAACAGCAATTTTCACAGTTAAATGCTGTAAATACTGTTTGAAGCTAAAGTCCCTTTTTACATGTACATATTTTTATTTATGTAAATGATTTAAAGGACATGAGTTCAGATTGTCTTATAACATATTGGGATTTATTACATGCAATATACACATTGAGTCAAGTTACTCCTATTATTTTTACTAGTAAGACAGAGTACATTGAGTATTTAAGTATTTAAATCCTGATTACTTTACTCTTGTCTACCTTAAAAGTAGTTTGTCTGTACTGGGAAAACCCAGTCTCAACAATATGGTGGCCGAAACGAGACCTGCATAATGACGACACCAGCTGACATGCCAACGTGAATGTCACAAGGTCCCTGGCTGCTGACGGGGAGGACCCTCCCCAGGGGTGAGGCCCTGGTAGGTTACCCAGTCCCGAGGGGCCAACCCTAAGCACATACAAATGAGCGACACAAACGGACTGAGAAGGGAGAGGGAGATTAGAAACGATGGAAACATAGGCGCTAAGTAGGAAGTCCTAGAAATGTACATATAAAAGGGGACTTTAGCTTCAAACAGTATTTGCAGCATTTAACTGTGAAAATTGGTGTTTGTTCTCAACTAAAACTTTAGCTTTCTCAGAGTCAGAGATATCTCAGATTGATGGCTCCGGGCAGCAGCAGCTACCGCCATCGCTGGCACGCATGCGCAGACTACTTACTCCACCCTTCCTCCTGTGAGAAACTGGGAAGTCTGCACTGAAGGTGAACAGGCTGACTTAATGCTTGCAGGAGGCGAGCCTGTAGTAAGGAAACCGGAAGCCAGGTTTCTAGAGGCGGCCCCTCCCTCCCATTGTCAGGGCGCTGAGGTCGCACCAGTGGATGCACCTGTGGATGACCATAATGGAGAAACAGAACTCAGTTGTTGTTCCTTTAACGATCAACAGATTGCTGGGTATTTGGAAGATACCAACTCACTCATCGTGTATTTCAGGAAAAGTTCATGTCTGAAATGGAATATGAAAACGAAAACAAAGCAGGTGTTTTATCACACACCGTGACAGACTCAACTGGAAGCACCTGGGGCAGGTGGCCAAGACCGCTTTGGGGGTGAAACGACCCATTCACAGGGGTCCCTTAAGACTTTTGGGAAACATATTCACATTACAATTTGTTAACAGTACCAAAATTCAGTTATGAAATAGCAACCAAAAAAAATTTTTTTTTGGTTTTTTTGATTTTGGTTTTTTTGAGACAGGGTTTCTCTGTATAGTCCTGGCTGTCCTGGAACTCACTCTGTAGACCAGGCTGGCCTCGAACTCAGAAATCCGCCTGCCTCTGCCTCCCAAGAGCTGGGATTACAGGCATGTGCCACCACCGCCCTGCACAAAAGTAATTTTAAGGTGTGGTCACCACAGCATGAGGAAGGGTACTGAAGGGTCGCAGCGTTAGGAAGGTGGAGAACTGCTGAGCTTGTGAGTTTGTGAGTCTGAGCTATCTCAGAGCTGCTGGTCCACCAGGCTCTACACAGTGCATAGAGCTAGCTTTAAATCAGCTAACATAAACATGAAATGCATATTTTAAAAAAGTAAAAATTTTATACCCTACAGCTATTAATATTTTTATTAATACAATACAGTTATATTAATTTGTAAAATTAATATAAAATATACATTTTTTCATTCATGGATTAATGATCCTATGGCTTAGTATTATAAAATTGTGTTACTTTTAAAAATACCAGAATTTAATGAAATAAATTTCATCTGAAAGACATAGTTGTTTTAAAATATCATTTCATTTTGGATTTACCAACTCCACCCAGGTTTGGCTACTCTGATTGTAACACAAATGCCTTCTCCCTGAGTGACTCTAAAAATTATTGAGTTAGGATGTGTTTCTTAAGAGATAACTTGGTGCTTCACAATAAGTCCAGAAGTGTGATAATCTGAAATGTTATTTTTCTGGCTAGCATTTTGTCAGCTTGACATAAGCTAGAGTCATCTCAAGAGAGGGAACCTCAATTGAGAAAATACCAGCGTCAGGCTGGCCTGTAAGCCAGCCTGTGGGGCATGGCTCCACTGCTGTCCCACACCTTAGCTGACGATTGGTGAGGGAGGGCCATCCCTGGGCTGGTGGTTACAGGTGCTATAAGAAAGCAGGCTGCGCAAGCCACGTGAAGCCAGCAGTCAGCAGCAGCGCTAAGGTGCCCCTCTGGAGGTGGGGCATGTGTGAGTCCATGGTTCATCTTAAAAGCCTAACCCTGTGTTGATTAGTTGAGATTTCTAATAGGTTCCTTGATATGCATCTTGAATCTTGAAGCTAGAGCTATTTATAAATTTCTTCAGACTCTGCAGTTACCTAAAGTTAACAAACAAACCTTCCTCCTCCTCCTCCTCTTCTTCCTCCTCCCCCTCCCCTCCTCCTCCCCCCTCCTCACCCTTTCCTCCTTGGGCAGGGTCCCTTGCTGACGAGGCTCAGTGGGTTGGTCCTAGAGCCCCAGGGCTGCTCCCATCTCTGTCCCCAGACTTGGTATTACAAGTGCACACCACCACACCCAGTGCTGTGTGGGTGCTGGGGACTGAAGTCAGATCTGAGGAATGCTTGCCCAGCACGCCCGTTACCCGTGGAGCTATCTCTCCAGCCACTACTTCACTAAATTTTAAAAATTGGCTAGTAATAAAAAGAAAATTATCAGCCATATGGAAATAATAGCATTGTGTCATGTTTCAACTTTCGTGTTAGATTTGCAAAAATGAAATATAATTATGAATAATAAAATAACCACATGTACTCTTCAGCGAGTGTGCCCTGATGTGCTCTTGACACAGTGGAAACCCTGACTAATGGAGGGAGGTGTTGATGATCGCGAGAGCAGTTCTGTTCCTGGCAGTGGTGGTTTGATTTTGCCAATTTTAAAAGTGGCTCTGCTGGTGGATGAGACAGTAACAGAAAAAAAAATGTGTACAGTCTGTGCTCAGAACATATGCAGCGGCAAAAGAGTCTTGAGTTCAAAATCAAGCAGGATCCTGATCCTGAAAAGTGAGTCCCAGGCTTACAGACAAGAAACCCGACCCCGTGCTTTCCTTGTCATTCCAACTGAGCACTGAAGAATCTCACATGTTTAATTTCATTTTAACTCATACTTGTTGCTGTCTTTAACAGGTCTTCCCTTTTTACTGTAAATGTGTATTATTCTTAATTTGTGTGTGTGTTATGCATGTGTGTGCACACTGTGTGCACATGTGTGTGCTATGCATGTGTGTGCACACTGTGTGCACATGTGGACGTCAGGTGGCGGTTCCGTGAAGTCTGTTCTCTCTTTTCAGAGTTGTGGGATCACATCCAGGCTTTACCTCAGGGTTTCGTCTTCATTACCTTCTGCTTCTGGTCTCTGATGTGTGTGTTTTGACGTCTGCGACCTGTGTGCGGAACATTAGTTTGTATTTATTCATTCTCTGCGTCCATGCTGTGCTTCAGGTCCCATTTGCTACCAAGCTGCAGTGGCCAGGCCTCCTGAGAGAATACTCCAATCTAGGTCCTTTTTTGTTGAGGGTGGCGGCGTGGCTGAGGTCTCAGGCTGTCTAGTTTTCTTTGAACTCCCTCTGTAGCTAGGGCTGGCCTTGAACTCTCTATCCTGTGCCTCCTGAGTGCTCATCTCAGGTGTAGTCTATTTTCCTGTCCCTTCCAGGGACTGTGTTAGGCTTATAATGTGGCTTCAATGAAACTGACTTAAAAGGTCTCAAAGATCTAAGTCATAGAGACATGCTTCAAATCATGGCCATAATGTTTTTGTGTTTTTGCAGGAAAATTACTTGGCAACAGACAACTTCCTTGTGGATTACTTTAACGAGTTCTTAAGTCTTCCCGTGAGTACATGATGATGATCTATTGAATATATTAAAGAATTAAAGCATTATTAATATGTGTGCACGCGTGTGCATGTACGTGTGTATAAGTGTGAGTGTGAGTGCCAGCATCCAGGACTGTGTGTGCTCACGGCACTGTGTGGATGTGGGAACGGCGTGGACAGCGCTGTGGCGCGTGCTCTGCCTTACGGGGAGCCTGGTGGAACGCAAGCTGTCAGGCTGAGCAGCGAAGCCACCTCACCAGCCCCGAAACAAACTGTTCTAATCACTGGACATATGTATTAAATATAATATTTTCTTAGATCAACTAAGGGGCTGGGTGAGGAGGCATATGCCTTTAATGCCAGCATTCTGGAGGCAGAGACAGTCCATCTCTATGGGTGTGAAGCCAGCCTGGCCTACACTGAAAACCCCTGGCCAGCCAGAGTTAGAGTGAGATCTGGTCTCAAAATCAAAATGATAAAAATGAAGATCAATTAGACTGTGGATATGTGGTTAATCACACGCCTAACAACTCTAATCCCAATACTCTGAAGCCTGACGCAGGAGAATTGACATAATTAAATGCCAGCTTGGGCTATAGAATGAGACCCTGGCCAAAGGGAAAAGAAGGAGGGAAGGTAAGAAGAAGAAAAAGAAAAAGAAGATCAATTAAGAAAATTTGTTCAGTTTGTCTCTCTTACAGTTACATAGTTGGGTTTTACTCCTACTTGGAGACATTCTTACTGAAACAAGCTGGTGCTTGTCTGAGTAGCAAAGGCATCTGTGCACAGCCCCGGCCAGCGGCAGGGGCAGCATATTAGACTTCCAGCAGGCTGATGAGTACAATCTCAAAATGTCAATATCTTAAGATCTCAAGAAGCTGCTGCTGCTTCTTCTTCTTCTTCTTCTTCTTCTTCTTCTTCTTCTTCTTCTTCTTCTTCTTCTTCTTCTTCCTCCTCCTCCTCCTCCTCCTCCTCCTCCTCCTTCTTTCTTCTTCTTCCTCCTCCTCCTTTCTTCTTCCTTCCTTCTTCTTCTTCCTCCTCCTCCTCCTCCTCCTTCTTCTTCTTCTTCTTCCTCCTCCTTCTTTCTTCTTCTTCTTCCTTTCTTCTTCTTCTTCTTCTTCTTCTTCTTCTTCTTCTTCTTCTTCTCCTCCTCCTCCTCCTCCTCCTCCTCCTCCTCCTCCTCCTTCTCCTCCTCTTCCTCCTCTTCCTCCTCCTCCTCCTCCTCCTCCTCCTCCTCCTTCTTTCTTCTTCTTCTGTAACTCTAGGATATTATTGTTATCTTGGGAAGATAGTAAAGTAGAATTTGTATTTAAGGTAACTAGAGTTTGTATTAGTAGTAGAAAAGACTCGGGACACATAGCTGGGTGCCAGTTAGAGAGTTTCAGTTCAATAGCAGTGATTTTCAGAGTAGGTATTAGGAGATTTGAGAAGCATAGAGTGGGAGTCCCTGTCATGTTTTACATTGTGCTGTAAAAGCAGCAAAGCCTCAGGGAATGGCTCTTCAGAGGAAGCTAGCTAAGAACGTTTCTTGGTAAGGTTCATAAAAGCACAAAAACTTCTTTTATTAACATTTTAACAAGGAAAGGGCTGGGTACCCAGCTCAGCTGATAGAGTGCTCACCCAGCCCACGCAAACCCCCAGATCTGATCTCTAGCACCAGAAGAACTACCCAGGCCCAGAGGTGGAGGTGGAGGTGCATGCCTGTCACGCCAGCATTTGGGTGGTGGATCGGGAGAATCAGAAGTTCAGTCATCCTTAGCTGAATGAGACCCTGTCTGAAAAAGATCAAACAAGCGAACAATTTTCTAACTAGGAAAAATTTGGAACATAGAGAAGACACAAACAGTTGTGACCAGCGGACTCTAGCTGCTGCCAGCCCTAAATCCTAGCGGATTGCCCATCCTAGCCGCCCCGCCGCCCCGCCTGGCTTGTCCTCGCTGCTCAGCTGCCATTTAAAGGGGAAGGACTGAGCATCCCGTTCTTTCACGTGGGCCCAGGCAGGAAGGTCGGATCGGACTGCCCAGAGGTCCTCTCCCTTTCCAGAGACAGACCAGGCGGCACTGGCGCATTCCCGCCGGATTTTTAAGGCCATTCTCCTCGGTGCTCTTTCCAGCTCTCACCGTCTTCTGTGATATAACCTCCAGTAGCAACACAAAATTGCCAGAATTTTGCTTTTCCAGATTACATCTTTTCATGACCTCAGGCTCTTCAAATCTCTGTTCTTCCCAAAGAAGCATATTTTGTAAAACTTGAGAAAGTTTGGTGTGGCACTTGCCTAGCACACACAGGTACATCGTGAGTTCAGGGCCAGCCTGGGACACAGGAAACTGCGTCTTCAAAAGAAAGACTGCACAGCAAAGCGTAACGGTCTGTAGAGCTCCGTGATAGAGTGCTGGCCTGGCGTGCTCACAGCCCTGAGTTCAATTCCCAGTATCTCACAGCCCCCCACCCCAACCAAACAACAACAAAGTTTAAACCTTAAATTTCATTTTCTCAGCAGTTAAATCTTGGTGCCAAGATTTGAGACTATCTTGGTGGTGCTTAGCTCCAGGAAGAAAGAGAGTTCCCTACTGTACTCAGAAAAATCTGTATTAAGCCGAAGAAGTCAGCATAAAAGTAACAGAACAGCAAAGCCAAGCATGACGTCTCATGCCTGTAATCCCAGCTTCTTGGAAGGGTGAGGCAGGAAGATTGCCCTAAATTTGAGGCCATCCTCACTAAATAGTTTCAGATTGTCTTTAAAAAAAAAAAAAAAAAAAAAAAAAAGGAAGAAGAAAATTGTAAAATTTATGGAAAAATTCAGCCCCAGTCCTGCCATACAGCCAAAATCAGCACAGGCAGTTTGTGTTTCTTTCAAGCCTTAGGTCAAATGGCTGCGTGGGCCTGTGCTCTCCGCCCCACACCCTCTTTCTTTTTAAGGGACTTACTGTGCGCCTGCGTGTGCTATGTAGGTGCTACGCCAAACATCCACCCCCTCGTGTGTGCTCGTGCTCGTGAGCACGTGGTGTGAGTGCATCTTTCTTTCTAATTCCTTGAGCCTTCCACCCCCAAATCTTCATTTCTTTAGCTCTGTACGCATCTTTTGTACCATGTAGTCAGCCCGTCAATTGCCAGTTCCTCACACTACAACAGGAAAGAGCTGCCACAGATTTTCAAAGAGAATTTGAAGGCAGGAAGGAGAAGGGATGGTGGATTCCCACAGCAAGGGAGGGTCTGAGAGTCCAGATCGTTAGTGATGCTTGGTGGCTGAGCGCTTAGATAAGAATGAGGAGCCAACAAGTCGTGTGTGTGTGTGTGTGTGTGTGTGTGTGTGTGTATGTGCGCGCGCCCGCCAGGCCGAGCGCCCCCTCGGGCCAGGTACTGGTATGTAGGCACCTATAAATAGTGTGCATGATAGTTTCAATACAGTATTTTAAAAATAGCAAATTCAACCATGCTCCTTCCCCTCTGCTTCAGACAAGCCCGTGCTTCCTTGTGTGCAGGGCTAAGACCCATTTTCCCGCCTCCTGATCCTTGTTTCCTCTCCTCTTCGCCCTGCCTTCCCAGCCTAACTAGCCTCCTTGTGGTTTTGAAAATGAATAAGCCAAGGGCACCAGCTGATTTTTTCTTTACTAATTATTTTAATTGGATATTTTATTTGTTTACATTTCAAATGTTATCCTCTTTCCTAGTTTCCCCTTTGCAAAGCCCCTGTCCCATCCCCCTTACCCTGCTTCTATGAGGGTGCTCCCCCACCCACCCACCCACTCCCGCCTCACTGCCCTAGCATTCCCCTACACTGGGACATCAAACCTTCACAAGACCAAGGGCCTCCCCTTACATTAATTCCAGATAAGGCTCCTTCAGCTCCTTCAGTCCTTCCCCTAATTCCTCCACTGGGGTCCCTGTGCTCAGTCTGATGGTTGACTATGAGTATCCACATCTGTATTGGTTAGGATCTGGCAGAGCCTCTCAGGAAACAGCCTATATCAGGTTCCTGTCAGCAAGCACTTCTTGGCATCAGCAATAGTGTCTGGGTTTGGTGTTTGCATGTAGGATGGATCCCAAGGTGGGGCACTCTCTGGGGCCTTTCCTTCAGTATCTGTTTTGTTCTTTGTCCCTGTATTTCTTTAAGACAGGAGCAATTCTGGATTAAATTTTTAGAGATGGGTGGGTGGCCCCATCCCTCAACCGGGGGGCCATGCCTAACCTCTGGATATGGTCTTGACAGGTTCTCCCTCCTCTTTGGGGGTATTTCAGCTAATGTCATCCCAGTGAGATCCTGGTAGACTTGCTTTCCTGGTATCTGGGACTTTCTGGGGGCTACCTGCAGTTCCCCATCCCCCATTGCTACACATCTCTGTTCAATTTCCTGACCCTCTTACATATCCTCCATTTCCTCCCATGCCTGATTCTGCCCCTCTATCCCCCCTCCTCTCTTCCTCCAAAGTCCCTCCCACCCTCTATTTCCCTTGATTATTTTGTTCCCCCTTCTAAGTAGGACTGAAGCACCCACTCTTTGGTCTTCCTTCCTCTTGTGCTTCATGTGGTTGGTAAGTTATATCGTGAGTATTCCATGCTCTTTGCCTAATATCCACTTATCAGAGAATACATACACCATGTATGTTCTTTTGTGACTGAGTTACCTCACTCAAGATGATATTTTCTAGATCCATTTGCCTGCAAGTTTCATGAAGTCATTGTTTTTAATAGCTGAGTAGTACTCCACTGTGTAAATGACCACATTTTCTGTATCCACTCCTCTGTTGAGGGACATCTGGGTTCTTTCCAGCTTCTGGCTATAATAAATATGGCTGCTATGAACATAGTGGAGCATGTATCCTTATTACATGTTGGAGCATCTTCTGGGTATATGCCCAGGAGTGGTATAACTGGGTCATCAGGTAGTACTATGTCCAATTTCTGAGGAGTCACCAGACTGATTTCCAGAGTGGTTGTACCAGCTTGCAATCTCACCAGCAATGGAGGAGTGTTCCTCTTTCTCCACATCCTGTCCGGCATCTGCTGTCACCTGAGTTTTTCATCTTAGTCATTCTGACTGGTGTGAGGTGGAATCTCAGGGTCGTTTTGGTTTGCATTTCCCAGATGACTAAAGATGTTGAACATTTCTTTAGGCGATTCTTAGCCATTCAAGTTTCCTCAGTTGAGAATTCTCTGTTTAGCTCTGTTCCCCATTTTTTGATAGGGTTATTTGGTTCTCTAGAGTCTCCAGTCTGTTAGCCTATGTCTCTTTATTTGGGGATTGATATTAAGAGATATTAAGAAATAATGATTGTTGCTTCCTGTTATTTTTGTTGTTAGAGGTGGAATTATGTTTGTGTGGCTATCTTCTTTTGGGTTTGTTGAAAGAAGATTATTTTCTTGCCTTTTCTAGGGTATAGTTTCCCTCCTTGTGTTGGAGTTTTCCATCTATTATCCTTTGTAGGGCTGGATTTGTGAAGAGAGGTTGTGTAAGTTTGGCTTTGTCATGGAATATCTTGTTTTCTCCATCTATGGTGATTGAGAGTTTTGCTGGGTATAGTAGCCTGGGCTGGCATTTATGTTCTCTTAGTGTCTGTATGAGATATGCCCAGGATCGTCTACCTTTCATGGTCTCTGGTGAGAAGTCTGGTGTAATTCTCAAAGGCCTGCCTTTATATGTCACTTGATCCTTTTTCCTTACTGCTTTTAATATTCTTTCTTTGTTTTGTGCATTTGGTGTTTTGACTATTATGTGTCAGGAAGAATTTCTTTTCTGGTCCAGTCTATTTGGAGTTCTGTAGGTTTCTTGTATGTTCACGGGCATCTCTCTCTTTAAGTTAGGAAAGTTTTCTTCTCTAATTTTTGTTGAAGATATTTACGGGCCCTTAAAGTTGGTTTTTTATATCTATTATCCTTAGGTTTGGCCTTCTCCTTGTGTCTTGGATTTCCTAGATGTTTTGGGTTAGGAGCTTTTTGCATTTTATTTGACTATTTTGTCAGTATTTTCTATGGTATCTTCTGCATCTGAGATTCTCTCTTCTATCTCTTGTATTCTGTTGGTGATGCTTGTGTCTATGACTCCTGTTCTCTTTCCTAGGTTTTCTATCTCCTTTGTGATTTCTTTATTGTTTCTATTTCCATTTTTAGATCCTGGATGGTTTTGTTCAATTCCTTCACCTGTTTGGTTGTGTTTTTCTATAATTCTTTTTGTGTTTCCTCTTTAAGGGATTCTACCTGTTTACCTTTGTTGTCCTGTATTTCTTTAAGGGAGTTATTCATGTCCTTCTTAAAGTCCTCTATCATCATTATGAGATGTGATTTTAAATCAGAGTTTTGCTTTTCCTGTGTGTTGGGGGTAACCAGGGTTTGCTCTGGTGGGAGAACTGGGTTCTGATGATGGCAAGTAGCCTTGTTTTCTGTTGCTTATGTTCTTGTACTTGCCTCTCTATCTGGTTATCTCTATTTTTAGCTAGTCTTGCTGTCTCTGACTGTGGCTTGTCCCTCCTGTAAGCCTGTGTGTCAGTACTCCTGGGAGACCAGCTCTCTCCAGGAGGAATTTGGGTATGGAGAGCTGTGGCACGGGAGTCGGGTAGGGGGTGGGGTGGGGGTGGGGGTCAGATCCTGGGTGCAGATGGAAACTGGAACGATCCTGTCCCAGGCTGCTGCTTGTTTCCTGTGTCCTGAGGTCTCCAGGCAGGTCCCTCTTGGGACAGGTGTTTGAACAGAAGTCATGATCTCACCTGTTCTCTCAGGTGTGTCAGCACTCCTGGGAGACCAGCTTTTTCCCAGTGGGATTTGGGTATGGAGAGCTGTGGCACAGAGTCAGCTCAGGGGTGCAGACAGAAACTGGAAGACATCTTAGAACTTCCTATGTGCCAGCTGGTTTTATGTCAACTAAATACAAGCTAAGGTAATCTGAGAGGAGGAATCTCAATTAAGGAAGGGTCTTCATGTGCTCAGGCTGTAGCAAGCCTGTAGGGCACTTTTAAAATTAATGGTTGGTGACATCCCTGGGCTGGTGGTCCCGGGTTCTATAAGAAAGTAAGCTGAGCAAGCCAGGGGAGCAAGCCATGGAGCAGCAGTCCTCCGTGGCCTCTGCACACCTCCTGCCCCAGGTTCCTGCCCAGGCTGAGTTCCTGCCTTGGCTTTTCTCATTGGACTGTGGTTTTGGTTATGGTATTTCATCACAGCCATAGTGACCTTGACTTAAGACAGCAAGTAGCTCTGACCTGGAGTACTCTGCTCTGACCGGGAGTACTCTGCTCTGACCGGGAGTACTCTGCTCTGACCGGGAGTACTCTGCTCTGACCGGGAGTACTCTGCTCTGACCGGGAGTACTCTGCTCTGACAGGGAGTACTCTGCTCTAAGACATTTGTATCATGTTCTTCTTGCCTACGTCACTGGTGTTCAATAGGCCTTTCCAACTCCCTATGAAATAACATCCTGCCTATAGGCTTTATTTGCATCCAAAGCCCTTGTTATATGTGAAATTAATTTTCAAATATTTCAACTGGTTCACTAATTATGATCAGTAGGGTTGATTCTTAATAGCCCATAGGCTGAACGGCACATTCCTTTAGTGTGGAATTCACAACCTTTGCAGTGTGGCCTCAGTTTAATCTTTCTGCCAATGTTCCCTTCACAGGACTTGTATGCCAGGCTTCCTGACTTCTCTGTCCTTTAACCCACCGAGTCCCATGAGCTGAACATGCTGAGCTTGGCGTATTGAGTCTGTTTTTCCATTAACCTCGCAGCCTCGTCTTCTGCCCGAGGTCAGGTGTCAATCTCTTCAGCTGAGTTGGTCTGTGTCGGTATGGAGGGCACTCTCTCATACCGCCCACGTCTGTCACTGATTTCTGACTTTTAAAAAATATTTTTTATTAGAAGCTTGTATGAAAAATCATAAGAGAACCAATATTTTTCCAGTTTAGGGTCACTCCACTGGTAAATGATAGGTCCACTCAAGGCCGCATGGCCCAGAAAGCTTTGAGTGTCCTGCCGTAGGACTAGCAATGGAATATAAACAGATCATTTGGATAGCAGGCCGAGGCCCCATGCTTACCCTGATACATTAAGTGAAGTAAAACAAACAAATCTAATGTGTTTTTAGGGTGCGTTAACTGAAGTATAGTTCAGATCAAGAAAAATATTAGTCTGGAGCACAGAAGGCACGTGGTGATTTTTTGGAAAAGTCTGAACTGTTAGACCACATTTGGAATATTGTGTTGTGATCTTGGTCCCATATGTTGAGAGCTGCTTTGCCAAGCTGGCCTCTGGGAGACTCAGCCTGGAACATTCAGGAAACCATGTCAGACAAGAAAAGGGTTGAAAGAAGTTGAATGTTTAGCCTGGCTTGGGGCTCGGAGGCAGGGGTGGAGTGGAGTAAACCCTTCTAAAGATCTCAAGATCTAATTAAGGGGAATGTGCTCATATCCTGTGAATCCAGAGGTAGGCAGAACCCCATTTTTAAGAATCTAGTTTTCAAAGAGAAGTAGTAAACCCTCCTGCATCGGGAGGTTTTCAGGTGGAGGCTGGGAAATGAGTATTGTATCAGAAGAGAGGGAGGGGGAAAGGGAAGAGAGAATTTATCTCTGTAGCATTTTCCCTTAAGATGATTTCCTATGACTAATAATTAGAAAAACATAATATTAATGAATGTGGGATGAATCTTATCCTACATTTATATTGTGTAAAAGAGAGAATTTAGCTAGGGATGGTGGTATACACCTTTCAACTCAGCACTTGGAAGGCAGAGGCAGGTGGATCTCTGTGAGTTCAAGATCAGCTTGGTTTACAGTTCAAGTTCCAGAGCAGCCAGGACTACGCAGGGAAGCCCTCTCTTGAAAAACAAAAACAAATGACAAACAGAGAGAGAATGAGAATTTGTTATCTATCTATCTATCTATCTATCTATCTATCTATCTATCTATCTATGTATCCTGTCTGTCTGTCTAATCTATCATCTGTGTACTATGTTGGAAGGCTGGAGTCACCCAAACAAACAAACAAATAAACAAAAAGTCAATTCCTTCTTTGCAGTTTATTTCAGCTTAGAATCCACACTGTAAACCGACATGCCCGATCTCTTCTGCATTTCCCCAACTTCTTATGGATCATTTATTTCTCATTTCTACATCTTTCATGTAAAATCTTTGAAATAGAGATTGCTTCTTTACCTAGTCTCTCCCTTCCCTTCCTCTCCTACCTCCTCATCACACTGTACACAACCACAGTCTGGGCCTGAGAATATAGCTGAAGACCCTAAGGTCTTAGGTAAATCTATCTTCCAAGTCTGAGACCCCACCCCCTTTGTAGGGCATGGCCAAGGCAAAAATGGGCCATGAGTCAGCCCCTGGCTCCCTCACGCTTCCTTCCATTACACCATTGCCCTCCTGGGACGTGTAAGACCCAGAGCCCAGTGGCTGGTAGCCTGCCCCCATGTTGATTCTGATGAGGGAAATCCAGGACAGTTGCCTCTGTTATAAATGGTCGTGGCACTTTCCAAATCTTAGCTTTCATAACTTCATTGTGTTTGTTCTCAAGCCAAGTTCACATTCAGATATTGTTTTCATTTGGTGTCTGTTTTTTTTTTTCTTTCTGTCAACTCTTTATGGACAAGTGTTTGCTCGTTAGGTTTTCTTCTGTGCTATATAGTGTGAGAACATTTTCCCTTTGGTTTTGTTTTGTGTGTTTTATGCTCAGTGACTGTTGTGGGATTGAGTAGATGAGCCCACATAGATTTAGGTTGGTTCTCTGTGGGTGGTTTCAAATGTTTGTGACATTTATGGTTTGCAGAAGCTGAAGGGGTGGCCTGCTCTCTGCCCTCCTTGCACGGATAGGTATGCCATGTGTTTGCCAGACTGCGCTTAGCTATGCACTTTCGGAATTTTACCATAACTCCTTCTTGGCCTGATTCTCTACTTTTTTTTTAATCTGTAAACTATTATAATTTCTTGCAGCTTTATGAAAGAGTTACGTGCTAGAAGGAGCTGATGGGTAGTGGGGGATGGAGAAAGGTGGTCTGAGGGAAGATGGAGGGCTTGGGTCTTCCATTGCCAAGACGTAAATACTCAAGGGGTTGATTTTCAAAGGCACACTGAACCAGGTAACTGCTTAGTTCAGTGCTTATACCTATGAGTGCTTTGATAAACCCCGTAGCTCTCACATAAAACACTCAGATTACCTACTGTAACTCATTTTGTTAACTAAGGATAGTCCTTCATACACGCCATGTGGCATATTACTCCTCCTATCTCATTGTTGAATGTCTGGTAAACAATTCAGCATCTAAAACGTCAATAAAAGTCAGATTAAAAGAAGTTGTTATTGGTAACCAACTTGTTATATTCAAGTTAGTCAGATGGTTTTTATTCGCTGATGAGGATTCGTGTTTGAAATACAGCTTTGGAGCTCAGTTAGCAGAGGCCGAGTTGGAGAAGAGATGGACATGTGCTAAATTAACCTAGTCATTAGTTTTTAATTTAAATACTGTTCAGCTAAATAACTTGGCCCTAGTGAGCTTCAGTGGTGCCGGGCTGGCAGTCCAAGCACAGCACTAATTACTCACAGGTTTTTTTTTTCCTCCCCCTCTTCTTTTCGGAGAAATGTGGAACCAGCGATTTATTGTGGTAAAAATATTTTCAAGCACTTGCTTTTTCTGTGAAAATATTTTTCGCACATGGATGACTAGTACCACAAAGCTAGCTCTCATCACCTTCAGGACAATCTGTTTTGGAACATTTAGAGAATGACACCCTCAGAATGAGAAAATTAAGTCAGGAAAGGGGCAGTCTGTAGGAGCTTGTCTGGCTCTGAGGCACAAGCTGAAGACATTTCTGCTCTATGGTTAAAAACCGTGTTGTGAGAGTCAGTCCACACAGCTCTGCAGCGTCCTTCCCTCCTGTGTCACCCTCTCCATGTCCTTTGCTGTTATTTCTGAATTTACTTTAGTGGTTTTGTAGATAAGTTTAGAAATGGCAAGAGACAAGTGAGGACTTGTTGAATGTACGTTGTGCCGAGGGCTTCATGCCCTCCTCTCATGTACAGAGCATAGGCGACCTGCAGCACCACATGTGTGACTGACTGCACAGCCAGTCAGCCCAGGGAGAGCTCAGAACATGGCCTCTTGAGTTTAGCATAACACAGATTCTGCTTCCCCCGAAACATCTTTCATAGCACTCTATCCATCTAAAGCAAAGGTTCTTAGACTTGAGTGGCCATTAGAAATACCAAAGGGTTTCAAAGAGTTGGGAGGTCTGGGCTTCGTCCTGTTTCTGGCTCTTGGTAAGGGGTCTGAGACTGGCATTTCTCAAAGGTTCTAGCAGACGCTGCTGTGGCTTGGTGAGGGAGCTGTGTAGTCCTGTGGCAGGTCCTTGGTGGCCAGACCTCGGCCTCCCCTCTGGGCCCGTGGCCTGTGTGCCCTGCTGCTTGCAGTTTGGCCAGGGCACCCTGTCCTCCTGATCTCCTGTATCTTGGTGCACTGGCTTTTTCTTTGATGAAATCTCGTCTTTTCTATCTGGTGCCTGCCAGTTCACTCTTTAAGCCCCGAGTTGAGCACTGGCCTTTCTGTGCCTGAGTGTCCTGAAGACGGTTAAACGAGCCCTTACGTGCATCCCAGCTTCGGGAATCCTAATGTGCATCCCAAGGCTGCTCTTGCGCTTTTTAGGTGACACTGAAACATGCACAGTTATAAATTAAGATGACCACACAACACACAGAACAAGGGTGGTTTCATAATAGGTGATTTTGTGTGTTGTACCATTCCCTAGAGAGCTGTGAGGTACAGTGTGAAAGTTTGCCACTCCCTACTGGGTCTCATCCTTCTTTCCTCTCTTATTTAGAATTATTTTGTTAATTTTTATTTATCTTTATTAAATGTGCATTAGTGTTTTGCCAGCATGTATGTCTGTGTGAGGATGTTGGATCCTTTGGAACTGGAGGTATAGACAGGTATGGACTGCCATGTGGGTGCTGGGACTTGAACCCTGGTCCTCTGGAAGAACAGCCAGTGCTCTTAACCACCGACCCATCTAACCAGCCTCCTCTATTGCCACTTAATAATGTAAAATCTTATTATATAAGGGCAATTCCATCATTAAACACGAATATTGTGTGCAACATGAGCATTAGACATAGGCCTACAGCATCGCCTGCCCATGACTGTAGAGTCAGCAGTCCATGCCCATGCGCACAGAGCCTGGCTTGTGCTCAACATCGGTGTCGAAGATGATGTGCCCTTCACGGTATTTTCAAGGACTCTACAGGGTTAATTTTAATTGATTATGAGTTGACGTGGTTTCTAGCTTTGGAGCTCACTCCTCTGACAGTCTTTCTTCAGTGTCTCTGTGTGTTTGTAAATCTTTTCTACTGGACTGCAGACGCTCTGTGCTGCACTCCCGTCAGGTTCTGTGGTCCCCGCTCCCCCGGAACAGTCACCATCATCTACCCTCCTCAGTCACTGGACAAAGACTCAGCGCTGTAGAAATGAGTGCCCTAGTAGAAGAACATTAGAGTCAGGCCCTCTGCCGAGAGGATGGAATACACAGGGCTGTCTGGGTTTCTGTCAGCTTGACACAAGCTAGAGTGATCTGAACGGAGGCAGCCTCAAAATGCCCCGCTAAGGCCGAGCTGTAGGGCACTGTTTAAAAATTCATTATTTATGAGGGAATGGCAGCCCATTGTGGTGGTGCCATCCCTGGCCTGCTGGTTCTCTAAGGAAGCAGCTGAGCAAGCCAGTAAGTGACACCCCTCCATGGCCTCTGCATCAGCTCCTGCCTCCAGCCCTGCTTGAGTTCCTGTCCTGAAGTCCTTCAATGATGAACGGTGATATGGAAGTGTAAGCCAGATAAACCTTTTCTCTTCGAGCTGCTTTGGCTATGGTGTTTCATCACAGTAATGATACCCTGCCTGAGACAGCTGCAGCCTTTTTCTCCTGCAGAGATAATCATGAGCAAATGGAGTATTGAACGCATATATGGCACTCTAGATTATCCAGTTAAAACCCAAGAAGGCAGAGTCGTTTCCCCAGCATTACCATTGAGTTGCTCTGCCCATTCTTCCCTAGCTTAGCCAAATCTGTTTTCAAGTCTGCTAACCAGACCAGACATGTCCTAGCATTGCCCCTGCCTCTTTGTCCTTGGCCTTTGCATTTACATGGACTTCAATGCAAGGTAATGTTTTGTTGACTTTATCATAAGAAAAAAGTAGTGTTTATTTACTTATTCCTTCAAAGGAGGAAGCAGGCTTTATTCATCTTTGCATCTCTAAGTTTTAGATCATAACTGACACTTAAACATTTACAATTTTTGATGTTGTGAAAATAAATTATTGGGGGAAATATTTGAATTTGTTATTTGACATTTTATAATTTTGGGATTATAATGCTATTAAGGGCTTTCTGAGATCTAATCTAACACATAGCTTTTAAAGCAGAAAAACATTACCCTTGGCACCGATTTTTAAATCTTAAATAATCTTGTTTTGTAATATTTTTTTAGACTGTATCTTGTATCCCAGGGTGGACTTGAACTCAGTGTGTAGCCAAAGATGACCTTGGACTCCTGCCTCAGATTCGCATGAGCTAGGACTAAAGGCATGCACCACCACACTTGGCTTTATATAGTCTTAAACTTATTTTTTTAAATTTTAAGACAAGGTTTCCTATGTTCTCCCGGGTGGTTTGGCATGGCTTGCTGACACAGGGTCTCTGGCTATTCCAGCCGGTATGGTTTCGTATTGAACTTGGGCTCAAGCATGTCACCTGTTTCCGCCCTCTGAATAGCTAAAGCTGCATACATATGTCACCATGCCCAGCTTATGAATAGTTTAACATATTCTATTTTCATGAATCTGTTTGAAATGGGGCTCTCTATGCAGCCCTAGCTAACCTGCCGCTCACTACATAGACCAGGCTGGCCTTGAACTCTGGGCCTCTCATGACATAGACCAGGCTGGCCTTGAACTCTGGGCCTCTCATGACAGACCAGGCTGGCCTTGAACTCTGGGCCTCTCATGACATAGACCAGGCTGGCCTTGAACTCTGGGCCTCTCATGACACAGACAAGGCTGGCCTTGAACTCTGGGCCTCTCATTACATAGACCAGGCTAGCCTAGATCTCTAGGCCTCCCATTACACAGACCAGGCTGGCCCTGAACTCTGGGCCCTCTTGCCTCAGTCTTCCTTATTCTGTTTTTACAGATGTGCATAGCCTCTCCCTGTCCTATACTACGTTTTGACCAGCAACTCTCCTCTTTTTTTAATTAGATATTTTTTATTTACATTTCAAATGTTATCCCCCTTCTTTATTTCTCCTCTGAAACCCCCTATCCCATTCCCCCTCTCCCTGCTCACCAACCCACTCACTCCTACTTCCCTGTCCTGACATTCCCCTACACTGGGGCATTGAGCCTTCACAGGACCAATGGCCTCTCCTCTCATTGATGTCCAGCAAGACCATCCTCTGCTACATATGTAGCTGGAGCCACAGGTTCCTCCATGTATACTCTTTGGTTGGTTTAGTCCCTGGGAGCTCTGGGGGTACTGGTTGGTTCATATTGTTGTTCCTCCTGTGGGGCTGCAAAGCCCTTCAGCTCCTTGGGTCCTTTCTCTAGCTCCTCCACTGGGGGCCCTGTGCTCAGTCCATTGGTTTGGCTGTGAGCATCCCCTTCTGTATTTGTCAGGCACCGGCAGAGCCTCTCATGTGTGTACATTCTCAGCTTCTCCTCCTATACTGGATATACCTGTTTTATCTCCCCACTCTGTTCAGAGTCTACCTTAATGCCAATGGGCAGCACGGCCTAGGCCACTCTTCAAACTATAGAATAGGGAGTCTGAAAAAAAAAGATTAGTTTCTCAGTTGTTCACTCCAGGAGGTTAGGATGGCTTCTGAGTGAATAGCACCCACCACGAGCCCTGCCCTGAACCTCCTGGGTTTTAAAGGGTTTTAACCACCACTCCAGGGTTCTGTGGCAAGCACTTGCTGTTATACCACAAAGAGATCATTAACTCTTCTTAGCTTCAGGTTTCTGTGCAGGGACACCTAATTTCCCCGGAGCATGGCGATGGTTCTTTTCGTGTGTGGGATGAGTTAAACTCCCTAGCTCATGAGCTCCCGACTGAGACACCGAAGGCATCTTACTGCTCCCTGGTTAGGAGGCTGCCGTGCCTCCTGCTGTCCCGAGCACTAGAGGAACCCGTTGTTCTGACATGCGTGCCCTCTGCCCTCCGTGATCTGCTCCTCCCCCTATGTCCTCAGCCTTTCTCTTTTGTCCCTTATGCTATTCCAGTCTACCCAGTTACTACAGGACAGTTTTAACTCTAGTGTTCCTTCATAAATCTGAGCCTTTATTAGTAAGATAGAGAAAATAGGAGGCTGGACATTAAAATCAAAATGGTGCCCGGGAAGCTCCACTGACCCTGCAGGGTCAGTACTCAGCATAGCTCCTGCACAGGAAAAAATGTCACACACAGCAGCTTCCTCTTATGCAAGGCAATATAGTGAAGAAGGAAAATGTGCTATCTTGGACCAGTCAGGCTTGTTTCTGTGACTCAGTCTATCACTTCATAGCCCTGAACCCATGGAGCGACTGTCGCTTAACCACCCTCTCCATTACTGTTCTGTAAACAACTGCCTTAGTAATTAGAAGTATTTGTGATTGCAGTAAGGCATCCATCACAGACCTGGCAGATCCCACCAATCAGCAATTCCTCTGTCTGTTATTTCTGCCAATTAGAGAGTCACCATTGTTTGACCATTTTTTATTTGATTAGTAGGAAAGTCTTTGTCCATATTGCTCATTGGCATGGTTTACTGGACGATCGTGTCTTTGTGTCCTCCGGCTACTACATCTCAAGATATGACAGGAGAAAGGGAAACAACAGACACAGGACAGCCCGGCTCTGCGCAGCCCAGGCCGGCGGATGCTCGGGCCTGGACAAGTCCGTCCCGAGATGGCCCTTGTTATAATGTTTCCTTTTCTCCACCCTGTAAATATAATAACATCTCTGACACATTTAGTTCATTTCTTCCCCTTAACCAGATAAGTCTTGTCCCTGATATTACAGACTTGTTTAATCTCTTTAGTCCAATGATACTGTATCACGGATTGTATTTTTGGTATTTAGGCACAAATTGTCTGTTTGACTCCTACATTCAGAAGACAGATATAGTAGGTCACTAATAAAATGTGGCTATTAAAGAAACCTTACAGGCAATTTCCAGATTGTACTTATCGAGTTAGACCTGTCATGGTGGAGTCAAGTTCTAAGGGGCTTTATATTGTAGACTTGTACCTGTCTTAAGTCTGTGGTCTGTGTGTTAACACAACAGAATGTTGCCTATGTGTTAGAATAGACAACATTCTGGACTCTTGAGATGTGGCACCATGTGACATGTCAAGAGTCATGTGTGTGTGTGTGTGTGTGTGTGTGTGTGTGTTTCAGCTTAAATTTCACAAAGATGCCTGCAGCAGCTTATTGCATTTTAACTATAACATATATAACACCACACTGCCCGGGGCAGCCAGCGACAGGCAGGAAAGGGTTTAATGCCGTCACTAAGTGGCTAAGCATCTGCAGATTGTGAGTGGCCAGTCCACTGGCACTGCCCTTCAAGAAACGAGTCGTCTGAAAAGGGGACCTGATCCTGGGCTTCAGCGACAAAACTAGAGCACAAAAGTCAACGTAAAAGTAAGTCTTATGGAAATAAGAAACCTAAAATCTTTAACGCGTTTTACCCAAAGTCAGAGAGCTAGCATTCAAACGTGGCTTCGGATAGCTGTGTATTGACTGGCTGTCTTTAAATAAAACTCGGAACCTTCAGTACTTACTGAGAGGACCTCAGAGTCTTGGTGTCTTTCATTTCTTTGTCACCGTGTAAAGAATGGTGCTGACATAGTCGTAAATGAAGAACATATTGTCGCTAATTGTCCCCTTTTTGGAAAAAGATATTGTTAGCTTTCGTGACTACTGGGCTAAAAGTCAATAGGATTATTATTTTTTTCTTCCTTTCTTCATTCTTACCCAGGAACTCACCTCCTTCTGGGAGGGTACCACTGCTTCATAGAAGCCAACTGTGCATTTATTTTCTAGTCTCAAAGAACTGTAGGAGTAAGATTATACAAATACAGTTTCTGCCCTAGCTTGCCTTGGCATAATTCCCCAGGGCATAAAGTCCTTGGTAAGGAACCTTCAGTGGATCCCCGGTCCTCTAGCCAGGGGATTTCCAAGATTCTAAAAGCAAAGAGAGATGCCGATTGAGAAGATGAACGTATGACATCAGGTCCTCCTATAGCCAATGAATTTAAATTTTACTAAAATTTATTTTAAATTTTAAAAATGTTTCTACTTTATATTACAGACCTTTTCAGAGGCAATTAGATTTAATGTTGATTACGGAGTTTTTGAAGTAGTCAACGATGCACCACAACTTCTGGAAAAGCAACTGAAAAGAATTCTGCAAAACCAGCAACCTCGGAATCCCATCTATGATGTCATAAGGAAAGGGAAGAGTGACAGTAAATCTATTCAAAAAAGTGTCCCGGGCGAAGATGAGGCCATCAGTGTCAACTACACCATCATGGTAAGCCAGTGGGGAGAGTCTGTGTCTCGTAAGAACAAGAAGCACTTGTTGAGCTGGATAGCTCGGCAGCCGGAAGCACTTGCTGCGGACCTGGCCTTAGTTCCCAAACACCCACACCATGGCTGTGTCTGTAGCCCCAGGTCCAGAGACTCTGAGGCCCTCTTCTGGCCTCCATGGCCAGGCATGCACATGGTGCACATATGCACACTCAGGCAAAACACTTATACACAGAAAATAAAAAGAAATAATTTTTTATAAGAGAAAGTGTTTGGGGAGATTGATACGAAGTGCCTTGGGCGGCGGTTTTTAAGGTACAGAACATTTATTAGTGCGTTGTGCTTACAAAGGATGCTCTTCAGGCTGTATCATCTGTTTGGATATAATGACCAGTTTAGTCAAGCAGTTTTGTCGATTTTTATCAACCAATATAAGAAGCATGCAATTTGCCTTGAATGCATAAAATGTCAAGTGTATTTAGGATGGTATAAATATGTATATTTTTTATAGTTTAGTTTCCTTCTAGGGAATGTGTGCATAAAGGAAGCTTATTTCTTTTACTCCCCCCCCCCGCCCCCCGCCTTTTTTAAAAAACCAATCCTGTTTACCACAGGGAACTGAGATGACTTTGAACCTCAAGGTATACCCTGCCTCTGAGCTCCCTGGCTTTACAGTGTGTTACCAGCTGCTAGGCTTTATCTCTTTTGCTTTAGGTCAGCGAATCTATATTGAAGCCTGGCTAAGCCACCAGCTGTGTGTCCTTGAGAGAGGCCCTCAGATGAGTTGGTTTCCACCCCAGCCATGCTTACTGTCCCTGTCGTTTAAGCTTGGGTCACTGACAGTGGGTGATCATTTAAATGACATTAGAACTAGGTATAACTAGACATCTCTACTTCAGTTCTCCTGTTTCCAAATTCAGATATACTTCTCTTATTTTAATGTCTATCTTAGCAAGTGCTAATACTAATTACATTGAAGTATTGTTTTGCAGGTGAATCAAGAAAATTAAATTGTACAAATTATTAACTAAGACTTTTCTAATTAGCTATGCAAATATTTGGTAGCAACAATAGTTAGTCACATCAGTAATTATATTAAGTGTAAGCAGCCTAATCAGCCTATTTAAAAATTAGAGTCATATGGGATCGCACAGGAAGACTCAATTATTTGCTGCCTACCAGAAACCAATCTTAAGTATCAAACAAATTTATTGGAAGTAAGAAGGCATATGCCATATAATTATTAATTAAAAGAAAGTGAGGCTGATTATATTAGTGTCAATGTAGACATCAGAGCAAGGACTCCTGCTGTGGATAAAGAAGAATATTACACAGTAATAAAATGTCAATTTATAGAAAGCACAATCACATTAACCACATCAAGCACAATCACATTAGCTGTGCTACATCTAACTGCAGTGGTTCAGAATACATAAGTGCTAATAATAAATACCAAATATTTGCATAGCTAGTTAGAAAAGTCTTAGTTAATAATTTGTACAATTTAATTTTCCTGATCCACCTGCAAAACAATACTTCAATGTAATTAAGGAAATAGCCAAAACCAGTGTTAAGGTTTGATGAAAGCATTGCTCGCAGAATCAGTAGCAGCAGTGGCCCCCAGGGACAGGCAGCTTTGCATCTTACCGCCATCGAGACAAGCTGTTGATGCCTAGAAGCACTTCACCCCGCCGAGGTCAAAAGGTATGTTTCAAAGAAATCAAGAAACTAAAATAAGCTGTCACAATTTGGGATGTAGCTAGATTAGCCATCAGAGGAAAATTTGTAGAATTAAGTAATAGGAAATAAAAACGCTAAGCCTTGCTGTCAGTGATCTATCATCTACCATGAGAAAGAAGAAAGATGGAAGTTAATTGAGATCCACAGTAAGAAGAAATAGCATATCTATGAAATTCTGATTCTCTTGTGCTGGACCACAGTATTGCACCCCTGTGCTCACACCTGTGACCAGCAGTGTACCCCTATGCTCACACCTGTGACCAGCAGTGCACCCCTGTGCTCACACCTGTGACCAGCAGTGCACCCCTATGCTCACACCTGTGACCAGCAGTGTACCCCTATTCTCACACCTGTGACCAGCAGCCCTAGGCTCACACCTGTGACCAGCGGTGCACCCTTGTGCTCACACCTGTGACCAGCAGTGCACCCCTGTGCTCACACCTGTGACCAGCAGTCTACCCCTATTCTCACACCTGTGACCAGCAGTGTACCCCTATTCTCACACCTGTGACCAGCAGCCCTAGGCTCACACCTGTGACCAGTGGTGCACCCTTGTGCTCACACCTGTGACCAGCAGTGTACCCCTGTGCTCACACCTGTGACCAGCAGTGCACCCCTGTGCTCACACCTGTGACCAGCAGTGCACCCCTAGGCTCACACCTGTGACCAGCGGTGCACCCCTATTCTCACACCTGTGACCAGCGGTGCACCCTTATGCTCACACCTGGGACCAGCGGTGTACCCCTATGCTCACACCTGTGACCAGCAGTGCACCCCTATGCTCATACCTGTGACCAGCGGTGTACCCCTATTCTCACACCTGGGACCAGCGGTGCACCACTATGCTCACACCTGTGACCAGCGGTGTACCCCTATTCTCACACCGGTAACCAGTGGTGCACCACTATGCTCACACCTGTGACCAACGGTGTACCCCTATTCTCACACCTGTGACCAGCGGTGCACCCCTATGCTCACACCTGTGACCAGCGGTGTACCCCTATTCTCACACCTGTGACCAGCAGTGCACCCCTAGGCTCACACCTGTGACCAGCGGTGTACCCCTATTTTCACGCTGGTAACCAGCGGTGCACCCCTATGCTCACACCTGGGACCAGCAGTGTACCCCTATGCTCATGCCGGTAACCAGCGGTGCACCCCTATTCTCACGCCGGTTACCAGCAGTGCACCCCTATGCTCACACTGGTAACACCACAGCAATGCACCCCCACGCTCACACGTGTGACCAGCAGTGCACCCCCATGCTCACACCTGTGACCAGCAGTGCACCGTGCCCCCGCCATGCTTAGGCCTGTCACCACCCCTGTTGTGGGAAATATTAAAAAACAAGCCGCCAGCTCTCTAAGGTGCTGGACCACACTCCCATGCTCCCGCTGGCCCACCAACAGGGTTCCCGCTGGGCCATCTCTCTGGTGGGTCCCTCCTCCTCCGAGTTCTTCCACTCAACGCCCACGCAGCCCCCACAGTCAGCCATCTCAGCACCTAATTACCCAGTAGAATCGTGACTCTTAAAGCACAAGTGCCAGCAATCAAAGGGCTTCTGCTGCTGGGTGATCTCACATGGCGGCCCCTCTGCTAGCCATCTCTCCACCTCGGGTGGGGTGGGGGATGGGGTGGTGGTGGTGGGAGCCCTGAGTTCCTTCTGCTACCACTCAATACCCACACACCCCACAGTCAGCCATCTTAATCCCTAATTACCCAGTAGAATCATGACTATTAAAGTTTAATTAACCAATCAGATTTATGTATCAATATCACAATTTACAAGATGCCAGTTAGCCATTTGATAATGATAAAAGCTTTATTCCAATATTTTTAGCCTTGTGAGATCATTGCTACTTGTGCCTGGAAAATGCCACACAGGTACCGTCAGCAGCCATCTTCCTCCCCCTCCTACCCGGAGACGCCCTCTCTCCTCAACTCAGCTCTTCCTCCCTCTTCTCTGTCCAATCACAGGCTTCCCACTGCCTAATGTGATTGGACAGGGAACAATCCTGCAACATTTTACCCGAAGTTTACGTTTTTTCTTAAAAAAAAAAAAAAAAAAAAGACTTTCGTTCAAAATATAAATTGAGCACAACTATTACCATTTTTGTAAATTATATGGTATAAGATAGACCTAAACCCAGTCCAACATTTTTGCCAATAAAATTGAACACTGTCTTCTATCCTAACTTAAAAGACTATAGTTCTGCACCCGACTTATGTCCTGGTTTTAGATTGTGTGTCATCTAAAAACCATCCTCTCAAATCTGTTTCTCTCAAAGTAAATAGCCTGGGTTGGCTATGAGACTATAAGTCTTTAACTTGGTCAGAAATCCAAGAACGACTGATATTAACTGAAAACATATAGGAAGTCTAACACAACTTCCAAAACTTAAACAAATTATAGAGACTGCTGTTCACCTGGACAATCCCTTACTTCAAAATGTTGGAGCATTGTTCTTCAGCCTTCCGGTCAGGGTCATCTGACAGACCTAGAGAGACAGGATATTAAGGACTAGTCTACTGTGTCTCGGCAGAATCAAGCTGTCCTAAACCTGTAATTGCATCCTTTCTTTGGGCAGTATTATGTCTGTAGATGAAATGAGGCAATTCTTGTCCAGTGTCTGTCTCACCACAACGGGAGTAACTCACAGATGCTCAGTTTCTTCTTTGAATCCACGACAGGGAAAGCTGTCAGGAGCAGACCAGGCTCAACAACAAGGGAATAAATAACATTAAACGTCACAGTCTGTGGATTTCTGACGTTTTTGAAAACCAATGATTATGTAATCTGGACTGTTGGCTGTTAACTACTCTCAGCTATTTCTAATTAAAATCTTGAAAACACCCTAACAATAAACTCAGAGTCATGAATTTGCTATTTGACCCTTAACTCACAGGCTTAAACATCTCAGACCTGTTATAACAGCAATAGACAGACTGGGTCTATGCCCCGTACTTATAACTTTTTAGTATCAATAGAAGAAATTTATACTAATGACAACCTTGATTTTGTATCAAAATAAATTCTGTACCAAAATAAGAACTTATGACTTCAACTTAGTAACAATTATAAAGATTTCTACCAAATGAGATTATGGCTATGCAATCAATTCTAGCCATTCCCTCCCTGTTCCAATATGACCATTTCTACATTCCCTAGAAAGACAACCTATAATAACCACCCCCAGCCCCAAAGCCCAGGGAACTGGGGTGACGATTCTTCATAACTCTTCAAGCTGAATATGGACATTGAGATATTATTGGGGGGGGGAATAGGATTGATTATTCTCTGCTGTCTGTGTCCTGACTGGATCTGGCTGAAGTCCAGGACATCAGGAATTCAAGCAGGTCAGTTCAGCATGTCTGATGAAGAAATTCACTAAGGCTGTATATTCTGTAATATATAAATCTCAAAACAAAATTTTAGTATCATCAAGATGTATTTTTTTGTTTAATTCTCTGGGATCTCTGGAGGTCTTGCTTCATCATATCTGATCCATATAATTCTGAAAGGTGTAAATACCTTAATCACCTTTTCCAAAAGCACAAAGACAAAACATTTTTCCCAAATCAGCATATCCTTGAGCCAGTAATCAGAAAACTATTTTGACCTCTCTCCCAGAGGAATAATATAACCACAAAACTCAAAATCACATCCATTTTGAAAATCAAAATAATCTAAAACAAATGAAGTAAACTAAGATACTGTATGTGCCTATACTAGGCCTTTCCTATCTTGCCAAGCAGGAAAAGACACTCAAGATTCCCACGAAGCCCACATTAGCAGAATATGAGCTTCCTGTGGCTGGTTAGACATTCTATACCATCTTTCCATCTGGTGCTCTGCCCAGAACCACAGACATATTTTATTAATACCTGTTCAAAGCAGGCAATGGTTAACACTGCCCTCTCTACTCTGGAGTTAGTGACTAATATCCCCTATCCTAGTTCAAATTAAAACAATCCAAAACAAATGAAGTAAACTGAAATACTGTATGTGCCTATACTTAGGCCTTTCCTATGTTTCCAAGAGGATATAAAACCCAGTATTCCCGTGGAGCCACATTAGACAGAATATGAGTATCTGGAGAGTGAGGAAAGCAACCTTATGCCGTCTTATGGTTCGGCCTCTACCTGGAGCAGCCAACTTCTTTCTCGTTCTCTTCCTGAGCAGCCTGTGGATGCCCAGAGCAGGAGGCCTCGGCGCTGCCCGGAGTGCCTTTTCTTCAACTTTCCTACACTTGAGTCAAGTGACTCACTCTTAGAGCTACTCAGTTACTCACCTAAGGAAATAATAATAGTTCTCGGGCTAATAATCTTGAATTTCTAGTGGATCCGTGCCCAACTAGCACATTGGCTCGCCATCTGTCGCAGGAAATATTAAAAAAAGATGAACCTGCCAACTCTCTGCGGGTCCTGATCACACTCTCGCGTTCCTACTGCCACCACCACCACCTCTCTGGAGCTAGCCCTGGAGATCTGGCGGGCCAGCAGAAGTGCAGGAGTGTGGTCTGGCACCGTGGAGAGTTGCTGCGGAGAGTCAGCAGGCTCGTTTTTTAAAGCATTTCCCACAACACACCCCCATGCTCACGCCTGTGACCAGCCGTGCACCTCCATGCTTTGTGTCTGTGCTGGGATGGGAGCCAGGTCTCCAGGCACTCTCACCAAGCAGTCTTCCTCCCATTACAGGGACAGCCAGAGATGATCTTCTCTTCCTGTGTTCTCTTAACAGTGTCTCAAGCGTGAACAAGGTATTAACTGGATCAAAAGGAAAAGACTTCCGGCATTTCTAGAAAGTGATTGCTACTTTGAATACAGGTGCCCTGCTCTCATCTGTCTATGTGTTTTCAAACATCTGTTTTCTTCATATAAAGTTATTTTTTGTGATATTGATTGGAGGTTAGATCCTGTCTAAGAATAGGAGTGCTGAGAAGCATTGGCTAAAATTGGTCAGCTCTTTAGGAGAGACTCTGCTTGGGTCTCTTTGATCATTTTACTTTAAGATTCACCTGTCACTCATAGTGGTGTTCATTTACATACAGGGATTTATGGAGGGAATGTTAGTGTGACATTAAAAACAGAATCTGGGGAGCTAGAGGGTGGGTCTGAGCAGTAAGAGCTCTTATAGCACCCACATGACCACTCACAACCATCCCTGCCTCCAATTTCAGGAAGTCACATGTGCCACCATGAACTCCATGGGACATATTCACACATGCAGGCAAAACATGAAAAATAAACAAATCTTTAAAATAAAGTTTTAAAAAACACAGAATGTCAGTGTGTAGCCAAAGTTTTCTTTTTCAAGTGCAAGCATGGAAAATCCCAAAAATGTTAATAAAATTTGAACTTGGTTTATAATAATCTTAGATAAAATGCACATAAGAACTGCGGGCCCTCTGTGAGCCCTCGTCAGTTTGTGATTTCTACAATACAGGCTGGCCAAGCTGATCTCGCAGGCAACGTGGAGCAGCTCGGGCATGAACTTCATAGTTGGCACAAACCTTTCTCCCTGGGTCCTGAGAAGGCCAGCCACCCCACCTCTTCCCAGCACTGAGGAAGACAATTATCTGATTATGAAAAAGTTCTACGTTTCTCTTGGCCAGGTAAAATGAGGGTTTGTGTGAATCAGAACCAACAAAACCTTTGTTTCAGTGTCAAGGAACACTGATTTAAAGCGTTTCCATACCCGCGCCCCACACTCCACCAAGCAGAGCCTGGTCTCTGTGGCTGTGTGCTGACTCATTTCATATATTCTACCTGAAGGGCAAACAGAAGTGCTTTCTGTGTGCGTGCATGTGTGTGTGTGAGACATGGTGCTTTCCCTGTGTGTGGCACAGTGCTTTCCCTGTATGTGTGACACAGCATATTGAGACTGAGATGCCTAGTCCATGTTGCCTACAAAGAATGGGGATTTATATATTACATCCTGAATTTGTTATTATAGAAATTCAATGACTTTTTTTAAAAAAAAAAAAAGGTGTTGAGTATTGTCTAGGTAATACTTAGTTAGAAGTGCATCACCGTTTGACGGCTATCCAACAGTATTGTCTAGGTAATACTTAGCTGTGAAAGTGCACCACTGTTTGATGGCTCCAACAGTATTGTCTAGGTAATACAGTTGTAGAAGTGCATCACCGTTTGACGGCTCCAACAGAGTTCTCTTCTGTTACTGCCTAAGTTTGAAATCATTGTGAGTGGCTCAAATGGATGAAACCTAGAATCAGTTTTCCCTCCGGATTATCCACCCCACTGTGAGAACCTGTAATTAACTGATTAATTACTGCTGTCACGTGCCCGCTCCTTCCCCTTGCCACACACCAGGACGCACACGTTATGAAATCTGGGCTGCGAGCCTACGGTCCGTGTGTGCCACTCTTTCCTTCTTTGTCTATGCCAGACCTTGCCAACCAGATGTGGCCATGTTTTCTGCTGAACTAGACCTAGGCTTCAAATTCTTTCAACAGAGTGTTCTAGACCCACAGCTGAAGGAATCGGATGGGAAGAGCCACCTCCTTCTGTACTGACGTAGCTAGGCCTGTGTTATTGGAATATTTATTTTTCACATTTTCATATTGCACCTAGCTTTTATAGTCTGGGCATTTCTATCCAGAAGTATTTACCAGCTCCTTTATCTCTGCGGAATGATGAGGTGTTAGACTCACTTTCTTGTCTATTGTACTTATTCTCAGCAGGGTACCGTGAAATGTTTATTGATAGTGTGAAGATGAGTGAGAGCAGACATGTCACCATTGGCGATCGGGTTGATTTACTGCCTCCCCGTCCCTCCCCCCCCACCGCCCCGTTCTCTGGGACGGTGCTCTCTCTCTCATGACTTCAACTGCCAAGTATTTGTCATAACTTTTGAATTTTGAGACCTTAAATTTTTTTGTATCCTCAGATTATTTAAACCAGACTAGTTAGCATTTATTTTTAATGAACAGATATACTTTTAATGATCACTATGATGTTTATTTGAGTCTTCACTGTGTTGTGTAAATACAAACAACTGGCCCATTTCTTTAAATTATCAAGTGGATAATTAGACTGACTGCTATTTTCTCAAGCAAATTGACAAACAAATTCATCTTACTTGGTTTCTTGAACATTCTTTAATTATCATATTTGTCTCCCAGGGCTTAGGGTAGTTCTTGGGATAGAGAAGTGGCTCAAGCCAATGCTGGATGACTTTACAATCATTAATACCAAGTGGCTTGGATGTGAGCCAGGTGTAGTGCACACCTGAGGCAGGTGGGTCTCGAGTTACAGGAAGGCCCGCCTGGGCTACCTAGTAAGTTTGAGACCACCAGAGCAATATATAGATATACTATCGTACAAAAGCCACGCAAATAAGTGAGAGGCGACGGGTCTGCACTAGAGCCTCACACACAAGGAGCCAGAGGCCTCACAGACTTCCCTTCATTTCCCTCTCAGGCATTGTCGTGTGTGGCCTGGTTTGCCCAGGGAATGGGTCTAACAGACGAAGAGGCCCAGCTCTTCTGTATGGGTCCTGTCTCTCCTACAAGTCCCAGATGAGTAGTGAGCTGACATCAGAGAAAGGAGAAAGGAGAGGAATACTGGGCACTCTCTCTTTGCCCCTAGATTTTCCAGTTTGCTGTGTGTGCCCGTGGAGGCCAGGGAGTTGGAATTACCGATGGCCATGAGTCACGCCGTGCTAGGAACTGTTTCTGGGTCCTCTGGAGGACATCTGTGCCTCGCCGTTGAGCCATCTCGCTCACCTCTGTCTGCACATCCACTGAAGTTTTAGTACAATTTTCTCTTAGTAAAATAATTCGCTTAGTGCATTATATTCTCTAAATTGAATTATAATGTGTTTTTAAGAGTCTCAATCCGCAGAATACTTACTGTTGAGGTTATGTTAAACTAATGTCTCTTTCCTCCTAGGCCTCCTTTACTCAAACAAAAGACTGGTTTACATTAGCCAAGGACAGTGAGAAGACAGTAACAACGTTTTCGTTACCCTGCTGTATACCCCAGCACCAGACTGCATCCCCACTTATTGCCACAGCTTCTGGTAAGTCGACAGAGAAAAGGCGGCCTTTACCCATCCATGCGTTACCTACCTTTCAGCTCCTGATGGTGTTTGTTTGCTGCTGTTTGGTTTGGCTTTTGTTATTGTTTGTTCTTTTTGAAACAGAGTCTCATTACGTAGCCCAGGCTAGTTTCAGACTCTTAATCCTGCTACTTCAGCGGCCTGTGCGCTGGGGTCGCAGACATAGGCCACCACTCCGGGTTCATGTGTACTATTTCAAGAAGTCATTGTGATAAAAGTGGAGATGGATTCTGATATTTGTTAGCTGTGTGATTTTGTTGTCTGAGGCAGGGGCACTGTGTGTAGACCAGCCTGGTCCAGGCGGAAGACTGTATCTCCAGCAGCCTTTGAAACCTCAGCAACCCTCTCCTCTCAGCTTTTGTGTGTTGGTATAGCGGGCTTTCATGAGCATGCCCAGCGCTTAGCTGCATGGCTCTCTCTCTCTCTCTCTCTCTCTCTCTCTCTCTCTCTCTCTCTCTCTCTCTCACACACACACACACACACACACACACACACACACACACACTATCCTAGACCTTGGCACACCTTCTGCAGCAAGCCAGTGATTGTCTTTTTTCCTATGGCACTTTATAAATTCCTCCTATTAAGTCTTTGCAATAAAGTAGGCACAGCTTCTGAGCTAAAAGCCAACGGACGAGGATTGTTGGGACATCCCAGAGTTCCAGCCCTCAGGGAACCCCGGCAAGAAGCCTGCATCTCAAAACCACACCGGCAATAGCAAAACGGAAATAATCATTGATAAAAATTGAATTTGTCGTCTACTTTTGAGTTTAGACTATTTTTCTTCTTGGAAAACAGATGAATTCTACTATGGGGAGGTTTTATGAGTGTTGTCAACTTTTCATAAAAATGGAAAGAAACTGCTCCAAAATGGGAGTAATATTCATTTTTTTTTTCGAGACAGGGTTTCTCTGTATAGCTCTGGCTGTCCTGAAACTCACTCTGTAGACCAGGCTGGCCTCCAACTCAGAAATCTGCCTGTCTCTGCCTCCCAAGTGCTGGGATTAAAGGCGTGTGCCACCACCACCCGGCGTAATATTCATTTTTAATACAAAGTTATAGTGAACTGTTTCTACTTGGAGATTTCAGACCTGATAAAGTGGGCACCCTGAGGACAGTTACCCCACCTATAGAGTTGGGAGGACAGCAGGGAGCACCCTGAAGACAGTTGCCTCACCTATAGAGTTGGGAGGACAGCAGGGAGCACCCTGAAGACAGTTGCCTCACCTATAGAGTTGGGAGGACATCAGGGAGCACCCTGAAGACAGTTACCTCACTTATAGAGTTGGGAGGACAGCAGGGAGCACCCTGAAGACAGTTACCTCACTTATAGAATTGGGAGGACAGCAGGGAGCACTCTGAAGACAGTTACCTCACCTATAGAGTTGGGAGGACAGCAGGGAGCACCCTGAGGACAGTTGCCTCACCTATAGAGTTGGGAGGACAGCAGGGAGCATCCTGAGGACAGTTGCCTCATCTATAGAGTTGGGAGGACAGCAGGGAGCACCCTGAGGACAGTTGCCTCATCCATAGAGTTGGGAGGACAGCAGGGAGCACCCTGAGGACAGTTGCCTCATCTATAGAGTTAGGAGGATAGCAGGGAGCACCCTGAGGACAGTTACCTCTCCTATAGAGTTGGGAGGACAGCAGGGAGCACCCTGAGGACAGTTTCCTCATCTATAGAGTTGGGAGGATAGCAGGGAGCATCCCGAGGACAGTTGCCTCATCTATAGACTTGGGGGGACAGAGACATGTGAGACTTTCATATGTCACCGAATTCTGAAAGAGAAGATAAGAACTAAAATTGTATTTTAGAGCAGATTAAGCTTTCATAAGTCCCTATGTTATTGTGTCACTTTAATGATAAGAATTATATGCCATGACAGTTTTTAAAGGTGTCTTATAAGTATTTAGTATGTCTTCAGGAAGACAAAGTTAATTCTCCCATGGCCTCCCAACAAGGCCTGAGAATGCTGTGAAGTTATTGGCCCATGCATTTATTCCCAGCGACAGCCCATTTGCTGTTCTCTATGGACCTCTCTGACGGTGGGTGAGCTTGTGTTCATGTCTAACCTATTAGCCTTTTACATTTAATACAGAGATTTTTGATGATGGAGTTCACCCCAGGACAGTACAAAAGATGTCTAAAAGCTCTAAAATCGGTTCTGAGCCAGAAGAAGAAGAAGAAGGGTCTATATCCATGAAGGACTCGCCCTCACAGGCTCTTCTGAGGGTGTACCTGGAGAAGAAGGACGACCAGGACAAGAACCTGACTGTACACTTCTCGTCGATTGAAGAATTCCTCAATGCCTACATCATCTTTATCCTGCGAGAAGCCATCGAACACATCACAGGCCAGTCCCTTAGCGACACTCCAGGCTATGTCAACTACTTCAAAGTGTCCCATGTGATATTTGACAAAGCCCAGCCTGCGCCGAGCAGCAAAGCTATAGCTTCACCCCCTGCTGAAATCGTAGAGGAAATCTCAGAAGATAGATTGGAAAATGTAAGTTTAAGTTCAAAGAGCGAGAGTGTTGGACCAGAGAGCAGGGCAGACTGGTGCCTCTCCCACAGGACCTACGACATTGGCAACAGAAGGGAATTTGAAAGATTTAAGAAGTTCCTAAAGGGCACTCTAGGAGAGAGGTACTGGTGGCTATGGATGGACATAGAGAGGCTCAAAGTTCTTAAGGACCCAGGAAGACATCAAAGGTATTGGTATTTTTATTCTTCAACAGTTTTAAAAACTAAATTATATTTGTTTCAGTTACTCAAGCAAAAAATATTAAAATGTAGTTTATATATTGGGATGGATAAAAACAATGTTATTTATTTTATAATAAATTTTGATATAACAATTTTGTGATTTCATAGCTTTAAGATACCAATAATAGTAGTTGTTTGGGTTGAATACTGTTTTTCCCCATGAATTCTAGACCTGCTTTAAATTATTCTAGTTTTTATAGTGTCATGATGATATTAAAATTTCATGCAAAAGCAGTTATCACTTTTATGACCACACTCATATTAGACAGGTACAGATGGCAGTGTGGGCCTCTTATCCCAGCAGCCTCCCTGGTCACACAGCCTGTGGCCACTAGTCACATGCCGTGTGGCTGTCTGTCTGCACTGTGTCTTCTGAAGGTCTGCATTGCCTAGCCCCCTGTGTTCTAGGTCACTGTGAGTGTTCATCCCGATCTAATCTGAAGCAGGTTAGACTGCATTTCTTCTTCAGGGCTTGGTGTAGATCTCCTAGTGACTGGGTTCTTTATAGTTATCATAAAAGTATTTGGATCATAGAGCTTATGCTTCAAATAGGGCTCAACATCATGGTTGATTCTGAAACTTGACACAATCCATATTTGTAAGACATATCAGAGAAGTCATATGCAAGAACCCTTAGGATTTTACCCACATTTAGTGATCTACAGTGACAGTTCTAGAGGATCCATTTCTGTACGTTTTCCTGTTTATGGAGGAGATTGTCTACACTCGCCCCTTCCTCTACCTTCAAGGCCAGCAGCATGACATGCGCATCCTATGGATGACATGAGTGCCCCTATATCTTCATGGTCCTGGCCCTCTGAGTCTCCCCTAGAAGGATTTCCAGTCTTCTCTTGGGGCCCGTGAGCAGCAGGCTGGCTTCTTTCTAGTCCTTATTGACCCACAGCAGCTGCCTTTCTCATAGGTAGCAAATTTACAAATTTTAGAGAGTAGAGTGTGCACATCCCTACAAGACCATCCAGCCTATTGAGAACAGAAAACCCCGGGAAAGAGTCCGTGTCTGCACAACCCTTCAGTGCTCTATTCTGAGTGTTGGTTTGAGGTATTACTTCTCTGAAGCAGTTACTTTGGGAAGTTGAGTATTGAACTGACATGTCTATAACTATGTGCTTTAACTAAGACATCTTGAGAAAATGAAAAAATGCTACCTTGTGAGTAGTGGGGAGCGCTACCTCTCTGCAGAGATCTTAGCCAAGTTCAAGCTGCGGCACGGGTCCTGGTGGACAGAAGAGCATTTGAGAAACATCCAGGCGGAGGTCTTAAAACCGCTGCTTCTGTACTGGTAAGGAAAATTATATGAATTAAAATTATTTTCTTTTTTACTTTCTTAAGCTAGTTATAAATAATACTGATGCCTTTCTTTGAAAAGCATTTATATATTAAATACTTGGTGTAGTAGTTTGAGTAAGAATGCCCCCTTAGGTTCATCACCAGGGAGTGAACTATTTAAAAGGATTCCAAGGGTTAGGAGGTGTGGCCTTGTTAGAGAGTGTCCCTGGGGTGGGCTTTGAGGTCTCAGAAGCTCTCTTCTCTTGGCCTGTGGGTCAGGATGTGGCTCTCCACTCCTGCCCCAGTCACATGCTGCCACCATGCTCCCTGCCATGATGATACTGGGTTAATCCCGGAAATGTATGCAAGCCCTCAGTTTAAATGATTTCTCCGTAAGAGTTGCTATGATCAAGGCTTCTCTTCACAACACTAGAAAAGTGTCTAAGGTTGGTACCAGGAGCGTGTGTGTGTGTGTGTGTGTGTGTGTGTGTGTGTATGTGTGTGTGTGTGTGTGTGTGTGTGTGTGTATGTGTGTGCTTGTGTGTGTAGTGTCTCTGTGATAGGCCTGCCCTTGCTACTTGTTGGTGGAGTGTGGACCTTGAGACTTTAGATTAGGAAAGAAATTGAATAATTTAAGCAGAGCTTAAGGGACCATCTTAGTAAGGATGGAGAAGACAGGGCTGCTGAGAGCAATGCAGGTTGTGACAGCCCAGCTTAAGAGGCTTCAGAGGAGACGAATATGAGCAAATAGCCTAGAGATCATTTTTATAATATTTTGGCAAAGAATGTGGCTGCTTCTTGCCCTTGTCTAAAAAATAGATGCCTGAGGTTAAAGCGAAGAGTTTTGGATTAATGGTGTTGGTAGAGATTTCAAGACTGCCCAGAGTTGACTGTCTTGTGGTTATTAGTAATCACTTGAATGCAGATCAATGAGAAGAAACAAGCTGAACAAAAATAAGAAATAAAAATAAATATACAGTTAGGGGAGAAAAGGCGCACCAGGAAGAGTAACGGAGCTCAGAGCAGTGCTCAGGACACTGAAGGGACTCAGACGCTAACTGGAGAGGGGCGGCGACCTCAGGGAAAGACCCCACCTAAGCTTCCAACTTGTGAAAAAGAATTAAAGAAAAAGCTTACAGTGAAGGAAACAACAAAAGCTCATGCAAATGTTAGTTGAACTAGGAGATCACATTCTCGCCCCACCACCAGCAGAACTTTGCAGCCTCTGCCACAAGGTTCTGGCTTTAGAGTCAAGGACATGAGAAAGGGCTGTGCAATCTCCCTTCAGAGCCGAGAAAAGCCACCAAGGCCAGGCATGTCAGGGGTGTGCCTGCATGGGGACCGGCGGCCAGGGGAGCTGCAGACCGGGCAGAGCCGGTCCAGCAGACCGCGGCCAGGGGAGTTGCAGACTGGGGCAGAGCCAGTCCAGCAGACCTCGGTGAGGCTGGCAGGACTCTGGGATCCGAGCGCGTCGGCAGCACGCCTGGAGATGCACAATGGAGAATTTGTCTTGCTGGGTTTTAGTTTTGCTTTGGCCCACTACTTCCTTCCTATACCCTCTTTCCTTCCTTTTGGAATGGTAACGTACATTCTGGCCATATGTAATCTGCTTTTTTATTTTGATTTTACAGGGGGTTATAGTTAACAGATTGCCTTGAGTCTCAGAAGAGGCTTGGAACTTTTAAATAGTGTTGATACTGTTTTAGACTATGGGAACTTTTGAAGTTGGACTGCATCCACTTTTGCATTATGATACGCTATAAGCATATGGGGGACAGGGAGTGGAATCTGGTGTTTTGAATAAGAAAATACCTCATAGGCTCATATATTTGAATGCTTGGTTAGCAGGAAGTAGAACTATTTAAAAGGATTAGGATTAGGAGACATGGCCTTTTTGAAGGAAATGTGTCACTGGGGTTTCAAATCCCATGCTAGAGCCATTTTGTTTGTTGTCTGTCTATCTATTTTTGTCTCCTTTTGTCTCTGCCTCTCTCTCTGTTGACCAGGATGTAGCTTTCAACTACTTCTCCATGCCTGTTACCCTGCTCTCCACCGTGATGGTAGTGGACTAAGCCTCTGAGGCCGCAAGCCAGCCCTCAGCTCAGTACTTTCCTGTCTCAGAGCTGCTGCGGTCCTGGTGTCTCTTCACAGCAGCAGAACAGTGGCCACACACCCTTTGGTGTGCTTGGGAGTCTCTAAACACAGGCTAAGGCTTGGCAGTGCTCTCTGAGCGTATCCTTGAGCGGCTTCCCATCTGGTCGGTTCTCACAGCTGTCTGTACAGGTGGCCTCTCAGCCATGTTCTGAGCACCTGTGCTCATGTGCTCTAGTAACCTGTTACACGACAAAACCTGGTCCAGTCCAGGGTTTGTGGTTTAGTAGGAAGTGCATCATGTGAAATTGTGTAATAAAGATGGTGGTAACCACACTGGGTACAGAGACGTGGACATGGTGGAGACACTATGTCACTTGAAGCTCAGTGAGTTTTCACAGTGCTGCATTTGATTCGATCTTGTCATTTCTCTTGAAATCTCACTGGTTGCGCCAATGCTTTGAATGTAAAGTTCAGAATTTTTAGAAAATTAGCAAATAAGCTGACCCTGATCTATCCTCTGCCCACTTCTCTGGCATCACCTCCCAGCTCTTCTCACCCACTGTGCTGCTGCTGCTCCCGGGCAGGAGAGATGGCTTGGTAATAGAGCAGAGAAACGGAGTTCAGTGCCCAGCACCTTTCATCAGAGGGCTCACAGCTCTGTCTCCCCTGGCCTCTCTGGACGCCTGCTCATCTTAACACACACAAACACATAAACAAAAATAAAAAAAAACTTAAGGCACACAAGAAAGTGTAAGCTCCATTATAGTTGGTACATATGTACACACCACCCAACAATAAAACACTGAGTTTCAGAAAACTTAGCAAGATAGAAGAACTTTAATTATTTTTATCATAAAGATATGCTCGCGTTTGTGTGTGAGCATGTGTGTGCACATGAGTCAAGGTCCCCAAAGCAGACAGATGGCATCCAGCCCTGGGAGCTGCTGGTCCTGGGGGCTGGGAACGGTCTGATGTGAGTGCCGGGGACTGAACTTGGGGCATCTGAACAAACAATGCATCTTTGACTGCTGGGCCGTCTCTCCAGCATCCTTTTAGATTTAAACACTTTGTTTTGAGTAATTGTAGATTCATGCACAGTTGTAAGAGACAATACAAAGAAATGCTGTGTGTGTTTCCTTCAGTGGTAGTATCCTGTGAAATTATATTGGTCAGAACTTACATATATTTCTGAATTTAGACTAATAATAGCCGTGGGATTCTCTTCATGCCTCCCATGTTCACACTGGGAACCTCTGCCCACCTCCTGTTTAAAGAGAAGCCATATCCTGTCAGTCTCTGGAATATGGAAAAGGAATTAGTCCTCAAGCTTGACGTCAGGGAAAACCTGGTCTGAAGAGCAATTAGCTGCAGGCCTGAAGGCTGGTTAGCCGTGAGGGCCACCATGGCCGCACCGCACCGCTGACTGACTCCTAGCATATCTTCCAGCTGGGTGTCGCTCTGCGTCCTGTTGGGTGTCGGCTCTGCGTCCTGTGCTCAACAGTCTTTTTCTTGAGTTTCAGAAACAGAGTTCCTCCTTCATTTATATACATTGTTGTAAAGTTAATTCCTACCCTAAAAGTATAAGACTTGAAAAATATGTTCAGTATAGCCTACTTTAGCAACATTCTTGAATATTCTAAAATGTTTATATTTTTAGCCAGGCAATGGTTATACAGAAGTAGGTGTATCTCTGTGAATTCCAGGACAGCCAGAGTTATGTAGAGACACCTTGTTTCAGAAACCAAAAAAAAAAAAAAAAATGCGATGTTTTCATGAGTGTTAATTTAATTTTACTAATTTTTATTTAGAGCAATATATATATATATATATATATATATATATATATATATATTTGAAAGATATATAGACATAAATATATAGATAAATGAATATGGAAAGTTCCATAACCTTCCCAAATATAAAGCAATACCAAACTACTTTAAAACTTTGAAACACGTTTTATTTTATTTTATTTTTTATTAGGTATATTCTTTATTTACACTTCAAATGTTGTCCCCTTTCCTGGTTCCCCCTCCCCCAAAAATCCTGTAAGCCATCTCCCCTTTCCCAGTCAACCCTCCCCCACTTCCCTGTCCTGGTATTCCTCTACACTACGGTATCAAGTCTTTCTAGGACCAAGGACCTCTCCCCGATTTGGAATGCAACAAGATCATCCTCTGCTGCAGATGTGTCTGGGGCCATGGGTAACTCCAAGTGTACTCTTTGGTTGATGGCTTTGTCCCTGGGAGCTCTGGGAGTACTGGGTGGCTCATAATATTGTTCCTCCTATGGCACTGCAAACCCCTCAGCTCCTTTGGTCCTTTCTTTATCTCATCCATTGAGGACCCTGTGCTCAGTTCAATGGCTGGCTGAGAGTTTTCCCCTCTGTATTTGTCGTGAACTAGCAGAGCCTCCCAGGTGACAGCTGTATCCGGCTCCTGTCAGCAAGCACTTGTTGGCATCCACAATAGTGTCTAGGTTTTGTAATTGTATATGGGATGGATTCCTGGGTGGGGTAGTATCTGGATGGTCTTTCCTTCAGACTCTGCTCCACAATTTGTCTCTGTATCTCCTTCTGTGGGTATTTTGTTCCTCCTTCTAAGAAGGACTAGAGTATCCATACTTTGTTCTTCCTCCTTCTTGGGCATCATTTGATATGTGAATTGTGTCTTGGATATTCCAAGCTTCTAGGCTAATATCCACTTATCAGTGAGTGCATACTATGAGTGTTCTTTTGTCATTGGGTTACCTCACTCAGGATGATATTTTCCAGTTCCATACATTTGTCTAAGAATTTCATGAATTCATTGGTTTTTTTTTCTCTTTCTAAATTAAATTTTATTTATTTATTTATTTTCTTTTTTTTTAAATTCTATATTCTTTGTTTACATTCCAAAGGCTTTCCCCTTTCCCAGTTCCCCCCCACCATACGTCCCATAAGTCCCCCCCCCCAACTATTCCCCAATCACGCCCCTACCATTTCTCTGTTCTGGTACTCTCCTACAAAACTGGATCCAATCTTTTCAGGCCCAAGGTCCTCTCCTTTCTTCTTCTTGGGAATCATTTGACTTGCTAATTGTGCCTTGAGTATTTAGGGCTTCTGGGCTCATGAGCCCAGAATTCATTGTTTTTAATGGCTGTATATATACCACATTTTCTGTATCCATTCCTCCATTGAGGGACATCTGGGTTCTTTCCAGCTTCTGGCTATTATAAATAGGGCTGCTATGAACATAGTGGAGCATGTGTCCTTAATACATGTGGGAGAATCCTCTGGGTATATGCCCAGGAATGGTATAGCAGGGTCCTCTGGTAGTATTATGCCCAGTTTTCTGAGGAACTGCCAGACTGATTTCCAGAGTGGTTTTACCGGCTTGCAATCCTACCAGCAGTGGAGGAGTGTTCCTCTTTCTCCACAACCTCTCTAGCACCTGCTGTCTCCTGAGTTCTTTATCTTAGCCATTCTGACTGGTATGAGGTGAAATCTCAGGGTTGTTTTGATTTGTATTTCCCTGATGACCAAGGATGTTAAACATTTCTTTAGGTGCTTCTCAGACATTCAATGTTCCTTAGGTGAAAATTCTTTGTTTAGCTCTGTACCCCATTTTTAATAGGGTTATTTGGTTCTCTGGAGTCTAACTTCTTGAGTTCTTTGTATATATTGGATGTTAGCCCTCTGTCAGATGTAGGGTTGGTAAAGATCTTTTCCCAATTTGCTGGTTGCTGTTTTGTCCTATTGACAGTATCCTTTCCTTTACAGAAACTTTGTAATTTTATGAGGTCCCATGTGTCAATTCTTCATCTTAGTGCATAGGCTATTGGGGTTCTGTTCAGGAAATTTTCCCCCATGCCTATGTGTTCAAGGCTCTTCCCCACTTTCTTTTCTATTAGTTTCAGTGTGTCTGGTTTTATGTGAAAGTCCTTGATCCATTTGGACTTGAGCTCAGTATAAGGGGATAAGAATGGATTGATTTGCATTCTTCTGCATGCTAACTGCCCATTGAAGCAGTACCATTTGTTGAAAAGGCTATCTTTTTCCACTGGATGGTTTTAGCTCCTTTGTCAAAGATCAAGTGACCATAGGTGTGTGGGTTCATTTCTGGGTCTTCAGTTCTAGTCTACTGATCTACCTGCCTGTCACTGTACCAATACCATGCAGTTGTTTTTTTTTTTTTTAACACTGTTGCTCTGTAGTACTGCTTGAGGTCTGGGATACTGATTTCCCCCAGAAGTTCCTTTGTTGTTGAGAATAGTTTAAGCTATACTGTTTTTTTTTTTTTTGTCACTCCAGATGAATTTGTGAATTGTTCTTTCTAGCTCTATGAAGAATTGGGTTGGGATTTTGATGGGGATTGCATTGAATTTGTATATTGCTTTTGGCAAGATGGCCATTTTTACTATATTAATTCTGCCAATCCATGAGCATGGGAGATCTTTGCATTTTCTGAGGTCTTCTTCAATTTCTTTCTTCAGAGACTTGAAGTTCTTGTCATACAGATCTTTCACTTGTTTGCTTAGAGTCACCCCAAGATATTTTATATTGTTTGTGACTATTTTGAAGAGAGTCATTTCCCCAAATTCCTTCTTGGCCTGTTTATTCTTTGAGTATAGGAAGGCTACTGATTTGCTTGAGTTAATTTTATATCCAGCCCCTTTGCTGAAGTTTATCAGCTGTAGGAGTTCTCTAGTGGAGTTTTTTGGTTCACTTAAGTATACTATCATATCATCTGCAAAGAGTGATAGTTTGACTCTCTCCTTTCCTGTTTGTATCCCTTTGTCCTCCTTATGTTGTCTAATTGCTCTAGTTAGAACTTCAAGAACTATATTGAATAGATATGGAGAGAGAGGGCAGCCTTGTCTAGTCCCTGATTTTAGTGGGATTGTTTCAAGTTCCTCTCCATTTAGTTTGATGTTGGCTACCAGTTTGCTGTATATTGCTTTTACTATGTTTAGATATGGGCCTTGGATTTCCAATCTTTCCAAGACTTTTAGCATGAAAGGATGCTGAATTTTGTCAAATGCTTTTTCAGCATCTAATGAAATGACCATGTGGCTTTTTTTCTTTGAGTTTGTTTATGTAGTGGATCACATTGATTTCCATATATCAAACCATCCCTAGCTGGGCGAGGTGGCGCATGTCTGTAATCCCAGCACTTGGGAGGCAGAGGCAGGTGGATTTCTGAGTTCGAGGCCAGCCTGGTCTACAGAGTAAGTTCCAGGACAGCCAGGGGCACACAGAGAAACCCTGACTCAAAAAACCAAACAAACAAACAAAAAAAATCCCTACATCCCTGGTATGAAGCCTACTTGATCGTGTTGAATGATAGTTTTGATGTGTTCTTGGATTCGGTTGGCAAGAACTTTATTGAGTATTTTTGCATTGACATTCATAAGGGAAATTGGCCTGAAGTTCTCTTTCTTTGTTGGATCTTTGTGTGGTTTTGGTATCAGCATAATTGTGGCTTCATAGAATGTGGCAGGTAGTGTTCCTTCTGTTTCTATTTTGTGCAATAGTTTCAAGAGTATTGGTGTTAGGTCCTCTTTGAAGGTCTGATAGAATTCTGCACTAAAACCATCTGGTCCTGTGCTCTTTTTGGTTGGAAGACTTTCACTGACCACTTTTATTTCTTTAGGGGTTATGGGACTGTTTAGATGGTCTATTTGATCCTGATTTAATTTAAGCATTTGGTATCTGTCTAGGAAATTGTCCATTTCCTCCGGATTTTCCAGTTGTGTTGAGTATAGGCTTTTGCAGTAGGATCTGATGATTTTTTTTTGAATTTTCTCAGTTTCTATTGTTATGTTTCCCTTTTTGTTTCTGATGTTGTTAATTTGGATACAGTCTCTGTGCCCTCTGCTTAGTCTGGCTAAGGGTTTATCTATCTTATTGATTTTCTCAAAGAACTAGCTCCTAGTTTTGTTGATTATTTATATGGTTCTTTTTGTTTCTACTTGGTTGATTTGAGCCCTGAGTTTGATGATTTCCTGCTTTCTACTACTCTTGGGTGTATTAACTTCTCTCTGTTCTAGAGCTTTCAGGTGTGCTGTTAAGCTCCTAGTGAATGCTCTCTCCAGTTTCCCTGAGTGCTATGAGTTTTCCTCTTAGCACTGCTTTCATTGTGGTCCATAAGTTTGGGTTTGTTGTGCCTTCATTTCCATTAAATTATAAAAAGTCTTTGATTTCTTTCTTTATTTCTTCCTTGACCAAGTATCATTGAGTAGAACATTGTTCAGCCTCCATGTGTATGTGGGCTTTCTGTTGGTTTTGTTGCTATTGAAGATCACCCTTACTCCATAGTGATCTGATAGAAGGCATGGGGTTAGTTCGATCTTCTTATGTCTGTTGAGGTCTGTTTTGTGACCAATTATATGGTCAATTTTAGAGAAGGTACCATGAGGTGCTGAGAAGAAGGTATATTCTTTTGATTTAGGATGAAATGTTCTCTATATATCTGTTAAATCCATTTGGTCCAAAACTTCAATTAGTTTCACTGTGTCTCTGTTTAGTTTGTGTTTCCCTGATCAGTCCACTGAGGAGAGTGGAGTGTTGAGGTCCCCCACAATTATTGTGTGAGGTTTAATGTGTGCTTTGAGTTTTAGGAAAGTTTCTTTTATGAATGAGGGTGCCCTTGCATTTGGAGCATAGATGTTCAGAATCGAGAGTTCTTCTTGGTGGTTTTTTTCCTTTGAAGAGAGTCCTTTCACATCTTTTTTGATGACTTTAGGTTGAAAGTCAATTTTATCTGATATTAGTATGGCTACTCCAGCTTGTTTCCTGGGACCATTTGCTTGGAAAATTGTTTTCCAGCCTTTTACTCTGAGGTAGTGTTTGTCTTTGACACTGAGGTGCATTTCCTGTATGCAGCGAAATGCTGGGTCCTTTTTATCTATCCAGTCTGTTAGTCTATGTCTTTTTATTGAGGAATTGAGTCCATTGATGTTAAGAGATATTAAGGAATATCCTTATGTTTGTTCTTCTCATTGTATCCTGGATTTCCTGGATGTTTTGGGTTACAAGCTTTTTGCATTTTGCATTTTCTTTGACTATTGAGTCAATGCTTTCTATGGTATCTTCAGCACCTGAGATTCTTTCTTCTATCTCATATTCTGTTGTTGATGTTTGCATCTATGACTCCTGTTTCTAACTCTAACTCTATTTTCTAACTCTAAAGTTGTCTCGCTTCGTTATTTCTTTGTTGTTTCTACTTCTGTTACTACTGTTGTTTTTAGATCCTGAATTTTTTTTTTCTTCAGTTCCTTCACTTGTTTGTTTGTGTTTTCCTGTAATTCTTTAAGGGGTTTTTGTGTTTCCTCTCTAAGGACTTCTACCTGTTGTTCCATGTTCTCCCATATTTCTTTAAGCGATTTTTGTGTTTCCTTTTGAAGGGCTTCTACCTGTTGACTCATGTTCTCCTGCATTTCTTTAAGGGATTTATTACTGTCCTTCTTAAAATCCCCTAACAGCATCATGAGGTGTGGTTTTAAATCCAGGCCTTACTTTTCTGGTGTGTTGAGGTATCCAGGACTTGCTGTTGTTGGAGAACTTGGTTCAGATGGAGTCATGTTGCCTTGGTTTCTGTTGGTAATGCTCTTGCATTTGCCTCTTGCCATCTGGTTATCTCTGGTGTTAGCTGGTGTTGCTGTCTTTGACTGTGTCTTCTCTGTGCTCCTGGGAGACCCATTCTCTCTGTGTACACCGGTATGTAGGTACTTCTGCGAGACCCACTCTCTTGTAGTTGTGTTTGGGTATATAGCTCTGTGGCCCTGATCAACTCTGGGTGCAGGCTGTGCTGGCTGTCTCCTCCAAGGCGCTGGGTGTATAGCTGGCTTCCTGCACCAGATGACGAGCTGTGGCAGGGGATGTTCCCAAGCAGGAGGTAGAAACCGGAAGGCTCCTGCCAGAAACCTCCAGACAGGATCCTCTGAGCTGCAGGGCAGGTCTCACCTGTGCTGGCTGCCTTCTCCACATTGACTGCTGGGTCCTATTTTATTTTGACAATTCCTTAATAATATTAAATATTTTTTTTTGCTTATCAAGAATATAATAATTTTAATATTATGAGTTTTCTAATATATTACCTTTTTTCTCTGAGTGAATGGAGTATAATGAAGTAACATACAGAAATTTTTTTTAAGATGAGTCGGCAGAGAAAAAAACAGAAAGTGGCAGAAGGGGTTGATATCTGTGATGATTACATGTTTTGTAGGTTTTGATTCTGAAATTTATTATAGTTTCATCTTAACATATTGACTCCTAAGTTTGTTTTTTCAATAAAAAGGGCGCCAAGATTTTGTGTGACACATTCGGCTTCAGCAAAGAACGCTAGCGCTGAGCTGAAGTTCTGGCGCCTCCGTCAGGAGAAGCCCAGGAAGGATGTTGATCCTTTTCCACAAATGGCCACCCTCCTGCCACTAAGACCGAAGTCCTGCATTCCACAGACCCCTGAGGTCCAGGTATGGTGTTCAGCGGGTGAGCTGCTCTTTGGCGACTGCAGTTAATATCTATCCTCGGGTGTCTGTCCACGCTGTGCTGTGAATGTGCACTGTAGCCGCCAGGCTTGCGTGTTGGGGCACTTTGTCCCCAGCTGGGGCTGTTTGGGAAGGTGGTCGAATGTCTAGAGTGAAGCCATAGTGGAAAGGGAAGCCACGTGTCGCTGGGACCGCACTTCCTCCTCATGCGATGCTTCCTGAAGGTGGCCACAGCATGAAAAACCAGACTCCTGTCCTCGCCACTGTTCGTCCCCTGCCTGCTGCCATGGCTATCCCCCCTCCCCCCAGCCATGATGGAAGGTGTCACCTTGAAGTTGTGAGACAAAATAAGTCCTTTCTCTCTTAAGTTGCTCTTACTAGCATAATTTATCAGAGCAATGGGAACGTGACTAAGGCTAAGACTATCACATTTGTCACAAGATTGATATCACATGCTTGCCATTACTGTGTACACACCACCCCATGTAAGAAGGAAGACAAGATTAGACCCTGCTTATTCAGCAAGCAGAGTGCTCCTTCTGAAAGACGCACCATGTCACTCACTCCTCTGCTGGAAGCTCTCCAGTGGCCCCTCCCCTCCTGGAAGCTCTCCAGTGGCCCCTCTCCTCCTGGAAGCTCTCCAGTGGCCCCTCCCCTCCTGGAAGCTCTCCAGTGGCCCCTCTCCTCCTGGAAGCTCTCCAGTGGCCCCTCTCCCCTCCTGGAAGCTCTCCAGCGGCCCCTCTCTCCTCCTGGAAGCTCTCCAGTGGCCCCTCTCCCCTCCTGGAAGCTCTCTAGTGGCCCCTCTCCTCCTGGAAGCTCTCCAGTGGTCCCTCTCCTCCTGGAAGCTCTCCAGTGGCCCCTCTCTCCTCCTGGAAGCTCTCCAGTGGCCCCTCTCCTCCTGGAAGCTCTCCAGTGGCCCCTCTCCTCCTGGAAGCTCTCCAGTGGTCCCTCTCCTCCTGGAAGCTCTCCAGTGGCCCCTCTCCCCTCCTGGAAGCTCTCCAGTGGCCCCTCTCCTGCTGAGAAGGCACTTGCCAGCCTTGCCCAGCCGCGCAGGTCCCTTAGCGCCCACACCTCGTTCTCCCACGTTGTCCTCGTGCTCACGCTGGCCTGGCCACACCAGGTCCTTTGACTGTCTTTGAACATCAAGTGAAGCCACAGGGCTTGGTGCTCCCTGTTCGCGGTGTCTGGTGCACTTTCCTTTAGAGGGCCACTCGTCTGACCCCTCACAGCCTGTAGACAGCAGCCCACCTGTCATTTCGTGAGAGAGGCCGTCTTCCATGTGTGCGGATGAGCTCTCAAACACAGGGGAGTTACCACCTTCCCTCAGGCCTGTGACCTTTGCCCTGCCTTGCAGGCCATAAGAGTCACCTGTTTATTGCGTTTATATCCTTCTAGAATAGGAGGGAATTTTCTGTGTTGAGTGCATATTCCCAGATCGGCCTAGCATAGAATAGACACTTAATAAATACAATAGGAATTGAAAAGACAAGCTGCAAGCAGTACGCCCAGAACCAGAGGAGGGGACTTTGGACACATGGTGAAGAACAGGAAAATGAAAAGCTGAGGGTAGTTGTAGGAAGTGGTAAGTGGCCTTGCACTGGCACAGGGATGCAGGCCTCGTGTCAGTGGTGAGGGAGGGCCCTGACAAGCCTCACTGGTATCACAGGACACTCTGTTGCTGGTCACAGGCGCACGGAACTGCCCCAAGGTTGCTTTAGAGTCAGTGTCTCATGCCACTGTCCGGTGTTTCACTTGCACACACAGTGGTTAGAGTTGTCAGCAGGTCCCAGTTCTTCATCTGAGGTACACACTGGACATCTCCCCAGGAACTTTGAAAGTATACAATGCCAAGGTCCCAACTTTACAGATTGACCTCACTGACCCGGAAGAAGCTGGAGTCGCTCTGAGATCCATGAATTTGCTTAGAGCCTCCAGCCCGACCCACATGAACATTAGAGCCACAGATTAAAGTCCGTATGCTAATGTGTCGGCACCCCTGCTGGCCGGCGGCTTGTATCATACCCTGAAGACCATGTGCAGACACCCCAGGTTTCGGCACAGAGCAGGGTTCAGCAGGGCCGCGGCAGGACCCCAGCACTTGCATTTCCAAGTCTCTCGGATGGCTTTCTTGCCCCTGGAGCTCACACAGGCCACAGCACTGGCTGACTCAGGCCGGGCAGCTCAGAAACGCAGGCTTGAGGTCAGCACACCGAGCAAGCCGTCTGATGATTTACACAAACATCATCAAACTGAGCAGGTGTGAAGGAGGAGTGGGGAGGAGTTAGCTCGTGTGAGGTGACAGGGACCAGACCTGCCTGCCAGTCCTCTCGAGGTGAGCTCGGCACCGTGGTGTGCCCAAGTTGCGCAGTGTGTTCTGATCCCCTCTTCTTGCTCTGTCACTCAGGGCGGTGGAACATTCATAACCAGTAAAATACAGTCTTTCATTGCTACACACGTGGCGCATGCACACATGCTGCAACCGTCAGCCTCTCACACAAAGGACATTCATCTTCAGTTTCATGGTGGCTTGTTAGTTTCCTCCTATTGTTTATTCTGACTAGTTTTTATTTAAATTACATTTGTGTGTTTGTTTAGTGTGTATATGTGCATATGTGTGGGAAATGCCACAGGGCACATGTTGGGGGCTCAGGCGACACCCTGGGGGAGTCAGTTCTTTCCTCCCACTGTGTGGGTGCCTGGGACTGAACTCAGGCTGTCAGGCCTGGCAGTATGCACCCCTGCCTACGGAGTCATCACTCTGGCGGCTGTTAGTGTTTTCAGTCAAGCAGCAAAGTTCAAGTTTGAACTTGCAGGCCGGAGCAGTGGCTCAGCTGTTGAGAGCACTTGTTCTTGCAGACCTGGGTTTGATTCCCAGGGGCCACATAAGGTGGCTCACCAATACCCATAACTCCATTTTTAGGGTACATGATGCCTTCTGGGTTCTGTGTGCTCTTACACAACTGTGCTACACACACACACACACACACACACACACACACGAGAGCATGTGCACACGTGCGAGCCTGCACACACACACCCCAACACACACACACACACACACACACACACACACACACAGAGAGAGAGAGAGAGAGAGAGAGAGAGAGAGAGAGAGAGAGAACAACAAAACAAAACAAACAAAATCCAAAAACTTCCTAACAGGCTTTTCTCTGTATTTAAGAGCACTTGCTGGTCTTCCGGAAGTTCTGAGTTCAGTTCTTAGTATCTATGTCAGGTAGCCTGCAGCTGTCTGTAACTTCCAGCTCCAGAGTATCTTATGATCTCTGAGGGCATGCACGAATCTGGCACACACACACACACACACACACACACAAGTTTAAACAATAATTTATGGCCCAGGCATGGCGATGTGTACCTTCAGTTACAGCATGTGAGAGGCAGAGGCAGGCAGAACTCTGAGTTTGAGGCCAGCCTCACCTCCATAGTGAGTTCCAGGACAGCGAGGCCTGCGTGTTGAGACCCTGTCTCCCATTGATTAGTAAGTAAATAAATAAAGTAGAAAGGGCCTTTTGTTGTTGCTTAGGGGCATGACCCACAACCTGTGCTTATCAACAGTGCGCTTTGCTGCTACGCAATTGGCCTTAAAATGTTTTTGAAATTACTGTGGCTAAACAGCGTGAGCACGCGGCGTCTCACCTTAGCCGCTTCTGAGTGTTCGTTACGGCAGTCCATGACGTTGTACAGCTCTAGAACATCTTTACTTGAGAAATGACTCCGTAGCGTGGAGACTACCCTGCTTCCCTCCGAACCTGCAGACCCTGGGGCCCCTGCTCTCTTTGCAGTTTCTAGAAATCTAACCATGTTTGTGTAATATGTGTTTAATTATAAGCTCAGCCTCTTGTAGTATTTTTCATTAATAACTAAAACTCTATGTGCCTTGTCCGAGGCAGGGACTTGCTGTGTAGCCCAGGCTGGCCTTGAACTTGTGACCTTCCTGCCTCAGCCTCCTGAGTGCTGAAGTTTCCGACAAGCACCACACACAGGCCTTCCCCTGAAGCTCCAGGGGTGAGCAGAGCCCTTGGCTCACTTCCTCAGCACCTGCTCGTCCCCATCCCCCATCGATGACGCCCTGCCCTGTTGCCCGTGGGTCCCCTCGCCTGCCCGCTCTCCACTGTCCTCAGGTCTCTCTTCCTGGAGCCTGCCCGATGGCTCTCAGCTGCATGGCCCACCTCACACTTCTGTTGAAATGACATGTTTTACTAATCTTTAATGTATGGATATTCCCTGTGCGTGTGCGCCTCGCACTATGAGCACAGCTTATACCCACAGATGCCAGAAGAGGGCTTTGAGTCCCCTGGGACTGGAATTACAGACAGTTGTGGCCCCCCCAACATGTTTGCTGGGAATTGAACCTGGGCCCTCTGGAGAGGCGGTCAGTTAAGCTACTAACTGTTAAGCCATCTCTCCAGCTTCTGCCGTTATAAACTTTTAAGAATGGGAAAATGACTATAAACATAAAATGTCGATAAAAGGAAGAAACAGTAGTAATTAGGTTATAGACCCTTGCTGCGGGCTAAGTGAGTGCCTTTGTTTCATTCCTCACCAACCACTTCCTGATGCTCTCCCACACAAGTTTAAACCTGTTCTGTTCTAGAACAAAGGACTGCTGACAAGTTCTTCCCAGGGAGGCGCCTGCCTCTGTAGTGCGGAAGTAAGGCCCAACAAGCACAAGGCGCCTCTGAGTGCCTACATTGCTGTTGTGATGTGTGTGTCAGACCCGCGTGTGCGAGGCAAGCTTGTCTGCTTCACTGGGGTAGTTAGTAGGAAGTGGGCTGAGGGTTGAAATCTAGAGACCACAGCAAGTTGAGGTATACATGCAGAATTCTGTTCTCTTCTTTCATTTTGCTTATTTTCTATTTCATTATCTTCTCACTTTTTAGGGAGAAGAAATCGGTTTATTTCAACCATCTAAATCTAAGAAATTATCGAAAGTAAGTGCAGGGACTCAGAAACTTGGGAGAAGCGAGTCTCTGCATCCAGTTCCGTCCAAGGATGACGGGCTTGAGAAAGGGTAGGTGCAGTGCTTTAGGTCATTGTTTTGTTTTAAATGAATTCTTAGGATTTAGTAACATATATTAGAGGCTTATAGGTGACCTGCCTGCTCTAAGCTAGAAGAATCCCAGATAATGGCCCATGTAGGGAGATGGCCCAGCTGAGGAGCTCCCCCCCCCACACAGTTAGCCCGTCCTAAGCCAGCTCTCCTCCAGCTCGACGGCTCAAAGACCCTGAGTAACTGTTTGATACAGTACACCATTTAGACTTTGTGTTTCCTTGTTTTATTGATCCAGTGGGATCTTTTTTCTTTATCCTGAAGAATACCCTTTGATATTAACTTTGGACAATTCTTTGTTTAGTAATTTATTCATGTTTGTTTTTTTTTAATTGAAGTGAAATTCATTTAACAACAAAGTTACACAACTTACATAATACTAAATGTGTACAGTCTGATATTCAGTATATTTGCAAAGTCAGTCAACTATCACCACTATATAATTCCCAAATGTTTAAGCTAATTTTTGTTATTTATTTATTTACTTATTTATTGAGTGTGTGTGCATGCATGCATGTGCATGTGTGTGAATGCATGTATGTGTGGTTACATGCATGTGCATGTATGTGAATGCACGTATAGGTGTGGGTGCATGCATGTGCATGTGTGCAAACATGTGGGTATCAGAGGACATCTTGGAGGCATCTATTCTTTCCTTCTATCATGTGGGTCCCAGAGGTCAGGCCTGGTGACAAGGCCCTTACTTGCTGAGCCAGCCTGATGGCCTCATTTCTGAACATTCCATCATGCCAACAGGAGACCCTGTGTCCCTTAGCAGCCATGCCATGGTCCCTCTCCCAGCCACTGGCAAGCCTGTCCTAACTCACAGTGCTTTCCTTGTGTGTTTCCTACAATGGAGTCGTGCCAGCGGCGGCCTCTCGGGCTGGCTCCCACGCTCCCATGTTTGCAGCGCCCTGTGCTGGCCATTCCCATCCTCGGGTTCTTTCCTGGGCTCTGGACTTAGATGCTGGAAGTTGCTCTCTTTCCTCTCTTTCGGCACTTTGAAGATCCTGTCCTGTCCCAGCTCCCCCGTCTCTGCCATTAGTCACTGTCCTTCTGAATATATGTCTCTTCCTCCCTCGCTACCGCAGACCATTTCCAGATGGCTATTTTTTTTTCTGTATCTCACACATATGTATGTATGTATGAAGATAATTTCAGAAGTGCCAGGTTCTTCTGGGAATCACACAAGTATCTCTGTTAGGAGCTGTAGCACTTGGTTAGCCCTTTAGTGTCCGTGGGAGTGTCATCTTCATGATGCTCTCTTGAACATAATCTGTGCCGCCGCCTTCGTGTGCATTGCAGATAGACTTTAGAAATGGGATTTATTCTCATTGAAGTTGAACTTTCATTGAGTTTACATTATTTTACATTAGATTTTGTCAATTCTTTGCTTGGAAACAGGAAAATAAGGGGGTGGGGAGTGTACAACAGCACCTGGAGAGTGCAGCGAACGCTCTAGTGTGGTTGTGAGTCACAGGTGTGTATTTAATACTAAAAGGAACGAATGAGTGTAGAGTTTAAAGGTTTTCTTTCTGGCTCAGACAAGGTGTTTGGGTTCCAGGTTCTCCACATCCTTGCCAACACAAATTTTAGGCATTAAAGACATCAATGTTACCATAATAAAAACCTAATTCTACATTAAGGTATGCTCCTGATATTTATGACCAAGACAATTGAAATAAGGGTTTGGATCCCAGGGAAGCACACGAGGTATCAACATGGTCGAATTATCACGGGAAAACTGGGTTCCGAGCTTCTAGTAAAGGTAGAATGGGTAAGAATATGGAAGGGACGAAGAGGCGTCTCGGTGCATGACGCTCATCCCGAGCAGGACGGCTGTGGAAGACAGTGGAGGCATTCCAGAGTGGGTGACAGTACCGACTTCACCAACCCAAGCCCAGATGGTAGCACCTGGAAAAATATTTTGAAGGTGAAAATGAACCAAGGAGAATAGATCCTCATCTTTCTTTTTTACCTTTTTACTTTGAGAAAGATGAAATTTGCATGTTATTGTTAGAAAGAAAATTGGGCCTGGTAGAGAGATCTTTAATCCCAGCTGTCTGAGAAGCTGAGCCAGAGGATCACAAGGTCAGGGTCAGTCTGGGCTATCCAGGGCACACCTGGCCTGCAGACCAAACCTTGTCTCAAAATAAAGAGCAAAACCGCAGGGCTGGAGAGATGGCTCAGTGGGCGTGGCCCTCCGGCTAGAGGACCAGGTTTAGCTCCCTGCACCTACATGGCAGCTCCCAGCCATCTATAGCTTGCACATCCACTCAGGCAAATGCTCACACACACAACAAAACCAGGTCAGCATTTGTCTCTGTGTTCCCATGTTTTCCCTGTATGCATGGTCTGCTGAGTTCGTCCTCAGTGCTCAGGTCAGGGCTGGGAAGTCTTCAATAACTAGAGGATCAGAAATGGGAGAGTTCTTGTAACCCATGCTGCTGGTAACCGACACTGTTGGCAACGAGAAATAGTTCTGGCAGTCCAGCAATAATAAAATAACAATAATAATATAATAATTACTATTGTTGTTTTTCCAGCACTAATTATATTGTCAGCACTAATAAAAAATAGTTACGAATGTGTGATCTTTCTTCTTTGTTCATTGATATGTTTATGCAGGAAACGGTCAAAGGCTGATGGTCAGGTGTGTAGTGGTGAAAACACACATGCACAGCAAAGAAAATGGCATCCTTAGGTTTCTGATATTTTTATGTAATCATTTTTAAAAAGCAATACTAAAAACAAAACCTGAATTACATAGTTTGATGAAAGAAATGAAAGAAATTTCCAAACAAATAGACAATGCAATTACGTAGAATAGAAGTTATATTTTTCTTAAAAAATTGGATATTTTCTTTATTTACATTTCAAATGTTTTCCCCTTTCCAAGTTTCCCCTTCAGAAAACCCCATCTCATCCCCCCTCCCCTGCCTCTATGAGGGTGCTCCCCCACTCACCCACCCATCCACTCCCACCCTGGCATTCCCCTACACTGGGGCATCAAACACCCTCAGGCCCATGGGCCGCTCCTTCCACTGATGTCCAACAAGGCCATCCTCTGCCACATATGTGGCTGGCACCATGGGTCGCTCTGTTTGTATTCTTTGGTTGGTGGTCCAGACCCTGGGAGCTCCGGGGGGGGGGGGGACGGCGGGTCTGGCACTGTCGCTCCCTCCATGGGGCTGCAAACCCCTTCAGCTCCTTCAGCCCCTTCTCCAACTCCTCCACTGGGGACCCCTGAGCTTAGTCCAATGTTTGACTGCGAGCTTCTGCCTCTGTATTTGTCAGGCTCTGGCAGAGCTTCTCAGGAGACAGCCATATCAGGCTTCCATCAGCAAGCACTTCCCAGCATCCACAGTAATGTCTGGGTTTGGTGGCTGTGTATGGGTGTGCCCCAGGGGTGGTCTCTGGAGGACGGAAGTGCGGACCTTTTGAAACTTGACTTTGCTCACCCAGCCGGACTCCCATGAAAGCCATCCAAGTTGTTGTATTATCCATAGTTTATTCTTCTAATGCAAAATAATGTTCCATAATTATTCTTTTTAAAATTTGCACATAGCTGGGCATAGTGGCAGATATCTATAACCCCAGGACTAAAGATACTGAGGCAGGAGGATGGTGAGTTTAAGGCAGCGTGGGCTACAGTGTCTTAAACACTAAAAGTGAGACATACAGACTAAGAGGGACAGCTCAGGGTGGCAGCTGTTTCCACTGCTGTCACAGAGACGCATGGCTGATCCAGGGTCTTTGAAGGAAAGCCTGCGTGCCCAGCCAGAAGGGGACCTCTTTCTCACCCCCCACCCCGCTCAGACCACACCGTGGAGAGGAGGCAGAAGGCGTTTAAGAGCTGGGAGTAGGATGCCACAGAATGCTGTCCTCGGGTGTGGCGTGTGGCGTGGCTGCTGCCCTCAGGGATCACCAGGCCTCTCAGTGAGGAGCAGCTGTCAGCGGGCGCTCTGCGGGAGGGAGGGCCATGGCCCCGCCCTAGGCCCGCTCGGCAGTGCAGCACTAACTGGACTCAACAAGGGACAAAGGAGACCTGGGCTAGGGACAGGAGGCCTCGGGGAGTTGAAGGAGATGAATGTTTCATTGTATATGAGTATGAAATGCACAGAGTATTGTATAATAAAATAAACAAGTAAGGGTTTTGTTGTTGACTAATTCACCTTCTAAAAATTGTCATATATATTTAGGTAGTTTCCAGATTTTTCTGAGCACAATAAAAGCACTTTGTGTAATTATTATTAAAAAAGAAAGAAAGAAAGAAAGAAAGAAAGAAAGAAAGAAGAAAGAAAGAAGAAAGAAGGAAAGGACTAGCATGTGGTAGACTGCGGTGGGATGTGCCTTCCATCCCAGCGCTCTAGAGGCAAAGGCAGGTGCACCTCTGTGAGCAGGAGACCAGCCTGAGGGAGTGTGTGCAGTGAGTGTCAGGCCAACCAAGATACACAGTGAGACCCTGTCCCTAAAGAAGAGGGGGAGGGGAGGAGAGAGAGGGAGAGGGAGAGAGAAGAGGAAGAGAGGGAAGGAGGGAAAGGGAGAGGGAGAGAGAGAGGAGGAGGAGAGAGAGGGAGAGGGAGAGAGAAGGGGAAGAGACGGAAGGAGGGAAAGGGAGAGGGAGGGGGGAAAGAGAGGGAGAGGGAGGGAGAGAGAGAGGGAGGGGGAGAGAGAGGAGGGGGAGAGGAAAAGAAAGGAATGGGAGCATTTCATTTGGTTCTGTCCATTTTTAGTATACAAAAATAATTGATATCCTGTGATCTAATTAAACTCAATTATTAGTGTTAGCAGGTTTTTTTCCCCCTGTAAATCCTGTATAATATACCTGAGTATAAAGATCATTTTAACATTTTTTTTCCCAATCCAGACGGCTTTCATTTCCCTCCTCTCCATCGCCCTGGCCAGACTCTGCGGAGAGGCGAAGGGAGCAGAGCCGCTTGTGGTCAGTTGCAGGGCTGCTCTTCCGCTGGCAACATTACTTCCGTGTTCTTCTCGGCCTTGCGATGGACAGTGAGCAGACAGACCCTTTAGCTCATCAGTTTCTTCCGTCTTTAACTTAGGTCAAAGAGGCCACCAGAGAGCACCACAGTGGTCCGCCTGACGTCTTTTACTGATATCTCCGAGTGTCTGAAGCCCCAGCTGGAGAGAAAATACACTTACACAGAAGAGCTTAATGTGAGTATGTTAAGGACCGTGCTCTTGGTCTAATCAACCAATGTCTCTGATTTTAGAGATTTGGTTTTTTTTTTTTAATGTATGTATATTTTTTCTCTACTAAGTGACATGTTTTGTTTTTTAGTCTCAAAGGAATGTCCCACACTCTTCAGCCGTGCGTCCTCCCGCAGGACTGCTCTGCCCAGCCCTGCGCTGAGGACGCTTTCTCAGCTGCTGCTCTGGCCTAGCTTTGCTGTCTCAGACACAAAATAAGACCCCTTGGTACACTTGTTCAGTTTGTAACACTTGATTAAAGTGACACTGGATGTTATATCTTAGAAATCTCACTTTAAAAAAAAATGAAGGTAGGGGTTTCCAGAGTACAGTTACTTTGACAACAAGCATCTAATAAATAAATAAATAATAAACATAATAAACAAAGACTTAGATGAAGATCTCACAGCCCCTGAGGTTCTACTGTGAGTAGAATCATCAGCAGTGTTCACACCATCTGAACACTTAATTATATTTCTTAAGTAAATTCTCATTTTCTAGTCATTAGGATTTTTTTTCCTATTTCAAATGCTGTTAGATATTAAATGAAAACCTTTATATTCTCATCTCAGAATTTGTATAGCAGGCAGGCAGTGTGATAAAGGCAGTAAAAACCTTACTTAAACCTGTCCCCACCACCTCTGTTTGGGGGAGCATAAAGAAATCCGGTTCCGAGAAGCAAACCCTGAGGTGACGTGAGCAGCTCTCACATGAGCCTCACATCCTGGAGGCTCCGTGTGCTTGGGGGACAGCCAGCTCGCCCCGGTTCAAGGATGGTATTAGGGTTGCTAGCATCGTTGGCAGAGAAGCCATAAACAGCAGGGGTTTATGAGAACTTCCAATGCCATTTCCACTCTGGAGGCCGTGACCTGTGGGGGCGAGGCTGCCCAGAGAGGGATCCCCCCTCCCCCACAGTTAACAAGCAGCAGCCTGGGGCCTTGGAGAGGGTTCTTTTTATAACCCACTTGTAGCTAGAAGAGAAGCACCTCAAGGCCAAAATGACAGTAAATATGTAGGAGGCAGGCCACCAACAGAGACTTGGAAAGCTCCCCAGTGGGGCCACTGAGCCTGAAATGGGAAAGGAATTGAGGTCAGAGATTTGCTCTAACATCAGGCTTAGAATCTGACTGGTTTGTAACAGAATGGCTTCTTCTGCCATAATTGGGCTTCATAAATGAATCTTACAAGACAGTCAGATGCAAACACATTGCATTAATTATATCTATATACTACAAGAATAAAATGACAGCCCAGCAGAATTTACAAACCTCACTTTGTACAATGCTATAAAGAATTATGGGGCTGGAGAGATGGCTCCGCAGTTAAGAGCACTGATGGTTCCGCCAAAGGTCCTGAGTTCAAATCCCAGAAACCACATGGTGGCTCACAACCATCTGTAATGGGATCTGATGCCCTCTTCTGGTGTGTCTGAAGACAGTGACAGTGTACTCATATAAATATAATAAATGAATCTTTCAAAAACAAACATTCAAACAAAGAGTTGTGTTATGTTCAGGCAGATAATAAAGCTCTGTTTTATTTAGGTTAAAACTGTATCAAACGTTGGAGCCTTGGGAGGATCTGACATGGAAAACTTGTTGCAGTCTTTGTATGTAGAAAACAGAGCTGGATTCTTCTTTACTAAATTCTGCGAGAATTCAGGGAACAAGGTAGAAAATAATTATTTAAAATCTGGATTTATTATTTTACTTGATTTAAAAATAAGTGGCATTGAAATAACTAGGTGTTCAAATAAATATATCTAATGTTCAAATTCCCATCTGATAAATTTAAATCCACACTTAGTAAATCCTTACCCATCCATCCAAACTGTAATTTTTTTGGTCTACCACTTTGCTTAAATTAGAAAGAAAAGTGAAATACAGATAAATACTGACATACATTACTGATGATGGCTAATCATATAATTTAATTTCAATTTAATAAGCCATATTTAGTTTACTTCTATTAATACTTGATTTTGAATAATTCTAACAACCTTATATTATGAGTGGAGGTAAAGTGATTTCCAGTGATGTTTTTAAAATCATGATCAATGTTTATCTGACCCAGATGAGCAGGGACTAGCTGGCCCAGGGATTTACCCTCAGCTCTGCTGTGATATGCGTTTACTCATGCTGACATCTCAGAGTGCCTCAAATGTGTGCCCTTTACATTTCAACTAGAACCTTTGCAATTATTTTATTCACTTCTATTTTTAAGCATTTACTACTTTAATGACCAACTCTATGGGATGGTTGCATGCAAAAATATAACATTCCATTGGCAACAGCAGTAAATATTATCTTGTGTATTGCCAGTTTGTGATGAAAGATTGAGAGCAGCTAAAGTTGGAGCTGATTTGTGGTAGCAGCAAATGAGCGCTTGTGTGCAGTGGAGGTACGGCTCTGAGGGCCTTCTAACTGGGTGGTGACCTCTGTCCTTCTCCGTCTGCAGCTGTGGAAGCACAGTGTGTACTTTTGGTTTGACCTACAGGCTTATCATCAGCTATTCTACCAAGAAACACTCCAACCCTTCAAAGTATGCAAGCAAGCCCAAGTAAGTAGCAGATAGCACTGCTCTGTGCCGCGCTGTAAGTGCGCTGGAAAGTGAATTGTGTTCGGCCCCAGACCAGAGAATGCTGGGGTGGGAGGCGTCATATAATCGCCCTGGGAACCCTTTATTTAAATGTCAGCTGAGTATATTGCTTTATAATCTGATTTGTGAGTTTATGCACTTTATTTGGTTTATTTTCTTTTCCTACCAATGACTTGTTCTACCAATAAAGAATGCCCATACCTCTTTCACTGCTCCTAACATACCGTTGGGGATTGCCTATAGGGATTGAATAGAACCCTGGGGGCGGATGTGCAGTGAGCCACTGCAGTGGCCAGGAGCCCCAGTTCTGAGCAGTGATCCCTGAGCTTCTTGCAGATGTGCCGGCTGCTGTGCATGTGCAAGCCCCTTGTAGGCGCCTGGGCTTCCACACGAACATGCCATCTGAGGCAGACACTCAGAGGGTGGAGGAGAAGGCATTTCAAGACCACCCTGAAGCGAAATGGGAAGGAAGAACAGCAGCCTAGAGGAGGAAGAGGTTCTGCAGTTAGGGACGGAGAGACGGGCCTCTTTTCAGGGGTGGGGGAAGGTGGTAGAGATGAGAACAGTTATGACTCCAGCTGACTTTTAGGGGTTTTATTCTTGAGTTCTTTATAGATCTTTTATGGAGAAAGATCTCCAAGACTAGACAGCTGTGAACTGCTTCTCTGTCTGTTGATCAGTTAGTGATTCTTATAACCCCAAATAACCCATCCCAGAGGATCCTACCCCCAGATGCTGCTCAGAGACTGCGTTTCATCACATGATTACTTTATAATCCTGCTCAGGACAGCAGAGTGCACTGCTGCATGTCTGCTGCTGCCCCGCTCGCCACTCCAGCATGAGTAACTGTGTTGTGACTCAGTGCCAGCTCGGTACTTTGTGCCGTGAGAATAAGGACTCTGGCTCCTTCATAGCCCAGATGTCTCCATGCAATCATGAAGTGAATCTCTAGTTTTCTGAGACCACACACTTGTGCTTGTTAACCCATTACCTGTAACTCCCTGTTTACCCTCCTCCCCTAACCTACTGTCCCTACCATCTGTCATTTTTATTATGTTTTCACTACTCAAAGAGCACTCCTCCAAAAATCTTCAGCTGCTCAGTGAAGTGGGATATTTTTATGTGTGAGTTGATAGTCAACCAGATCTCCGTACACACATGATGAGAGTCCGCAGGCTTTGTAAGCTCACAGTGTTGAGCAATGCTGTCACCCAGCTAACTGCGCGGCTCAGAAACTGGACATCTGCATGTGGCCACTTAGAAATGGATTCTTATATTTGAGGATTGCCAAGTCCTTGAATCTTTCTCCCAAGGTCTGCTTCTGGGAAGTCAAGGCAGGAATGGGAGAAGCAATCAGTGTAGAATACTCTTCTTTAGGATCGAAGGTGAGAAACAGGACGAGCAAAGCCATGTGATTTTTTAAGTGTATTTTAATCTAGTTCCTATAGTTACTTTTTTTATTTTTGGTAGAAAGAAAAAAACCTGTCTCAACTAGTTTGTGTTACCCAAAGATTTTGTTCCTCTAGGTTGAGAAATTGTCTACAATATCATTATATTATTGATTTATTTCACAGTATAAAAAATCACTCATTTAATGACAATATATTGTATGGATTTTTCAAAAACTCACTTATAATATAGATCTTTGGAATAATAATGCCACCAAAGGAATCTATTCATCTGGCACTACATGTTGACCGCACTATGGACTTGGTTTTATGTCATTTTTATGTGTCTGCCTTAGTCAAAAGACTAGGAGTTGATGCCAAAGGACCTACATGATTTCCTATATACATAGTTTTGTTCTCCTATGTAATAGTATAGGGTAGTAGACAGAGGTTAGTCAATGGTAAGGACTTAACTTGGGCATACCTTGAAGATTTCCCTACACGGCTTCAAGAGAACACAGTGAACACTCAGAAACCAGTGGTGTTCTTGGCATTGTATAGGTACAGTCCCTGCCTCTGGGACCAAATGGCACTGATGGGTTTGGAGAGCAGCTTCTGCACCTTTCTTCTCATTGAGTGCCTGCTTTAGTGTAGGACTAACAACAGGATGCCTCTTAAATCTTTCTAAGAAACTTTATGTGGCAATAAAAGCTGCAAAATAACAATCATGTATGTTAGATTCATATTAGATATTCTTATAAATATACATGCATGTTTACTGGTCTAGAGTTGGTGGGACCTAGGAGAGGGGAGATGGTAGATAAGGCGAACTAAAGTCTCATACAATAACCAAGTTTATTCAGAGCATCAGACAACTTACGCTCTGAGGGTTAAGAAGAGTCACCTGAGTAAAGTGTGTAATCACAAGGACAAGACACACGTGGCAAAAACATGTTTTCCCACAGAGGCATATAAACAAATAACAATATCCAGTTAGAATGACTAATCTGTTGTAAACACGCTCCTGTCTGATCCACTGGGAGGGACACAAAAGCACAATCCAAGAGCAGTTCCATGGTTTTGAAGAAATTGAGATCACAAGACTCTTGTCTGGGTTTCTTGGAATTCTTTTCACAAGCACTCAGAAATCTCCTCACACAGCTTCATTCATGTGAACCATGCTCCAACATCTCCCTCTGTTTTATTTTTTACTAGCAGGAGATCCAGAGTGGTTTTGTTTGAGATGTTGAGCATAAATCTAATTGTCATATGATGTGTGACTATCATATAAGCAAGGAAATTATAAATATAACAAATAACATTACAACAGTGAGAGCACTGTGTGTGATAACATTAGAACAGTGAGAGTACTGTGTGTGATAACATTAGAACAGTGAGAGCACTGTGTGTGATAACATTAGAACAGTGAGAGCACTGTGTGTGATAACATTACAACAGTGAGAGCACTGTGTGTGATAACATTACAACAGTGAGAGCACTGTGTGTATACTCTACCACCAAGAACCAGGATTCAAACTATGTCTCATACTATTGGTTACATAATTATTCTGATTGGGAATATCTAGACAATAGCTTGAAAAGAGGCCTACTGGATTGGCAGCTCTGGTATCTTTAAAAATAAGCCCATATTTGCCTTTTAATAGGAATACAAATGTTATGATGTCCTATGAAATAGGCCATTCATCAAATGAATTCAAATCAAATGAGTGAATGAGTCTATTATGGTCCCAAGGTCCAGGCCCAAACCCAGAGTCATTAGTAAAGATCACAGGAGCTGGGCCCATCCAGCTTACAGCTCAGGCAAAGGAGGGAAAAGGACAGAAGAACATGCTCAGAGACACTCAGTGCAGAAGCCCAGGTCCAGCAGCTGGGACTGCCAGAAAAAGACTCTCAGGTGACATAGGGCTCGGGTATTTTGTTAGAATACCCTGGGTGCACAGGGTCTTAAATTTGCTCCAGGCAGACAGACTTAACTTTGATGACGTCTTATTGTGCTCCTTAGCTGGAGGTCTGCTCTTTTTCTGGTGACCTTCACTGTCTCCTTGCCCTCTGCCATTGTCCTTGATGGCCCCAGGGCTGGAGGAGATGAAGGGGAACCCATAATATTTCAGTGTGTCCATCTGCAATGACAGATGCATGCCCCTTCCCAACTTCTTGGACTTTTCTCACAAGCTCAGGATTCTTCTTAAATAGCTTTATTCTTGGACTGTGTTCTGACATATCTGCATCAGCACATATATGACTCAGAAAATAAGAAGCAGAGCTGGGAATCTGGCTCACTGGCAAGGGCTTGCCTAGCATATGTGAGACCCTGTTCGTTTTATTCTGATGACTTAGCTCAACAGACACAAAACAGGCGGTTTTGTTGTTTGTAGTTAGCACACACTAAGTATGTAATAACAGACTGCTTGCGACATCTCCATAGGTGTGTGTGATGTGCTTTGACCATGTCCACCCCGTTTCCCACCTTGTTCCTACCCATTGCCAGGAATCCCTCCTCCTTCTCTCCTGGCACTGTGAAGATGTAGGCAATGGCTCTGCCACTGTTCTGCAGAAGGCATCTTCTCTCTTGCCCTTACAGCCTTGCCTCGGCCTTGAAGTCCGGCCTCACCACAGAGCGCCATAGCCGTGGTCTGCCCAGACTTTGGTTGCCTCTCAAATCTCGGGAAGGGACTCACGCTCTGGCCTCTCTTCTGCCCTCAGCTGGCACTTCCCTAGTGTTTTCATGAATGCGTTTGTCCTGTCCTGGGTTTCCTATCTGAACCATGCTGCGCTTTGCAATATATCCTGTTTTCATTTTGCTGTTCAGCACACCCATTGAGTTAACTTATGTCTTTTGTTTATTAAACCTTTGGGGGTTTTTTGTTGTTGTTGTTGTTGTTGTTTGTTTGTTTGTTTTTTGAGATGAGGTCTCACTGTGTAGTTTTGGTTGGCCTGGAACTTACTGTGTAGACTAGGCTAGCCCAGATCTCTTAGAAATCTGCTCACCTCTGCCTGGGATTAAAGGTGTGTGCCAGCATGCCCAGCTATGTTTTTCAGTCTTAAACATTACATTTATGTTTTATAATTCTTACCAGTATTTTCTTTCATTCCAAACAGTTTTCATTTTCTTTATGTTTTAGATAATTTAAAGCACGTGTTATTAGTCTTTAGCTGTATGTTACTCTGCATGACGGTAGTAGCGCAGACTCCATGGCTCAGAGCAGCACACACTGTACTCGTTTCTGTGGGTCAGGATTCTGGGTGCAGCGGTGCTGGGTTCTCTGTAACGGAAACTGCAGTTTTCCCTGTAGAACCAGCCTGTGGGAGGGGCTGCTCTAACGTTCATGTGCTCGTTAGTCACGCTCGGTTCCTGCAAACTACTGCGCTGAGAGCCTCAGCTTTGCTGGCTGTGAGCCAGAGGCCATTGCCAGTGCTGCACTGTGTGCTCTCTGCATGGGCTGCATGTAATGCACCCCTCTCCTGTCAGTCAGCCATGGGGAGAGTGTCTTAGCAAGATGGCTGTTACCTTCTCACATAACTTAATGTATACTTGTATTCACATGTACATACCCTACTGCTGTGCACTGACAGAAGAAAGCCATACCTTATGTCCAGACATGGAGAAGTTTGGCAGAAAAGTCAGGCATGGTGGCGCACACCTTTAATCCCAGCACAGTAGGCAGAGGTAGGTGGATTTCTGTGAGTCTGAGGCCAGAATAGTCCACATAGGGAGTTGTGGGACAACCAGGGCTACACAGTGGGACCCTATCTCAAAACATGACACTGGGGTGGGGCCAGGGAGGAGAGAGGAGACAGGAGACAGAGAGGAGGATGAGAGGAGGGAGTGGGAGAAGGGGGTAAGGGCACGGGAGGGAGGGGCAGAAGCAGAACTCTCAGGAGTCCCCCCACTGTGTTTATGGGGTCACCCTAAAGTCTGGCTGCCACAGTGTTCAACAATTCTATGATTTGTAGTTCTTGGAGGAACTAATTTTTAGTTCTGCTGACATAGTGGATTCTTTCCATGTGTGTTTAGTAATTTTGAATTATGAGCCCTTTAGCGGTTTTTTTTTTTTTTTAATGTCATTCTTCTGCTGGGCACATTCTAAATGCTAATTTCTTATCTTGGAGTGGTATGGAAGTAGACAAAGTGTGAATTAGAAAACCAGACTCACACAAGGGAAAATTTTCAGGAAAAGTAACTGCTTTTTCTTTTTAAAGTAAGGTGAAGACAGGCAAGCTTGTATTTTGTTTCCTGGGCTCAGAAGGTGTAAGAATCTTGTCTATGTGCTTCTTACTGTGACACAAACAAAAAACGTGTCCTTCTGGGCCCCTCTTTCTGGTATGTTGGCAGCCCAGGTGACGTAGAAAGCCTCCTCTATACAATTTCTAGAAATACTGGGTGAAAATGCAGCAAAGACCCTTCTAAATACATGGCCAAAACTGTGACAGAGAAAGTCTCCCAGGCAGAGTGAAGGCGGCGAGCACACGGAACCTGGACAGTTAGCGTGAGGGAAACAGGAGCCGCAGAACGGGGCGTGGGGGACAGAGCTGCAGGTGCGTGCTAGGAGTGCTGGGAGTCTGCGCACAGAGTGAGGGCGGAGGCTCAGAGCAGGTCGTTTGCATAAATTAGCGTGGATTTTAATATTAAATTCAAATATATATTTTCCTCTTTTACATTCATCATATTTATAACCCATAGTAATCATATGAGATATTTTTATTTTCATGGTTTATTATTCTGTGTGTGTGTGTGTGTGTGTGTGTGTGTGTGTACATGTGTATACAAAGGCACAAATGGCACAGCATGAGGAAGGAGGTCAAAGGACAACTTCCAGGAGTCGGGGGTAAAATGATGTATTTATATTATAATCTTTTTTAAAGGGTTTGCACTGTTTCCTCAAGAACAGGAGCAGTGTCCTTGGAGACGCTTACTCTCCTGGGAGGCCAGAACCGACTGCTGGGCTGGCCCAGGGGGCTGGGAACCAAACATGCTGTGGCTGATGGAGATGGGCTGCGCTCTTCCCTAACTGGTACTTAACTTAGATTCTTAATAATTTTAAAAATAAATCTCTTAAAATATATTAGAAATGAGGGACCTATTTCATTTTCTGTAATTTTTGAGCCAAAGCGTCTCTCCTTTTAGTCTTATTCAACACAAAATCAATCTTTCTTTGACGGCAACCCCTTACACACAAAATGGCCCTGTTCCATTTCGCTCATCTCAACAGCTTCAGACTAAGTCTGAGCTCTTCGCAGTCTCTGCAGTCAGAGTGAGGCTCCATCTTGGCAGTGGGAATGTCCCAGTCCAGACAGTCCCCTCCACCCACTGACTCCCACACTCCCTGAGTAAGAGAGTGCTTCTCTGCCTTGCTACTCTACAATGGTGTCCCTTAAGAGGCCTAGTAACTGAGTTCAGTCACATGACTCTGGGGTTCAGAACGTTATCATCAACTTTGAGGGAGGAGATCAAGGTTGGTGTGGGGTCTTTTCCTCTTTCTCTTTCTCTTTCTACCTTATTTTGGAGACAGGGCCTCTCATTGAAGACCCCAGCTTAGTTCTAGGAGCTGACTTTCTTCATACCCAGCTAGAATTACCGATGTGTGTGGTCACAATGGGCACTGGAATCAAAGCTCAGGACTTGAAAGACACTGTGACAGGTGTTCACTACAGAGCCGTCTCCCAGCTGTATTACCACCCATTGTGTTTCCACAAGCACAGAAGCTGAGGTGGTAAAAGCCACAAGACCTACATTCATGCATCGGTGAATTTAGGAAGCCTTAGTTAGAACGTGGTGCGGATCTATCATACATACCAATGCAGAAATTGTTTACTGCCGTCCTTACCTCAGCTCCTGTGGGTGACATGAGATGGTGTGCAGCCAGTGGCCACACTAGATTGTTCAGAATAACTGTCCTGGGGAATCTCCCAGAGTTGATGGATTTGTCCCCCTTGCTGCTGCTGCTCTTGCTCCACAAGTGACCAAGATAAACTGAATAGCAATTAGACGAGCAATTAAAAGCATGATTCTTAGCTTAGAGACTTTTCTGATATGCCCACAGACACCTGCCTTTGAAGTAGGTTCTGATCCGAGCAGGGACTGTAGGTGAACCAAGCACACACGGCTGTGGGCCCAGACCTCTTCCTGTCAAGGTTGGAGAACATTATCTGCCTTTTCCATTTTTCAGGAAGCCATAGAAAGGTTGGAGGAGAAAAAGTCCAGGCAGACCTTTTCTAATAAAACTTGTGTTGCCTTGGCAACATTTTCCAGGACATATGAGCTCACTTTAGCTTTACCCAAACCTTGGCTGTTACCATAAACTCATTTGGAGAAAAAAACGGAGGTGACATAAGAGGAGCAGTGTGGAGGAGTCTTCTCTCCCCACATTGGTCACCGTAACTGTTTAACTCCTCGGTGATCTACACACACAGGGTGGTCCTGACGTTTTCACTAAAGTGCTATGAGCTAAGAGCGTCTCTGGGCAGGCATGTGTTTCCAGGTGCACTAACAGAACGCATTGCCTCCTTACTGGGCAGCATTACCAAGCTGTGTTTCCTCGAAGATGAATGGACACGGGCGAGGGGTGAGGCTGGGTGAGGGATTGTGGGAACTCACAGGCCTCCTTACAGCTTTATGGTAAATCTCAGCGTCTCGATAGTTAGGGCTCTTGAGTGTCGGGCATTACTCTTCAATTTTGTTGCCTTGTTTGTTTTTGTTACAGAGAGATGGCATCCCCAGTAGCAGACAGGCTTACATTCCTAGGCACTGTGAATGACTGAGCAGTCAGCAGGGTTGTTTCACATCTATTTCTGCTGCTTTGCTGGTGGGTGGATTCAGGGCGAACGTGCATAGTGACCAGCTCTCTGTCTCAAACCCACTGTTCAGTCCCACCACTGGGGTTTGTCCCAGCTTCCCAATGTCGCCTAAAGATTCTGCACACACTATGGGTAGAAAAAAATGAGGCTCAGAAAACCCCCCTTGACTCTTCAGGGAAGGCTGAACACCCCTAGCCCTTTATCCAGGGAGGGGCTGGACCTAGCCTTCTCTGGACCATGATTATCATCGTTACATATGCCAGCTGTGTAATACTTACTATCTCTTAGGTTCTATGGCAATAAATTCATATGCTGGCTTAATTCTTAACAAACCTAAGAGGGAGGTATTTTTGTTACCTCCCACCCCAATCCTGTAGATTAGAAAACACGTTCCCGAGGGCATTCCCAGCAGCCCTTGGAATTAGAATTTAGTGTTACAACTCCAGAACTGAACTGTGAGCTGGTTTTTATTATTAATTTCCTCTATACATGTGTCTATTACCTGCTCAATCTTTGACTTTAATGTTTTGAGGTATCATTGTGAATATTACACATTAAATGTTGTCTTAGTCAGGGTTTCTCTTCCTACACAAACATCATGACCAAGAAGCAAGTTGGGGAGGAAAGGGTTTATTCAGCTTACACTTCAACACTGTTGTTTGTTACCAAAGGAAGTCAGGACTGGAACTCAAGCAGGTCAGGAAACAGGAGCTGATGCAGTGGCCATGGAGGGATGATCGTTACTGGCTTGCTCAGCCTACTCTCTTATAGAACCGAACAATACCAGCCCAGGGATGGCACCACCCACAAGGGGCCCTCCCCCTTGATCACTAATTGAGAAAATGCCCCACAGCTGGATCTCATGGGGGCACTTCCCCAACTGAAGCTCCTTTCTCTGTGATAACTCCAGCCTGTGTCAAGTTGACGCACAAAACCAGCCAGTACAAATGTCACCCTTGGCATTTCCCCTTTAGACTTGTGAGTCTGTGTGATGACCCTTGTGTCCACCTGTATATTCAGGACTGGGACTGGCTTGTGTCAATAAATGAGATGACCCACTGGCAATGCTTGTATTCTCAGTAACATGCTATATATGTAGTCACAGTCAACCAGTATTTTTCTACAATGGTCACTGACAACTCTTCTGTTTGGGTGTGAAGCGGCTCACTGTCCCCTTAGACACCATCACCCATCTTACCAGTCACCCCCAGCCTGGTTTTCCAGACACGACATTTATACTCCAAGTCTGATTTTAATACATTTCTCAGGAACAACAGTGAAATCTCCTCTCTTCTTGCTTCACTCAAATGACTTTTAAATTGCCTTCTGAAACATAGATCAGATATAATAGTTCAAAATGGCTGTGCAGCTGCCTAGAGACAGATGGCCCTTGGCCCGCCTTTTTAAGGAACGGTACCTGAGTGTCTAAGAAGGGACACTTGAGACAAGGCATGGCTAGTAGTGGCATCCCAGGACTGAAGTGTCACAGAAGCAGACCTTCCTTGACTGTGTTCCCGCCTTACCATCCCGAGATGGCTGAGCCACACTCAGCCTGACATATTTACTGGAGAGAATATTTGTAGGGCTCAAAGAGTCAACTTCTGCTCTTCAGTGGCAGGTAACTGCTGCATGCATGCTTGCCTTTCACAGTGGTGACGGTGGTGACGGTGGTCACAGTGGTGGCGACAGTGGTGATGTAGGTCACAGTGGTGACGGTGGTGATGGTGGTCACGGTGGTGATGGTGGTGATGGTGGTGGTGGTGATGGTGGTGATGGTGGTGGTGGTGGTGGTGGTGGTGGTGGTGACGGTGGTGACGGTGGTGACGGTGGTGATGGTGGTCACGGTGGTGACGGTGGTGACGGTGGTGACGGTGGTGACGGTGGTGACGGTGGTGACGGTGGTGACGGTGGTGACGGTGGTGATGGTGGTGAACGGTGGTGATGGTGGTGACTGACGGTGGTGATGGTGGTGACGGTGGTGACGGTGGCGACAGTGGTGATGCTGGTCACAGTGGTGGCGACAGTGGTGATGCTGGTCACGGTGGTAGCGACAGTGGTGATGTTGGTCACAGTGGTGACGGTGGTGACTGACGGTGGTGACGGTGCCTTCTGTTGCAGCATCAGCTAGCCTGATGACCATCTTTCTCATCACAGCCACTGGGTGGCCAGCTTTACTGAGATGTGACCTCACCCTAGAGAGTCAAGTCTTTTGTTGTTGATTTTTAAACCAAAAGAATGACTGGAATCTTGTTCCTATTGAATTGTTCATTGATTCCTATGTTTATTTTCAGAGGTTAAGTATTTCCTTTAAATAACTGCTGCTTTTGTTATTTTTTTTTAATAAAAAATGAGATGATAAAATCCTTGGGCAATTTAGATTGCCCTTGACCATTTGCTAGGATTTCTTCCTTCCTTCCTTCCTTCCTTCCTTCCTTCCTTCCTTCCTTTCTTTCTTTCTTTCTTTCTTTCTTTCTTTCTTTCTTTCTTTCTTTCTTTCTTGTAGCTATTTGTCTACCTTGAGTTTATGGTTTGTTTCTGGCTTTCTTAGCATGTTCTGATTTCTCCTCCTGATTTTTCATTTTTTTTCAAAACGGATTCAAGCAAGTATTCCTCTGTTACTGAATTAGCATTTTCTGGAGGTTTTTTGTTTGTTTGTTTTTGTTTTGTTTTGTTTTGTTTTGTTTTGCTCAGAGCTCTTGTTAGTAAGGGCTGGGCCGCAGTTTGCCTCTGGGTCCCCCAGTTTGCCTCTGGGTACCCCAGTTTGCCTCTGGGTCCCCCAGGGTTGCAGTCCTCAGACCGCTGTCTTCAGGACTCTTCATTGAACAGTGCAGGGCTCTTCACATTCGAGTTCATCTGTGCAAAGCTTCATCTGCAATTCCCCCTCTCCACACGGCTTCTCAGTAATGTTTTTGAGCTCCTACTGGGATATGAGAAGTCATTAAAACCACCGTTTTTTCCTCCTTTTTGCAGAAAGAGGTTGGGTTGCTTGGTGTTTTCTTTTTCTGCCTCAGATGAACTCAGATCACAAGGTTCTGTGCCTGCTGGAGCTGTGAGTGGCTGTGAAAACACACTTCTCTTTTTGCCAAATTTTGTGATCTCTGAAAGTATCTGGTATCAGGGTAATCATATCCATGTTATAAACACTCCAAGAGCTCCCTTTTGCCTTTAGCTTTGGGGAACGGTTTCATCCTGTGTTCTATATAAATTTCAAGAGCAAAGAGTTACTGGGCTCAGTGGAGAGGTTCCCGCGCTGCTCTGTCATTGGCCCTCCGGGTTAGCAGCGCGTTGGCCGGCCACAGCTGACACAGCTGCTGTGCTCTGAGGAAAGCAGAAAGCGAGCTGTGAAGAGTTGGCTCTCGAGCAGGGCAGGCTCCCAGTTCAGACCCGATAGTATGAGTTTTATTCCCTTCATGCTTTGCGGCTTCCTCTTTTTATTTACTTTCTCAAGAGGACAAACGGACAAGTTCTGTCCCACTGCATCTTTACCTCTTCTGGCTCATCTACCAGACTGAAGTTAAAGTCAACGTCTGAGCTCTGCCCTTTTCTGGATACTGTTCAGAATGTGAAGAGACAACTGTGAAGAGGCACTTACTAGCTCTCTTTCAGATCGCTTTACTCTGAGGAAAGTACTGAGGAACTGTATTATAGTCCACATTTTCAAAACTAGGAATCAATTCAATAGTCCATAAGAAAAGTGTGGTAGGTTGGCATGGGTGGCATGTGACGGTGGGAACTGGTGGAGCGTTCCAGCTATGTGGCTTTCCCCCCAGGAGATGTCAGAACTAAGTGATGTCATCTCTGCTCCCCCCAGGCCTGTGTTCTTTTAGTAGTCCTGGTACAAAGAGAGAACTCTCTTGCGTATGGTATGATAGTGAGTGCTTAGCACCTGACTGGGAGCGCAGTCCTGGCAGTCCTGGCAGGAGGGTAGCCTGCACTCATGTCTGGGTGTGAAGACTCAGCACAGGGAAGCTCCAGCTCCTGGTCTGCACAGGTGGGCGTGTACAGCAGCACACCACCACACGCTGGTTCCACCACACGCTGGTTCCAGCAGCTGGCGCTACGCGGGCAGGCGGCAGCACAGCTGTGCACGGGAGGGGGTGTTACCCCATGGGAGCACTGAGTTTGAAGTGTTCACTATCTTCAATTTTAATATAATGTCTATAATTAAAAGGTTACATAATTTAGCTTTTGATAATGGCTAAATTTAATAGTTCACAAATTTCCAAAACTTTTTGTTTAGCTCCCATGAGCTGGGCCGAGCCAGCATACTGTTATCCTGATGGAGGGAGAGATGAGGACGGAGAAAGCCCACCCTGGCCCTCCACCGTCAGAACTTCCCCTGCATTAGAAACTGTTCCGTGGCCCCTTGTTTGTACCTTCAAAGATGGCACCTTACCTTTGCGCCATGATCAGCAAGCCCCTCCCCCACTGTTTGTTTTCTATAAACTTTAAAGGAAGTTGATTAAGAACAAAACCCAGAAACATCAAAGCAGCTAGTAAGATGGCTCAGCAGTTAAGAACAGCAGCTGCTTCTGCAGAGGCTGTGAGTTCAGTTCCCAGCACCCACATGCTGGTCATCTTTAAAGGGATCTGATGGCCTCTGTAGCATGCAGTACATGCAGACAAAGCACTCCTACATTTAAGGAAATACATAAACAGATGAGTTAACATCATCATCGTCATCATCATCATCATCATCATCATCATCATCATCATCAACAACAACAAAGTACTTGGCAAACAGCCTTTGTACATTTCTGTCCCAGAGACTCCCCTGCTTTCTCCTGCTTTTTTCTTTACATGAAGCGCCTGCAGGGGAGGCCCGCTGCCTCCTGTCGGGCCGACTGGCTCTGCTGACACTCAGGCGCAGGGGACCCAGGTAGCTGCAGAAGGTGGCAGCTGCAGGCAGGCCTTCATTTCTGATACTCCCTTGCTAGGCATCTTGGGAAACTCCTAGAATATTGTGAAAGATAAATGTTAAACTACCTCCTGCTGACCTTATGAGCGTTAAGATAAAGGACCTCTCAATGATACTGCCCACCAAAACACGAGTGGTCTCTAACCTCTGAGCTACTTTACCAAATGATGTTGACAATCTGCTGGTTATTGCGTTTTAGATCAGCACACCATAACTACGAATTTGTGGGTGCATTGGGATTTGATATGTGCAGACCTAATGGAATGAACAGAGAGGCTAGTTAGCATGTCCGCCATACTGCACAGTTATCATTTCTTTCTGTTGAGACCATCAAAGGAAAATCTACGCTGGTGTCCTCCAGGTCTACCCGCCCATCTCCTCCACCAGATGTCCGTGAGCTGGTGTTACAGTCTCACGGCATGTAGGTTTGGAAACTTCTGGTTTTAAGGTTTTCCGGTGCCAGGCTGGCAGTTACAGTCCAACATCACACACCGCGTGGCGCCATGCAGGTCTCATCAAGACCCACACAGCCCAGCCATGAGTACATCAAAAGGAAGCATGTGAGACCAATCCATTAACAGCTCTGGGGTAGCAGGAACTCAGCACGGGGAGCGCCCTGTTTGCTGGTGTTCTTGACTTGTCTTTCAAGGCCGATGGAAATTGTTGTTTTCATTGGAACCTACCCCCCAGGCGGCTGCTCCTCAGGCCACCCCGCCCCTTCCCAGCACCGCTCACCCCGAGCACAGGAGAGCGCTTTGCTCTGTGCTTCATCTGTATACATGCGTACAAGCCCACAGCGCCACTGGAAAATCTCCACAATGTTGTTGACTAGGATTTGGTACAAAGAGAAGTCCAGCTAGCACAGCTGTGGAATGTCACACTGTTTCTTTGCTTTTTACCTTGCTTAGACAAACAAAAGGATACATTCAGAAAGCCCGCACACTCATCTTCAGGTCTGCTTATGTAGGCTTGCTAGGATAATAAGAGCACAGCATGGTAAAAGGGAGTCTGTGGTATGGTGTCTTTAATAGGAGGGACGTCCACTAAACCAGGACCATGTTCATTGCTACTAGTTATTTTCTTGGTGTTGGGGATCAAATCCAGGGCCTTATACACGGCAGGCAAATGCTACACCCACAGAGGTTCATCATCTCTGAACATGGCTTTTAAATTACTAATTGATGATACTAAAAGCATGCAAAATAGCATAGGCCTGGAAAATATAAAGTCCGTTGGCGAGTATCCTTACTGTTTGTGGGAATTGATTGCTCCGTCTCTCACGTATTGCCCTGCAGGCAGAGCATACAGACTGTCATCTCTAATGACAAGCTGAGATTTCCTTAAGGAAGCAAAAATTCAAGTTTTCCTCACATGAAGCCAAATTAAATAATGTGTATAAATGTGGTTTAAATGGACATGTGCCTAATCAGTCAATTCTCAGAAGGATTGTAGAATCAAGGCCAGCCTGGGCTACATAGATCTTTTCTTTATCACCCCCAAAGTTAAATATTATTTCCATTTAATGCCCATTAAAAAGCACAGGATTTATCAGAACTTTCCTCTTCTGTGCTCTTTTCATTGGTTTTGGTCTCAGTTTCTTTGAGTTCATTTTGCTAGTCCCCTTCCCCTCTTCAGCCCTTCCTCCTGTCTCCTGGTACCCACCCCACATCCTTTTTTCTCCCTTGTCCTGTTAGCAGTGAATATTCTTATTAAGAGTTTGGTTCAACAAGAAAATGAACTCCCAGAATTTCCTAGCTGTAAAAGATTTTTTTTTTTTAATGAGAGAGGCCTTTTGGCCCCCCTCCCAGATGATACACTTGCCAAGAATGTGAGTCACAGGCGCAGGTGGAGAGTTGGGGGCAGCTGCAGTGTGCATTTCCTGATTGTATAACCTTTGAGTGTCTCCAAGAGAGATGGAGCTAAGAGCTGTGCTGTAAACAGTGCCAGGCAGTCTGGTCATAGACAGGCAATGCTGTGTCCCTGCTGGCCTGGGGAAGAGCATCATAGGTTAATGTTTAAGTTGGAAGCAGGTCTGCCACAGCTGTGGATGCATGGTTAATCAGAGTGGCCGTGTAGAACAAGAAGGGAGCATTTTCTTTCTAACAGGGGCTGTGTTGTTAGCTATTTTTGTGGTTGAAAAATAAAAAGTTGGGTGGTCAGAAAAGTAGCAAATGGCCCAAGATATTGTAATAACGCTCTAATTCATAATTATACAAGTTATTCAGGAAATACATGATAAAGTCTTTGTATTTCATCAAGAAGTTAGGTAGTGGGCAGGAGAGATGGCTCAGTGCACATTAAGAGCACTGGCTGCTCTTCCAGAAGACTTTTGTTCAGCTCCCAGCATTCACACAGCAGCTCACAACTGTCTGTAGCTCCCAACTCTACAGGATCTGACTCCCTCACACAGACACTGCAGACAAGACGACAAAGCACATACAAACAGTGAAAAAAAGAAGGTAGCCGCCGCCGGGCGGTGGTGGCGCACGCCTTTAATCCCAGCACTTGGGAGGCAGAGGCAGGCGAATTTCTGAGTTCGAGGTCAGCCTGGTCTACAGAGTGAGTTCCAGGACTCGAAAAACCAAAAAAAAAAAAAAAAAAAAAAAAAGGACAGGTAGCAGCAACTTAAAAATATTTCATCATTAGAAAAATTATAAAGGTGCTTAACTATTTAAGTATGTTTTATCATATATATATATATGCCCTAAATTTGTCATCTGCCATCAAGGTGTTCCTTGATTATTAGAACAACATCTTGAGATTTTAATTCTTTTAAGATGCATTTCTTTTATGTTTATGAATGATTGTCAGCATGATGAATGTACACTACACACATGCCTAGTGCTCTCAGAGGTCAAAAGAGGGGACTGGATCCCCTGGTCATAGAACTAGGGGTAGATGTCATCTACCATGTAGGTGCCGGAGAAGGAACTCAAATCCTCTGAAGAGCGACAAGCAGTCCAGCCTTATATTCAGATTTCAGTGCTGGAGTCAGTTGAATATACTATAAATTTACTGTGGCGTTGTGAAACACTGTTCCTTAGGCATGGCACGGCCATCGTTATCTTGCATGGTAGCTTTGACTAATGGCTTGGTCAAGCCTGTTGATAAAAAATCTTTGTAGAAGGGGTGGGGATGAGGGAGGGTCATTAGACTGTGACCTGAAAGCCCAGGCTCTCCCTCATGATCGTCCCAGCAGCATGCAATAAAGCTACATGAGCTTTGGGGGAAGTGCTACATTATATGGAAATTATCTAAAGCGAGGGAGGGGGATAGGATAGGAGACAGGACTCTACATGTGCAGCTTCAGGGAGGTTGAAGTCAGCCATGTTGGTAGGAGCCTTTCCAGTGATGTGAGGTCAGCCACATGCCTGTGAGCAGTTCCTCAGCTATGCTCCTGTAAGTAGGCCCAGTAGCCCTGGTGAGTGAGCTGGGCCCGGGAGAGCGGATCCCCTCTGGCCCGCCATTGGTTGGCCTGACAACTAATGCCACACCCTTTAATAATCAACAACTGAATTCTGTCTTCCTGTCTTTATCACCTTTTCCTGTGTCATTAGGAGAGAAGGAACTTCACAGAAGGTAGGAAACGTGTGGTGTCAGCTCTGTGATTTTACAAAGAATACTAAAAAACAAGGAGACAGAGCAGAGCCTGTTAGTTCTGAAGATTATGCTGACTGCCAGCGACGGCTGATACTTGAACAAAGAGAAATGACTCAGACAGTTTCCAGAGGTTCTAGAAAGCAAAAGAATGAAGGAGACAAGGAAAATAAGTATCACACTGAGGCACGGCCATCCAGCAGGGGCCCAGCCTTCCACAGTCTTTCCATTTTCCAGCATCTCTCTTAACTGTAAGACATTTTACAGTTTTGATTATAGAAGTCTTTAACATCTATATTATGGTTATTAAAAGATTTTAGGTTATTTTGAATAAGATTGTCTTCCTGATTTCTTTCTCGGTATGTTTTTATCGTTATATAGGAGTGAGTCCACTAAATTGTGTATATTAATCTCGTATCCTGCCACTTCGCTGATAATGTTTATACATTCTGAGAGTTGTCTGGTAAAGTCTTTTTGGATCTCTTAGGGATAGAGTCATATATATCACCACAAAACAGACTCTTAGCCACCTTTCTTTCCTATTTCTTCAGGACTTTTCACATGAAGTGGTGTTGGGTTTTTTTTTCAGAAGCTTTTGTTTGCATCTATCAAGATAAGCATGTGATTTCTGTCTTTGAACCCATTCATATAATTTACAACATTTGCTGATTCATACACATTGAACAAACCCTGCAATTTTGGAATAAAACCAACTTGACTCTGATGAATGATCATTTTGATGTATTCTTGAATTTAGTTGGCAAGTATTTTGTTGAGAATTTTTGCACCTATGGTCATAGGAGGGAGTGGTCTGTAATTTTCTATGTTTTATCTTTGTCTACTTTTAGAGTCAGTCAGAAAAATGCTAGTTTTTTTTTTCCCGTATTCAAAGTTTCTTTCTCTCTCTCTCTCTCTTTTTTAATTGAATATAATCTTCATTTACATTTCAAATGCTAAAACCTTTCCTGGTTTCCCCCCCTCCCCCAAAGCCCCCAACCCTTCCTCCCTCCCCTTGCCTCCAAGTATATGCCCCTCTACCGGACCCACTCCCGCCTCCCCCCACCTCGGATTTCCCTTTGTTGGGGCATCTATTGAGCCTTCACCTGACCAAGGACCACTCCTCCCACTGAAAAATGCTAGTTTTATAAAGGAGTTTAGTAATGCCCCTTTGTTATTTTAGTAATGTCCCTTTGTTAATTATGGACTAGTTTGGAAAGCATCAGTGTTGATTCTTCTCTGAAGGTCTGGTAAAATTCACCAGTGAATCAATGTATGTGTTGACTTTTTAGTTGGGAGACTTTTAATTATAGTTTCAATTTCATTGCATATTATATATCTGTTTAAACAGTTTATCTCTTCATGGTTTAATTTTTATGGGTCACATGTGTCTATAAATTTATCCATTACTTAATGTTTTTTCCAACTTAGTGAAATAATTATTTTTAGGTAAGATCTAACCATCTTCTGAAGTTCACTGATGTTCATTTTAATGGCTGCCTTTTGTTTCTAATTTTATTAGTTTGGGTCTTCTCTCTTTTGGTTAGTTTGCCTAAAGATTTGCCTTTTAAGACCAGAAAAGGGTGTCAAATTCCTCAAGCTGAAATTGTAGGCAGACAGTTGTGAATGTCCCAATGTGATCCCTGGGAAGAAGTTCTGGTCTTTAGGAAGAGCAGGAAGAGCTCTCATGTTCTAAGGCATCTCTCTTGCCCCACACTGACTTTGTAGGCACTTAGAGCTAAAAGCTGTCCTCTTAGAAGGCTCTCGGTGTATCCCACGGGTCCTCATATGCTGTTTGATTCCAAGAATATTTGCTTTCCCTCTCAGTTCCCCGGACACATTCATTGTCAATACAATAGTGTGTTCCTGCTCCCTGCCCCCACGGGTCAGGGCATGTTCTAGAGCTTCTCTCGGTGTTGGTTTATGCTCTTATTCCATTGTAATCAGCTAGACTAGAGGGAACTAGTTCTGATTTCCTAGTTGATCTGCTTTGTGCCCTAATATAAGCTATGTTGGAGAAAGTTCCAGGGGCTTCAGAGAAGAATGTGTGTTTTGTGGTGTTTGGGTGGAATAGAGTTCTATAGATGCCTGTTAAGTCCATTTGGTCCATAATGTCATCTGACTGAGCTAGTTCTCTTGTGTTTTGGTGGGTGACGGGTCGTTTGGTGAGAGTGGGATGTGGCCACCCAGGACCTTCATGCTTGGGTCAGTCTGTCATTTTACATCTGGTGTATTGTTTCTCATGAAACTGACGGCAGCAGTTTAGACATGCATGCTAGAATCATAATGGCTCCTCGATGGACTGGTCCCTTCGTGATAAATAGTGACCTTTATCTTTTCTCACTAGTTTTGAAGTCTGTGTTGTCAAGTGTTACAGCAGTGACACTGGTCTATTGACTCTTGTTTCCAGCCACTTAATCGAAGGCAGTATATATCTTTTGTGATGAGGTGCATTTCTTGGAGGTAATAAATCCATAATTCCCAATGTTTGATGTGATCTAGTGACTTCTGACTGAGGAGCTGGGACCTTTAATATTCAGAGCTGTTTCTTAGAGGTGTACACTAATTCCTTTTGTATTTTGGTTTTGTAGTGTTTGGTGTTTCCTCTTGCTTTAATAACTTACTGTGGTTTATTCTTTTGCGTGCATCATGGGTGGATTTTTTTTCTCTTATGTAAGATTTCTTAAGTATCTTTGGTAGAGATGGTTAAGTAGTCATAAGTTTTTTTTTTTTTAATTGTGGAAACTTGTTATTTTTCCTTCAGCTGTGATGGATCTGCTTAGTATAGCAATTTGGGTTGGCGGTTGCCATTCAGAACTTGAGACCCACCTGCCCAGAATCTCTGAGTTTTCAAACCTTCAGTTAATGAATCTGCTAATATTTGGATGGACCTGCTTTTATATGTGACTTGGTGTTTCTCATGCAACTTTAAATATCTTCTCTTTGTTCTGTATAGTCGATGTTTTATTTATAATATGACGAGGGGCGGTTCTTATATTTGGTCTTCTCTCTTCAGTTGTTAGCTGTCTTCAGCACATAGATTGGCATCTTCTCCTTAACTGGGACATCTTCTGCATGACCCTTTGGAACTGTTGTCTATGCCTTCAGAACAAGGTTCCCCTCTGCTCACTCTGTACTCCGGGTCTTTTCACACCGTCCTGTATGTCTCACGTGTGCACTGCGCCTTCTTTTGACTTTGCTCACGTCATGTTGCCTGCCTGCCTGCCCCCTCGACGCCCGTCCTTGGCAGACTTCGCCACTCTGCCTCGCCTGACCCAGTCACGTGGCCATGTTTTATTGACTTGATGTCTTTTTACCCCAAACATTTTCAGGCTGGTTTTTCTTCACTGTTTCTGTCTTTTTGCTGAATTCTCCTTCCCAGTCATCTACCGCCTTCCTCCTCTCAGCACCTTTCGTGTCTTTTATAATCATTTTAGTTCTAAGATGTCTACTAACTCTCACTAGATGAATGAGGGTTAATAATTTTTGGAAGACTTATCTTGACTTGGTTTTTCTTGTTTCTTATGCTCCGGTGTGGTAATTTACACATTAGATATTATATTGCTGCTTGCTTTATGTTTCATCAGCTATATTTTACGTGAAGTGTTTATAATGTTCACATGAGGCTTGGTGGTGGTAGTGTACCCTTGAGAAAGTCATTGCTTACTCCAGGAGCTCAGGGTGTCTGTGGAAGCTTTATGTCATCGGCTGTGGGTAGCTGGGACAGTAACCAGTGCTTCTTGGTAATACAGCTATGCAAATACTCCTCTGATGTCAGCAATTGTTGGAGGAGAGAGTCGCGGAGAGTGTGGGGCATGCCTGGACTTTAGTTACCAGGATTAGGAGTGAGAAGGAAGTAAGGTGGATAAGTATAAGGACTAAATATTGACTTGGAAAAAATAATAAGCTGAATTAAAGTAGGTTGGAGGGGGAGTTGGGATGCTCTTGGGAGCACAGATTTGGACATTGTTAAATCTGTGGAAGGTTAGAGTTAGGTAGAAAGGGGAGGGATAAGGATGGAAAAAGGAAGAACAGACTTGGGAATCAGAGGGGCGTACAAGCTGGGTACACCTACTAAAGTACACCTTATAGAAAACAGGGTGGGGAATGGAAGCAATCGCCCCGAGAAACACTGAACAAAAGCAGAATCACCAGGAGGAATGAATGCAAGAATGGAGATTAAATAATAGGAAACGAGATACAAATACTTACAGACCCAATTGTAGTCAGCTCAGCTGAGGTAACAGGGGAGCCTCTCAGTTCCTGGGATTCTACAGGTGATAGGCAGAGGCTGTGAGTTCTTTCCTCAGAGTGTCCTTGGATTCCTGCACCTCTTCTGGACTCTTCTGATCCTTTTCTCTGGTCCTGGCCTCTTCTGGCCCTGCAGGTCTGAATCACATGAGGAATAGTACTTCCCATGCCTAAAAATGTGTGTGTGTGTGTGTGTGTGTGTGTGTGTGTGTGTGTGTAGATATACACATACACATATATTATAATTATATGTGTATTTTCTACTATTCAGGGATAGAGATGTGGCAGTGTTAGTAAATTGCTTTCTAGGTATGACAGCTATGATTGAACAACAAGACGAATGAGCAGACAGGATGCACGTGTGTGGGGGCCATCAGAAGTCCTGGGCACGCCTTCCTATTCACTATCACCTTCCTATCCCGGATGTTCCATGGCTCTGGACACCAGATGGAGACATTTTATGCCCCCAAAGAGGCCGAGTAGCCCTTCTTGGAACTCTGCAGTTAGGCTGGGATTTGGCATTTAGATTAGATGAGCACTAGAGCCAGTTTCAGCCCTTATGACTTTTTGTTTCTTAAGGTTTTTGGGTTTTTGTTTTAATTAGAGAAATCATTTATTCCTGCTCCTTTCATACATCATGTTGTCCAGGAAACAAGGCTCCCATATGCATCTGAAATGGCACAGTGCCGCACACACCATTCAAAGGCAAAGCACCACTGCAGGAACTGGCCAGTCGTCCAAAAATCTCAGCTCTCATGATAGACTTCTCGATTTGCATTCTTTTCTGAAAATCAGAAATATCATGCCCAAAAATTGATGATGGGTTTGTAAAAAATAATCACTTTATTCAATACCAAAGTTTAAAGAAAGTATACTTTCTTTAAGAAATAAAACACTAAGAAAAAAATGCTGTTTAACATAGCTGGTACACTGGAATAAGTCATCAGGAAAAATACTGCAATGAACTTGTCTCTGACACCGTGACGTCCAGTCCTGGCTTTGCTGGGCTTGCTAGGGTGTCACTCAATGCAACGTTTACACTGATCTTTATTCTTAGTGGTTCAGCCTTTAAAACTTTATTAACAGGAGCAAATCCAGGATCCATTGATTTATTTCTCAAAAGACACTAGCCCATCAGGTAGCAATTTCATTCTCATGAATACTCTAGCCATGAAGAAACTCAGTAGAACACAGACGAAGCCAATGAAAAGAATCACCGAGTGAGTTTTGGTCTATTTGGTACATTGGATGCATCCAGGCTTATGAAACCTCAATCTCTCATTGTAAACAGAGAGCTAGATGCAAGTCCTGCCACAACGTACTGTCCGTTCACTCTAAGCTAAGAAAGCTGCGGTCTCTGACGATACCGCCACCAGGGTGTACACCGCCATAGCCTAGCCGGAGGCGTGCGCACCCAGAGCGGTTTCTTCAGCTTCAGGTTGGGGCATTCCAGCACTATGTCCCCGGTGGTAGGGCCGGCCCTCTCAAGGTGCTGTTTTTAATCTGAGACAGTGTTAAAGCCCATGTTGGCCTTACCTGCACTATGAAGGTGAAGTGACGTGAGCTGGGAGTGCGGCTGGGGTGTCGCTCAGTGGTAGAGTGTTTGCCTGGCGTATGGGATTGATTCAATTTATAAAACCACACAAGGAAAGCCAGCACTGCCGGCGCTTGTTACCTGAGCAAGCATGTCTAGTCGCTAATTTCTGGTGAAAAGAAGAGAGACGCGTTGCTGTGTCGTCGGTAGGTCTGCCGTCTTTGCCATTGTGCTTGCTAACCGCTGTCTGTCTGTCCATCCCTCTCCCACCCTCCTCTCTCAGTATCTTTTTGCCACTTACATTGCCCCGTCAGCCAGTCAGGACATCGGACTCCATCAGGAAGGGAAGAAGGACATTTACATGAAGATACAGCCGCCGTTCGAAGACCTTTTTGACACAGCAGAGGAGTTTATCCTCCTTAGCCTGCTGGAACCCTGGACCCAGATGGTGACGTCAGACCAGGTGGCTTACAGAAAGGTATGATGGCCAGCCAGTCGGGCTTGCTGCAGAGAGAAGGCAGACCCAAGGCAGGGGAAATGCTTATTAACTCATTTTAAAATATTTTTTTCTTGCCAGTTTTCCTATTGTCTCTTAACAAAAGACTTAATCTCTGTCATCCTTAGTTCTCTGCACAAAAGTTCTCAAAAGAAAAAGCGTGAGCTTTTCCGTTGTGCAGACTAGCAGGTGGGTGTGTCCTTCACACACACACACACACACACACACACACACACACACCACAGTGCTCTGGGGAGCAGGGCAGACAGAGCCTTTCCTTCCTGCTGCACAGGCTGCGGTAAACACCACAGCCACAGGAAGTCTGAGTTCTTTCCGTGTGTCCTGAAAGGCAGAACCTTGGATTTCAGGGGTTCCATTTAAAGTACCAGGAGTTCATCAAATCCTAATGCTCCACAGGATAAGTTTCTTTTTTGTTGTTTTATTTTTTTTATTTTACTAGATATTTTCTTTATTTTCATTTCAAATGTTATCCTTTTTCTGAGTTACCCCTCCAAAAACCCCTTATCCCATTCCCCTCCCCCTGCTCACCAACCCCCCCTCCCACTTTCCTGACCTGGCATTCCCCTACACTGGGGCATCAAGCCTTCAAAGGATCAAGGGCTGCTTCTCTCATTGATGTCTGAAAAGACCATCCTCTGTTACATATGAAGCTGGAGCCATGGGTCCCTTCAGGTGTACTCTTAGGTTGGTGGTTTAGTCCCTGGGAGTTCTGGGAGTACTGGGTGACTCATATTGTTGTTCCTCCTCTGGCACTGCAAGCCCCTTCTGCTCCTAGGATCCTTTCTCTAGCTCCCCCATTGGGGACCCTATGCTCAGTCTATTGGTTGACTGTGAGCCATAGGTATTTTGATCCACCTTCTAAGAAGGATTAAAGTACAGGTTAAGTTTCTACACAGCTTTTTACATTCCGAAGGATGTCATCTTAAACCTACAAGCTGGGATATTTTTATTATTATCATTGATGAACAGAGAAATGTCTTTGGATACATCTGGGTCACATATTGAAAGTGCCCTTGGTAGTTTTCCATCAGGTGAGCATGTCCCTGGTGTGTGAGGTCCGTAGGGTGGGGCAGCTGTGGTGTAGCTCTTGTTTATTAATATATATTGAAGGAGTTGAATTGTCTACCAAGAAAGATAAATAATTATGGTAGAATTAATAAACACTTTGCATAGACTCACCCTATTGGATTGTGACTAAAACAACTCTAAAGCTTTTATAAATTCAGTAATCAAAGTAATTAGATATTTTTATTCCTTAATTCTTGCAATTCTAAAAAAATTACCATAGTATCTCTTCTACTCTATGAATGTATAGATTACACTAGAAAAATTAGAATATCATGTGATATTTTAAAAGCCTCTCTTGACTCATTTATAATATGTACTACATTTCTTAAAAAGAAATGTGTAGTCTGTAGGATCCTGGGATTATAAAGGAAATTTGGAATTATAATTGCCCTGAACTGAAACATTTTGGTATTAGCAAATGAATCTTATAAAAATATGCAAGATGGATTACATACTGTTCTTAATAAAAGAGGGGAAATTATCCTTAGTTCTAGACTCTTGCTTACCTTCAGTCCAGAGGGCTGAAAGCCTAGCCAACTTGTAATGTAGCCGTGTCCCCAGGAGTATCAAACACACTACCAAAGGTAGCCAGAAAGTTCCCAGGCAGCTGGCCAGCCAGACTGGGTTTTCTCTGTCATAGAGAATTGGAGAGTGGCCGTAGTCTCTGCCTAGAGAAAACGGCACGTTAGACGGTGGGAAGGCAGACCTGCTGTGTGCGCTCAAACGGCACGTTAGACGGTGGGAAGGCCGACCTGCTGCTTGCGCTCAAACGGTACGTTAGATGGTAGGAAGGCAGACCTGCTGTGTGCGCTCAAACAGCACATTAGATGGTGGGAAGGCAGACCTGCTGTGTGCGCTCAAACGGTACATTAGACGGTAGGAAGGCAGACCTGCTGTGTGCACTCAAACGGCACGTTAGACGGTGGGAAGGCAGACCTGCTGCTTGCGCTCAAACGGTACGTTAGACGGTAGGAAGGCAGACCTGCTGTGTGCGCTCAAACGGCACGTTAGACGGTGGGAAGGCAGACCTGCTGCTTGCGCTCAAACGGTACGTTAGACGGTAGGAAGGCAGACCTGCTGTGTGCGCTCAAACAGCACATTAGATGGTGGGAAGGCAGACCTGCTGTGTGCGCTCAAACGGTACATTAGACGGTAGGAAGGCAGACCTGCTGTGTGCACTCAAACGGTACATTAGACGGTAGGAAGGCAGACCTGCTGTGTGCACTCAAACGGCACGTTAGATGGTAGGAAGGCAGACCTGCTGTGTGCGCTCAAACGGTACATTAGACGGTAGGAAGGCAGACCTGCTGTGTGTGCTCAAATGGTACGTTAGAGGGTGGGAAGGCAGACCTGCTGTGTGTGCTCAAATGGTACGTTAGACGGTAGGAAGGCAGACCTGCTGTGTGTGCTCAAATGGTACGTTAGACGGTGGGAAGACAGACCTGCTGCGTGCGCTCACGTGGCCAACGGCTTTCTCTTCTGCTATAGCAGTAATACATTTAGGAGAAGACCAGGAAACAACCTTGTCCTTTGCTGTTCTGTGAAGAACTTGGCTGCCTTCCTGACTCGTTCTGTTATGTTGATTAGAAACTGAGACCATGATCAACACATTACATTACCTTTGTGTGCCCAGAGAGGAGGGGTCAATGACAGCAGCCGTGTCATCAAATAGAAAGTGTCCGTCCTCCCTTGTGTTTGTCTGATATGTCGCTCCACTGTAGCTCGTATTGTTAATGACAGAGCTTTCTGCTCTTGCCTCGACAGCACTTTGCGTCTTTGCTGGAGCCACTGATTTTGGAAAACTGTGTGTTCTGTCGCCCTTTCATAATGCACACTCTACTAGTATTATACATCTTGTTTTTTAGGTGGAACTACAAGAGGAGACCCGGCAGCTAGATTCCACATACTTCAGAAAGCTGCATGCTTTGCATAAAGAAGCAGTTTCCAAGAGGGCTGAGGTAAGACACGGCACCTGGGAAATCTCCATTTGGAATCCTCTGAACACTCGCCACCATTCACCCTGCTGGGAGGAGACCTTAGGAGATGCACAGTAGTGAGGGGGCTCGAGGGTCACCAGCCTGCCGCCCCATTGCCTAGCACGCTTGCTGTGTTTGACAGGTCGCAGTGTTAGAGTGACATGTTCAGCATAGTTGGAAGAGCTAAGCTGAAGCCACGCAGGGAGCCAGGCTGTTTGCCTCTCCTAAGGTCAGGGACGCAAGCCTTACGAAGCCTTACGCCACAGAATACTCCCATTATTTTCTGGAATCACATTTGTTGTCAATTTAGAAGAGTTCAGTTGCATTTTCTGAACAAAAAGAAACTATCATGCCTATAGCAACAGATTTTTAAAAAAGAAAAACACAGTAAATAATTGGAAAAGTCAGTAAAAAGAACATAGGATTGGCTAGGATATTAACTTATTTACAAAATTGTGACATTTATTTGGTTGGTTGGTTTGAGATAGTCTTAGGAAAACCCAAGGCCTTTCTTTCCCTAGCGTGCTGCAGAGTATGTCCCGAGCCCGCCGGCCTCTCCCGACGCTGCCCGGCATGGGCTGGGGGGTGCTGTGTACATGTGCCATCATACCCAGCCCAATTTGTTAGATAAATCAGGATAGGCCCATAAAAACATAAACTTAAATGTATGCAGCTACATAGAAGTTGCAGGTGGTGTTCGGACCCACAGTTATATAAAAGCATAAGGAATAAAGAGCTCCTGTCAGGCTGGCTGTGCACACACCTCTCGCCTTCCGTCCCAGCCCTCAGGAGGCCAAGGCCAGCAGATCTCTGAGTTCAAGGCCAGCTGGGCCAACATAGAGACTTCCTGGTTAGCCAGGACTACACAAAGAGACCTCTCTCAACAAAACCAGCTTTCCATACAGGCATTCCATACAGGAAATGTCCTACGTACATTACATGTATTTACACGTTTACATATGTGTACATATATGCAAAAAAGAGACATTTGGGAAGAAGTTCACAAAGATGGGAAAGAGAATCCAAATGGGGGTTTTCAGATGATTTTTAGTTTCCTTTTTTGGGTTTTACTGACGTTTTTATTTTTATATAAATAAGGTTTTTCAAAATCAGTAGTTTTTTTTTTTTTAATTAAAGCTCAATAGTTCTTTTGTTGATGCAAACATTCTCTACTTGGTGGACCATTACTTAAATCTGTAACTCCAGTTCCCGGGACCTGAGCCGGCACCAGGCACGTACATGGTGCACATACATGATTGTAGGTAAAACACTCATACATATAAAATAAATCTAAAATTTTTTAAATAGGTATAGAAAAATATTTTATGTCCATTGTAAATTATAAGATAAAGAATATAGTTACAAAGCCATATGTACATGATGATATCATTTTAATAAATGTATATATGTACATATAATATATATAAATACAATTATATAATATACGTGTTCTATTTATATATATTATATATGTTGTAATTATATGTATTATATATGCTATATTTATATGTTTATATAAATATAAAACATTTTAAATATTTAATATAAGATATTTACATTTAATATATTTATTATTTATTATAGTTATTATATACTTAATATATTTAAATATAATAGTTTATGCTTTAAATTTATAAATATATAAGCATAAGGTATTTATATTTATATATGTATACATATGTAGGTTATTAAAAACTATATATAGAGAGACTAAGAGGCTATATAAACATGGTGATGGTATTCATCTCTGGGCAACAGTATAATTTTATAATTTTGTTTCTATTATAAAAGACAATTCTACTTCACTAAGAAATATAAGTAATATTTGAAGCAGTTTTCTTATACATGGCCACCTGTATGAACTTGCGCTCACACACATGCACACAGAATACTTTGTTTGTAGTAGGTATACTAAATAGTCATTAAAACAGAATGGGTAAAAAGCAACAGGAAACAATTGAGCTTCAGAATGTGAACATGGAGTTTACTCATCCAGCTCTCCCAGCGGCTAACCAGCCTTGGCCAGGTGTGAGCTTCCCCTTCAGTTTCTCTGTTTAAAACTGTAAACCGTTATGGGCTGACGCATGGAAGTGTTTTGTCAACCAGGACACCGCTGGGCCTGCAGCGGCCACGCTGTCACTCTCGGACATCTCTAAACAGACAGAGTATTGGCTTAATGTTCCTGAGGAGTACAAGCACTTTACCTTTACTGACCTGCTTAACAACAAACTGGAATTTGAACATTTCCGTCAGTTTCTAGAGTCTCATTCTTCAAGGTGAGGAACTATGTATTCTTAAGTACGTTTATCAGTAAAATAAATTTGGTACTGCTTTTGATTAATGCTGTAATAATGACTTGATAGTAGATCTTTACCTATGTCTATGTCAGTAAAGACAGAACAAAAACATCTGCGGTCTCTTTAGATGACTGAATCGAGGCCAGCTGCTGCCGTAACCCCCAAGGTGGCATTTTAAGCAGTTGTGCAGGCTTTGTTGGGATTTTTAGTACCAGCTAGCTTGAAAAAAAAACTTTCCTTGTTTCTGGTGTTCACCTTATAATTTCTGGGAAGTGTCTCAATTTTATTAACTAATATATAAATCAAACATTGTAGTTTTGGAAACATGTCCTCTAAACTAAAATATTGATTATATTTTTTTTTCTCTCACCTTCAGACAAACTGGTTTGAACTCTGGGCCAAACTTTGCCTTTCTCATCAAGATGAGGATTATTCTAAATTGGCCTCTTTGTTAAATCATATGACATATACGTGCCATTTCCCCCATATTTGAAATTGAAGATACTAAGACTAGCATTGACAGCTCTGAGATACCTCCAGTATTTGAGAGATTATTTCTGTCCTCAGTGTTCCTTGCCAGAAGTCAGATATATCAAGGACTGAGAATGTAGCAACAGCAGAGCCCACTGTTACCGGGCTGGGACTGGGACTGGGGCTGGGGCTGGGGCTGGGGCTGGGGCTGGGGCTGGGGCTGGGGCTGGGGCTGGGGCTGGGGCTGGAGCTGGGGCTGGGGCTGGGGCTGGGCTGTGTTCTCTGGCTCCTTGGTCTGACCCGCCACCTCCTGCGTGTCAGCAGCTCGGCTGGTGTTTGAGTGGACAGCAATCACTAAGAAGGAATTTACTCTGTTTCCAGCATTGACCTTATGTGTTGGATAGATATCGAACAATTCCGAAGAATCGTTTTTAAAGACCAAAAGCAAAGAGAGGAAAAATCTATATACATTAAAAACAAATACCTTAATAAAAAATACTTCTTCGGACCCAGAAGTCCAGCTTCTTTGCATCAACAGAATAAGGTATGAGCATGTGGGCATTCCTGTTGGAAGTGTAAAAGCCAACAGCACGACATTCTATTCTCTCTCTTTTATTTTTTTTAATTTATTTATTATTATATGTAAGTACACTGTAACTGTCTTCAGACACCCCCAGAAGAGGGTGTCAGATCTCATTACAGATGGTTGTGAACCACCATGTGGTTGCTGGGATTTGAACTCGGGACCTTCGGAAAAGCAGTCATTGCTCTTAACTGCTGAGCCATCTCTCCAGTCCCATGATACTCTCTCTTTTCTTCAGTTTCACCTTTTGGAAGAGTACTCTGGTTTAGGTATTCATGAGTATCTATGGACATCAATTAATGCATGCTCTAAACTATTATTTTAGAAGTTGCTTTATTGGCTAAAATGGCACTTGTCTGGGACTGTATTAGGACAGTGTTAGTATGTTTGAGGGTCCAATCATGGTGTCATAGGATTTGCACTTCTCATTCACTGAGTGAAAGTGTGTGTGTGCCTTTAGTCTGTCAGATGCTGTTCTTGCTGCTCAGAACCACGTGGGACTCCACGTGGGACTCCACGTGGGACTCCACATGGACAGGGCCTTGCGTCTCCCACAGTGGAGAGGCAGCCGCCCTCGGGCACTGTCTTCTCTCAACCTACTGATTTCAAAAGGCATTGAAGCCGGGCGGTGGCGGCACACGCCTTTAATCCCAGCACTTGGGAGGCAGAGGCAGGTGGATTTCTGAGTTCGAGGCCAGCCTGGTCTACAGAGTGAGTTCCAGGACAGCCAGGGCAAAACAGAGAAACCCTGTCTCAAAAAAAAAAACAAAAAAATAAAAATAAAAATAAAATTAAAAAAAAATCAAAAGGCATTGGATATTTGAAAATGCTGTTTGTGAGCATGTTGCCCTCAAAAGGGCTGTTCCCTCCCTCCCTCTCTCTCTCTCTCTCTTTCTTTCTTTCTTCTGGATTCTGGTCTTGTGTTTTTGTGTTTTGAAACAATGTCTCTCTATAACTCTGACTATACTAGAACTCCATTCTAGTCACAAACTCGCAGACATCCACCTGCCTCTGTCTCCCAAGTGCTGGGATTGAGGGTACACACCATCATGTCCAGCCTAGAAACTTTCCACAGACTATGAATATAGGCTTAAGCACTTCCTAGAACCATGTCTGCAGCCCTGATTACAGATTCTGAGAACAAAGCCATCAGTTACAGGAGTTGTGACCCAGTGGTGCTTGAGTGTCTCGTCACATTAGTCTGTGAAGTAAGCCTCAGGGCTTGTGCTTTTGAAACTTGGAGTTAAAAATAGCTTATGAAGGTTGGTTTTGTTTTAGTTTTAGTATCTAAAGAACAAATATATTGTGCAATTTTTTTAATCTTAGAAGTTTACAAGTATGCATATTCTTAGTGATTTGCTAAGTGCATACTTGTAAAAATGGAAATTTCAGATTAATATTAAGTTCATTAAAGAAAAACTCATAGATATTTATAGTACAGGCAACCAGACCAACAAACTGTCCCTTTGGTGGGGGTGAACAGAGCAGAAAGGTGTGGAAGAGGGCGAGCAGTTTCAGAAGGGAACGACTTTGAGCAAATACCTTCCTGTTAGTTCCCAGGATACAGATCGGGGGCGCGGTAGAGACACAGCTGGGCACCTCAGTCAGCAGACGTCTGGGGTAAGCACACGGAAGCATTTGTCTTCTGTTTGGCTGTGCTCCATCATGTGAGGCTCTGTGGCATCTGACACTACTGTGTGAACATGTTGTAGTACATGCAGGTGCTGAAAATGTAGACACCAGCGGGAAAGTCACCGTTGCTGTGAGCAGACGTTCCTACAGGTCGGCCGTTGTCCCTGCATTGTCTTCATCAGCTCTACCTAGGTTATACTTAGGGATTTGGCATCACATTTTATATAGAGCCTCCTGTTCCTCACTGACTTTGAAGCCACTTTGCTCTCTTGTTAGCAAGTCAGGGTTTTTGTTTTCAAGAAAAAGCACTCCTATTTTTTATTATTATTTAATATTAAGAAGATGATATTTCTACTGTTTTAACAGAAAATATTAATATTTTAAACATTTTATTCATAAAAGGTGAGCTAAATAAAAAGGGCTTGTTGTAGGGAGCAGAAGATTGACAGGCACAGGCACAGAAGATTGTCAGACACAGAAGATTGTCAGACACAGACACAGAAGATTGTCAGACACAGACACAGAAGATTGTCAGACACAGACACAGAAGATTGTCAGACACAGGCATGAAAGACTGACAGACAGCACAGAAGATTGTCAGACACAGACACGAAAGACTGACAGGCCCAGGCCCAGGTGGACACTGCAGCGATTTTCACTTAGAAATGGCCACGAGTGGGACATGGAGATGCTGTGGAGATTCAAGCCACAGACCCGCCGGCTCTGTCTGTGCTGCTGTCCGCTCAGATCTGATGGGCAGCTGTTACAGAAGGCTCCCCTCCGCCTGCTGCCTCCTCTGTGTCCGTCCTCTGTGCCTCTCCCTGTCAGAGAAGCACCCACGGGGCAGTCCAGTTTCCACTGCCCAACAACCCAGCACCCAAGTCTGCTGCTGCTGAGTGCATCTTCAGTGTCGGGCAGGGTCCCACTTAACTAACCGATGCCTCCTTTTCCTTACCTACAAAGAGAAAAGTACTTCCTCAAACAGGTCAGTTGGATGAATATTAGGTCAAAAACAGAACTCAGAAAAAGGAGCATTGACTACCCACATGTTGTAGTTACCAAGACAAGCCAGGGTAGAGCTCAGTGGCTAGACCACTTGCCTAATGTTGCTGACACAGAAACAAACAAAACCAACCTCACACCTGTGCTTTTTCCAGTATTCCAAGCAAACCCATATCAACCGCCACTACATACACCACTATCATGTATGATACAGCCAGAGACACTCTATGGAAAATGGGAACAGCGGCCCTTGTCCAGTTTGCTGCAAAGGCCCAGCATCAGTGAGTGAGACGACGGGTGGGACCGGCTGTCTTGAGCATGCAGCTCTGCTTTGCCTTCTTCCCTAGATAATGGTGCTCAGTGGAGGCTGGGGCAGGATCCTCCACGAGCAGCTCGATGCCTCTGTGCTGGTGGAAATCCAGAAGCATGTCCTGAATAGGCTGGAAAATGTGTGGCTGCCGTTGTTTCTCTCGAGTGAACAGTTCGCAGCACGCCAGAAGATAAAGGTACGAACAGCGTAATCTTAGGATAGCAATTGGAAGGACCTAGCCAAACCTGGAACGTAGCACCCGCTGACCAGTCCGGACCCTTCAGGGAGCCCCGGCTAGAGCGTGGAGTTGGGCTCCCACGCTCTGACCCCGACCGACACGCTGGGGCTTTCCTTCTGAGCGCCACTAGCTTCCTCTTTTCATTTGGAAGACTCGGCAGCAGCTGTGCCAGGCCATGGACGCGTACGCCTGTGACCCCAGGGCTCTGGAGGGAGAGGAGGGGGCATGCTACACGGTACAGGCCCAGATACAGCTAGAAAATGATGGCTTCTCTCAAGAGTAACGACAAACACAATCTGTGCTTGGGTCCTTAGCCTGGTACCTGGCAAAGAGAAGGGGCTCTTATACTATCTATGAGCACAACTGGGTTTATTTGGTTTTCATTGTTGTTATTGTTTGGTTTGGGGCTTTTGTTTGTTTGGTACTTTTGTATTTTGTTTTGTTTTGTTTTGTTTTGTTTTGTTTTGTTTTGTTTTGAGACAGGGTCTCTCCATATAAGCCTGGCTGCCCTGAAACTCACTCTGTAGACCAGGCTGGCCTCGAACCCACAGTGCTGCAGCACTATGCCTGGCTGGCAGTCGATACATTGAATGATATTAAGCTTTCACACAGATGAGCACAGATACACAAGACCATTCGCCCGTGCAACATCACGGCGAAGGATACGTAACCAGTTAACAGTAACTCGTTACGTTCTATGGGAAGCTTTTCAGAGTCCCATATAAAATAAGATTTAAAATATGGTTTTAATATAAAAATGAGTTGTCCACACATACTGACATGAAAGGTGTTATTTACTGAGAAACTAAGAGGGTGCAGAGCAATACACAGGAGATGACCCTGTCTTCATACACACATGCATATCCATCCACTGTATTTATGAAAAAAAGCTTCTGGAAAGATCTTCTTCCTAGAGGATTAATTTAGGGAGCGAGGACTTATTTTTCGTTTTGTAAAGCATGTTTGTCGTTTCCTTTGCTTTGCTTTTATTTATATGAAGTAAATATTACTTTGCTTGTTTAAAACATCATCAGTATACACAAAAAGAGGCTAACCTGTTTTGTATAACTTTGATTTTTAAACATATGTCATTAACACTAGTCAGAAAAAAAAGGAAAAATGTTCCTCTAATCTTCAGTTTGTCAAGCTCCTTGGAACTATTTATCTAGAGATATCCTTAGTTTTTGTTGTTTTGTTGTTTGTTTTTGTTTTTGTTTTGTTTTGTTTTTTGGTTTTTCGAGACAGGGTTTCTCTGTGTAGCCCTGGCTGTCCTGGAACTCACTCTGTAGACCAGGCTGGCCTCAAACTCAGAAATCCGCCTGCCTCTGCCTCCCAAGTCCTGGGATTACAGGCGTGCACCACCACCGCCCGACCTATCCTTAGTTTTTGAACTGAGCAAGTTAGGGGGAAAGGTGTAGTTAGAACACAGAATTTATAGTATACTGGGAAGAGCCGACTCACTTAGCAAGATGTTTCTAAGCTTTGGGGAAACTAAAGCCTCCTCAGTCTTTGACTTTGGGGAAATTCCAGCTCTCTCTCCAAACCCAGCGAAGGAACACTTGGCTTACTTTTCTTTTCCACAGTCATGCTATTGTAACTTGTAGTCATTTCTTGACTTGGAACTCTTTGGTGGCCAAGAAGACAAACTGATTCTAGCAGTCTTCAGCCAAAGATGCAAAGCAGTGGGAATTCTTAAAAATCGATGCTGTGGTATTTCATGTGTGTGGAGAGCTTTGGTAAAGATGTAGTCAGGGACGGCTCTGGGAATCTAGCAGGAAAGACCAGGTCTCTTTCCTCTGACCAGTGGCAGTCACAAGGACACAGCATGGCAAGTGGTTGGTGGCACAGAGCTTGCCTGGCGTGCATGCACCTGGGGTCAAGCTGTGACGTGGTTTTATTTACAGACCTGGCCTTCTAGAACAGCTGCTAGGAAGATCTGTTATGGATAATGAGGGAAAGACACAGCATAGATTTGGTAGAGGTAGTACCCCAAAGGGGGAGATATTATTTGTAATCAGAAGCCCCCCAAATACAATTGACCCTTGGTATCCAGAGAGGACCTTATAGAATACTAAAAATCTGAAGATAATTAAGTCCCTTCAATAAATTGAAGCCGTGTTTGCATATGATTACATACATTTCCCATTATACTTTATATCATCTTTGGTGTACTTATAAAATCATAATATACTGAAATGCTAAATTAATCTGGAAAGGTAAATGTGAGGGGCAAACACCTGTTCATGCTCAGTGCAGACTGAGTTTTCTTATTTGGACATTTTCCGTCTGGGTTATTGCATCTACAGATGAAGAGCCCATAGCTGTGGAAGACAGTCGCACCTTCTGTTCCTCGAATCTTGATCTTCTAAAAATCACTTACAGGAAATAGAGTGGCTAGCACTAGCAGTCATTTCCCCCACAGCTTCCGTTTCCACGTGAGGTCAGTGTTACGCACTCTGTCACCTACGCCTGGAGCAGAGCACGTAATGACAGTACCGAGGAGGCGCACCCAGAACACTAACAGTGGGTCTTTCCTTTCTGACTGAGTCTCTTCATCTTGAGTGACGCTTTCCTACCTAACCCAACTTTTGCCTCATTTCTTAGATATTAAAATACTAGACAGTTCAAACTTTGGCAATTCCGAATATGTTACTAAAATAGTTGATTCTGCTTCTAGATACGGATGAAAGACATCGCGGATGAGCTCTTGTTGCAGAAGCATGACAGGAGAATCGGAGTTTGGAAGGCAAGTGGTTATATCCTTCCTTCTAGAAATTACACTCTGTAAAGCAAAGTACTGCACATACACTCGCAAATGCACACACGCACACACACGCGCGCACACACACATGCACACACACACACATCCCTGGCCGTCATTGTCTAAACTCTGCCTGCAGGCCGGTTGTGTCCTGTACTTCCTCAGAGCCCTGTTCCGCAGAGCTCCTGACCGCTCAGCCGCAGCACAGGCCTGACCTTTAAACCTGTGCCTTTCACTTGAGGCCCCAGGTTTGGTCCCCAGCATGGGGGACATACATATGTCTATTTAGTCATGCAAGTCTGGGTTTGTCAGACAAGCTGTTCTTAAAGCGTGTAGTTGTTCACTCGCCGTGAGAGTGGAGTACACATGAGGCACGACCAGCCATTCCCATCATCACATCATTCTTCGTCCCGCCTCCGTCCCCCAGACTTGAAATTACAACTTAGCTTGAACGCAGCTACACCGTTGTAATTCTGGCGATTATTAAAATCACTGTATTGGGATGCTTTTGTCAAGTGGCTCACAGAGCTTTTTAGCAAGCAAGAAGAGCATAGCCCTGTGAGTCTGTAAGCTCCTGAGGATGTATCCTCTGGAAGTCATGAAAGCTGAGACCCAGGCGATTCGTTCAACTTAGAGCAAAGATAAAGGTCTCTCCTAATGTCGGAGGAATGCTTGGGGCCGCCGGGAGGCGCTCTTCCCCGTCTGCCTCTTGAAGGGAGGTGATCTTTTGAAAGGTTTGCTTTTGTTATATTTTTATTGAAATACTAAGTGTAGTGAACTTATATTTTATATTATTGTGATTTATATTTTGCATTATTTTCTATTTATTTAAATTACAGGTTTTAGTTAAATGGCTAAGGTTTAGTGTCTTAAGAATCAGGTCTTAAAACAGTCTTTGTTGAGAGGGTTTTAAATAAACATCCCACTTTAATCCATACTTGTTCCTATTTATAGGGTTGTAATCTTAACATGGAGCAGATGTTGAGAGTCTTAAGTCTGTGTCCAGAGAACACGGCCTGTGCCTCACTGAGGAGTGAGAGGCATCTGGGCCTGGGCCTGGGCTAGCGGCCCACCACGCCCCCAGACGGCCTGGCTCGCCTTCCCTCTCAGCTCCAGCTCAAGGCTCCTCTGTCCAGGCTGCCCCTCTCCAGGCGGAATTCATTACTCTTTCCTCGTGTTCCTAGGGCACTGCTTTCAAAACTGTCTCCAACATTTGCATTGATGGGCACATGCGATTCATTTCACGGAACTTATTTCATGCCTCGTTGGTGATGGTGGTTAGTCACTGCTGCATCTGTATGTCCCCCTTCCACGGAGCCGTGGGGGCCCTGACCCTGCCATGACCGCCTCCTTAATGACAGTGACTCTGGGGAATCCCAACAGGGTTGAAATTGATTTTCAATATATATTTTTGGCAAATTTAAAAAAATCTATTTGCTTTTTTGAAACTGAGTAGGTAAAAGAGGTGACTTTAGTTAGGTAAAAATTTTTTAAAATTTGCTCCAAAATTGTTACAATATAAAATAGATGTAGGTAAAATACCTTTTAGCATTATTACGATAACATTGCTACTTGTAGATCTTATGATATATAAAATAACCCTCCAGTAAGAAGAAAAAAAACCAAAAATATCCCAGCACTCAAGAGTCAGAGGCAGGCAAAGGTAAGGCTAGCCTGGTCTTCATAGTGAGTTCTGGGCCAGCCAGGGCTACAGAGTGTGGTTCTGTGTCAAAACAATAAAAATAATTATTAGCAGCCCACGGGTGGAGCTCAGTGGCCGAGTACTGCCTTCAGTGCACGAGGCACTGGCTTCCGTTCCTGACAGTACAGCACGAATATGAATATTAGTGAGTGATATAATTATCCATTAGGGGTATACTTTACTAAAATGGGTTAAAAGCATTCCATATAAAAACACGATCTTGCCAGGATAGAGCTAAAGTAAATCTTCAACTTAAATTATAGAATTTTTATTTTTCTTAAAAATATTATAATGTCAAAGAATAAAAGAAGTAGTTAAGAATTATGCAATCATGATATATCACAGTATAACTATATCTAACAATAGCAACATGATTTCTGATCTCTTTTCTCTCTGGCCCCAAACTGTAATAACTATTAAAAAATTTTAACAATGTAGTTACATGTAAGTCAGTCAGTAATTTTTCTTCCTAGTCTCTAAAAATAATGGAGCCATTGGGAAAGAGAGAGAGAGAGAGAGAGAGAGAGAGAGAGAGAGAGAGAGAGAGAGAGAGAGAGAGAGAAACACAAGGAGTCCGAGGGGAAAGCTGTCAAACTCTATTAGATTCACAGCACACATTTCAGTAGCCAAATTAAAAAAAAAAATGGGAGTTGGTGGTTTTAGTCTAATTAAAGACTTAATTGCTCCTTTGGAACATGTCTGATTTCCTGTATTATTTGGACAGCCTGTGGAGAGTAAGTGGATATCTTCATCCTGTGAGATTATTGCTTTCCGTAAGGCATTATTGAATCCAATCATCGCAAGGCAATTTCAACGGTTTGTGGCCCTGAAAGGAGATTTATTGGAAAATGGAGTTCTGTTTTGGCAAGAAGTACAAAAGTTTAAGGTATTGTATTTGGAACTGGGGAAAACCACGTCTGTTTGAAGAGGTGGCGCCTTAAGATAGGATGTGCATATCTGTAGCTTATGGGATTGTGTAACACCCTCCGGTTGCCAGCTTCCTCCATGCTAATATTTAAACCCTGATGTTTAGTTGCTTATTGGCTAGCTCGCCTTTGGCCATCCAGTGGTGAGTAAGAGCGAGACCTCGCATGGTTCTGAGACAAAGGCTTGCCGTCTGGTCTGGTGAGGACATTTCTGAAGAGCGCTCTCCGTCTCATCCGTCCTCTCATCACCACACACATTTTTCTTAGAGAGGCCCCTAAGTGGTATAGCCATATAAGAAAGACCTTTCTACAAGAATCCTTCCTAATCAAGTATCCCTGATAAGATAACCATGACACAGATGACGGGTGGCTGACAGAGACAAGGGAGGCTCTTCTGCTGAAGAGCGGCCATGTTCCGAGCCCAGGAAGCACAGGGGCGAGGTGGGTGCTGAAGCAGTGGAGACTTTGCCTTGAATAGGAGGTGGAGTTCTTTCTTCGCTTTGCTGTCTAGGAGATAGCTAGCCCAAGCCTAAATGCTTCCAGTGGGGGCTTCTTTCCTAGCAATCAGCTTATTCTGTCTCATTGCCAAAGTACGGAGGAGAGTCGATTCAGTGGGGAGGAAAATGACCTCTGTCGGCTCACAGGTGAAGTGTGTCTTAACCAACACTACCGAGTTGCTCAAAGTACAGTCACTCGGTAAAGCTGAAGCTTTCTCCAACATAGCACGAATTTAGTTTTGTTGCACTATAGCTTCAAACTCGTGCTGATATTCCTCCTTTATCCTTGTGGTGGTTTGAATAAGAATATGGCTGCTTTCTCCCCTTGTCCAAAAAAGGCAGCCTGAGGCTAAATTGCAGAGTTGTTAAGGAGACTTCAAAACAGCTTGGTGCTAACTCTGTCACATGGTTATTAGGGGTCACTCTTACACAGATCTATAATGAAAAGGAGCACCAGGCAGTGTAACAGAGGCCCAGCTTGCGAATTTCGGGAGAAGTCTAAAAGTCACTTAAAGACTCTTCTTGGGTCCTTTGCTATTTTGAGTTAAGAATCTGTGGTCTTGGTCGACTGGGGCTGAAGAGTCAGGCGTGATTAACAGACCAGAACTACTGAAGTAGACACTGAGCTTTACTGGGACCAATTGATGCTGGTTAGCTGGAGCTAGGCTGGCGTCACTGAGGTGGAATCCTCAGAGTCAGCATGCAGAATTCGTGTCCTCATGCTGGTAGCCAAACTCAGTAGAGTAAGGGTCACCCAGGTGGTTCTGGTTTGAAGGCATGAAGGGGTCATGGAGAACAGCTGGGGCTTCCCAGTGTGTGCAGACTGTATACAGTCCCTGAAGAGAGCCCAAGAGAGCCATTGGTGAACACGCTACTACCATGGGATGACCAAGAACAAGCAGTAGGTATGGAGTGGAGCCAGCCTGAGCCTAGAAGACACGCTGTGTGTGCGGCAGAGGGTGGAGCTGGAGAAGTGACCCGAGACTCTTGGGAGGACTCAGAAGACTGTGAGTGAATCCCAGATAATTGAGTGTTGGGTTATTTACCCTTTTTCGGTTTGGTTTGGTTTTGTTCAGATGATGGCTGCCCTGGTTCTTCCCTCTTGAGGTAAGAGTATTTAACTTAATTTTGGTTTGACAGGAGCCCACAGTTGAGAGACTTTGAATTTCAAAAGACTTTGGAATTTAAAAAGAGACTGGCTATTTTAAGGAAACTGAATTTTTAGGTGTTTAAATTTTTAAATACTGTGGGACTTTTAAAATTTGGAATATTTTATATCGAGATCTTATTAATGTAAGATCTTGGGAATAAATATCAAAGGAAAGGCTTAACAGTGATGTGTTTGTATGTCAAGTCAGGGTCAGTGGTCCTGGCTGGTCTGATGCCAACTTGACACAGGATAGAGTCACTGAGGAGGGGTGAGCCTCAACTGAGAAAACGAGCAGATGACAGGCAGGCTTGGAGGGCATTTTCTTAGTTAGTGATTGATGGAGGAAAACCAGCCCATTGTAAATAATGCCATCCCTGGGCTGGTGGTCTTGGGTTCTATAAGAAAGCAGGCTGAGCAAGCCAGTGAGCAGCACCCCTTCATGGTCTCCGCATCAGCTCCTGTTTCTAGATTCCTGGCCTATTTGAGTTCCTGTCCTAACTCCCTTCAAAGGTGAACAGCAAATACGGAGGTGTAAGCCGAATAAATGCTTTCCTCCCCAACTTTCATTTTGGCCATGGTGTTTCATCACAGCTATAGACATCCTAAGGGAGAGAAGCCTCTTGGCTGCTTGGATTCCAGGTATGTGCTGCCACATCTGGCCAGCTGTGATGTTAATAATGATGCTCTAACCATGACCAAAACACACGAGAGGGTAACTTAACAAGAGAAGGTAGTTATTTTGGCACGTGGTTTGCGACATTCAGTTCCAAACTGAATTTAGGTGTTTAAATTTTTAAATACTATGGAACTTTTAAAATTTGGAAGTTTATATTGAGATTTTAATGTATTAATAATGTTCTATCATGCCCAACAGAGTGTGAAAGAAGAACAGTAGACACTGGCAGATGGGAAGCAGAGACAGGGAAAACACAGGAAGGAAAATACAAAAAAAGAAAAAAATACCCCTAGTGACAGATTCCAGTGACCTATGTCCTCTAAGCAGGCCCCAGAGTCAGCACCTCCCAATAATGGGTTTCTACTCTGGATCCTTTAAAGCAGTTGTCCTCGTGATCTAAGTGCCGTTGGGGCTCTGCTGTGGTGAGGTGCAGTTCAGCTTGGAGTCGGTGATGGTTGAGATGGAGCGATGGTAGATCAGGAAGGTCTCAGCAGAAATGATGCCCTCTGTGTTGGGTCTCGAGAGTGCGGCAGTGCAAGTGTCCCACCTGCAATGTCGTGCTGGACTGGCTCTTAAACAGCTTAGTTTGAAAGCTTGTTTGGGGCTTCTAGCTAAGCCCATGATGGTCGTTCTCCACGATTGACCATGCGGCTTTAGGAGTGGCCACGGAGGAGTGGGTACCCACCTCGCCAGCCAGATCTCCCACTCAATGCAATAACAGATATCACGGGTTTTCTTCACACACAAGGCTTACTCTTATCTTTCCCATATGTCAGGGATCATTTTAAAGCTTTTTATTTTGTCATCATGGGTTTATTATTCATGAGAATTCTAGGATGTCAAAGGTGTTGTAAGTAGCATTTTACAAGTGAAGGAGCTAAAATGCAGAGAAGCTAAGAGACGTCCAGTGTGAAGCTCATGAGGGGGGTAGAGCTGGGCTTTGAACCAAGTCATTGTATGGCTGAAGTTGATGGCATCCACAGAGCTGTGCCACTTCCTAGTGACATGGGAAACAGGCAGAGACAGCTAAGGACAAGGGACAGCCAAGGACAGCTTGGCCAAACAGTGTTCTGAATGATGAGAGATCAGAAAGCTCTAAGTCCTCAACAGGATATTGGTTCATTAGTTGAGACGTTGATTCATCTCTACAGTCAATAAAAATCATTTAGGAGAATGATTAGTAATGCTTATCTACTGATTTCCTTAAAGCCAGTTACTGGGCAACAACACAATTTCATATGGAATTTGTAGTCATGTGATTATCTGTAGAGAAAAAAGTTGGAAGGATGTATTCTACTTTCTCAAGTTATTGATGGATTCCATCTCCTAACACAGGGCTAAGCTGAATGCTAAGGACACCACAATGACCGAACAGTGTCCCTCTCAGGCATACAGTATCTAAAGAGAGACTGATGATGGGCAAATGAGGCACATTCAAGAATACGAGTAGAGCTGAACAGAAAACCCAGGATGCTAGGGACGAGGGGCAGGTGGGGTCTCTCTTAGGGACGAGGGGCAGGTGGGGTCTCTCTTAGGGACGAGGCACAGATTGCATCTCTCTTAGGGACGAGGGGCAGGTGGGATCTCTCTTAGGGACGAGGGGCAGGTGGGGTCTCTCTTAGGAACGAGGGGCAGGTGGGGTCTCTCTTAGGGACGAGGCACAGATTGCATCTCTCTTAGGGATGAGGGGCAGATTGCATCTCCCTGCCATCTTTGAAGGGATCACAGAAAGCTTACTAGATGGAAGAATTCTTAACTTCAGTAATAAGTAAGAGTCAACAAGGCTAAAGCTCTTAATCCCAGCACTTGAGAGGCAGAGGCAGAGGCAGAGGCAGAGGCAGAGGCAGAGGCAGAGGCAGAGGCAGAGGCAGAGGCAGAGGCAGAGGCAGAGGCAGAGGCAGAGGCAGAGGCAGAGGCAGAGGCAGAGGCAGAGGCAGAGGCAGAACTCTATGAGTTTGAGGCTAGCTTGCTCTACAGAGTTTCAGGACAGCCAGATAATGAGTCCCTGTCTCAAAAACAAACAAACAAACAAACAAAAATGAGAAGCTGGGAAAAGACATCAGCTCTCACTCTAAGTCTGTCCCACCGCTCACAGTTAATATTCCCGAACAGTGCAAGTTCCTTTTTACTTCTCAAGTTATATTCTATAAATATAAATCAAATTCATCAGATAATTGTAATTCTACTGGTAATAGTGAACAGTGAATATTTGGTAACATATCAAACTTATGCAGTACAAATAGGCTTTTTCTGAGCTGATGCTAAATTGAGTGGGCCGTCTATAGTATAATGTTAATATTGAGTGGGCCGTCTATAGTATAATGTTAATATTAAGCTTTTTTCTGCCTAATATATGGTAAACCCTACATAAAGGTCGGCATGGCTGGGGCCAAGACTTTTCTTCCTTTAATATCCTAAGATATCTCTTACAGTGACTGGTGTTCACTGAGTACTTAGTAAATGTTAACTAATTTCTGGCCTAGAATTAAAAGTTTCCAGATTGCTTGCTTTCAGCTGATTTACAAAGCAAAGAAAACTTGACTTAAAAATGCTATAATTCGGGTCAAGCTATTACAAAAATATGGCCATCAACTGTGACTCTAAAACTAGATAGTATATTTTACGGTACTATCATTACTTCTAAAATCCTTCTAAAAGGAATAACGAGCTGACACAAGTGGCCCCGTGGGCTGGAGTGGTGAAGGTGAGGCCTTGGCCGCCAGTTGGAGGCCTTGCTTTGGGAAGCAGAGGTGGGGCCCTCGCTGAGGCTGGGTGACCAGGATGTGACCTTGAGGGACATCTGTTAATATGAACCTCAACCCTGCTCCCCCCACCCCTGCTTCCTATCCACCAAGAGGCGAGAAAGCCGAGCCGTGAGGCTCTGCTTCACAGGCAGCCAGACGCCACTCAGCCAGGCTCTCGGCCTCGGTAGCGACGCACCACGTGGAGGACCCCTCCCCAGCAAGCTGCTCGCCCCAGCGAGTTTCTTGAATTTGCTCACAGTGTTGTAAGAGTGATTCATGCAGATGGGTGACTAGAGTCGGATGCGCACTGAGGGGTTGTGAGGACGCTCCTACTTACCAACAGCAGGCAGGCCTAGACCTTGTGTGGCAGCAGTCGGGACAAAAGCCTTCATATCCACCCGCAGCCTGTCAAAGCATATCCCCAGCGTTCTGCTAGGGCTCGGCCATGGATTTGAGTGTCTTTCATGTGTCTCTACATGGAGACTGTTCCCAGCTCAGTGTCTGACGGGTAGCAGGTACTCAGTGTCTAGCATAGCTGCTAAGGAGTCATATGAGGTGCTCACACTGTCCCTGCCTAGAGACTCGAGTGACAGAATTAAATGAAACCAAGCAAGAGCATTAGACTCCTGAGCCCGAGGTGCTGCAGGCCCTCCCTCACAGCCGGCGCTGGGGGTAGACACTGTAGAGTGCTGTGATAAGGTGCAGGCCTGTTGTGTTCTATGCAGGATTTGTGTCACTCACACTGTGACGAGTCTGTCATCCACAAGAAGATCACAACCATCATCAACTGCTTCATCGACTCCTGTATCCCGCCAGCTCTACAGATCGACATTCCGGTTGAGCAAGCCCAGAAGATCATTGAACACAGGAAGGAGATGGGGCCGTACGTGTTCCGAGAGGCACAGGTAGGAGGCAGCGGCAGCTGAGCAGGGGCTGAGGCGCCCGCAGCCAGGGCAGCTTTCTAACGCTTTACTTCATTCAGCACGAGGAGATCTTCATGTTCCCGGTACTGCAGTTTGCTTTCTTTAACGTAGATTTAGTGCCTACACCACTAGCATATACAAAACAAGTGACTTACATATTGTTTTGCTCATGATGCCACAAATAGAATTAATGTGCTTTGACTCTCACAGGTGCCATTTATAAAAATACTCCCAGTAATTCCCCTCTCCTTTCCCACTATTCACACCCCCTTAAAGTATGTGTAAGGTTGTGTGAATGTGTGTCTTAAAATTTGTATATTCTAAAAGATTGAAATATTCACGTAGCTCATAAAGTAAGTGAGGAGACTTAAGTGGGACTTAACCTCAACCAGCATATGGTATATATTCTCATGAAAGGAAAATTATGCCTCTTTTTAACTTGCTTATGTTACTTCTTTTTAAGATAAATAATAGAAAACACTGACTTGATAAGCATAACATTTGCATTTTGAAAACCCTTTTAATGATGTTGTTCCTAAAAAGTGATTAAGAAAAATAAGTTCTAATCCGGGTAATGAGGAAGACTGTGTCACAAGCTAAGTGATATGAACCAGATCTGGAGTGTGGCTGGCCGCCCTGGAGCATGGAAAAAGCATTGTCCCTTAACTGTTGACTGTGAGCCGCTCTGTTCAAGTCTCTGAGTGACTGAGAACAGACTCACAGCCCAAATCATGCATTAAAACTCGCAGAGCACCAGGCGGTGGTAGCACACGCCTGTAATCCCAGCACTCTGGGAGGCAGAGGCAGGTGGATATCTGAGTTTGAGGCCAGCCTGGTCTACAGAGTGAGTCCCAGGACAGCCAAGGCTATACAGAGAAACCCTGTCTCCAAAACAAAACAAAACAAAATAAAACAACAACAACAACAACTTGCAGAGCAGTGACTGAGGACATGCAAGAGAGAAGCAGAAAACATGGTGTCTGCCAAGGACATGATCTTAGTGACTCGGCCTCGCCTCGCTGTCTTGACAAACCAGACCAAGGCATGCTCCTCTGTGTCCAAAATCTCGTGTCCGAGCAGAGGGGTCCAAAGAGGCTCATCTGGCAGGGATTGCTGTCCTAGTTCAATGTCTGATTTCCTGAGATAGCTTAACTAGAGAATTGTCATTTGAGGGCCTCTTTCCTCCAGGCTATAATTATTCCTGCCTGTGTAGGAGCAGCTCTGTGAATGGTGTCCTTTACTCCAGAGATGCAACCAGAGATTTTTGTTCTTCCTCTCCTTTGTTTCCTTAGCCTGGTGTTTGATCAATTCTTAAAACATACCCACGGGCCTCCTTGTCACAGCCTTCTTCCCCTCTGTACTACTTCAGATCTGCAGAACCTTTTACGGTCACCAAGCTCCTGCCTCTGGACTTACTCCAATAATGGACTGCAAGCAAAGCACCTGTTTTCTCAAACTGGTGTTTGGATGGGGCATTCTCTGCTTAAAATGCTTCATTGGCCCCTGCTAACTAGAGCACAGGCTGCCTCAGGCTGCCTCTCTCAGCACCCCACCCCATGCTCTCCTCCCCAGGGCCGCTGAAGCGGCTGTAGCTCCATAAATGACCTTTCCTATCTTTAGTCCCAAGCTTCGTGCAACCCTGTCTTCTCTCCCTTGAGCTGTCCCTGCTGTCAGACTTTTAATGCTATGCTCAAAGTGGCAATCCTCGAATCTGACTTACTGGATTGTAAAAGTTGTGAGAGAAGTGTATGTTTCTGATTTATCTTGTGTCTATATGCAGAGTAGTTATGTCTGACCATAAGGACTTGAGATATGTCATGGCAAAAGAGTGTAAGATCAGCTTGGAAATGAGAGCCAAGAGAGGAGGAAGGGCTGGACCAGAGCTGCTGGTCTAGCCTCGGCCTTCCCCATGCCGACGGCCATAGCCTGGAGGCTTTCCTGCTCAGCCGGCTTGTACTGGTCCCATCACTCATAAACAGATGTGATTCGTCTGCTCTCAGGAGCAGAGTCATCCTGTATACATTAGTCGTTTCTTAGAATTTGGCTGTCTTTTAAGGTTCTATAGGTACAGGAGAATGTATATTAACTTAATATTAGACTCAAATCTCAGTTGCTCCTTGGGGAATTATAACATTGTCATGCCTTCCATCAAAAACACGGGTCCTGATAAGGAAGTGTTTACGAGGAAGGATGATGTATGGCACGCACGTTTTCAAGCTGAACATGCCTCGGGGTTTACAGAGATACCGGAAGCAGGGTTAGCAGATGCCGTCTAAAGAAGACGGGCGTTCAAGCTGGAGAGACTTATGGTGTACATTCTATCATCTAGCTGTCTGTCTGTCTATCTATCTATCTATCTATCTATCTATCTATCTATCTACTTATTTTTCAATGTGTATGCCGGCCCACTCAATTCTTTTCAGATCCAGCCTACTCACCCAACTTTGTGTCTTCTTTTTTTCATTTGTTTTTCACCCATCAAGACCAAATTTGTGCTGCCCAAATAATCTTAGCTGTGTAGCCTTCTACTGAAGTATGGCCAACCTAGGGGCTCCTCCCTCCCAGCAGCTAACAGTTGCCAGTAGCTCCGCCTCTAGGGACGGGATCCTGTGCCTGACTCCCGTCTGCATGCCTGGACTTGGTCTCGCTTGGGCTTGCACAGACGCTGTGCCTGCTGCCACCACGGCCCTGCTCTGTCTGGAGGACAGCTTCCCTGCAGTCGTCCTCTGCCCTTGGCCCTCACATTCTCTCCCCCCCCCTTCTCCATCTATTCCTGAGCCTTTGTAGGAGGGGGTGTGGTATGCATGCTCCATTTAAGGATGAGCATTTCAGTGTCTTCCTCTCTGCGCCTTGGACAGTTGGGAGGCTCTGTGTTGAGCACCATCTACTATAAATAGAAGTCTCTTTCTTTTCTTTTCTTTTCTTTTATTGGATATTTTCTTTACTTACATTTCAAGTGTTATCCCCTTTCCTGGTCCCCCCCCCTCCCCGGCCACCGAAAACCCCCTAGCCTATCCCCCCCCTCCCCGTGCTCATCAATCCACCTACTCCTGCTTCCCTGTCCTGGCATTCTCCTATACTGGGGCATTGAGCCTTCTCAGGATCAGAAGCCTCTCTGATGAGGAGGGCAAGAGCCACATTGAGCCGTGGGTGTGATGATGTCATTTAGAATCCACTTAATGCTTTGTCTGCTAAGGCATCCCCTGGTGTGGCTCTCCAAGTTTCCATCCATGCTCCCAGGAAGCTACAGAGTTCAATAACAAGATTGTACTTCAAAGGGAATGAATAACTTTAGCAAGTAACTATATTTGTGCCTAGAAAAGATGAGTAGTGACTTTTGCTAACTCAGGACTCAAACACTGACTTTGAAAAAAATTCCTCCTTTGCTCTAAGAGCTGGCTTGGAGCCTAATGGGGTGGTCTGCTTTTCTCCCAGCATTAAGTGAAAGCTACTCTGAGCCGGAAGATGTTGGACTCTGTTTGATGTGCAAGTCCTGTCTTAGAAATAATATATGCCTGTGGAGCTAATGTAAAACCTCGGTGCAGGAATTGTAACTGCTACTCTTATCTCTATAAATATCATAATTAATCACTTAATGTGCGGTGTCCTCTGAGGCTTGGTCTAGGATGCCAGTTTGCTTTTTAATGTTACTTTTCCTCCCTCTCACACAGAAGAGAGATTGTATCATTTAAAAGTTACTCAAGATTTGTTCTCAGATCTTCAGCTTTGCTTAAGAGCTTTTCCAGAGGCGAATGGTATTTCCTTTCTCTACAAGACAGAGGAGGGTGCAGAGGAGTTTCCCTTGATGAACTGAATACTTGGAATACTTGCACAAAACTGCAGAGCCTGGCTGACCAACTGGGGTAGTTTATAAAAGAACATCAATTTCTTATTTCAAAAGACCTGATGGAGTCTTTATTAACACGACCAGTTGGTTGGGCAGCATAAAGATGAGTCACTCTTAAGTGGCCGTGTGAGTGTTTTAAAGGACTTTCTGCTGGTGGTTAGAAACACGACTGGTGAGCATGGCTGGGCTCGGTGGCTGGGAAGTCCGCAGACAGGTGTGGGAAAGACCTGGTCTGGACTTAGGGTAGAGAAGTTGCTCCTCTACTGAGACACATTAAAAATAAGTCAGCACATCTGTAGAAAATCATAATCTGAGACATACTTTTTTTATATACAGATGACAATTTTTGGGGTTCTGTTTAAGTTTTGGCCACAGTTTTGTGAGTTTAGGAAGAATTTAACTGACGAGAAAATCATGAGTGTTTTAGAGAGAAGACAAGAGTACAAGCAGAAAAGGAAAGCGTCAGACCTCGAAGAGGAGAAGGTTGGAAAGGTAAGACCACCCCACCCGCGGTCAGCACACTTCTAACGGAAAGGTGCCTTGTGTGCGTGACAGAAGAATGTGGCTGGGGCGTGGCAGAGAAGTCGCGGGAGTGGCTGCAAGCCTTCCTTCACAGCACCCAGACCGCTCTGGATTCCCCAGAATTGGTTGGTGTCAGATAGGTTCTTCATGAAGGCTTTTGATGACACCCCTAGACAATACCACAATTTCCATTTGATAGAGTGATCCTGCTTCTCCTAAGTGTGTGTGTGTGTGTGTGTGTGTGTGTGTGTGTGTGTGTGAGAGAGAGAGAGAGAGAGAGAGAGAGAGACAGAGACAGAGACAGAGAGACAGAGACAGAGAGACAGAAACAGAGAGAAATGCATATGTATGTGTGTTGTGTCTTTACACGCACATGCAGAAGCCAGAGAACTCCTGCTCTATTCCTCTAAGACATCTCTGTGGGCGTGGCTCCCAACCTGGAATGTCAGTTTTATTTATCAACTGATGGTAGTTGTGTGTATCTTATATGACTTGAGCATGTAAGATAATGAACTGGTTTGTATGTATGAAAGACTATCCAACCGTGTGACTGTAAGGTATTTGCTCCTTTGGGGGCAAACAGCACAGTCGGGAAGGAGCCCCCTCATGGGACTGCCTGGGTTTGCATCCTAACCCGATCATTAGTTCTATTCCATTGGCTCTGTTTTCTTCTTATTATTATTTTTAATTTTTCAGTGTATGTCTGTACATGTGTCATGTGTATGTAGGTCCCTGTGGTGACTGGAAGGGTGTAGCGTCCCTGTGGTTGGAGTTAAAGTCTATTCTGAGCTGCCCATCTGGGTGCTGAGAACTGGACTTGGGTTGTCTAGAGAACAGCTAATGCCCTCCCTCTAGCCCCAGCTCTGTCCTCTTAGCAGAACGGTCATGTCCCTGAGTCTCATTTTGTCAGTAAATGGAGAGAATCGGAATACACGTATCCCAGAGTGAAGGACAGAGAGGGACATGTGCAGCCCAGCAAGTCACAGGTAAAGATGGCCATCTCGGCAGGCACAGTGGTCGCTATATCAGAACGGCATCAGCTCGTCCTCCACCTCCATTCTTGATGAGAATTCAATGGAGAAATTACATAAAGAACGTGATGGGAGGCGGATGAGGACCTTAGGAAATGCTCTGTCCAGTTTGACATCCAGTCAATACCAGATCACAGAAGTACCGTCACATCAATGTCAGTGAGGTGCTGCTTGCTGTGAGTTTGACCCCAGCACCACAAGACTAAGCTGGGCATGTTCATGTCACCCCAAAGCTAGGAGACAGAGACGGGAGGAATAAAAGACCTTGTCTCATAAAATGAGGCATTGGCAGGTTACAGCCAAGGGTGTTCCCTGGCCTCCATATGCAGGCACACCTACACTTTCATGAAAACACACGCAAGCTGGAGCGCATGCATGCACGCACGCATGCATGTACACACAGACACATTTGACAACATAAATTGTTTAAGATGTTCATTCTTTCTAAATCAGAACATGTATGTAGGAAATTATTATACACAAGGGACTCAGAAGTGAACACAGATTTTTGTGTATTGGTTTATTTCTAATGCACAATTTTAGGAATGCCCTTAGTTTCTACTTGAAAGAATGAAAGTTGGTATTACATATCCTCTACTCATCCATTGATGCAATGGCATCATTCAGTACATATCTGAGTGTGTGAGACCACTCAGCCACTGCAGTATACATATGGTATATTCCTATCACCACACAACTGGCAGATCAGCCACTGCAGTATACATATGGTATATTCCTATCACCACACAACTGGCAGATCAGCCACTGCAGTATACATATGGTATATTCCTATCACCACACAACTGGCAGATCAGCCACTGCAGTATACATATGGTATATTCCTATCACCACACAACTGGCAGGCACTGCCCGGCAAACACCCAGCAGTTAAGCCACACAAGGCCCCGACTACCTTCAGTTCTGTATTTACTCATATTGGAACATTTCCCTGATATACCTGCATGAAAACAAGCACATATACCCTACTTCCATTTGTATGTATAATTCCATGCCCATGCATTCTCCCTAGTGGAAGTCTGATCTATGTTCACGAGGGCTGTCAGTTATCCTCCTGTGGTGCTTAGAGTTTAGAGTCGACCTCATTTCCATCTCATTTATCATTCAGTGTTTGTATATTAACATGGCAAGTGAAAGGCAAACAGCCCTGAGACATGGGCTGTGGTTGAACTGCGCTCTCGGGTGACACTGTAACCTCTGAAGGTCGCAGTGCCATCAGAATAACCCGGTTTCTTACCTGCAGCCTGGAGTCAAGCAGTATGCAAGCACTACAGGCTCCCTTACAAAGCCCACCATAGGCAGCGAGTCCCTGCTCGTCCTGCAGTCCTATGGCCGACAGGTAAGGCTCTAGACCACACTCCTCTCTAGAGCAGTGGGTGCACGGTGCTCACAGCTGTAGGAGGTTGTAACTGGAATGGGCTAACAGAGCCCCATGGTTCACTGCCCAGATTGTGGGACAGATACAAAAGTGGGCAAAGATGGCAGTCCTCAGGGAGAAGATGAAATTACCCAGTCAGGGTGATAAAGGATATTTTATGGGTTTGGGGAGGGTTTTTTTTTTCCTCAGAGCACGCTGGGATTGAAATTCAGGGCCTTGTAGATACTAGGCACTTGGTCCACCAGGGTTCTTCCCTACCTCACAAATGCTAAACGCTTGGTCTCTGTTTCATAACTTTGTCGTGCACACCCACCGACTAAGACACTTGCATTCTTGTGCTTACAATGAGCACCTTTGCACTAACTCTCTATATTCACTAAAAATGAATATAAATTAAACATCATGGGTTTAATTTATATTCATTTTTAATGACTTGTATTGGAAAACATTTGCATCTTAGGACAGTACTAACACATAAAACACACTTTTCAGCACCTAGAAATGCAAAATAAGTTGTTATCTGAGAGACTATAAAACTCTCACAAAAGAAGGAAAATGGCTGGCTTTGTACTGGCAGCTCTGTCTACTGTGCTGTCTAGAGTGAAACTCGGCATAAGCATCAGCGAATTATCAGCATGACCTGTCAGAAGCACAGCATACACATAAACAAGGGAATGTAGACACAGGCTTTGATTTGTTCTCTGTCCTCAGGAGTCAGTATTACCTTGAAGCCTGCGAAGAGGCTTATAATCTCTTTTTGTATCTGCTAAAAGAGAGAAAGAGTACTGATGTCAACAACAGTGATGGTGGTGATGCTGGCGCTAGCGGCTCTGATAATAATCATGTCCTGTCTGTAGCTTAAGGTTTCTGTAGGAAACTGGAAAGCTTCTGGAAATCAAAGGCACTTTATATATACATGTATATACATTGCTTTTTGTAAGTACATGTGTTGTCACTCTAGAAATTAGGAAATAATTGTCAATTAATATTCAATAGTCAGTCTAAATTCAAGATTATCAGCCCCCGGATAATCCTGGGTATTTTATAAACACTAAGTTCATAATCAACATAAAGGCAACTGAGTTAGCGTTCCTGCGCCCATAAGCTCTGACGGCATGGACTCACCAATCCACAGTGTCAGCATCCTCACATTGTCCTCACTCTGTGAGGTCAAAGCTACAGAAAGAAGTAGCTGTGTTACATAATACATGTTCTTATGAGAGTGAAGCAGGTTGGTACACAGGAAGATTAAGATGTATACATTGTAAAAATCTATTATCATTTGAGAAATATGATAGAAAAATCTCAAATATATTCCCCTTTTGATTTGTCTTGTTTTTGAAACAATATCATTGCATAGTTCAGGCTGGCCTGGCTTTACATGTAGCCTAGGCTAACCTAAAAGTTATGCTAATCCTCTTACCTCAGACTCATTTACACTGGAATTACAGGCATTAGCTACCACACATGGCTAAGATGTACTTTTTTTAGAATGTGTTATATGTGAATTAAAAGTTTAAATGAAAGAATAATAAGATTTATGTTACCTTCCATTTCTTTCTTGGGAATCTGGGAATTTTTTTTCATAATTAAATTTGAAAATGATTTTTTTTTTTTTTTTTTTTAGCCAACCTGGTGTTATTCAAAGTACATAGAAGCCTTGGAACAAGAGCGAATTCTTCTGAAAATTCAAGAAGAAGTGGAAAGAAAAATGTTCACAGGTGACCTTTGCCCCCGCTCATGGAGCCGCTCTGCGGCTCTGTCTCACGGTGACGTGCTGTTGGCACCGAGCGCCTCACTCTGCCCCTCTCGTCTTGTGTCTTGTGCAGGTACATCATCTTTCACAAACTTGCTTAAGCCTTCCACTGGCTCCGCTCTGTCTCTGAAGAGGAATGTGTCTCTTCACAGCATCCAGAGTCAGTCCCCTGTGATCGTCTGCCTTCAGCTCCTGTCTTTCCGCTCCTTTCCTAACCTTCCAGCCCAAGGCCAGACTCTTCCCGCCACCACCTTCTCACCCTCCTTAGGAGAACATTCAGTCTCTCTGTCTCTGGAATGTCTCCTCTGCCAAGGAGGAGAGAGAGAGATCCCTGCCTAACATGTCTCTTGTTTTCCAGGATAGCAGCATTCCAATCTACCCGCAGGCCATCCTCTTGCTGACAGGTGCCAGGTAAGTCTGCATGAGACTCCTTTTGACTGCACACCTTCCCACAGGCAAATCTACACAGACCCAAGCCACACCCCCTCACATACCCATGCCTCACCCACCCATGCCCCACCACCAAACCAGAGGGTAGCAACAGCCTGTCTTCTGATTGATGGTACCATCTCCCAAGAAGGGATTCCTCTCAGGAAGAATTCAGGCTTTCTCAACTCATCTATGCTGGGAGTGTGTGACAGCCCAGAGCACTGAGGCACCCCCAGTCCCTCTCCATACAGACAGGAGCACTGAGGCACCCCCAGTCCCTCTCCATACAGACAGGAGCACTGAGGCGCCCCCCAGTCCCTCTCCATACAGACAGGAGCACTGAGGCGCCCCCAGTCCCTCTCCATACAGACAGGAGCACTGAGGCGCCCCCAGTCCCTCTCCATACAGACAGGAGCACTGAGGCGCCCCCAGTCCCTCTCCATACAGACAGGAGCACTGAGGCGCCCCCAGTCCCTCTCCATACAGACAGGTGAACGGGAGCATTCGGACTGGGTTCCATGTAGCGTGCGTGTCAACGATCGGCCCGACGCTCTGAGCAGCTAGTGAGGGTGCCCTTGCTCTCCTCAGCCTCACGCTGGCTTCTCAGAATCCTGCTTCCAGCTCTTGGCGGATAGGCACAGGCGGGCAGGCCTCTCTCTTTCTCAGGCTGCTTATCTTATTTTCCTTCCAGTGAGCCCTGACACGCCCTGTCTCCCAGCCCCCACCTCTTAGGTTAACTTCATAATACCCCGAACATTTTGGATGCCATGTTTCATGTGTTTGTTTATTCATTTTTAATGGTCTCTTAATTTTTTATGACTATTGTTTGGATTTATTTTCTATGCATCTTAGTTTCATGCATGTTTTTCTTTTGCAGGATTTCTTTAAGCTAATGTTTACTAACACGAGAAGCTGAGTGTCAGGGTGTTGAATAGTCTTCATTCCTTTAGAATACTCTCTGTGAAAGGCTAGAAGAATTAAAGACTTTCGCCTGTCATACGCCGTAAGGAGAAGCATGTGTAATCGTTAGCAGATATCCCTTGTAGGCCCACCACATCTGCTTAGCAGACCTGTCCATTAGATGACTCGGGGGTGCGACTATTCCCAGTGTCACTAACAGGAGACCCAGAGGAGCCCTCCGCCTCCATCCCCAGCTGTGGTGGAAGCAGGAAGCGCCTGGCGAGGGCTAGCGTTTCGGGTGCCTTGGGCTCCGGACACCTCGGGGATCTTGCTCGGACTTGCACTACAGACTCCTCTTGATGCAGACCGTTAGAACCAAAAGAAGCCGTGCTCGGGAGGGGGAAGCCCTGGTGCAGGCTCCACACATGGATGGAGAGCCAGGCCACGTGTAAGAGAGGACCTGAGAGGGGCCCTTGTGACCCACATAACTGAGGCACTCCAAGGGCCACAACCCAGACTAGAAACTATGTCCTACAGTCCCACACAGCCCCGAGAGGTCTTTTCAAAGACCTGTTATCCCAAATTCTCCAGGTAGTTTGGAACTTTAAATAGGGACCATATCAGCTGACATACTTCGAAGGAGCCCTCTCCTCTAAAGAGATCTGTCGCCTGTTTGCTTTTGGAAGTGCTGTCCAGGCTGTGCTCGACCCTCCTGCGTCTCTGGGATTACCAGACAAGGTGTGGACCGCCATGCCTTGCTAGACAGAACGTCCCTGTCACCGCCGGCAGCATCCCTCTCCAGCGGCTGTGGAGCTGGTCACTGCTTCGCAAAGCCCGAAGAGCTCCGTGCCGCACGGGCTTCCAACCTTCTCTGTCCTCTGCTTCAGCTGAGATTTTATCGATTTGTTTGTTTTCCTGATGTTCAATTTTCTGTTCTCTCAACATGTTAATCATAATCTTCTAGAAAGTTGTTTTCCCCAGTTGTTAATGCTCATTACAGTTAGTAAGAGCCCACTTCCTGGTCACAGTATTGGGCTGCTTCCTGAGTAGTGTAAGCACTGTAGAATATTAACAAAATTAAGATAAAAAATAAAATATATTTTCTTTTTATTCCTTCCCTAATGTTCTTTCTTTATGTAGAGAGTTTCTAACATATAGATTTTCTTCTTAAAAGAACTTCTTTTGACACTTCCTGCAAAACAGGAAACAAATTTGAAACAAATACCTCAGAAAACCTTTGAAGTGGAAATTTCTGGTTTCTTTAGGAACTCAATTATGTCATATGTTTTGCTGGGGCAGACAGGTGAGAGGAGGTTTTGCTGAAGCAGACACAGGTAAAAGGAGGTTTTGCTGAAGCAGACATGGGTGAGGGGGGTTTTGCTGAAGCAGACACAGGTGAAAGGATGCTTTGCTGAAGCAGACACATGAGAGGCTATGTGACGTGGAGAAGCTGGAGCATTGGCCCGCCTTGCTCTGCCTCACTGGTCTTTACTGCTGCTGATCTTGTACTGGTTCACCTTACATCTCGGTGCTAATCTTCACTTGGCCCTGACTCCAGAGAGAATAACTCACCAAAGAAGTGATGATATTCTGCAGCTTCTTGCCACATCGCAGCCTCTCAGATCCAGCGAGTTGAGCTGCCGCTGCTGATCTTCGTGTGCGCTGCAGTGGACTGGACTGCAGTGCGCATGCCTGGTTGGTAGATGGCTAGTGGACTGACCTGCTGATGTCCTGACAGAGATGATTTGCCACGGACCGACTCAGTCGGAACACACACTCCCGTGGGGAATCAGGGTCTTTGGTATGCAGGAAGGTACAGGTCCGGCGAATGACAGACAGACACACACACGATCTGAATGCGTCTGAATGCACTTTACTGTTCTGAGGCAGGAACTTTTATACAAGTTGGCATTACATTACTTGAAGAAAAAATGTATCCAGGGAAATGTATACAAAGAATGGTTACCATGAGTATCTGGCACAAGGAAATACAAAATCAATCAGGTATGAACGTTAGAGAATACACACAAAGTCATCGCGTCCCTCTGCAGTTAATGATAAGCTAGTAGTTCAAGAGTCCTTGGAAACCACTATGTTACAGGGCTAGGTATTGTTAGTGCAGTTTTAGTTTAAATCTTGCTTCCTTTTTGTAAGACCCCCTCAGGTTTACTAGAAACTTTACCTAACTGATGGTTTCCATGTCAGAGTGCCAGAGCCAGCTAACTACACAAATAATAGATATTGTTGGGAGGTTAATTCTTTAATGTATCTAGGTAATAGCTGTACAGCTGATTAAAAGCAAAGCAATGGATCTCTAGAAAATAAATCATGGCCAGTGCTGTAGCTCAAAGAATGAAACTCTAGTGAACCATCACGCCTGGATGCTCGCACCTCCGGCTGGCAGGGACATCTCGTAAGTAAAAGAACAGGTCAGAAAAAGGTCACACAGCTTGCCATGAGAAATTTCAGCTCAGCTCTATCTGCAGCCAAGGAGGCCCACAGCGGCATTCCTTGAACAGCCCTGCCAAACAAGGCGTTCCCCAGTAAATATCACACAGCCTCTGCCTGGATTGCAGCTTGGCTGTGTGAAACTACGGGGTTCAAGAAATGCGTGTGATTATGATTAGAATTGCCCCCCCCCAAAAAAAAACCCATCTCTAAAACAGGACCACTCCCCTGTAACCTAATAGCCTCTCTCTCCTGCTGCCTCCGGTGTGCTAGAGGGGAGGCTGGAGCGCTGAAGAACCTTCCTAAAGTGGGTTGTGAAGAGTTGACATCTCCAACCTTTATCTTTTCCTTTTGACAGATAGCAGAGCTGCTCCTGCTCTCGCCTGAGACCTCTCTTCCCCTTCTACACATGGCCACCTCCCCTCCCTCAGCCCTTCTCTCTGCATCTCAGTTTTGAAGTTTCCACTGATCCAAGCTCAGCCGCATGGGCCTCTCCTCAGTGTGTGTTCTAGATGAACTCCGCAGATGCTCTTCCTGTCTGAGATACTGGGGTTCTGTTCCTTGTATCTCCATGTGACTCTTCCTCGGCATTTTCTTCTCTCTGCTTGCTTTATGGTTCTGGTCTTGTTTACTGTCCTGGCTGATTAAGGTCGAAGGTACCATTGTCGGTATTGCCCTCTGAGCTCAGACTCCCTTTGAGGGCAGGGCTTCTCCTTCTCTGATCTTGTCTGGGGTGTTTGAACCCCACACTCTTACACCTTTGGAGTGTCACATAGCCTTGGTTAAGCTCGCTGGTTCGGCTTCCTTTCTCCCAGTAAGAACCTGTTCAGGTAGCATCTAAGTCGACCGCACAGCCTCGCCGTGCTAACGGGGCCTTCAGCCAATGGCTTTTGCCTGCCTTGGATATTCCCCCTTTCCCTCCATTCGCCCCAAGTAAAGCTGATCTGCCTCCCTGAAGCTCGTCCCCGTACACCATCACCAATTGAAACTGTTTGTCAGCTCTGTGCCCTTTGTCCTCGTGGGCGTGGCTAATGTCCTCCTGGGAGAAGGGAGACCCACAGTCATTATCCACTTTGTTGTTTTTTTTCGAGACAGGGTTTCTTCATGTAGCTCTGGCTGTCCTGGAACTCACTCTATAGACAAGCTGGCCTCGAACTCAGAGATTCGCCTGCCTCTGCCTCCTGAGAGCTGTCCACTTCTCATCCATTTTTAAGCTCTTAATTGTTAAGTGCAGTCATTGTAAGCTTCTCATCTTCGCAGTGCCAACATTCCTACCATCTCTGAGCCTGGTTCAGATGCTGCTTTGAAGTCTGGACTGTGCTGAGTGTGTTATTTTAGTAGCAAGCAAGACACAATGTGCATGGTAGCAAAGGCTGTAATGTGAGCTCAGGTTTATATGACAGAGTGATTTTGAATTTGCTATGGTAGAAGATTCTGAGATTTTCTCTGTGCTCTTATTGTTATCTTTGATGTTATTGGTTTTCCTGAAGCCGCCTCAGTAGTACAGAAGGCTTAAAGCTCTTGTTAAACTTAATGTGGGAAGAAAAAACATTTTTAGTGTCATGACCAGGTCTCAGTGTTTCAATGAGTTCGAACTGAGTGTTTCACTTCTGTGAGGCTTGATGGAGCATTGGTTTAAGAAAAAATGCAAAACAAAAACAGAAACACACACAACAAACAAAATGAAATCTTCCTATTTTATGTTCTAATACAGTCATGCCTCTAATGGCAGGACTAAGTAACAGTGCACTGCGTGAACTCACATTGGCGAGTCACTCCCCACTCCCAGCAGTGGGCAGAGGTTCCAAGTGGGTAAACTCAGGGAAGTGGGACCGCAGAGGTGGCTCAGCAGTGAGCGCCAGACCATGCAGGTCCGATCCCTTGTGCCATACGGTAGCTTACAGCTATCCGTAACTCCAGTCTCGGGGATCCAACTCCCTCTTCTGGCTACTATGGACATCAGGTACATACATGACATATAAACACTAATTCAAACAAAGCACTCATACACATAAATAAATCAAATTTTAAAAGACCCTCTAGGAAGTGTGTGGCCACCCTAAGGCTCCTCGACTGAGCACCAGCTCCACAGTCAGCCTCAGCGCCTGGGCTGCAGCTGCACGGGTAAGCTGCGGTTCTCTGCTCCTGCTGACCTGTCTGCAGCCTAGGCCTGGAGATCACCCTATTACCACAGTTCTTTGATGTGCCCAAGAATTGATGCCTGTCTGTTGAGCTGTTTGCCTGTTGCAAAGGTGATTATAGTGACTTCCAAGCTTTTGACATGTCAGGGTGGAGCCCTGATGTTTAACGTCTGTATTTTAAGTATTTGACCCAGCCAGCTCAGTCAGTCCATGGGTTCTCCAGGGAAGGAGGGAGGGTTGAAAAGAAAAAGAGAATTAGACAACACTGTAGCATGACCCAAGCCAGTTCTGAGGCTGAAGCGTGGTTATTTTTACCCAGTCTACTTTTCTCTCATTCTCGGTACATACAAAGAATGTATGGTCAGTCCTAAGGCATAAACAAAGCAGTCAAGGAACAAACAAGACAATAATCAAAGTAATCAAACAAGGCAATAAAGTCCTGTGGTCACTACGTCTAGGGGGTTTGTCAGGATGACCAGGGTACAAGGAACACAATACGTTCCCCGGCTGTATGTGCCTAAGCCTCTTCATTATCCCAGCCTGTGTGCCTGGCCCTGGTCTGCTTGCTCTTCTTAAAGCCTCTGAATTCTTTTCTGTTCCTCTCTCTTGTTGGGTAATCACCTTATTCCAGATCCGCATTGCCTTGAATCTGAACCTCAGTTTACCTCTTTCTCCTGCATGGCCACCATCTAGACATCTTCAGGGAAAGCTTCTAAAAGCACACATGATAATCTCCTGTCTAAATGCCTTGCCGAGGTGAGTGGTGACAGGAATCTCTTGCTCTGGACGACCACGAGCACACTTTCTCCTGATACTGTCTGTCTGCTGCTCCTGCTTCCTCACAGACATGGACAGACACACAGCCACAGAAGGCACTGTCTTCTCTCCCATGGTTACAGTCAACTCATTGCATGAGAGAACAGAATCAGCCAGGCTGAGGGTAATTTTTTACAGTTCAGATACAGCTGTTAGTTTACTTTTAGTCTAGTACTTTACATAGAGCATCTAAAAACAGATGTTCAAAAATAGTTGTTGGGAAAAAAGGAAAATGGCTCCAGTATTAAACCCTAAAAGGTAAACACTGTTCATCTAAAAAGTTTACCTCAGGGATGCAGTGCTTCTGTGAACTGTCCGGGCGACACAGGACACCCAGCTGAGGAATCTCCATGGCCCTGTGCGCGTGAGCGAGATGGATGGACGCTCCGCAGGGTCCCTGGCCGGGATGGATCACCAGCAGTGCGGGCTGGGCCCTGACTGAAGCAGGCAGGAGAAGCCGGGGAAGCCGAGCCCCCTGCTCCACTGTGGATGTGGCGGCTGCTGGGGCTGCTGCCTCCACGTCCCTGAAAGTACCGCCTGGACACCAAATGATCTTTTCTTCCCCAAGTCTGCTAAATTCAATCCCTGCAGTTAGCACTGCTATACCTCAGGTAGCCTCAATTGTTTCTCATGACTTGTGTGTGTTCAGATGATCGATTAAATTCTAATTGTGCTATGTTTGGACATTAGATGAAATGTGCTTCTTGATTTTAATGAGTTTTCTTTAAAAAAAAAAAAAAAAACAAAAACAAAAACAAAACCCACTTTTGTTAAGAATACTCTAACCTGGCCGGGCGGTGGTGGCGCATGCCTGTAATCCCAGCACTCTGGGAGGCAGAGGCAAGCGGATTTCTGAGTTCGAGGCCAGCCTGGTCTACAGAGTGAGTTCCAGGACAGTCAGGGCTATACAGAGAAACCCTGTCTCGAAAAAATCAAATTAAAAAAAAAATACTCTAACCTATGTCATGTCATCTTATGCATGAGAAAACACAAGGAGCTTGAGCTCAGAGTTTGTTACATTATTTGAGGTAAATACAAAAGTATTTTGAAGGAAATTCAGTAGTGAAGTAGCCCAGATGCACTCTGGCTATTACAGTCATAATTTGTGAGATATATATATGTGTATATATATATATATATACATATATATATGTATATATATATACACATATATATATGTATATGTATATATACATATATATATACACACATACATACACACACACACACATACATACATATATATACATTGTTTTGTTTCTGAGACAGGGTCTCTATGTTGCTCTGGTTGTCTTGAGGGACTTACACTATGTAGACCAGGCTGGCTTTGAACTCGCCAGTCTCCGCCTCCGCCTCCGCCTCTGTCTCCACCTCCTCTACTGGGATTAAAGGTGTCTACCACACCTGACATGCTCTATTTCTTAAAATGTATCTTTTCATTTGTCATATAATTGAAAACTAGAGTTTATAAACATAGTATACTTTTTCTAATTGTTGTACTGTTACAACAACAACGAAATCTCTGCCTAAATAACTTCATCAGTGAAGGCCGAGCCTGAGCTCTGAGAGGCCGAGCCTGAGCTCTGAGTCCTTGCCTAGCGTGCAGGAGGCCCTGGCACCAGACAGAACAAGGTGTCCACAGACCCGAGGAGATTGGGTCTGTTCTGAATCTGTTGCTCTTTCTTACTTGGGGCAATTTATTTAATATCTCTGCATCATAGTTTAGTTGTTCATAAGGAACTCAAAATCTTGTGTAGCTCTAAATGGTGATTCTGTGAATGTAACCGTGGAACTTTGTATTCAATACATTTGTTCTTTGACAATGTCCCATGTGTTGTGCAGGGCATTCTGCTTGGTTTTAGCCCCTGCCTGTCAGCACCCCCCCCCAATGCTCCCTACTCCTCTTCGCACAAGTCCTTCCCCCATACCCATGTCTGTTTTGTGCCTACTGATTTTAACCTGAACCATCTGTGTGACCGTGAGTTTAGAAATGTCCATCGGAGTCTGGTGGCCTTAGCAGCACAATAGCACACTGTAGTCGGTGACCACCCCTCCTCCAGAGCTGATCAGAGCCTAAGGTTCAGCAAGGCAGTGAGGCCCTAGAAGCCCCTCCCCTATCTCTGATTGGCTGTTGGCAGGCCCGAGCAAGGCAGCCTTGGTGGCCGGCTGTGCTGTGTCCTGAAGGCCCCTAGCCTGTCTTCCTAGCTTCTGGCTTTCAATTCTTTCTGTTCCCTCTTCCACAATGATACTGGAACTTTCTAATGTGTCTTCAAGGTTTTGATCTATTCCTAAGTGAAAATTTATTTCTGTATTTCAAATTAGGGCCTTAGAACTAAAGATAAAAAGAAAAATTCACACTTGGGAGGCAAAGGCAGGCAGATTTCTGAGTACGAGGCCAGCCTGGTCTACAGGGTGAGTTTCAGGACAGCCAGGGCTACACAGAGAAACCCTATCTCGAACAAAACCAAAGAAAAAGGAAAAAAAGTAAAAAGAAAAATTCACATCTATAATGTTTCCTTTTCCAAAGTCAAATACACACCAAGCTGCTGGAGGTTAAGCAGTGTTGGAGCAAGTCCCCTGAAGGAGGGAGGGTCAGCTGAGCCCACCGGCTGCGCCCACCAGCTGTGCCCACCATCAGATCTCTGTGGCAGAGCGCAGCTCTCATGCTGTCCCTTTGAACGCACTGAAATCAAGCAGGGCACTCTTGGTTTGTAGGGCACAAGCAATTGGCTGCTTGATTAACAGCTGCCAGACTCTTCCCCATTACAGTGGCCAGCACCTGCCCAGATGGTCAGGATGGAAATTGGGAGAGGTCTTGCCTGGCTTGAGCGAAAGCCTTGTGGGGTGGTGCATGCCTGTGACCCCAGTCCTTAGGTGTGCAGGGAGGAGGACAGCAGTTTAACTCAGCTACCAGATAAGTTGGGGGTTAACGTGCTTTTCATGTGATCCTGTCTGTCTCAAACAAAACAAAACAAAAAACAAAAACAAAAACCAACCAAACAACAACAAAACAAAAACCACTGTGGGCTGTGTGTGTGTGTGTGTGTGTGTGTGTGTGTGTGTGTGTTTGAGTGTGTGTGTGTGTGTGTGTGTGTGCATGCGCGCGCGCGCGTGTGTAACCTCAGCACTTGGGAGGCTGAAGCAGGAAGATGTGGTGGGGACCAGTTTGTGTATCATAAAACCTTATCTCAAAAACAACCAACCAGAACCTCAGGCTGCTCAAGGAGACTCTGACCAGACCTGAGTCCAGAGATGGAGAGGCTGCAGCGAGGGTGGAACAACCGTTGTCACCCCGGCTGCCGTCCCCCACAGCCTCTGGGCCCCCGCTTCTGTCTCAGCTGCCCCATACACCTGGGACAGCTCCAGAGTTCTTACCTTAGCCCGAACGCCTTGCACTGGCCCTTACACAATCTGCCCCACAGCCACCCTGGCCCTTACACAATCTGTCCCACAGCCACCCTGGCCCTTACACAATCTGCCCCACAGCCACCCTGGCCCTTTTTGCAGCAGTCCCCAGTCTGGGCAGAATACTTCCTGACCCGAGACAGACAGACAGGTGTGGCATACCCCTGTCTTCTCTGTGCAAGCAAGGGGCACGCCTTCCTATGCCCTGTCTCCCCAGGTGCTGTGACCAGACCCCAGTGAAGCCTCATTTGATCGCGCTATGCCACGTCTGGTCTTTATTGTGGCTGAGTGGCTGGGCTCGTACTTGGAGCAGTCGCCTCCCAGTGCTGCCCGTCACCAGGACACCCAGCAGCAGCTGCAGGGGAGGGGCTGGGAGAGGGGCTGTGGAGAGGGCAGTGCAGATTGGAGAAACCACTGAGAGTGACAAGCTCCGCCTACTGAGAAGCCTCTGTGCTAAGAGCTAAGTGAGCCCAAAGCCTGGAGCTGGGACACGAAGAAGCAAGGTCCTCGCACTACCAGCTCAGAGCTAATACTAACTCCTGTGTGCTGGGTCACTGGGAGAGTCCAGAACTGTCACACAGCTTGAAGTCCTGGCAGTGTAATTGCTGAAACTACAGGAGCCAGACTTTGCCTGTTCATGATTCCCACGTGAACAGCAGAATTGATTGGTACCTATCATGTAAAACTTGGTCTTTTTAATTTGGCAGCTATACTCAGCAGTATATGGTCCTAGCATCACTCCGCATTACTTTTAGTAGTGGAATCCCCATATTTACCTAATGGATTTCACCCAGTCTACTTCATGGGTAGATGTTATACATCATCATCACCACCACCACCACTGGTGCTGCCCCGACGCTGCCGCCACCATCGTCGTTGTGGTCATCGTCGTCATCGTCATCGTCGTCGTCACTGTCCTATCCGCTTACCTGCTTGCACCAGCTGGCCTTGACTAACGACATTCCCTCGTAGGAGTGGGTGAGAAGACGCCTGAGTGTTCAGTAGCCCCTCTCAGCTATCTGCATACAATTCTGCCTTAACTGTGAGGGTCTCCAGAGTGTGTAAGCTGCAGATGAACAGAGGGGCCCAATTTATGCCCCACCATTTGTGATGAGCACAAGCTAACTTTAAAAATATTTTTTATTGAAAATAGTTTTTTTTCTCATACAGTGTATCCTGCTTATACCCTCCCCTTATGTCCCGATTCCTCCCTGCCTCCCTCCCCCTCCCTTTTGGATCCCTGGATCCTCTCTGGATCAATTCCATTTCTATTTCACTAGAAAAGGGAAGACTTCTAGGAAACTCAACAGAAGGAAAAGAATCCCAAGAGCAAGCACAAGAAACAGGCCCACAGATCCCCACAGGATTCCCACAAAACACTAAGCTATAGGCAGTAACACACACAGAGGACCCCGAGCGGCCCCAGGGAGGCTCTGTACGTTCAGATATGTCCTGCCTAGTTGATGGAGTGAGCCTTGTTCTCATGGTGTCCCCCACAGCCTCTGGCTCTTACAGTCTTTCCACCTCCTCTTTGGTGGGGTTCCCCAGGCGCTGAGGGCTCTGATGGAGCCCTCCCATTCAGACTCCACACAGCGTCTGGCTGTGGGTCTCTGCATCCACTCCCATCTGCTGCCTGAGGAAGCCTTTGATACGGCGGTGACACTGAGCTCTGAGAACAGCAAGTCACCAAGAGTCATTTTATTGATACTTTTTTTTAAACCAGTCATGTCTGGTTTTACTCCAGGTCTCTGGGCTCTCTAGTTACCTAAGTAGGGTTGGGTATGGATTCCTTCTCATGGAGTGGGCTTTAAGTCAAATCAGACATTGGTTGGTTATTCCCACAGATTTTACGCCACCATTGAGCCCAAGCCTTCTAAGATTCACTCCCGCTTGTAACGCCTCACTCACGATCTATAAGAATGTCGTTTCCCAGGGTAAACTTTGGTGGAATTGAACTTTGGGTAGTCCTTGGGACCTTGGGAGGAGGGGTGACTGTCTAGGTAACCCTAGGGGAGATATTTTTGCAACAGTAGATAGCATCTGCTGTTCAAGTGCAGGGAGTGTGCACGGACGCATCCTGTGGTGGTCCTTCGAGTCTTCCCATAAGGCAGGAAGTTGTACTAGCTGCCAAGTTTCTGCACATGGGTGGATCCTTTGTGGAATTAGAATTGCCTCCCTCTGGACCAGTAGATGGCAGGAAAACAAACTGGCATCTTTTTGGGTCACTATCTTTTCATCCCCTCTTGTTACAGCAGTTTATCCTAGGCCTTAAATAATTCAAAGGCTTCCAGTAGGAAAAGGCCAACAAACCCCCAAATCCACGGTACTGATTAGCCAGTGAGCATCAAAAGATCTCAGGCAGGAAAGTGGTAAGTTCTGTAATATGGCAAAAACAAAACAAAACCAACCAACCAAACAACCCTGGTGCCTCATAAAACTTGGAGGGCTGATCATATGCATGCTGTGTCCAGATCTCTAAGAGGTTAAAAGATGTCGTTCATGCATTTGGTGATCTCAGATCTTTAGCAAGGTACTGGAGAGGGCACAGGAAGGGGTTAGTAGGTGTGGAAAGAACACAGGTCAGTCGGGAGACACATTTTCTGACTATGTTTTGCAGTTAAACTTGGTGTAAAATCTGCTGATTTGAATCCTCCAAGTTCAGGAAGTCAACTAACTATGCAGAATCTCCCCTTTCAAAAGTGTCTGAGACTTGTCATTTGGGTGATGGTAGCCTCCAGCAAAGGCCAAGGTAAAAGATGAAGCAGGAGTTAGGGAAGGGCTTGCTGGCAGACCGTGAGCTAGCCTCGAACAAGTGTGCCTATGACCCTGATTAGACGAGTAACATCCTCATCCCTCTCTGGTCAGACTGACCAGCACAAGCAGGACAAGTAGACACCGTGCTGGCTTCCCAGCACTGTACTTAAAATGACCAGGCCAATAAAGATAATTTCAGTCTCCTGTTCCTTCCATGAGACCCATACAAAAGGGCTGGGGGCACGTCCTGGCCATGGAAGCTTAGGCTCACACGCAGACAAGACCCGTAAAGGACGCTCGGACAGGACAACGCCGCAGTGCTCCTCCCTTGGAAGCCTTCCTATTGGGAGTTCTTTCACATTTTCTCTTAGTCTATCATGACAATGTCAATTCTTTTCTTTCTTCTGTGGGCTACCATGTTTAAATGTAACAATACTTCCACCAGGTGACTTGGCACTATGTGTAACATAGTTTATCCATTTAATGCTGTATTTCTTAGTTAAACCATCTTATTATTGATAAATATTAATACATATTCTACAAAAAATTGACTTCCAATTACCATCATAACTGTACTAAGATTACAGTATTTTCAGTTAAAACTGTTGTGTCATTTTTAGTTTAGAGTACTACTTATTATGTTTTTTCTGTTTGTCACCAGAAGAAGAATTGTCCTCCACAGAGCTGAACTTTCTAGCTGAGGAGGGTGGTATCCACCTGGAGTATCAGCTCTCAGGAGGTGTTGCTGTTTGAGGTTAACCAAGGCTGCTTATGAGACCTTGTCTCCAAGAACATAACATACACACACACACACACACACACACACACACACAGAAAGAGAAAAACTAATAGTACCCATTTCATCTAAAGATTTTAAATGGATTATTATAAAGACGATCACTGTGTACAATCATCTTATATACTATTTATTCTTAAGCTTGTTGGCACAAAAAGTACACTTAATGAGCCACGCTTTAACTGAATGCAATTTGTCCGTCATGGGCATGGCCCTTTGATGCCAGGTGTATTTGAAAGCTCCATCCTGCTAAAAACACAGTTCCCCCCCCCCCTGTTTTCAAATCAAAAGAATTATCTCTTCTCAGAAGAATTTCTTGTGTAGAGAAAAGCGATCTTGTTGCTAGCTAGAATGTGAAATGTGACAGATGACAAGACAAGCAGGAGACAAACATGTCATCACGAGGGAAGAATGGACTTGCATGCATGAGCTTGGCTAACATGTCCCCGATGTGTGAAGTCTTCGGTGTGTGTCAGGAGGTTCCCGGTGGAAGCAGGGCTTTCCTGAGATACTCCATCCTTCGGGGAATGACTATTTTCATTCAGATGTAACTCAGCAAAGGCCACTGTGTAATCATGACAGCCATCAGAAAACTGATGCGTGCGCAGTCAGTCCAGAAGCCACAGAGCGGTTTCTGAGTCCTTGTTTGTACCCAGCAGCTTACGATTACATCAGAAGTCAAGCATGTGGGACTTGAACTGACTTCAAAGACTAAACCGAGACGTCAGCTAGCTTAACATTTTCCTTTTATTGGTTCATGTTTTCCATTTGGCTTCCATATCCTGTTCTAGTTTGATGATCCTTCTAGAATTTCACTTACAACCCTTATAGCTTTGGTTAGTGAAACACACTGATTAAGACTGCTGTGGAGGCTGAGGATGTTAGCAAACTCATGTATCCTGCTTGGAAGAACTAAATATCTGTTTTTCCACCCATGTCTAACACCGTATGCACATACAGAATGTGTCTTACATGGATAGCTAAATGCATCTGATCAATATACATTTGCAGGAGACTGTTGGTAGTGCAGTCTGGTGCCAATACAACTAATCACCAAGCACAAGCCTTTGATATGACAGAAATAGGAGGTCTATTTTTTCCTAATTATATATTTTTTCAAATAAAAATGGGCCATTTTATGACTTCTAAAAGTCCTAACTTGTGTCAGTCAATGGCATTATGGCTTTAAAAAGCAGACATATGGACATCCTCTGTAGATCACTGTCACATATGATGAAATGGTTATGTAGGCTCTGGGCCTGCACAGAAGCCCTGTGGAGACAAAGAGTTTAGACCAGCATTTGGTTTGCTGGCAGAAACCATGTTCGGAAACAACACAGTAGCTTTAGGTTGGTGGCATGGGACAGCCGTCATTTTAGTTAGGGTGACATAAGCCTAAACTTGTGTTTGTTGACCTGGAGCAGGGCTGTGTGACTCCAGCTCTTGGCCGTGGTAAGGCCCACTCCCCTGTGCACTGCCATGTTTTCATGTCAGTAGATGTCAGTTCAGTACTTCTGTGGAGCATACTTGGCTCAGCCTTTCAGTGGGTTTGAAACTCTGGAAAGGCTGGTTGGTGAGTTTCATAAACTCTGGAGATTGTAGACTACAGAGGACAGCTGAGCCTCTGGCCTCTTGGAACTCTAGCTGAGCCACTTTAGGAGCTCAGTCCAGTGACGTAGAATATCACCTTTATGGCTGATGGGTTAATGTTGTTCCCGGGTTTCAGCACCAAATGATGAGTTTATAAATGGGGAGAGAAGAAGGGGATTAGAGAGTGTGGCACAGCGGTGTGGGAAAGGGGGTGTCTAGGCGGGCCCATGCCCAGGCACCTCTTCCCCCTGAGGGAACACACACACACACACACACACACACACACACACACACACAAACATGGTATAGAATAGAATTTATTCAGGGAAGAGGATGGGAGTTAATGGTATAGTGGAGGCAGAGAGGCAGAGAGAGAGAGAGAGAGAGAGAGAGAGAGAGAGAGAGAGAAGAAGAAGAAGAAGAAGAAGAAGAAGAAGAAGAAGAAGAAGTGGAGGAGTGGAGGGAGGCTGGCCATGACCACATTGGGGAGGGGGGAGAGCCCAAGAGGGGCAGAGAGGTGAGAGAGAGGAGGGGCAAGCAGCCCCTTTTATAGTGGGCCAGGTCTTTGGGGAGGGGTATACCTGGCTGTTGCCAGGTAATTGTAGGGTGGAACTTAGACAGAGTACTAACAATGGTTACTTAGCAAAGGGCTCGCTTAGGTGGATTTCTACACACCGAAGAAGATGGAAAAGATGCTTTGTGAATCTGTGCTGTGCGCTTAGTAACCTAAGTCCACTACCACATTCAAAGCACTTTTGCCAGGCCCCCTCAACTGTAGTCCTTAAAACCGTCTGGGGCATCGTATAAGTCTGCCATCCTTACAAGAGCATGGTCATTCATGATTAGCCAACAAAAAAGTAATTTTAGAATATTTGGGACTGATTGTATTTGTCCAACACTAAGGAATGACAAGTTTGTTTCAAAAGCAAATTTTAAAAGTAAATGGAAAAGTTTGCGCCGCTTAAGACTATTGTCAGCTGGGCAGTGGTGGCGCACGCCTGTAATCCCAGCACTTGGAAGGCAGAGGCAGGTGGATTTCTGAGTTCGAGGCCAGCCTGGTCTACAGAGTGAGTTCCAGGAAAGCCAGGGTATACAGAGAAACTCTGTCTCGAAAAACCAAAACCAAAACCAAAACAAAACAAAACAAAAAACTATTGTCTTCATAATTTTAAAATATCTTTTACAAGATATTATGGTCTTGTTTTTCTAATATTTAATTGAAAATTACTTGAAAAATAAAACCTTAATTGAGAATTATACTCCTTCAATAGATATGCTGGATTTTCATCTAAGTGCTGGAGATTGAGCCTTGGGTCCTTGTGTTTCCACAGAACTATCTCAACAGCACCTCCAGGACTTCCTTGTAAGCAGCTATTATAGTTCCCAGGTTCTTTAACATGTGTGTCATTGGTAACAACATTCTTATTTACAAAAGTCAGTTGAGGGACAGGCCCAAAATGATAAAATTTGTTTTATAAACGTTTTCATGTTCTTTTACGAAGTGACTGGCAAAACAAATAACACCTAGATTTCTTTACTAAAGAGTGGTGAGGTTGATAATGATGGTTGTGGTAGTTTGGATGTGATTGGCCCCTTAGACCCAGAGGGAGTGGCACTTTTAGGAGGTGTGACATTGCTGGAGGAAGGAAGTCACTGTGGGGCCTTTGAAGCCTCAGCTGCTCAGCCGCTGTGCACCACAGCCTTCCTCCGCTGCCTGCTGCCGGCGGATGAAGAGGTAGAACTCTCCGCTCCTTCTCCAGCACCTGTCTGCTTAACAGTTAACACAGGGACAGGACATGTGGCCTTTGTTTATGTTCACATACACACATACATGCATACATACATATAAATTTAAATTTTGGTTTAAGATTTTTCAATATGAGATCTTGGTTAAAATGGGTAAGAGTTGTGCTTTAACAGTTTAAAAGTGACTGGAATGGCACTATAAGAATTTAAATATAAACCGGGCGGTGGTGGCACACGCCTTTAATCCCAGCACTTGGGAGCCAGAGGCAGGCGGATTTCTGAATTCGAGGCCAGCCTGGTCAGCCAGGGCTACACAGAGAAACCCTGTCTCAAAAAAACAAACAAAAAAAAAGGAATTTAAAATATATTATATATTATTATATTATATATTACAATATATTATATACATATAATATATATATGTATATATATAGAGAGAGTATGTGAGCATGTGTCTTCCTATTTATTTACATCTTCATTAGTAGTAGAACTGGATCATTGTTTATAATTAAAACAGATTCTTTTCTGTGACTCTTGATTGTGAATGCCTGCATCAGTGTCTGCCCACCATGTGCCTGATGATGATGGAGGTCGGAAGAGAGCATCAGACCCCCTGGGGTTGGAGTGGGGGTTGTGAATTGCCGTGTGGATGCTGGGAATTAAACTCATGCCCTCTGCAAGAGAGCAAAAACTTTTTTTCCTTTTCTTTTTTTATTATTTAGGTTTTTCTTTAGTTTTCTTATTAGATATTTGCTTTATTTACATTTCAAATGGCATCCCCTTTCTGAGCTACCCCTCTAAAAATCCCCTATCCCATTCCCCCTGCTCACCTCCCCCCCCACCATATCCCTCCCTCTGCTCACCCCCCCCCCATTTCCTGACTTGCATTCTCCAATTCTTGGAAATCATGCCTTCACAGGACCAATGGCCTCTCCTCTCGTTGATATCTGAAATGGTCATCTTCTGCTACATATGTAGCTGGAGTCCCTCCATGTGTACTCTTTGGTTGGTGGTTTAGTCCCTGGGAGCTCTGGGGGTACTGGTTGGTACATATTATTGTTCCTCCTGCAGGGCTGCAAACCCTTTCAGCTCCTTGGGTCCTTTCTTTAGTTGCTCCACTGGGAACCCTATGCTCATTCTATTGGTTGGCTGTGAGCCATGGTATTTTGATCCACTTTCCACCAAGGATCAAAGTATCCACAGTTTGCTCTTCCTTCATCTTGAGCTTCATGTGGTCTGTGAGTTGTATCTGGGGTATTCCGAGCTTTTGGGCTAATATACACTTATCAGCGAGTGCATATTGTGTGTTCTTTTGTGATTGGGTTACCTTACTCAGGATGATATTTTCTATCTCCATCCATTTGCCTAAGAATTTCATGAATTCATTGTTTTTGATAGCTGGGTAGTACTCCATTGTGTAAATGTACCACATTTTCTGTTTCCATTCCTCTGTTGAGGGACATCTGAGTTCTTTCCATATTTTGGCTTTTATAAATAGGGCTGCTATGAACATAGTGGAGCATGTGTCCTTATTACATGTTGGAGCATCTTCTGGGTATATGCCCAGGAGTGGTATAGTTGGGTCCACAGGTAGTGCTATGTCCAATTTTCTGAGGAACTGCCAAACTGATTTCCAGAATGGTTGTACCAGCTTGCAATCCCACCAGCAATGGAGGAGTGTTCCTCTTTCTCCACAGCATCTGCTCTCTCCTGAGTTTTTGATCTTGGCCATTCTGATTGGTGTGAGGTAGAATCTCAGGGTTGTTTTGATTTGCATTTCCCTGCTGATTAAGGATGTTGAACATTTCTTTAGGTGTTTCTCAGCCATCCAGTATGTTGGATATAAAATTAACTCAAACAAATCAGTAGCGTTCCTATACTGAAAGGATAAAGAGGCTAAGAAAGAAATTAGGGAAATGAGACCCTTCACAATAGCCACAAATAATATAAAATACCTTGGTGTGACTCTAAGCAAGCAAGTGAAAGATCTATATGACAAGAACTTCAAGTCTCTGAAGAAAGAAATTGAAGAAGATCTTAGAAGATGGAAAGATCTCCCATGCTCATGGATTGGCAAGGCTAATATAGTAAAAATGGCCATCTTGCCGAAAGCAATCTACAGATCCAATGCAATGCCCATCAAAATTCCAACTCAACTCTTCATAGAGTTAGAGCAATTTCCAAATTTATCTGGAATAACAAAAAACCCAGGAAAGCGAAAACTATTCTCAACAATAAAAGAACTTCTGGCAGAATCACTATCCCTGACCTCAAGCTGTACTACAGAGCAATAGTGATAAAAACTGTATGGTATTGGTACAGTGACAGGCAGGTAGATCAATAGAATAGAATTGAAGATCCAGAAATGAACCCTCACACTTATGGTCACTTGATATTTGACAAAGGAGCTAAGACCATTCAGTGGAAAAAGGACAACATTTTCAACAAATGGTCTGGGTCAACTGGCAGTCAACATGTAGAAGGATGAGAACTGATCCACTGATCTCCCTGTACAAAGATCAAGTCCAAGTGAATCAAGGACCTCCACATAAAACCAGATACACTGAAACTAATAGAAAAGAATGTGGGGAAGAACCTAGAGCACATGGGCCCAGGGGAAATTTTCCTGAACAGAACACCTTGATCATTGTTAAAGCGTATGCTTTAAGATCAAGAATTGACAAATGGAGCCAGGCAGTGGTGGTGCACACCTGTAATCCCAGCACCCTGGGAGGCAGAGGTAGGCGGATTTCTGAGTTTGAGGCCAGCCTGGTCTACAGAGAGAGTTCCAGGACAGCCAGGGCTATACAGAGAAACCCTGTCTCGAAAAAAAGTCAGATCCAAAAAACTTAAAAAAAATAAATAATAAAGAATTGACAAATGGGACCTCATAAAATTGCAACCCTTCTGTAAGGCAAAGGACACTGTCAATAGGACAAAATGACAAGCAACAGATTGGGAAAAGAACTTTACCAACCCTACATCCGATAGAGGGCTAATATCCAACATATACAAAGAACTCAAGAAGTTAGACTCCAGAGAACCAAAGAACCCTATTAAAAATGGGGTACAGAGATAAGCAGAGAATTCTCAACTGAGGAATATGGGATGGCAGCAAAAACTCTTAACTTCTGAGTCATCTCTATAGCTGTGGGATCAACTTAAAACAATCCATTAAGACAGACTAACGGACAGGTGAGGTAGCACACATCTTTAATCCCAGCGTTTAGGAAGCAGAGGCAGGCAAATGCCTGTAAGTTTGAGACAAGACTTGTCTACACTGTGAGTTTGTTTCAGCCTAGTTAGTACTACGAAATGAACCCTGTCTTAGACAAACATAAAACCCCACCACACTAACAGGAGACAGTGTTACATCTCAAAGGACAAAAACTTTGAGGTTTAGACATCTTTTGCATGTTGTTGGTTTGGAAATGAGTCTGGGTCACAGAGAGACAGCCCACGTTGTGTCACAGCTTGAGGAGAAAGGCTTCCCAGATGGAAGTGTTGTAACTGAGGAGAAAGGCATCCATGGTCCAGAGCCAAGGAATGCTACAAAGAGGCAGAGCACAACAAACCTCACACAAGACTTTTATTGGGAAGGACACAAGAGGGCGGCTGCCTCTGCTAGAGTGCGAAGCAGCCAAGCTCTGAGCAGGAGGCAGGATCGAGGTGAGACGCTCCAGAGTGGCCTGGGATTGGTAGAATTTTTTTCTTTTCTTTTTTATTTATTTATTTTTATTTTTTATTTTCTATATTCTTTGTTTACATTCCAAAGGCTTTCCCCTTTCCCAGTTCCCACCTGACCATATGTCCCATAAGTCCTCTTCCCTCCACCCATTCCCCAATCACCCCCCACCATTTCTCTGTTCTGATACTCTCCTACAAAACTGGATCCCATCTTTTCAGGACCAGGGTCCTCTCCTTCCTTCTTAGGAATCTTTTGATTTGCTAATTGTGCCTTGAGTATTCAGAGCTTCTGGGCTCATTAATGTCCACTTATCAGTGATTGCATTTCATGTGTATTCTTTTGTGATTGTGGTAGAATTTTTACAGCTTGATCTTGGCGCAGGCTCAAGGGCTGGTGGAGTTTTGAGCCAAGGGATTGGTAGACTTTTCAAGTTCAGGGATTGATGGGATCTGACTTTTTACCCTACAACCACTTTAGCTGAAGTGTCTCAACAAAGCAAAATCTTACTCTTGCTCCAGGGGGGCCACAACTCACCGAAGCAGAAAAGCAGGCACCTGGGACAGGAAGTGGGCCTGCCTTTCGGTCTAACACAGGGTATCGGTGTCTTTCCACACTGGCTGGGGCCTGACCGCACGCTCTTTCCAGATGATTGAGCACACAGGAAATGTCTTTGGGCTGTCCTCCATGAGTGCCGTCCTAGATACCTGATCAGCTTAAGTGTCATCCATGGTACCTGCTCTGAGAATCTACTTCTCCAGACTCCAGAGGACGCACACAGCTCACTGTAACTACAGTCCAGTTCTGCGGAAGTCTGGGCTTATCAGAATACTGTCTCATCAGTATTGTTAACAAAGCAGATTATACAGGACCCTTAATCTGCATTATAATCAGATGCTAAAAAACATGGCAGTGTCTCCTGTGGATACACCTTAATTTCCAAAAGGTGAGGTCACTCAAGGCAGCTTCCCCACCCTGTGGGTACCCATAGGCTTTGCCAGTAATGTGTATAAACCAATGCTCTCCAGGACCCACATGAATGGCCAGGTTGAGTCTTCCTGCTGTCTCAGTCTTACTGCTGTGGGCATGCATTAATGTTATATGTGTTATAAGGACATTATATAAAGTAATGTCCTGTTACTTTTTTTGTTTTGTTTTGCTTTTTATTTTTCAAGACGGGGTTTCTCTGTGTAGTCCTGGCCTTAGGGACCAAGAATTGCTGAAGGAAGACTCCAGACTCAAATAGTATGCAAAGGCAAAGAACGTTTATTCTTCAGAAACCACCGTATGCTGGGGTCAGCCATTCCTCAAAATGGAAATGGTGGCAACCAGAGGAGTTCACAGGCCTCCCTTGTTACTCAGGGCTAGGAGAGTTTTCTAAAAGGGTTAGGTAACCTCTAATGTGACTGGCTAGAAGTACAGCGGCAGCATTAGTACAGTCGTGGTTGGTGGCTATGTTAGCTGTATGATTTTTGGTGAGGCCTTAAGAGTTTCAGGAACTGACTCAGCCCTGGCCTCATCATCTCCTTCAGCTAGATATTCCAGGAACCCGACTCAGGTTCAATGTCAGGACTCCATTGTTCGTGGCTCCCCTGAGGAGCCTTGTTCATTTTCCTGGGAAAATGAAAGGTTTCCATTCCCAAGGATTTTGTAGCTCTCGTTGGCTATCCTGGACTCTCTTTGTGGACCAGGTTGGCCTCAAACTCAAAGATATCTGTCTGCCTCTGCCTCCCAAGTGCTGGGACTAAAGGTGTGTGAAACTACTCCCATCCCATCACTTTGTTTTGATCAAGGAAGAATAAAGGAGTTATGTCCCCAAATTACAAAGAGATTATGACTAATTCTCAAAGCAAATGAAACAAAGTAATTGCTGAGGTGAAAAAAATGGCAATTTGTATGGGAGCCACCAGCGGGAATCCAACAGTCCTCTGATGGGGGTGAGGATGACTATAGGAAAGGCAGAAAAAAAGATGCAAGAGACAGACATGGGAGGGCTGCAGGTCAGTACCAGGCCAGCCTTGAGTGAGTTTGTTTTAGTCCTTTTATACTACACAATGCAGCAACACCACAAGCTCACAGAAACAACTGCTGAAATATACACAAGACTTGTTCCCATCCAAAACCCTGCCCTTTCCTTCTATCAAGGTCAATAGAATGCCTCAGCAGGCTGGGAAACCTGCCAACAGGCCCTGACCTGCCTTGACTGTGCCTAGCAGACATTTCTCATCCTCACCCCCATCAGAGGACTGTTGGATTCCCGCTGGTGGCTCCCATACAAATTGCCATTTTTTTCACCTCAGCAATTACTTTGTTTCATTTGCTTTGAGAATTAGTCATAATCTCTTTGTCTCTCTCTCTTTTTTTCTCTGCTTCAGAGAAGTGGCAAATGGCTCCCAAAAGTAATTATTTTCACATAGCCTTATTTTGTGAGCTGCAGTATTAAAACATCTTGAGCTTAAGAAAAAATATGTGTTAATTCACCAGAACAGACATTTAACCAGTAAGAAATTTAATTTCACAGCAATGAAATGTCAGAGGTTAGGTTTATCAGGCAATGTTTGCACATGTTTATGGCATTCTTAGTGTGCTCTAAAAAACAACAGGACAGCCCCTATCCCAGTGAGCACCCGGCCTAAATGTATTCACTTTACACATTTATACCAGGAGGGACTGACTTTATCACGGCAGTTTCCAATGTACCTCAATGACTAATGATCTACAAATGACATCCTCCAAAACCTATGACTAAGGATCTACCTAGTGTTCTAGAAAGACTAGTCTGAATGAGGTCATCCTTGATGTCTTGGGGTTTCTTTTAGATGGCATCTACTGTGGCACTATTCCTGGGAAATGAGGAAATGTGAACAGACATCTCCTCGGCCAATGTAGAGAATCACAAAAGACCAAAGTACAGACAACTTGGAGAAGTCCAACTTGGAGAACTAGTAAGTTTTACTGAAACTATTTATAGGCACATGGGTGAGGGTTACTTAACAGAGAACTGATTTAAAGACAGCAGTACCATCAAAAGCCCAACCCAGCATGAGTGACAGATCAGAAAAGCTGGGAACCCGGAATACACTGAACACCTGCAGGCTTGACAGGGTGCAGAGTGACCTTTCCCTGCAGCTCTATGCAGGTCTATGCCCCTTGCAGGCAGCTCTGCTATTTCTGCATCATCTAGGCTGTATAGTCTAGACCTCCCCTAAACAATTAGGCTCGTCTAAGAGTCTTTTTTTGTAGCTTGGCTTATCTGAGAGGGTCTCTCTCTCTCAATAAGGACAAAGGATAAATGAATTTGGTTGGTTTCACGAACTTCCTGAAGTTGAGTATTTTACTTCCCATGTTAATGAGCTTCTGTGAAGGATGGAGTGTTTTACCTCCCCTGTTTTAGCATCCTGCCTAAAACATCCTGTTATTTCACTTTCCTATTAAATCCTAGGTCTTAACATGTTTCCCTCCATTATGGATGGTTTGGATTCCAGAGAAAATTGTTACATGACAACATCCTTGGAGCTTGCCTAGGTCACTGACTTTTCTGAGGTGCTAGTTCTGGTACCTGCAAAAACCTAATCAACATGAGCTACAGAAGATGACCCTCACTCCCCCCTCCAATTAAGAGCATTTGTGGCTCTTACAGAGGACCTGAGTTTGGCTTTCTGTACCCACATGGTGCCTCACAACAGCTCCAGGGATCTGACATCCTCTTTTGGCCTCCTTGGGCACTAGGCACATACATGTGGTACCCATATACACAGCTAGGCAAAACAGTCATACGCATAAACAATTAAAAATTTAAAAATAAAAATAGGAAACTGTGACCTCCCCCGCCAGCCTTCTGAGCAGGAATTTCTAGACCTCAGTGCTAGCCACAAGTCTCCCCCACCTAGGGTGGAATGCTCAGACCACACACCACTGCCACCACCACCACCACCACCACACATACACACCACACATACACTATGAACATCAAAATAACAATCACTGGTCATTAATATCTCTCAACATCAATGGACTCAATTCTCCAATAAAAAGACACAGACTGACAGAATAGATTCAAAAGCAGGATCCATCATTCTGCTATATACAAGAAACACATCTTAGCAACAAAAGCAGACATTACCTCATAGTAAAGGGCTGGAAAAGTTTCCAAGCAAACAGTCCCAAGAATCAGGCTGAATTAGCCATTCTAATATCCAATAAAATAGACTTTCAAACCATAATTAATCAAAAGAGATGGGGAAGAGACTTTATTTTTTGGTTTTTTCGAGACAGGGTTTCTCTGTGTAGCCCTGGCTGCCCTGGAACTGGTTTGAGACCAGGCTGGCCTCAAACACAGAAATCCGCCTGCCTCTGCCTCCCAAGTGCTGGGATTACAGGCGTGCGCCACCACCACCCGGCTGGGAAGACACTTTATATTTATCAAAGAAAAAAATCCACTAAGAAGACATCTCGATTCTGACCATATGTGCACCGACCACAAGGGCACATCACTACAGGTTAAACTGAGCATTGGACCATACATTAATAGTGGGAGACTGTGCCAGGCATGGTGGCCACGCCTTTAATCCCAGCACTTGGGAGGCAGAGGCAGGTGGATTTCTGAGTTTGAGACCAGCCTGATCTACAGAGTGAGTTCCAGAACAGCCAGGACTATACAGAGAAACCCTGTCTTAAAAAAACAACAACAAAAAGAAAAAAATAGTGGGAGACTTCAACATGCCACTCACCAATGGACAGGTCATCAAGACAGGAACTAAACAGAGAAATAATGAAACTAACCAAGGTAATGAATCAAATGAACCTAACAGATATCCATAGAACGTTTCACCCAAACATAAAAGAATATACCTTCTTCTCAGCACCTCATAAAACCTTCTCCAAAATTGACCATAATATAGTTAGTCACAAAGCAAGACTCAACAGATACAAGAAATCTGAGTTAACTCCTTGTATTTTGTCAGACCACCATGGATTAAAGCAGGACTTCAACAACAACTAAGACAAACAGAAAGTCTAAAAACTCATGGAAACTGAACAACTGGGTCAGGAAAGAAATGAAGAATTCAATGAATACGAAGGCACAACATACCCAAACTTATGGGACACAATGAAAGTAGTGCTAAGAGGAAATTTCATAGTACTAAAGGCCTTCATAAAGAAATTAGAGTTCGCATACTAACCATTTAAAAGTAGACCCAAAAGCTCTACAGAAGAGGAAGAGGAAGAATAAGAAGAAAGGAGATGAAAGACAAGGAGGAGAAAGAAGAGGAGGAGGAGAAGGGAGAAAGAAGAGGAGGAGGAGAAGGAGAAAGAGGAGGAGGAGGAAGAGGAAGAATAAGAAGAAAGAAGATGAAAGAGAAGGAGGAGAAAGAAGAGGAGGAGGAGAAGGAGAAAGAGGAGGAAGAGGAAGAAGAAAAAGGAGGAGGAGGAGGAGGAGGAAGAGGAGGAGGAGGAGGAGGAGGAGGAGGAGGAGGAGGAGGAGAAGAAGAAGAAGAAGAAGAAGAAGAAGAAGAAGAAGAAGAAGAAGAAGAAGAAGAAGAAAGCATACCCAAGAGGAGTAGATGACATGAAATAATCAAACTCAGTGCTGAAAACAAGAGCTGGTTCTTTGAGAAAATTAACAAGATAGACAAACCATTAGCCAAAATAACTAAAAGGCAGAGAGAGACAGTATCCAAATATTAGAGGGCCTAGAGTGATGGCTCAGCAGATAAGAGCACTGACTACTCGGTTCTGAGTTCAAATTTCAACAACCACATGGTGGCTCACAACCATCCGTAAAGAGATCTGACACCCTTTTCTGGTGTGTCTGGGAACAACTACAGTGTACTTAGAGATATGAATAGATAAATCTTTGGGCCAAAGTGAGCAGGGCCGACCAGAGCCAGCAGAGGTTCTGAGTTCAATTCCCAGCAACCGCATGATGGCTCACAACCATCAGTACAGCCACAATGTAATCATATACATAAATATCAATTAATCAATCATCTTTAAAAAAGCAATATTAGAAATGAAAAGAGGAACAAACAGCAGACACTGAGGAAATTCAAAGAATCACCAGGTCTACTTCAAAAGCCTGTACTCTGCAAAACTGAAAAATCTAAACAAAAGAGATGTTTTTCTAGATAGATATCACTTATCAAAGCCAGATCAAGACTAGGTAAACTATTTAAACAGTCGTAAAATTCTTAAGGAAATAGAAGCAGTCATTAAAATCTCCCAAACAGCTCCATTCCCCTGCTGTTTCTCCTCCACTTCCATTAGACTCCTGAATCATATAGGTGAGCTTTCCTTCCCCTGCTCTCTGAGCTCTCTGGTCCAAGCCAAGCTGCCCTGAGCAGCCTTCCATCCTCAGGGGACCTCCATTCTCCTGCTATCTCTTTGCCCACCTTCATCTTACCCGAGGCTCCTGAACCATAAAGAACTACAGGTCTAGAACCACACAGTACACCAGGACCATCAGGTTCACCCCCATCACATACTAAAATAAGAACATCTAGGGAGGGCCTAAAACCAGACTGCTAAAAGACCTCAAAAGAACACAATCGCCGGGCGTGGTGGCGCACACCTGTAATCCCAGCACTTGGGAGGCAGAGGCAGGCGGATTTCTGAGTTCAAGGCCAGCCTGGTCTACAGAGTGAGGTCCAGGACAGCCAGAACTACACACAGAGAAACCCTGTCTCGGGGGAAAAAAAAAAAGAACACAATCAATAAAAGCCAGGATATTATGAACCCTCCAAAGCACAGTTACCTCACTACAGAAAGCCCTGGATATCCTAACATGACCCAAACACAGAAAATGACTTTAAATCCAATCTTATAAAGATGATAGAGGCCTTTAAAGAGGAAACGAATAAATCCCTTAATGAAATACAGGAAAATATAACTAAACCAGTGAAGGAAATAAAACTGCAAGACTTGAAAGTGGAAATAGGAGCAATAAAGAAAACACAAACTGAGGAAATCCAGGAGATGGGGACCGTAGGAAAGAGATCAGGAATGACAGAGGCGAGCATCACCAACAGAACACAGACAGTGGAAGACAGACTCTTTTCTTCTCTTTTCATTTTTTAAGATTTTATTTATTTTATGTATGATGAGTACACTGTAACTGTCTTCAGACATACCAGAAGAGGGCATCAGATCCAATTACAAATGGTTGTGAGCCACCATGTGGTTGCTGGGAATTGAACTCAGGACCTCTGGAAGAACAGTCTTAACCTCTTAACCTCTGAGCCATGTATCCAGCCCCCAGAAGAGAGACTGTTGCATGTAACAGATACAATAAAAGAAATTGATGCATCAGTCAAAGAAAATGTTAAAGCTAAAAATTCCTGACACTAAACATCCAGGAAATCTGAGATACCATGCAAAGACTTAACCTAAGAATAATAGGAATAGAAGAAGGTAAGAAGTCTCAGCTCAAAGACCCAGAAAATATTCTGAACAAAGTCATAGAAGAAAACTTTCCCAACCTAAATAAATAAATACCTATAAACATACAAGAACCCTAAAGAACACTAACTAGGCTGGCCCAGAAAAGAAATCCTCCTGGCACATAATAATCAAAACACAAAATATATAGAACAATTAAAGAATGTTAAAAGTGGTAAGGGAAAAAGTCCAGGTAACATACCTGTCAGAATCACACCCAACTTCCCAACAGAGACTGTAAAAACTGGAAGGGCCTGAACAAATATCCTGCAACCTCTAAAAAACTATAGGTGCCAACCTAGACTACTCTACCCAGAAAAACTCTCAATCATCATAGAGGGAGAAAACAAACTAGTTCAAGACAAAATCAGCTTTAAAAAAAAAATATCTGTCCACAAATCCAGCCCCACAGAAAATACTGAAAGGAAAACTCCAACCCAAAAAGGATAACTGCATCCAAGAAAACACTGGAAATAAGTAATTCCATCCCAGCAAAAACCAGGAAATTACACCAAACTCTCTCTCTCTCTCTCTCTCTCTCTCTCTCTCTCTCTCTCTCTCTCTCTCTCTCATCTCACACACACACACACACACACACACACACACACACACCTCATATCAAAATAACAGGAATTAACAATCATTGGTCTTTAATATCTCTCAACATCAATGACCTCAATTCCCCAATAAAAAGTCAGGCAAACAGAATGGATTAAAAAACAAGATCCATCATGCTACTACATACAGGAAACAAAACTCAGCCATAAGGATAGACATTACCTCAGAGTAAAGAGCTGGAAGAAAGTTTCCCAAGCAAATGGACCCACGAAGCAGGCTGGAATAGCCGTCCCGATATCTAATAAAGAAGACTTTCAACTGAAAATAAGCAAAGAGACAGGGAAAGACACTTCATACTCATCAAAGGAAAAATCTACCAATTCTGAACATCTATGCCCCAAACATAAGGGCACCCACAGTCATAAAAGAAAGATTGCTAAAGCTTAAATTGCACATCAAACCCCACACATTAATAGTGGGAGACTTCAAGACCACAATTTCACCAACTGATAGGACACTCAGACAAAAACTAAACAGAGAAACAATGAAACTAATAACTTAATATGAGCCGGGCAGTGGTAGCACACACCTGTAATCCCAGCACTTGGGAGGCAGAGGCAGGTGGATTTCTGAGTTCGAGGCCAGCCTGGCCTACAGAGTGAGTTTCAGGACAGACAGGACTATACAGAGAAACCCTGTCTCAAAAAACCAAAAAAAAAAAAAAAAAAAAAAGAGTTCTGACACAACAAGGACCACAGGAAGGACAGGCTACAGTCACATATTGTGAGGACAGGTAACATTAGAGATAATCAGACAGAGAGAGGCAAGCATAAGAACATAAGCAACAGAAACCAAGGTAACATGGCATCAGCAGAACCCAATTTTCCCACCATAGCAAGTCTTGGATACAAGATTCAGATCTAAAATCACTTCTTATGCTGATGATAGAGGACTTTAAGAAGGACATAAATAACTGCCTTAAAGAAATACAGGAAAACACAGGTAAACATGTAGAAGCACTTAAAGAGGAAACACAAAAAGCCCTTTAAGAATTGTAGGAAAACACAATCAAACAGGTGAAGGAAATGAACAAAATCATCCAAGATTTAAAAATGGAAATAGAAATAATAAAGAAATCACAAGGGGAGACAACCCTGGAGATAGAAAACCTAGGAAAAGCCAGGCGTGGTGGCGCACACCTGTAATCCCAGCACTTGGGAGGCAGAGGCAGGCGGATTTCTGAGTTCAAGGCCAGCCTGGTCTACAGAGTGAGTTCCAGGACAGCCAGGACTACACAGAAAAACCCTGTCTCGAAAAAAAAAAAAGAAAGAAAGAAAGAAAGAAAGAAAGAAAGAAAGAAAAGAAAAGAAAAAAAGAAAAAAGAAAACCTAGGAAAAGGATCAGGAGCCATAGATGCAAGTATCCCCAACAGAATACAGGAGATAGAAGAGAGAATCGCAGGTGCAGAAGATACCATAGAAAACATCGACACAACAGTCAAAGAAAATGCAGAATGTAAAAAGCTCCTAACCCGAAACATCCAGGAAATGAGAACCAGGAGCTGGTTCTTTGAAAAAAAAAATCAACAAGATAGATAAACCCTTAGCCAGACTAACCAAAGGGCACAGAGACAGTACCTAAATTAATAAAATCAGAAATGAAAAGGGAGGCATAACAATGGAAATTGTGGAAATTCAAAAAAATCATCAGATCCTACTACAAAAGCTTATACTCAACAAAATTGGAAAATATGGATGAAATAGATAATTTTCTAGACATATACCAGGTGCCAAAGTTAAAACAGGATCAGATTAACAGTCTAAAGAAATAGAAGCAGTCATTAATAGTCTCCCAAACAAACAAACAAAAAAAGTCCAGGACCAGATGGGTTTATCTGACCTTCAAAGAAGATCTAATACCAAAACTCTTCAAACTATTTCACAAACTATCAAACAGAAGGAACACTACCCAATTCGTTCTTTGAAGCCACAATTACACTTATACCTAAACCTAATGAGGACCAAAGAAAGAGAATTTCAGAACAATTTCCCTTATGAACATTGATGCAAAAATACTCAATAAAATTCTTGCCAACCGGATCCATCAATGTAATCCTCTACATAAACAAACTCAAAGAAAAAAACCACAGGATCATCTCATTAGAAGCTGAAAAAGTATTTGACAATATTCATCATCCCTTCATGTTAACAGTCTTGGAAAAATCAGGAATCCAAGGCCCATACCCAAACATAGTAAAAGCAATATATAGCAAACCAGTAGCCAACATCAAACTAAATGGAGAGAAACTTGAAGCAATCCCACTAAAATCAGGGACTAGAAAAGGCTGCCCACTCTCCCTATCTCTTCAATATAGCACTCAAAGTCAATAGCTAGAGCAATTAGACAACAAAAGGAGGTCAAAGGGATACAAATCAGAAAGGAAGGTGTCAAAATATCACTATTTGCATATATGATCATATGCTTAAGTGACCCCAAAAACTCCACCAGAGAACTCCTAAAGCTGATAAACAAATTCAGCAAAGTGGCTGGATATAAAGTTAACTCAAACAAATCAGTAGCCTTCCTCTTCTCAAAGGATAAGCAGGCTGAGAAAGAAATTAGGGAAACAACACCCTTCACAAAAGTCACAAATAATAATACATACCTTGGTGTGACTCTAACCAAGCAAGTGAAAGATCTGTATGACAAAATCTCCAAGTCTCTGAAGAAAGAAATTGAAGAGGATCTCAGATGATGGAAAGATCTCCCATGCTCATGGATTGGCAGGAATAATATAGTAAAAATGGCCATCTTGCCGAATGCAATCTACAGATTCAATGCAATCCCCATCAAAATTCCAACTCAATTATTCATGGAGTTAGAAAGAGCAATTTGCAAATTCAATTGGAATAACAAAAAACCCAGGATAGCAAACAATTCTTCTCAACAATAAAAGAACTTCATGGGGAATCATCATCCCTGACCTCAAGCTGTATTACAGAGCAATAGTGATTAAAAAACTGTATGGTATTGGTACAGAGACAGGCAGGAAGATCAATGGAATAGAATTGAAGACCCAGAAATGAACCCACACACACAAGTGACCATAAGGTCACTTGATATTTGACAAAGGAGCTAAAAACATCTAGTGGAAAAAAGACAGCATTTTTAACAAATGGTGCTGGTTCAACTGGAGGTCAGCATGTAGAAAAATGCAAATTGATCCATTCTTATCTCCTTGTACAAAGCTCAAGTCCAAGTGGATCAAAGACCTCCATATAAAACCAGACACACTGGTGGCGTGCGCGTGTCTTCATGCCTTCCCTGAGTGTGCAAGGCCGTTCTTTTTTTTTTTTTTTTTGGATCTTTTTGAGACAGGGTTTCTCTGTGTAGCCCTGGCTGTCCTGGAACTCATTCTGTAGACCAGGCTGGCCTCAAACTCAGAAATCTGCCTGCCTCTGGCTCCCAGAGTGGTGGGATTACAGGCGTGCGCCACCACCGCCCGGCAAGGCCGTTCTTGATACACAGATATTTTAAAAATCTGGTGGTGCGTGCATGTGGAAGCAGAAAGGACACCTCAGGCATTACTTAGGCATCCACTCACCCCACCCTGATTTTCTCTTGTAGCCCAGGCTATCCCAGGGCTTGCATTGTAAACCAAGCTGGCCAAGAACTCAGAGATCCACTGCCTCTGCCTCCCGAGCACTGGGATTAAAGGCGTGCCATGGGCCACCACACTACCCAAAACAAAACAAAACAAAACAAAACAAAAAAACAGATACACTGAAACTTATAGGGGAGAAAGTGGGGAAGAGCCTGGAACATATGAGCACAGGGGAAATTTTCCTGAACAGAACACAAATGGCTTATGCTCTAAGATCAAGAACTGGCACATGGGGCCTCATAAAATTGCAAAGCTTCTGTAAGGCAAAGGACACTGTGAATAGGACAAAACGGCAACCAACAGATTGGAAAAAGATCTTTACCAATCCTACGTCCTATAGAGGGCTAATATCCAAGGTATACAAAGAACTCAAGAAGTTAGATTCCAGAGAGTCAAATAACCCTAGTAAAACATGGGGTACAGAGCTAAACAAAGAATTTTCAGCTGAGGAATATCAAATGGTCAAGAAGCACCTAAAGAAATGTTCAACATCCTTAGTTGTTAGGGAAATATAAATCAAAACAATCCTGAGATTCCACCTCACACCACTCACAATGGCTAAAATCAAAAACTCAGCTGATAGCAGATGCTGGTGAGGATGTGGAGAAAGAGGTTCTACTCCTCCACTGCTGGTGGGATTGCAAGCTTGCACAACCACTCTGGAAATCAGTTTGGCAATTCCTCAGAAATTGAACATAGTACTACTGGAGGACCCAGTCATACCACTCCTTGGTATATACCCAGAAGATTCTCCGACATGTACTAAGGACACATGTTCCACTGTGTTCATAGCAGCCTTATTTATAATATCCAGAAGCTGGAAAGAACCCAGATTTCCTTCAACAGAGGAATGGATACAGAAAATGTGGTATATTTATACAATGGAGTACTATTAGCTATTAAGAAGGATGAATTCATGAAATTCTTAGGCAAATGGATGGAACTAGAGAGTGTCATCCTGAGTGAGGCAGCCCAGTGACAAGGGAACACACAGGGTGTGCACTCACTGACAAGTGGATATTACCCCAAAAGCTCTGAATACCCAAGATACAACTCACAGGCCACATGAAGTTCAAGAAGAAGGAAGAGCAAAGTGTGGGTGATTCAGTTCTTCTGAGAAGGAGAACAAAATACTCGCAGGAGCAAATATGTAGAGCAGAGACTGAAGGAGAGGCCATCCAGAGACTGCATCACCTGGGGATTCATCCCATATAGTTACCAAACCTCAACACTATGGTGGCTGCCAAAAAAATGCTTGCTGAAAGGAGCCTGATATGTCTGTCTCCTGAAAGGCCCTGCCAGAGCCTTACAAGTACAGAGGCAGTTGCTCTCAGCCAACCATTGGACTGAGTGTGTCCCCAATGGAGGAGTTAGAGAAGGGACTATAGGAGCTGAAGGGGTTTGCAACCTCACCGGAAGAACAGCAATATCAACTAACCAGACCCCCTCCCAGAGCTCCCAGGGACTAAGCCATCAACTAAGGAGTACACATGGCTCTAGCTGCACATGTAGCAGAGGATGGCCTTGTCAGGTATCAATGGGAGAAGTCCTTGGTCCTATGAAGGCTCGATAGATCCCCCAATGTAGGGGCATCGAGGGAGGTGGGAGTGGGGTGGGTGGAAGAACACCCTCATAGAATTAGGGGGAGGGAGGACGGGACGGGGGGGGGGACTGGGAAAGGGGATAACATTTGAAATGTAAATAAAGAATATATCCAATAAAAGAAGACTTTCTAGAATTCAATGAAAATGAAGACACAACATATTGAAACCTATAAGACACAATGAACACAGTGCTAAGAGGAAAGTTCATAGCACTATTGCCTCCATAAAGAAATTAGAAATTTAGAAATACTAGCAATCTAAAAGTACATCTGAACGCTCTAGGAAAGAAGAAGCAAGCACACCAAAAAGGAGTAAAAGGCAGGAAATAATTAAAATCAGAGTCAAAATTAATCAATTAGAAAAACAAAGAAAACAATGCAAAGAAATAAACAAAATCAGTAATGAAGAGGGGGAGATAACGACTAGCACTGAGGAAATTCACAGAATCATTAAGGCCTTTCTTCAGAACCCTGTACTCTACAAAAGAGGAACATCTTAATGAAATAGACAATTTTCTAGAAAAAGTTAAATCAAGATCAGGTAAATTATTTACACAGTCCCATAACCCCTAAAGCAATAGAAGCAATTAATATCTCCCAACCGAAAAAAGCCCAGGGTCAGATGATTTTAGTGCATATTTCTACCAGACTTTCAAAGAAGAGCTAATTCCAATACGCCTTAAACTATTCCACAAAAGAGAAACAGAAAGAACACTTCCAACCTCATCCTATGAGGCCACAGTCACCCTGATACCTAAAGCACACAAAGACGCAGCAATTTCGATTATGAACACTAATGAAAAAATACTCAATAAACTATTCACAAACTGAATCCAGGAACACATCAAAGACACCATACATCAAGATCTAGTAGGCATCATCCCAGGGATGCATGGATGGATCAATATATGAAAATCCATCAACCTAATCCACCATATAAACAAATTGAAAGAAAAAAGTCCTATGATTATCTCATTAAATGCTGAAAAAAGCCTTTGATAAAACTCAGCAGAGAAATCAGGGATGCAGAGCACATTCCTAAGCATAATCAAAGCAATGTACAGCAAGCCAACAGCCAACATCAAACAAAATGGAGAGAAGCAAAGTGTTTCTACTAGAATCAGGGACAAGACAAGGCTGCCCACTTTCTCCCTATCTAATCAATATAGTACTTGGAGTTTTAGCCAGAGCAATAAGACAACTAAAGGAGGTCAAGGGGATACAAATTGGAAAGGAAGAAGTCAAAGTATTGCTATTTCCAGATGATATAATAGTATACATAAGCAACCCCCAAAATTCTACCAGAGAACTCCTATAGCTCCTTCAGCAAAGTGGCTGTATACAAAATTAACTCAAAGAAATCAATAGTCCTCCTTTATACAAATAAATGGGCTGAGAAAGAAATCAGGGAAACAACCCTTTACAATATAGCCACAAATAATATAAAATATCTTGATGTACCTCTAACCAAGCAAGTGAAAGATTTGTAAGACAAGAACTTCAAATTCCTCAAGAAGAAGTTGAGGAAGATATCAGAAGATGGAAGGATCTCCCATGCGCATGGATAAGTAGGATCAACACAGTGAAAATGGCCATAGTACCAAAAGCAATCTATAGATTCAATGCAATCCCTATTAAAATTCCAACACAATTTTTATAGGCTTTTAAAGAGCAATTTTTAACTTCATATGGAAAAACAAAAACCCCAGGATAGCCAAAACAATCCTGAACAATGAAAGAACATCAAGAGAAATCATCATCCCCTGTACTACAGAGCAATAGTGATTTTTTTTTAAAAAAATGTGCATATATATGTATATACATATATATACACACATATATACATATATATACACACATATATACATACATACATATACATATACGTACACACACACACACACACACACACATATATATATAACGCATGGCATTGGTACAGAAACAGACAGATTGATCAATGGAATCAAATCACAGACCCAGAAATAAACTCCCACACCTGTGGACATTTGATTTTTGATTAAGAACCCAAAACCATACAATGGAAAAATAAAACATCCTCAACAAATGGCGCTGGTCTAACTGGATGTCTGTATGTAAAAGAATGCAAATAGATCTATACTTATCACCCTACACAAACTCAAGTCCAAGTGGATCAAGGACCTCAACATCAATCCAGATACACTAAAGCAAATAGAAGAGAAAGTAGGAAATAACCTTGAATGCATTGGTACAGGAGACAACTTCCTGGACAGAACAGAGGAGCTCAGGCTCTTAGATCAACATTTGGTAAATGGGACCTCATGAATCTGAAAAGCTTCTGTAAGGCAAGGACATAGTCAATAGGACAAATCAGCAGCCCAGAGGATGGGAAAGGATCTTCACCAACCCTACATCTAACAAAGGGCTAATATCCAAAATTTATAAAGAACTCAAGAAGTTAGACACCAACAACCCAAATATCCTAATTTTAAAAATGGAGTACAGAACTAAACAGAATTCTCAACAGAGAAATCTCGAATGGCTGAGAAACATGACAATCAAAACTGTAGTGGGTTTGGCCTAAGGTTCCTTGTATTCTTACACTAATTTGAGCCCCCAAAATTGTTTGCATGAACGTCTACACGTCCACAAGTGAGACCCTGAGAGACCGCGCCCCCAGCTGGCTCTGACTGGTAAATAGAGATGCCATCAGCCAATGGCTGGGCCGGCTAGACAGAGGCGGGACTTTAGGGTTTTCCAGGCTTGGGACCGAGAGGGAGGAGGAGAAGGAGATCTGCCATGGCGGGAGACTGTGGAGAGGAGGGATGCCATGCCTGAGAAGATGCAGGACAGAGCGGCAGGGCAGCCACGCGAAAGAGTCAGGAGAGTGCAGCCCAGAGTGGCCAGGGGAGAGTATAGACCGTAGTAAGTGATTGTCAGCATTGTCAACCATCAGAATGGGTAAGGTCAAAAACTCAAGAGACTGCACGCACGCACGCACGCACGCACGCACGCACGCACGCGCTGGTGAGGATGCGAAGCCAGGGTAACACGCCTCCGTTGCTGGTGGGAGTGCAGACTTATACAACCACTTTGGAAATCCATTTGATGTTTCCTCAGAAAACTGGGACTAATCCTACCTCAAGATCTAGCTGTGCCACTCTTGAGCATATATCCAAAAGATGCTCCACTATACCACACCCACACTTCCTCAACTATGTTCATAGCAGCTTTATTCGTAATAGCCAGAAACTGGAAACAACCCAGCTGTTCCCCAACTGAAGAATGGATGCAGAAAACGTGGTTCGTTCACACAGTGGAACGCTGCTCAGCTATTAAAAACCAAGACATCATGAGATTTGCAGGCAAATGGATGGAACCTGAGGATATCATCCTGAGTGAGGTAACCCAGAGTGAGAAAGACACATGGTGTGCACTCACTGACAAGGGAACACTTGCCTTAAAGCACAGAATATCCATGCTACAATCCACAGACCCAGAGAAACTGGGTGATCAGCAGGCTCCAAGGGAGGGTATATGAATCTCACTCAGAAGGGAAAACGAAATAGTCACCAGAGGTGGGTGGAGAGAGGGAACTGGGTAGGAGAGGGGTGAGGGGGGAACAGGAATGGTGATTGGTGTGTGTGGGGGGGGCAGTAGAGGCCTGAGAGAGAATGGAAATCTGCGGGGACAGGGCGTCTCTGGGAATAGCTGGGGGAGGGTATGGGGAGTGTATGGGAGTGACCCTAGCTGATATCCCTACCCGTGGAGTATATAGAGACTGAAGTGGCCACCTCTGTTAGCCAGGCAGGAGGGAGGGGGACATCAATTCACCCACAAAACCTTCAACCCAAAATCTGTCTTGCGTACAAGATATGCAGGGATAAAGATGGAGCAGAGACTGAGGGGACAGCCAATGACTGCCCCAGCCTGAGACCCGCACGCGTGAGGGAGCCATCCCTTGGCAGTGGTAATGAGACTCTGCTATGCTCTGCAGACGGGAACCTAGCATATCTCCTGGGAGGCTCCATCTAGCAGCAGATAGAGACAGATTCATAGATCTACAGCCAAATATCAGGTAGAGCTTGGGGAGCCTTGTGGAAGAGTGGGTGATAGAACTGAAGAATCTGAAGGAGTCGGGGCACCACAGGAAGATCTACAGAGCCAGCTCACCCGGGCCCATGGGGCCTCACAGAGACTGAACTCCAACCAGGGAGCGTGCGGGGGCCGGACCTACGCCGCCTACACATGTGTAGCAAATGCAGAGCTTGGTTCTCGTGTGGGTCCCCTAACAACTGGAAGGGGGGCTGTCTCCGTCTCTGTGGCCTACCACTGGATCTCCTTCCACTAGCTGGACTGGCTGGCTGGGCCTCAGTGGGAGAGGATGTGTCCCAGAGCAGGGTGGCACCCAAGGGGACCCCCTGAGGAGAAGGGGAGGGGCAAAGAGGAGGAAGGATTCTTAAGAGACTGGGGAGAGAGGATGGAAGAGGGCTGTGAGCATGATTTAAAGTGAATGAAAATACATAATTATTAGACCCCCCAAAGATTTATTTACTCTTATTTTATAATACAAGGATAATTTTGCACAATGCACAATAGCGTGCCTATAAGCCTCTGTCTTGGCCAGTGTTCTGTTGCTGTGAAGAGATAACGTCTACGGTGGTTCTAGGTAAAGAAGCATTCACTGGGGCTCACTGAGGCTCAGAAGTTCAGTCTGTTACCTGCAGGTGGGAGGCGTGGTGGCACAAGGCGTGGTGCTGGAGAAGGAGCTGAAAGTTCTACATCCGAATCCACAGACCTGCCTTGAGCATTTGAAACCTGAAATCCCACCCCCAAAGTCGCATTTCCTCCATCAAGACCACTCCTGGGCTGGAGAGAGGGCTCAGCGGATAAGAGCACTGACTGCTCTTCCAAAGGTCCTGAGTTCAAATCCCAGCAACCACATGGTGGCTCACAACCATCCATAATGGGATCTGACGCCCTCTTCTGGTGTGTCTGAAGACAGCTACAGTGTACTTACATATAATAAATAAATAAATCTAAAAAAAAGACCACTCCTACTCCAATAAAACACACCTCCTAATCTTCCACTTCCAATGAGCATGTGGGGGCCTTTTTCATTCAAAGTCTGAGTCCCAGCCTCATTGTTTTTGTTGCTAAAGTTTTATTGAAACACACAGTTGTTTCTTGGTCTTTCACCTGTAAGTCCTTTCACAATACAACGGCAGAGCTGAGCAGTGCATGCAGACTCGTCCATGCAGAGGGTCTATTGCACCCACACTTCCCACGTATACAGCTCATCAGCTATCCTTGGAGTATTCTGAGGCAAATAATGTTAAGTTTCAAACCTGGACAAGCAGACCTGGACTCTGGGTTCTCTGGGCATCCCTCAGTCCTACCTGTTACAGGGTGTGGCTGGCACATCTGATCCTCTAGCCGGAACTCCCCAGGCCACCTGCCCTTCCCCCGAGGCTCTCTCCTAGACAATCCATACATTTGCTTACCTGCTGTCTTTTGGTTTTTGGCTCCTTTTGTGCTCTGGCCTCCCTCCCGGATGCTGTATTTGGTTTTCCTCTCACCCTCACCCTCCCTCTCAGGGTCAGGACCACACTGGACTCTCCAGACATGTCTGCTCTGGCTATGCTCTCCCACATATCTCTAACAAACCTTCTCCTCCACTGAGGGGCAAGTGGAACCATGCCACCAGACAGAAAAACTGGTAAGACGGAGCAGACTAAGGAAGCCCAGCAATCCTCATAATGGAGAACGGCAGGTGTTCGAATCCTCTGCCTGCCAGATGCTTGCCCTGAAGCCCATGGGCAGGATACTCCACGAAGAGGCCCATGACAACTGGTCATGTAGCATTGAGCCCAGAGTTCTCCAGGCTGATGAGGTGTCCAGACGGGCCCTGAGGGTTTAACTAATAACACCCTTCCTGGGCATTCCTTCCTGCAAAGTAGCTAATCTCTGCTTTACCCTGAGTAAGCTGCATGCATCCTTTTCTATCATGAATAAATAGTTTGGACAAGCAGACTGTCTCTTTCATCAAGGACCACTGTGGGGGAGCCCTTCTTCATACAGAGAGGTTCCTAAACCTCCTGCAGAAGGGCCCTCTGCACTCCTGGCCCTCACCCTGAGGTTACGCCAGATTCCCTGGCCCCAGGCCTGCCTCAATCCCCTGAGACTATCCGAGGTTCCCAGCGCACTCTGTCCCAGGCCTTGCCGTGTCTTATGTGGAGAAACAGGAACTGGGACCCCTATCTTAGGCTGTGTTTTGTCTCCCCTGAGTGGTATGTCAGTGTCCCACAAACTTGGCGCCCCAATCCCCATTGAAATGGGAAAAGACAAGTAGCCTAGCACCCCTGCATTTTGCCTCCCCACAAGGCATCTTCCCAGCAGCAAAGCAAAATACAGAACCATACTCCACCATACCTAGGAGCAGTCACGCCCTTTCTTTTTCTTTTTCTTTCTATTTTTCATTCACTTATCAGCATATCATTATATATATATTTTTTTCTGAGTACTAGTGCCACTGACATCCTTTTTTTTTAATTTTTATTTTCTATATTCTATGTTTACATTCCAAAGGCTTTCCCCTTTCCCAGTTACCCCCCACCATATGTCCCATAATTCTTCTCCCCCCCCCCCGCTATTCCCCACTCATCCCCCCCCCACGATTTCTCTGTTCTGGGTCTACAATACTGGATCCAATCTTTACAGGCCCAGGGTCCTCTCCTTTCTTCTTCTTGGGAGTCATTTGACTTGCTAATTGTGTCTTGAGTATTTAGGGCTTCTGGGCTCATTAATATCCACTTATCAGTGATTGCATTTCGTGTGTATTCTTTTGTGATTGGGTTAGCTCACTTAGGATGATATTTTCCAGATCTAACCATTTACCTACAAATTGCATGAGTTCATTATTTTTAATTGCTGAGTAGTACTCCATTGTATAAATATACCACATTTTCTGTATCCATTCCTCTTTTGAGGGATATCTGGGCTCCTTCCAACCACTGACATTCTTAAAAAGAAAATTAATGTGAACCCCTTAATATTATCAATAACTGTCAGGTTCAAAGTGGGCTCCCCAAATGGCGGTGCCACTGACAATGCCCGGGGAACAGCCAGCTTGGATCAGGCTGGACTGTGACCTGGAAAACAGGATTGCTACTGGGTAAACAAAAACCTAAACTCAGCATTTCTCAGAGATCCTACCAAGTGGTTTCTGTTTGTCAGCAAATGCTATTACTTTCCTTTTCTGTCTTAAGTAGCCAACTACCTCTGGCAAAGGGCAACTAGTCCCTAATTACCCGAAGAGCCTGCTGTAGATGGAAGCCCCATGCTAAATCCCAGGCTTTGCAGGCCTACACCTCTCCTCCCACTGCTGTCGATCCCCCTAAACCGGGCGACACCCACACCCACACCCACTCCAAGACCCGAGATGGCCCAGCTTCATTTTCAAATGAACTGCCTTTCTGCCCACAGAGTGGCCCAGCTTGGAGGTGTCCCTGTGCCTCACTTACAGTGACCATTTCCTGCTCACACTTGTGTCGACTTCCAGGTCTCTGTAGTCTTCTTGTTTCCTTTGTCCAGTTGTGTTCTCTAATGTTTTATATTTTGTTTTATTTACATCTCACTGTTCTCCCTCCCTCTTCTTCTCCCCATGCTCCCATCCAGTCTTCCATTGCTCTTCAGAAAAGGGCAGGCCTTCAGTGGATGTCAGCCAGCCGTGGCATATTAAGGTGCAGTAAGACCAGGCACTCGGTCTTGTTAAGGTTAGACAAGGCAGCCCAGTAGAGAAGATGGTCCCAAAGGCAGGCAACAGGGTTAGAGACAGCCCCTGCTCCCACTGTCAGGAGTACCGCAAGAAGACCAAGCTACACAACTGTAACACAGAGGGCCTAGGTCAGACCCATGCAGGCTCCCTGCTTGGTGGGTCAGTCTCTGTGAGTCCCTGTGGGCCCAGGTTGGGTGATTCTGTGGGTTTTCTTGTGGTGTCCTTGATCTCTCTAGCTTCTGCAATCCTTTGTCCCACCTCTTCTGCAGGACTCCCCAAGCTCTAGTTAATGTTTGGAGTTTTTAAAATATATTTTAAACTATCATGGGGTGTGTGTGTGTGTGTGTGTGTGTGTGTGTGTGTGTGATGTGCCAACATACATGCCATTTTGCTGCCCATCATTTTGCCTTTCATCTTTTTTCCTCCCTTTTGGTACTTGTGCTAGTTTGAATAAAAATGATCCCCTTGGGCCCATATATTTGTATGCTCATATATTTGAATGCTTAGTCACCAGGAAGTGGCACTATTTGAAAGGATTAGGAGGTGTGGCCTTGTGTGTCACTGGGCTTTCAGGTTTCAAAAGCTCATGCCAGACCAGGTGTTTTATTTTATAAAAAGATAAGGAAGAAGAAATATTTCTTTGTTTGTTGGAGGTGCGGGAAGGTGTGTGGGAAGTGGGTGCTTCTGGGAACCCATGCTTTGGCATCCCTTCCCCCTCAGAGGGACCAAGATGGAGAGGTCAGCTCCAGACCTTTGGAAAATTCCACCAGACCCTTCCCCTCCTGCAAGCAAGAGGTCAAGGAGCACATAGGCATCCGTCCCCTCTGGAAGGGAAAGGCTAATTACATTCCTCAGAAAGACCACAGAAGGGATGGACCATTGGCCACCCGCAGATAAGGGAAGCCCTTGCTACCTCATTCCCTAAGGACCAATCAGTTTAAAGTCACACTGTTCTGCCACTCACATTGTGCCTAGTGGCTGCTGCTCCATTTTACCCCTGAAAACTGTATAAAAACTGGCTGAACAGGCTGTCTTGGGTTGCTGCCTCTCCTTTGGATGCAGGATGGCCCCAGTGCACTGGAACAATAAATTCCTCTTGCATTTGCATCGGTCTTCAGCTCTGCGTGGTTCATTCTGCAGGTCCCTAGTAGCTAAGGCTCAGCAGAGTCTTACAGGGTCACACAGTATAGTATGGAATAGAGTTTATTCAGGGTATGGGGAGGAGAGTTGGGGAGGAGAGAGAAGAGTAGTAGAAGCCAGCCATGAGCACGTGGCAGGGCGTGGGGAATGGGGAGAGAAAGGACAGAGAGGAAAGAGGGGAAGCGAGCAAGAGGGCAAGAGAGAGGAGGGGCCGAAGCCCCTTTTATACTAAGTCAGGCACACCTGGTGTTGCCAGGTAACTGTGGGACAGAGCTTAGATGAAATGCCAGCACCAGGTCTCTCTCTCTCTCCCTCTCTCTCACCTGCCTGTGGCTCAGGTTATTCTCAACTCCTCCTCCAGCCACCCTGTTTCCCACTGTGATGAAAATGGACTCTTAATCTAAATTCAAGTATGCCCTTAGTTAAATGCTGTATTTTATGAGTTGACTTAATTGTTGTCATGGTTTTGAAAGGATGAGAATTACAGGCTAAGAATCCCCCATACCTAACTCTTAAATGACCCCAAAAAGCAGAAGTTTAGCTCACTCTTTGTTAGCCCATGAATGCACACATCACACCCGCCTGCAGGGTCCAGCTGCGAGCCACAGGCCTGGGAAGGTCCCCAGCATCCGTTCGCCTCCGCGGAGCAGCTGGGACAAGGTCGAACGCAGCTGGGTCGGCAGGGTCACTGCGGCGGGCTGTGGGGCTCGCGCCAGCCCAGTTCGTACATATGTGACCCTGGCCCCATAACAGGAAATGCGTATGTGACTCTGTGTGTGACCCTGGCCCTGTAGCAGGAAATGTGTATATGGTGGCCACGTAAGCAGAAATGACCTAACGAGTTTCTATCCGGCTTCTATAGGAAACTGATTGGTTCTCAGAGAGCGCGGGCTTGGATAATTTAAACTGATTGGCTTAGGAGCTATGGAGTGGTTTGTGTTAGACGGATTCTATTGTAAGCCTATAAAAGCTGTCCTTAGCCGGGCGTTGGTGGCACACGCCTTTAATCCCAGCACTTGGGAGGCAGAGGCAGGTGGATTTCTGAGTTCGAGGCCAGCCTGGTCTACAGAGTGAGTTCCAGGACAGCCAGGGCTAACACAGAGAAACCCTGTCTCAAAAAAACAAACAAAAAAACAAACAACAAACAAACAAACAAACAAACAAACAAACAAAAAAAGCTGTCCTGATTCTGCACTCGAGGTTCACAGCCTTTTACCCTGTGTGGTGTATGGCTGTGTTCCCCAGAGGCTCTGAAATAAAAATCCTCTCGCTGTTGCATCAAGAACGTTTCTTGATGTGATCTGGGGCGTCGCCTTCCAAGGCGTGGGGTGCTGGAGGCATCCCCGTTTTCTTTCGGGTCTTACGGTTTGTATGTGCTTGGCCCAGGGAATAGCACTATTAGGAGGTGTGGCCTTGTTGGAGGAAGTGTGTCACTGTGGGCTTTGAGACCCTTCTCCTAACCATGTGGGAGCCAGGCTTCTCCTAACAGCCTTCAGATGTAGATGTAGAACTCTCAGCTCCTCCTGCACCATGCCTGCCTGGATGCTGCCATGCTCCTACCTTGATAATACTGGACTGAACCTCTGAACCTGCAAGCCAGCTCCAATTAAATGTTGTCCTTAAAAGAGTTGCCTTGGTCATGGTGTCTCTTCACAGCAATAGAACAGTGACTAAGACAGGTAGGAACCCTTTTCAAGCCCCTCCTCTAAGAGGAAAATGGCCCCACCTATAAGAGCACTTAGAGATGCTTCATTTGCTCAGCTTCGGAAGATGATGAGAGTCTAGAAGAGAGTCACCTCATCTACTGCATTTGCTCACAGAACTTACGGTTAGACAATGTAAGATGCATTTACTTGTTTGCCCTTGTGCTAAGCAAAGAGTCAATACTGCATAAGTGTAAGTTTCATGAGGGTTAAACGTTTTCACATTGTTCTCTAGTGGGTTGGGCAATGCTTGGCCTGTGGGTTTTATTTCATGTCTGTTGAATATACAAATGGTCTCACATTGATCTCCTTCTTACCTTTATTTATATCTTATTTCAGTACAGAGTTCTAGTCTCTAGTGTTGGTGTTCATGACTCTTCTTTAACAAAATTCTTAGCTACTAGAGATGACAGGACAGATAGGTCTTCCCCTTTCCCGTGAGGGCTAGCGCACGTCCAGGAGCACAGTGGTTCTTCTGTGAGTCACAGTGAATCATTTTGCATTGCCATTTGGTTAGATAATTCTTAAAAATAAGGCTGAAGTCACATACAGTTCACCTTTTGTGTGCTGTAATCTTAAATCCAGAGAAGATGGCAGATCACTGAAGAAAAAGGTGCAAAATGAGCTGGGCGTGGTGGCGCACGCCTGTAATCCCAGCACTTGGGAGGCAGAGGCAGGTGGATTTCTGAGTTCGAGGCCACTGGTCTACAGAGTGAGTTCCAGGACAGCCAGGACTACACAGAGAAACCCTGTCTCAAAAAAACCAAATCAAAAAAAAAAAAAAAAAAAAAAAAAAGATGGTGCAAAATGGGCCAGTCATTCTTATACATTGATAGACAAGGTCCTTTTTGAAAATTTCACTGGGGGGTTCCATATTATAATTTTTTAAAATGTGTGTTGGGTGTTTTGCCTGCATGTGTGTCTGTGCACCCTGTGTATGCAGTAGAGTCCAGAAGAGGAATCTGGAGTTACAAATGACTGTGAGTTACCACATAGGTCTTGAGAATCGAACCTATGTTCTCTGCTAGAGTAGTAAGTGCTCTTAACTCCTAAACCATCTCCCCAGCCCTAGGTACCAGATTTTAAATGTTGCACATTTGTGTGACTATGCATTCCTCTAACAACTGTGTAAACCATGTCCTGCCGGCATGCAGTGACTGTCTACCCCGCAGAACATCTGGTAACTAAAGATACCCATGTTTATTGGATTTGATTAGTTCACCATGTCCATAAATGAAAATAAACATAAGTTCAAAGTGGGATTCTGAAGTAACTACCAAGAGATCCTTTTTTTTTCAAGTCAATTAAAAGGTTGTTATCAAGTGTCCTATCTTAGATAATTTATATCTCTTGGCTTTATTGTATCCTCTTGGAAATTAAAGATACTATTTCTTCCTCCTCCTCTTGATTCCTTTTTTTCTGACCTAATAAACTTTGATCCTTTTGCTCTTTCTGTCTGCTTAATGCAGCTGAGTTTTACACAACTCCTGCATTTAATGGCTTCATCTCATAAGGGCCTTTATCATGCTAGAGCATCTATGCATGGCTTCTGTGATTGATAGCATACTGACCCTGGAAAAGCAGTTTTAATTACTAGCTCTGAAATGCCCAAAGGAATCTCAGACCTCAGTGCAGTGAGGCTGAACCACTTCTTGATTTTTTTCTTTTTTTCATTTATTTTTTTAAGGATTTATTTATTTATTTTATGTAAGTACACTGTAGCTGTCTTCAGACACCAGAAGATGGCATCAAATCTTATTAGGAATGGTTGTGAGCCACCATGTGGTTTCTGAGATCTGAACTCAGGACCTTCAGAAGAGCAGTCAGTGCTCTTAACCACTGAGCCATCTCATATCTGTCCAATTAAAGCAAACTGAGGAGTATGCAATAAGCCACCGATTTGGAGAGTGTCCTCCTGGCGGCTTGGGATGTTACTCCCAGCTGTTAGCAAGAACACAGAGTGTACAGAAGGTACCCAGTAAGTCAACATCATTGGCCAATGAAGGCTGCCAGTGAGGCAGATTTACTTTTCTTTCATTCTAAGACATGCATGGGCTTTTGGGTGCTAGAGACCAGAAGAGAAGGTTGGGTTCCTTCTATAAGTGGTGTTACAAGAGAGTGTCCACTGCCTGATGCAAGTGCTGGGGACCAAAGTTTGGTCCTCTGCAAGAGCATCAAGTGTTTGTAACCATCTCTCTAGCACCAGATTTGTGTTTCTGAAGGTTTCCTCCACAGCTCTTATTCACCAGAAAATCCCAAGAACCTGGAACTCTTTCCAGTTAACTTCTCAGTCCATCTCAGAAAACAGATCCACACTCTTCTCATGTGATCTTCAAGAGGTTGTAATGTGCGTGTGCATGGTTCACAGACTCCTAAGGCTGCTTGGGGTTTATAAGTACAGGAGGCAATGACTTAGCCCTTTTGGGAGCGAGAAAATGCTGTCTCTGATCCACATTCAAGGTTTAGGGGAGTTCCCTGTGTCCCAACAGGAATGTTGGGGGAGCTGATGCCTCAGGCCCTCGACACCTTTGCCTGTGGTAGTTTGAACAAAAATGGCCCCCATAGACCCATAGGGAGTGGCAGTATTATGGGGTGTGGCCTTGTAGAGTGGGTGTGGCCTTGTGGGAGGAAGTGCAGAACAGAACTAACAGAACTAAAGGGTTCTTTCTCCTGCTGCCTGTGGATGTCAAATTCTCAGGTCCCTCTTCAGCACCATGCCTGCCTGCATGCCACCATGCTTCCTGTTGTGATGTAATGGACTAAACCCTGAAGCTGTATGCCTAAATGCTTTCCTTTATAAGATTGGCCGTGGTCATGGTGTCTCTTCACGGCAATAAAACCCAAACGAAGACAATGTCAAAACCTTGAGGGTTCCTCAGACCCACAGAGGCAGATCTTGTGGGCACATGGCAAGCTCTATTTCAAGACTTAGGGCTCTGGAGGCCAGAGCTAGGCCTCGGAAGGCCATTAATCTAGGGTAGAGCTCCAAACTTTTGTCTTATGTTTAACCTAGAAGATTGTGATGTCCACCATGATATAATTCCAGTGTTTCCGGAACCCTTGCTTGCCTGCTGCTACCAGCCTTGCACTTACTTTATGTCTCCACATAATGTGTGCGTCTAACGTTAACCTTTAAAATAGGGAAAATCCTTCTGCCATTGGCCTCTCTGTTGATTTTACAAAGTTCCTGAACAAATCCACTAAAAAGGCAGAAAAATTCACTGAGGCTGACAGTCAGATTTCAATCCATGATCAAAGCCCCGATGCTTTAGGGCCTGTGGTGAGGTGGCACATATTCTCATTTTCAACTTTACTATATCTGGAATTAACTAGAAGGCGAAAATGGAGGCCACACCAGTGAGGAGCTTTTGACTGATCTGAAGTAGGAAGATCCACATATAGACTAGATCTTGAGGTGGGAAGATACATCTTTAATCTGAGCAGCATCTTTGCTGGAAGCCCAAGGACAGGGAAGCAGGAAGGGGCTGCTCTTCGCCTGCTTGCCCTCACCCCAACAGCAAGTCCATCCCTTCACTGGCATTACAGCCTGCATTTGGGGGATTTCAGCATATACTGAGACATCCAGTCTGTGGGCTGAGAAACTACGGTTCTTGGACTTTTCAAATCACAGCTGGACTGCAAACTCAAAATAACCCAATAGATGCCAGATATAGATATATATATAGAGAGAGAGAAGAGAGAGAGGGGAGAGAGAGAGAGAGAGAGAGAGAGAGAGAGAGAGAGAGAAATAGAGACAGAGATAGAGATTCATTCTAAACGTTCTGCTACTTTATAGAATCCTGACGAATACGCCATGCCAGAGAATCTGCAGTAGAGGACACAGGGGCCCCAGTAACCCCTTCCAGGCCCAACGCTCCCATTCCCTTCTAGTCTTCTCTCCCTATGGCTTCCATCCTGTTCCCACAGTGCCACAGACTGGTGGCTGAGTCTTTAACCTATGTCTTTGGGCACATACACATTTTGTTCTAATTTGCTTTCTGCTGTGATAAATCTATGACTAAAAGCAACTTTTAGAGGAAAGGAATTATTTGGTTTACATTTCCAGGTCACAGTTCATCACTAAGGATAAAGTCAGGGTAAGCACTATAGGCAGGAACCTGGAGGCGGGAACCTGGAGGCGGGAACCTGGAGGCGGGAACCTGGAGGCGGGCTCCGAGGAGGAATTCCATTTGGTGGCTTGCTCTGGAGTATGTGCAGCTTGCTTTGCCGTGCAGCCCAGGGCCACCTGCCCTAGAGTAGCTGCTGCCCTCGGTGGTCTGGATGCTCCTGTATCATCAGTTAAGAATCAAGACAATCTTCTCAGACATGCCAATATCTAGGAAATTCCTAGATGACTAGGAAATCTAGGAAATTTCTTCTTAGATGACTACAGGCTCTTTCAAGTCGACAATATAAAGCTAACTAGAACAAGTTTCAAACATCCCCTGTCTTGGTATTCTACTGCTTGAAGACACACCGTGATCACAGCAACTGTTTTTGTTTTTTTGTTTGTTTGTTTGTTTTTTGTTTTTTGTTTTTTTTGAGACAGGGTTTCTCTGTATAGCCCTGGCTGTCCTGGAACTCACTCTGTAGACCAGGCTGGCCTCGAACTCAGAAATCTGCCTGCCTCTGTCTCCCAAGTGCTGGGATTACAGGCGTGTGCCGCCACCACCCGGCTGATCACAGCAACTCTTATAAAAAAGAAAACATTTAATTAGTGTTAGCTTAGAGTCTCAGAGGCTTAGTTCATTATCGTCATGGTGGGAAGCATGACAGCACGCAGGCAGACATGGTGCTGGAGAAACTGAGACTTCTATATCTCGATCTAAAGGCACTAGAAAGAGACTGTGCCACAGTGGGTGTATCTTGAGCATATGAGCCCTCAAAGCCCAGCCTCACAGTGACTCACTTCTTTCAAAAAGGCCACACCTCCTAATAGTGCCACTCCTTGTGGGCATTTGGGGGCCATTTTCTTTTAACCCCTACCCCTGCGACTCTCAGTGGGCTAGCACACCACTTAACCCTTCTCATACCGTGGGCTCTCAACACAGACCAGCAGGAGGGTTCTTCTCTCTCTCCCAGACCACGGCTCTCCTCTCAGTCAATACACCATCACAGCAAAGGTGGGGTAAAGAGATCACGGAAAGCCAAAGGCTTGTAAAGCTTCTATCAGAAATGATACACGAGCGGGGCAGTGGTGGCGCACGCCTGTAATCCCAGCACTCTGGGGGGCAGAGGCAGGCGGATTTCTGAGTTCGAGGCCAGCCTGGTCTACAGAGTGAGTTCCAGGACAGCCAGGGCTACACAGAGAAACCCTGTCTCGGAAAAAAAAAAAATCCAAAAAAAAAAAAAAAAAAAAAAAGAAAGAAAGAAAGAAAGAAATGATACATGCTACCTCCACTCAGATTTTATTGTCAAGTCATATGTGACTAAGTTTAAAGGGAGCAGAAGAGACTGGAGATGTAGCTCAGAGAATGCTTTTGCTTCGCATTCATGAAGTACTAGGTTTGTTTCCAACACAAGAAAAAAGAAGCGAGGAACCAGAATACACCCTATGGTATACTGGAAAGGAAAGTGGAAGTATTAATATATGGGACCAATTATGACCACACCTCTTGGTAGGCAACAACCATCCACAAGTTCTCTGTACTGACTCCTGGACTGTATTACATGGCAACGGGAAGCAGAGCTCTCTGTGGGATTAGATGATGCTGAATAGGGAGATAACCTTATCCGTTAGGAGAAGTGTGGATACACAAAACAGAAGAGGGAGGTAAAAAGAGTCCACAGGCTGGCTTTGAAGCTGGAGAAGGGGGCTGCTGTGATTTGGGTATGGAATGCCCCCCCCCACTTTGGGGGTACTGGAATTCTGGTTCCCAGTGGGGGCTCTGTTGGGGTAGTAGAATTGTTTGGAAGAAAGACCCAATAGAAGGTCATTGGGGTAGTTGCTTTTAAAAGGAATTGACGCAGTCTCTCAGAGCCGGGTGGCTCTCACAGAAGGACTGTCATCGAGAGCAAGGCTGGCCTGTCTGCTGTCCCCTGACTGTGCTCTTGCCATCTCAGCTTCCGCCAGGAGTCCGTCTAAGTGCTGGATCCAAGGCCTCCGCGGAGCTGGGACAGAATGACTGCGTCATAGCCTCGGACCTTCTTAGTGCTGGATCCAAGGCCTCCGCGGAGCTGGGACGGAATGACTGCGTCATAGCCTCGGGCCTTCTTAGCTGGGAGCTACCATATATTTCTTTTCTTTATAAAGTTCCCAGTCGCAGACATTTCATTATGGTATCAGAAGGTGGCATTACACAGGAACAACGAACAGATACTGAGAACCGAGTTAGCCAGGGCCAGGCTGACCCCAAGACAGGCTGCAAACTGGCAGTTTAGGAGACTAGGCTTAAGTTTCTGTTTCCCAGAAATGAGGACCCAGATTCAGGAGCCTGTGGCCAGTCAGCTGCTGCCATGGGGGCCAGTCTGAGGACACCCTGTCATCTGGCCTGAAGTGAGACTAGGGAGCTGGAATGAGTGAGGGACCCCTGAGAAGGCTCCCTCCTGGAAGTCTCCAGAGCCTGACCAACTATATAATCAGACGGAGTCCTAGAGTAGGGCAACAAGGTAAAGGGGCACATACACCTCCCTGGAATCCCCTAACGGACAAAAACCGCTGGGTCTGGGAGTCTGCCATGGGTCTCTATTCCCAAATGGGGAGACCCTTGCATGCAGAAAATTCAGCTGAATACACGCTCTATGCATTTGGGATGCCATTCTTCAGAGGTTCTTGGACCCTAACCAGACTCCTTCTAGAAGCTGGGAAAGGCAGAAAAGCACATTCTCCCTCAGAGCCTCCAGGAGGAGTGCAGTCCCTCTGGCGGGCTTTGATCCAAGCAGAGCCATTTTTTTTAAATTACCAATTGTGTTATGAATTGTGTTATTTAAAGCCAATAAAGTCTAGGACATTAGTTACAATGACAATAGAAACTAATATATTTCCATTTAAAATGGCATTCTTTGTTTTTTGTTTTCTAACCATAAATAAATGATCAAGCTTGGAACACATTGAAATAGAAAAATGTAGGCCGGGCAGTGGTGGTGCACACCTTTAATCCCAGCACTTAAGGGCAGAGGCAGGCAGATTTCTGAGTTCGAGGCCAGCCTGGTCTACGGAGAGAGTTCCAGAACAGCCAGGACTATATAGAGAAACCCTGTCAAAAGAACAAAAACAAAAACAAAAACAAAAAAAAAAAAAAAAGAGCCAAAAAAAACCCCAGAAAAATGTAATATAAAAATAATCTGTGCCAGACATGGTAGTGCACAGCTTTAGTCTCAGCACTCGGGAGGCAAGGCAGGCGGATCTCTGAGTTCAAGGCCAGCCTGGTCTACAGAGCCAGTTTTAGAACAGCCAGGGCTACACAGAGAAACCACGGCTCAAAAAAAAAAAAAAAAAAAAAAAAGCGCTGGAGAGCTGGCTCAGCAGTTAAGAGCACTGACTACTCTTCCAAAGTTCCTGAGTTCAATTCCCAGGAACCACATGGTGGCTCACAGCCATCTGTGATGGGATCTGATGCCCTCTTCTGGAGTGTCTGAAGACAGCTATGGTGTAGTCACATAAACAAAATTAATTAATCTTTTTTAAAAAATTCAAAAGTTTTAAGGAGATGCCTCAAAACTTAGTATTATTTTTGCATATAAATATATAGATATTATGTTTCAAGAGTAAATCATATGGCACTGACTTGTCTTTTTTCTCTTTTTGTTCAAACAAGACTGCCAAGGCCCAGGCTCAGCTTGGAGAGGGGTTTTAAGAAGGGGGGAGGGGGGTGTATGGGAGCGGTGAGAACTGGAAGACCCCACCTTGGTCAGTGGTGCTTTCTTCTCGAAGCCCTCAAGTGAGACACCAAGGCACTCTTCCGATTGCCATCTCTGTCTCTCTGTCCCTCTGTCCCTCTGTCTCTCTCTCTCTCTGTCTCTGTCTCTGTCTCTGTCTCTGTCTCTCTCTCTCTCTCTCTCTCTCTGTGTGTGTGTGTGTGTGTGTGTGTGTGTGTGTGTGTTCTGCTCTAGACAGGCTTTTTTTTTTTTTTAAAGATTTGTGTTTTTATATGTAAGTACACTGTAGCTGTCTTCAGTCGCACCAGAAAAGGGCGTCAGATCACATTACGGATGGTTGTGAGCCACCATGTGGTAGTTGGGATTTGAACTCAAGAGACAGCCCTCTCCTCTGCTTAAGACAGCCCTCTCCTCTGCTTGAGACAGCCCTCTCCTCTGCTTGAGACAGCCCTCTCTGGTTGAGAGTGTTCTCTCTGCTAGTAAGAATTCTAAAAGTTCTATGGATAGTTCATGGGGTTTTCTGACCAAACCAAGTCAGAAATTCTGTTAGAAAAATTCTAAAAATAACTCCTGGGTTTTCCTATCAAAAGCCGAAAGTCAGGCAACATCCTAAAAGAGCTGTCTGTGTTTACTCTCCAGTGATCTCCCATAGCTAATTTGGTTTCTTTACTGCGCCCAATTTTTCATTCAACAAGATGATATAGTGCTTCTATAGAGTATATTAGTTTTCCCCACATGTGAAATATATATGAATTCCTTAATAAGTTCACAATTCTGGGCAAGATTAATATTTGTAATTTACTGAAGAAACCTTTGTAGGTAGTCAGGACTCGTTTTCAAGGTCCCACTTAGAAGAAAAGCCTAGTGTAATTGGCTTAGGTTTCAACTGTGACAAGCTGGATGCGCGTTTGAATACTTTTGAACTCCTTAGGCCACCGTCGCCCGGTCCTCTATAGACTCCTGCACATGCGCGCTGCTGGAAGGCTCTCCATTTCTCCGCGAACCGGGAAGGACGTTGGTGTAGAGGTGAGAATGGTGGAAAGAGAGAGAGGAGATCTTGGGGTTTGACAACTGCGGGTTTCGGCTTCTCGTGGGGCGGCTAACTAGGGTATGTTGTAGTCCCCGCCCAGTGGAGCCGTGGGCCTACCTTCCTCGTGGCCGCGCTGGTCCCCGCCGCGTCCTCAGGAGGCTGCGGGCCTGACCGGCCTGCAAGTTCCGGCGGCCCCGCCATCTACCCGCGTGGGGTCGGGGCCTTGGAGGAGCTCTGCGGAGCCTCAGGGCCTCGCTGGCGGCCGTCCCGTCCCGTTTCCCTTTGTATTTTGCCGCGGCCAGCGTGACCTTGATTGGGTCGTTTGACCTGTGGGGCCTGGTGCTCCACCTGGGTCAGGGGTGTGACCCTGGAGGGGACCCAGGCACCGAGGGACCCCGGTGGCCGGCCTGGTGTGGGAGTAGAACTGGGAAGCTGGAGGGGCCCCGACCTGTCGCGCCTGCTTCACCGGCCCTCGGGGCGCTTGCTGGGCCCCAATCCCACAGTCTCGGTGACCTGAGTTCTCGCCGAAGGCCTTTTCTTCGTTAAGGGTAAATTCTGAAAAGGCATTAGCTGGGTCGCATCTGCCTTTCTGTGGATGGGGACACTTCTGTCGTAGTTTTTTGCCCATCGGTTGCTGGTTTTGCCAGTTACCGCCTTGTTGCGGGTAGTGGAACTGCATAGGAGAGGAGCGGGCAAAGATGAAGCTGCCTGTTATTGAAGCCTTGCAGGAGGCGTCAGTCCGCGTTTGTCGACACTAAAATAACGTCGTGCACGTAGCGTTCTCTCAGCCACTTACCCTGTTCTAAGTTTGTTTATTTTTTCCTTTTTGTTTTACTTGCAAAGGGCATTGGCTACCATGAGTTCCGATGCGCTGTTGCCGAAGCCACAGATGCGTGGTCTTCTGGCCAAGCGTCTGCGGGTTCATATTGTTGGCGCATTCACTGTGGCCCTGGGAGTTGCCATTGCCTATAAGGTATGTGCTTGCTTGTTTGTGCTTTAGGTCACAAGTTGTTCCTTTAAAACATTTATTTTTTAAACCTAACTAAGAGCTTTCTTAAAAAAAACTCCATCTTCAAGATATTTTCCCCTTTTACCTCCCTTAGGTTTCAACATGATAGGAACCCGTGTAGTTGACCCTGTCTTCAACTCTATCAATGAACCAGACTGAGTGGTTTAAACACAGAACTTTGTTTTCTCGCAGGGTTTTGGTTTTGAGGTAGGGTGTTACTACATAACCTGGCTGGGCAAGGCTGGCATGGAGCTCCATCTGACTGCCTGTACCCCCTGAATTCTGGGGTCAAAGGTGTGCACCACCATACTCCCAGTTTTTAAGATCAGGGTTAATGACTTCTAAATCCTTTCTCTTTTGCTTTCTTCCTCACATGGCCTTCTATAACTTGATGAGTTTCCTCCCATAAAGTTAGGGCCAATGTCATTTTGATCTTAAGTTATTTCCAGATGTTATTGCATTATGAGGTATTGTAAGGTAGGAGGAGTTCAGGCATCTGGGAAGAAGAAAATCCTGCCTTTAAAAAGAGCGCAGAGTATAGAAAAAGCAGGGTATAGAAAAAGCAGTTACTCATCTGAGCAGCTTTGAAGGATTGGCAAGAGCAACATTTTAAAACGCTGTGCCTTTGTTGATCTGAGGGGGTGGTGAGACAGTCTTACTATACAGCTGTGGATGGCCTGAGACTTGTTATGTAGACCACGTACAGAGACTGTAGTTCCACCTGATAGGAAGTGTCTAAAGTGGATTCTTCAGAAATGCTTGTTTTCTTTTTTTCTGTTGGTTTTTTTGTTTTTGCTTTTGTTTTTCGAGACAGGGTTTCTCTGTGTAGTCCTGGCTGTCCTGGAACTCACTCTGTAGACCAGGCTGGCCTCGAACTCAGAAATCCGCCTGCCTCTGCCTCCCAAGTGCTGGGATTACAGGCGTGCGCCACCACCGCCCAGCCTCTTGGTTTTTTCGAGACAGGGTTTCTCTGTGTAGTCCTGGCTGTCCTCAAACTCAGAAATCTGCCTGCCTATATGCCTCCCAAGTGCTGGGATTAAAGGCGTGTGCTACCACCACCCAGCTAACCAATCAGATTTTATGTATAAATAATACACAATTTACAAGATGCCAATACCGTAATTTAAGAGCCGATTGATAATGATAAAAGCCTTATCGCAATATTTCTAACCTTATAAAAACAGCTATTTGTGGCTAGTAAATGCCACACAGGTCCACGTCTGACACCATCTCGGTTCTCCTCCCTTCTGTGACCTCTGTTCCTCCAGATCCTAGCTCTGCCTCCCTTTTCCTGTCCAATCAAAGGCCTTCCACTGTCCTAATGTGATTGAACTGGGAAAACCCTGTAACACAAGACCCTCGAGGATGAAAGGCACCAAGATTTATCGAATGACTTTGCCTCATGAGTTTATTGGGCTGAAAAGTCCCCCCCACAAACCATCTAACATTTTTAGAATTGTTCCAGTTCCCTTTCTGTTGCTGTGATTGATAAAAACTGATCAAAAGCACCTTGAGGAAGACAGGGTTTATTTAGCTTGCAGGTTACAGTCCAGAGAGAAGGCGAGGAGGAGCGCTGCTCACCAGCGTGCTCCCCTCAGCTGCCTGCCAAGGGCTGGCTCTTGCCCTTAGTTGGTTGTGTCCTCCTTCACCACTTAGCGATTGAAGACACACTGCAGAGACTCTACAGCTTCCCTCTTCCCAGGCATATCAAGGTAAAGCTGACAACCAAGAAACCTGGTGTTACAGTTTATTATAAGTCTGAGATCCGAGCACCAAGGGAATGTTGGTATACTAACTAACACAAAAACTTTGGGGGCGGATGTGTTAGCAGGTTTAACTGCTTATCCTGGTGTCCTGGTACATACAGTCCCGGAGTCGGAGGTCTAGGAGGTTTAGGGGGGAGGGGGGAGAAGATGGGTGTCCCTAGCCTAAGAAGAATGAAAATGTGTCTTGGGCTAACCTTTTGTTTAGTTGGCCCTTCTGTGCATTGGGTGTCCTGTTTACATTGTGAAGTGGATCACTGTTGGCCAAGTTCCCTCCAAAACCAACCACTTAAAACTCTAGCTGTCTGAACATCATTTAGCCCTGTCATGTAGAAACTAACTATTAGATATAGTGTGGGGCTTCAGTGGACTTTAGAGAAACCTTCCTCTTGTTCTCTATTGGAAGAGATTGGGATTTGAATAGGAGGAGGAACAGTCAACTTCCTGGCACTTACTGTATTACTTCATTCATTAGATAGCACCATTCTGTGTGTTTCTGTAGCCCCTCCAAGATGTGGAGTAGTACTTGCACTTGTACTGTGTTATGTGCAGGATGAGTGAGTTTGGGAAGACAGGCTAAGCAGTGTCTTATGTTCCAGACATGGCCTTGGATCACCAAATGCCAGCCTTTGATCCAGTGCTTTAATTCTACCATTCCTTCCCTCTGTGCTGATTGTTCTGTATGTCAGACAAAAGCCATATGAACATAGCCCTTCCTGATCTTTTTCTTGTGTTAGCAGTTTTATTAATAAAGGCCTTCCTTTCAAGTAATCAGCCATCATTTTTGGATTCTATTCCCTCATTTACAAAATGGCTCAGTTCTTGTTTAAGTGTAAATCCCCTATAGCTTTTTGGCATTTCCTTATTATATCTTTTAAATTTGCTTTAGGCTTCTTTAAAATTCACATTCTGGGGCCAGGCAGTGGTGGCACATGCCTTTAATCCCAGCACTTAGAAGGCAGAGGCAGGTGGATTTCGAGAACAGCTTGGTCTACAGAGTGAGTTCCGGGACAGCCAGGACTACACAGAGAAACCCTGTCTCTGGAAAAAAAGAAAAGAAAAAGAAAAAGAAATCACATTTTGCTTAAGTTGAGCCCAAGATATGTTACCATGTTACCATTTCAACTGACAATATTTATTATGGTTTGCTAGAAGGAAGGTTATTTGTTTATTTTGTACTATCTTTTACTTTACACTCTTTCTACCAAACACATAAAACTGTGGACACACAGCCCCACCCCAGAATAGGGGTAGTCTGTCCCTAGGGAGGTGGGGAGCGGCTTGCTGTACAGTTACCACAGACTGTTCCTTTCATGGTGTCGCTCCTCCTCGTCTAGGAAATAGAGGGTCAGTAAAGACTGAGCACAAGGATGTTCTTAGCTTATTTTGTTTTTATGTATTTCTAATAATCTGAAAAGTAAATTCTGTAATGGACTGTGTTACCTTTTAGTTTGGCGTGGCTGAACCAAGAAAGAAGGCATATGCAGATTTCTACAGGAATTATGATTCCATGAAAGATTTTGAAGAGATGAGGAAGGCTGGTATCTTTCAGAGTGCGAAGTGATTTCAGAATGCGAAGGTAATGCAGTCACTTTAAGTTATGCCTAAGAAATTTTTAACTAGTGAAGTCATGACCCTTTTAGGGGTTTTCATTTCAGATACTCTACATATCAGGTATTTACATTACAGTTCATAACAGTAGCCAAAGTATAGTTAGGAAGTAGCAATAAAATGATGTTATGGTTGGGAACCACTGCTCTACATCCTCTCTCTATTTTAAGGTAGTTTTTGTTTAGGGTGTAATGGCAAGATGCAGCTTCATTCTTTGGTATACAGATAATTTGTTGTCCCAAAAACATATTTAAAAAATTGGCCTTCCCAGCTGGGTGGTGGTGGTGGTGCACGCCTGTAATCCCAGCACTTGGGAGGTAGAGGCAGGTGGATTTCTGAGTTCGAGGCCAGCCTGGTCTACAGAGTGAGTTCCAGGACAGCCGGAGCTACACAGAGAAACCCTGTCTCAAAAAAAAAAAAAAAAAAAAAAAAAAAATTGGCCTTCCCCTTTGAGTGAAGGACCCTTGGATGTTTTCTCTGTTGCTTCTTGCCTTAGTCTGGTAAGGTAGTCTTTTGCTAACAAGAAGCTGTTTCATCAAGACTAGTTGGCCAGTGAGCTCCTAAGATCCACGTGGTTCTGGTCCTCCAATGCTGGGTTTTTAATGCACTGTCATGCCTGACTTTTTATGTGGGAGCTGGGGATTTGAACTAGTGTCCTTGTATAGCAAGCATTCACATTCTGAACCATCACTCATCACTCACGCCTGGCGTGCTTATGTCAGTACCACAGTGGTTTCATACATGAGTCCTTCATCCCAACCCCTCAGTTCTTTGAGCTATTTCAGGTCCCTTGAGAATCTCTAAAATTTAGAGTGGGTTTTCTTTTTTTTTTCCTTTGTTTTCCCTTTCAAGACAGGGTTTCTCTGTATAGCCCTGGCTGTCCTGGAACTCACTCTGTAGACCAGGCTGGCCTCAAACTCAGAAATCTGCCTGCCTCTGCCTCCCAAGTGCTGGAATTAAAGGCGTGGGCAACCACTGCCCGGTGGGTTTTCTTTTTCTACAAAAAAAATCATTGGGTTTTTGATAAGGATTAATCTGTAGATTGCTCTGGAGTGTATATATAGGCATCATAATTTTTGAGTATTGCAATATTTCACCAGCACTTTGTCTTTGTTCAGTATTCTATTCATAAGTGTTCTATTAGTTTCAAAGTAATTATAAGTAGAGTTGTTTGTATTTAAGTTTAGTGTTTTGATTTTATGCCCTACAACAAATATTTCCTATAGATTTTACTTCCTTTGGGTGTATTTTCTTTTTCTTAACTGATTTTTCTGATTAGGACTTTTAATACTATGAATAGAAGTGGCAAGAATTGGCATCTTTTCTTTTTTGCTGATTCTAAGGGAAAAGCTTTCAGTTTTTCATCAAGTTGCAGGTTAGTAATAGATTCATCTGCAGATTACTGTATTGAGATGTGTCTTTACATTTTAGAAAGCTTACGGTCTAGCAGGACTGGACCTTATGGATGGTTGTAATAAAGAGTGTTCATCACTCACACAGCTGTTATATTTCTCTCCATAGAATTCTCTGGACTGCGCTCCATAGAAGTTCATGCTGGCCTGTGCTCCTGACCAATGAGACATGAATATGTGGGCTAAGGAGTAGTCCTGTCTCAATAAACAATAATTATATGGACAGTAAGTCTTTGCTTGGTTATTATTGATAATTCAGGGCCTTTAAAATCTGACCCCTATTGTTCTAATAACTCTAGATAAATATTATAAAGGCAACTTCTGCAGTTATCTGGTCCTGGCTTTGGTGCCCTGGAGTATCTATGGGCATCTGTGCTTCTGGTCTTGGTGTTCCAATCCTGTCAGTAAAATCAGCCTTTGCAGGAGGCAGAGGTACATGTGCACTGAACCTTGAGTTGGAGGCCAGTAGAGAGAGTTCCAGGGCTGCCTGGAATACATGGTGAGATGCCGACTACTTTGGGTTGTGAGCCTAGCCTTTAACAGCGGAGCTCTCTGTCACTCCAGCCCAAGAGACACCATTCTTTAAAGAAAATCCGTCCTTGGATTTCACTGCCAGTCTTTGGTATTACTGTTGTCACCAGAAAGAAGAATTAACTGACTTACTGTCAGAAAAATTATTTTTATTAATGAGCCAACAATATGTATAATGAATGGGCATATGTGTCTGATCCAGAAAATACTTCACTAGTATTGAGGAATGTCTGATAGTCACTTAAAAAAATAGTCTGAATGTAGATTTTGTGGTGACACAGGCATTGAAATCAGGGCCGTGTGCATCCTGGCAAGGAGCTCTGAGACTGCTGGATCCAGTGGACAGCATGAAAATGCAAGTTTGATCAGTAGTTCATGCAAGTTTGATCAGTAGTTCTTACAGTTTAACGTGTGTAAGAAAGACTCAGTGAGTGAGCTATTAAAATGGGGTATCAATGAAAACCTGCAAAGAAAAAAAACTCACAGCACACATTTATCCATGGTCAGTAATTCAGGAATACCTTTTATTATTTATATAATATTTTCTAGCAATATGTAAAATTACCATAGGCCATACAAGAATCAGTACATATTTACATTCTTAAAAATAATTATTCTTGAGTTCGGCAAAAATGTTCCTTTTCCCAAATGTGTAATAGGCCAATTGCAGAGATGATCTTCATATTTGGTTAGAATTGTCCACCAGGGACATGTTCTCCAGGACTAGTGCTGCAGTAGGGCTGTGTGCCCAGCAGACTGAGATCGTAGCACTGGAATTTTCATTTGTTTCTTTGGGGAGAAGGTAAGATGTAAATCCCTACAAAACTAGTATGTCGGTAACTAAAGAAGTGCCGGCCTTGTGTCCATGTTGAATGTTAGAACTCGGTCTTGCACAGCAAAATCAGACACCTACCTTAAAGGGGCTCAGGGGAAGCCTTTCCTCAGTGCTTTGTTCTTTACCATGGTAAATGTACTAATGAATACCTGAGCGAAATGTGGGTCAACCAAATAATGGTAGGTTTTAACAGTGGCAGGAGGGAGCTCCACAGCTACCACAGAACATGTTGCTTGCATAGAAGAGCAGCTGGGGGCCAGGTGACAAGATGTTTTTGCAATGTAGTCCATGAGCCTGTTAAACTGTTGCTCTGACAGTCTCTCCCGGGCACCATCAATCTGGGTTCAAAAAACAAAGGTTCCTTAATTAGTTGCCATCAGAATGACTTTCCTGGATCTGCTTGTCCATTAGTCTCCTAGGTCATCTAGTAAGCCATTTTGTCTAAGCACTTCTGAGATAAAGCGATTCCAAATGTACTTTTAGCACACGCAATTACATCTCTATGACACCATCAGGACAACCTTTGAATAAACGGTTCATTTTGCATAAAGTTCCCATGTTTAAAGTTAACGATTTGATGATACTATTAACACATTTGTCATTGCCTTTTACCAGGCAGCCCAGGAACAAAGGAGAAAACAATCTCGGCGTAAATGTAGTTAGTATGCGACTCAGCATCCCAGAATAAAAAGTTGCCCTGGTTCCCAGAACCTCAACACTGGACAGAAGGCAGAGAAGAGAACATCATGCAAACCAGTGGCTTTGGGCAGAACAGTTTTAAGAAACACTCCCCCCCCTCCCTTCTTGAACTGTAACATTTTCTGTTTTTATAAATGCTAGGATTTAAAGCCAGAAAAAATAGAAAAACTGGGCAGAGGATGGGGAAATTTTTATGGCAAGGGGAGGATGCAAACTACATTTATAGTTCATAAAAGTCTGGCTCATCTTCAGTGGAGCAAGGAACCAAGATAGATAAACTACCTAAGTTCTTAAGGCAGCTGTCTGAGGACGCACCATCAAAGGCACGGAGGACATAAATTCTTCCCACCCTCAGCTATTGTGTACAGAGCAAGCCCAGGGGAGAATGTGCAGTTAGACAGTGCTCTGCAGATTTAGTAGCCACTGACCTTGTTTGTTTTTTCTTTTCTTTTTTTTTCTGTGTGTGTGTGTGTGTGTGTGTGTGTGTGTGTGTGCGCACGCGCGCGCTAACCTACTAAATACTGGCAAGGCCATTCTGGAAGAATTATAAACATTTTAATAGGGGTGTTTTAGTTCTCAGGGTTGTCGTAATGTAAAGAATTTAAACAGGGCCCAGAAAAAAAATGCAGCTAAAAGTATAAAAAGTTGTAAAAGCCTACCGAAAACAGTGAAGGGTCCGGCCAGAGGAGTAAGTTAAGGCTTGTGTTTTAGTTTGGGTGTCACAGTTTTTAGTTTGAGAAAGAAAAGGAAACCCTCTAAGAGGCCCAGGCAGAGTGCTGATGATATCATCTGATGGGGCCAGAACTCAGCTGGAGAGCTTTGAATAGACAAAAGGGCTTAATTGCTCCTCCTGAACAGCAGCACAGGAAAGCTGTGTTGTGAAAGGAACCTGGCCAAGAAATAAATTGACCTCCTGACTCATTTTGAGCCTCTCATAGGGGATTTTAATAATGTGCCAGGCATATTAAGCAATTATCCCTAAAAAAGTCTGCATTTAACCAAGAGAAGCAATAAGTATTTTTTTAAAAAAAAAAACCCTAAAACCTGCCATATTTGAATAAGCTCAATGATGTCATTTACAAATTAATTCCTTCCAAAAATCCCAAAGAGTTGTGTGTCTAGCCTCTAAGGTGGAAGGCCACATCGCAGAGCTTCAAGTGCTGCTCTTGGTTTCACACAGAAACCTTCCTGGCCAGGCTTTGGATCTGGATTGTGCTAGGTCTGATCTGAGCAGGACAAGTGGAGAAAACAGACCATGCCTCCACAGCTCTTCTCTCCTGAGGACATTGCATTACAGCCCTCCCTCAAGGAGGGGGCTTTGAAAGATGCCCTGCAGCGTCAGTTTTCTCCATTGGGGTAGGTTAGAAGGGAATGGTGGTAAGAATACAAGGGAACAGTACTGAGTGCAGCATGGACCTTGATGCACTGGGTATGTACTCTACACACGACAGAGCTGTGTGAGCTTAGTGCTTGTTGGTGGCTGTCCTGAGGGTCTGCTCTGAGACAGCCATCCCTTCATCCCTCCACCAGCAGGTTCTGATGCTTCCGTTTCTGGTTAGCTTGGTGAGTTCATAGCCTCAACTTTAAGCTTCTACAGACTTGTATTATAAAAACAGGCCTCAGTCCTAGTTTCCTGCTACCCTCAAATAGAGATGCAAATGAGGATGAGAATTAGACACCAGTAAAAGATGAATGAATCTCATAGCTGAAGATTTGAGGTATGTCTGTGCCAACTTAGGGAAAAAAATGGTCACAGATATTTCTTGGGGCTTGGAGGTTTCTCTAGGACTAAGAATGTGAAGACAATGCAATTGTCCTTTGCCAAATCCTGTAGCCAGATCACTGCTGCTTTATTGTCAACTGGATCAGAAGATTATAAAGCTAATAAAGTCAGCCTGGACATCTGACCCCTGTTTATTCCCAGAAAGTCGTCAACTGAAAACAGCAGTGTAGTACTGGTGCCAAATCCCAGCTTAAAGCCTGACTGATTATGGTCCAAGAAACAAGAGAGCTCCCAGGAGATGTTGTGGTTGGCTGCTTTCCATTTGCTCAGATAACTGGACTCAAATAGTGTGAGGGAGACAGGATCCCATATCAGGACAGATATCATGAGAGGAATTGGGCAGGTCCTGTGGGGGGCTGGTAGGGGGTAGTTTTGTAGTTTTGGTTGTTTCTCTTCATTTCCCAGTAAGGATTACTTCCATCTCATGGAAGAACAATTTTTAAAGAATCTTTGAAATCAGTACTTAGAGTGCATGGCTCAGGCCATCATGGGTGTGTGTGTGTGTGTGTGGGGGGGTGTCCACAGGAAGAGAGCAGTTTCCCAGTAAGTGCATCTGCTTACTGGTTGGACTGACTGGGAGGCCAGGGCTGCTCACTTCTGACTCCTGAACATCTATTCTATGTAAATACTGCCAGGAGCCATTAGCTAGTGCATCTGGAGTGCTGTCCTCAGGAAGCACCTATTTACAGGACTGGGTCGTATAGGAAAAGGGGGACAGGTGCTGATTGTGAGGCAGGAGAGAAGTGTTCATGGAAGTTTCCAGACTCGTGGGTTGGTCTAGGTAAAGGAACAGGGAAGAGGAACAGCAGTGAAACACCACCTCTGTTTTGTCAGTCTGCAAATATTCAGCCTCCTGCCCTTGTACTGACTCCCTCCCGAGACCCTCAGCGTCAGCGCCTTCTCTACCCCAGCACTTGTAGCCACCTGTTGCCTCCTTTGTACAGCGGCTGCGGAACACTTTAAAAAAAAAAAAATAAAGATTTATTTTTATATATAAGTACACTGTAGCTGTCTTCAGATACCCCAGAAGAGGGCATTAGATCTCATTACAGATGGTTGTGAGCCACCATGTGGTTGCTGGGATTTGAACTCAGGACCTTTGGAAGAGCAATCAGTGCTCTTAATCACTGAGTCATCTCTCCAGCCCCAGAGCACTCGCTCTTTTTTTTGTTTTGTTTTTGTTTTTTGAGACAGGGTTTCTCTCTGTGGTCCTGGCTGTCCTGGAACTCACTCTGTAGACCAGGCTGGCCTCGAACTCAGAAATCCGCCTGCCTCTGCCTCCCAAGTGCTGGGATTACAGGCGTGTGCCACCACGCCCAGCCAGAGCATTCACTCTTAAGTAGAACCATCTTACTCTTAGTCTTCAACCCCATGACAAATGAGTCATATTTCACACAGAAGCTCTCAGCCAGAGGCTGGGAGTTCCTGTGACTCTAAAGGGTTCAAATATGTAGGTGGGTAGGGCCTTTCTACTCCCCTCTAGTCTACCTCATCTCCTTCACAGTCCTTCCTGTCTCCTGGTCTCCTAGATGACTAAGCACCAGTGGTGAAGCTACATCTCAACTTCCTGAAAGCTAGCCCCAGTCATCCTGATTTTGGAACTGTACCTCCACATCACAGGCTACTCTGGGTTGCCTGAGCTGCACAGTGAGCAGGTTGTTTTGCTTGGTGTCTTGTGCACAATCGATCTCTGTGATGGGGAAGGCTTGTTGTTGTGTGTCCTCACTGATGCTTACGACAAAGAGCACTTCTGATGTCAGCAGCAAGCACCCTTCGTGCTCCTGGCCTGAGCCCCTCACCAGAACCACATCCAGGGCCATGTGGACTTCTGGTCTACCCAAAGACTGAAGCATTTTCCTATTTAAAAGAAAGAAACAGGTCAAGAGCAAGCCAGAAAGACAAAACAGCTTTCACTGTTTATCAATGATTGGTATATGTTCCCCCTCCCCCCAACAAAACCAAAAAAACCCAGCCATTCCCCAAGGTCAAAGTAGACTGTTAACTATAGCTTAATTACAGTATTTCTGTATTAGCTATAACTGGCTTAAAAGAATATTGCCAATTTTCAAGTTGATTCTGGTCAAGTTGAGGAAAGTTCCTATGCTTCATTTAGCTATATTCTTCCCATGAGAAATGACACCCCCAGTTAGAGCTCTGGCTCCACAGTGGATCTTGATCCTTGTTGCAGCCCAGACTTAAACAGTGTGTATCCTTTTTTTTTTGGTTTTTCGAGACAGGGTTTCTCTGTGTAGCCCTGGCTGTCCTGGAACTCACTCTGTAGACCAGGCTGGCCTCAAACTCAGAAATCCGCCTGCCTCTGCCTCCCAAGTGCTGGGATTACAGACGTACACAACCACGCCCGGTTTAACATTGTGTTTCCTTAAGACCAAGTAGAGGAGATAATTTTGTTTGGTCTTCCTTTGTTGCCCAAGCTGGCCTTGAACTGACAATCCTGCCTCAGCCTCTTAAGTGGTTCCACCACATCCAGCCCACAGAGCAGAGTTCTCTATCCAGATTTAACCTGGAATGAGCAGCCTTTCCCTGAACTGCCCAAGACAGCAGTGTCATAACACATGTCCAGAGCCAGCCAGGGTCTGTGAGCACACAGGGTCACTGTAAACTGAGCGAGTGGCTCAAGGGTGTTACCAGACATATTTGACGTGGCTGTTGGGAGCCTGGTCAGCATATAGATGTGTTGGTTGGCACCGTTGTTTGGGAAGCTGAGAAAGTCCGGCTCCATGTAAAATGCCTGTGGGGAGAAGCAAAAGAAGTAAGTGCACTACTTATTTTCTGGCAAGCAGTCCTATGCTACAGCCATGCTGGCTTACAGCTATCCATATCCATAAGATGTTACAGATTGAAATGAGGACAGTCTTTGGATGTAAGTGTACAGGCAGCCATTAAACAACTGCAGCACTGCTCATCTTGCCTCAGATATACATAACCCTTAGAGCATCGGTTCCGAGCCTGCGGGTCACACACCCTTTCACAGAACTTGCCTAAGGCCATTGGAAAACACAGATACTGTGCACGCCTGTAATCCCAGCACTCTGGGAGGCAGAGGCAGGCGGATTTCAGAGTTCAAGGCCAGCTTGGTCTACAGAGTGAGTTCCAGGACAGCCAGGGCTATACAGAGAAACTGTCTTGAAAAAACCAAATCCAAAAAACAAAAAAAACCCAACAAAATAATACAAAACAACAACAACAAAAAAACCCCACACTTACATTATGACTCATAACAGTAGCAAAATTATAATTATGAAGTAGCAACAAATATAATTTTATGATTGGGGGTCACCACGACAGGAGGAACTGTATTACTAAAGGGTCACAGCGTAGAGAAGGTTGAGAACCACTGAGTTAGAGGAAGCAATGATCTTGAGAGAACCGGTCATGAATAGTTTCTTACATGTCATTTCAAACTTAGGTGTTTTCAAAGTATTACTTGAATTTGCTGCTTAATACAATATTTCTATATCTGATATGAGTGGCTAAAAAATACCAAAAAGCCAGCTACATACAAAGGCACATGGTTTGCCTAGATATAGTATTTAAGTTTAAATGACTTAATGCAGCTGTTAAACAAGGTTCTGAATCCACTTGTGGGTGCTCTTGGGACCTGTGGTTTATTGCACGCTCTCTTTCTCTGCGGCCAGTGCCAAGTGAGGGCACCCAGCCGCCACACAGCCTCCAGAGACGCAGGGACCAGGGGACAGCATGTGTGCTCTCTGAGGGCTGTAAAGGGTTATAAATGAGGCACAGTCATTAGGCTAAGAGTTAGTGGTTTGTAAAACCTTCAGTGTGGTAATAAAAGTTTTACAGGAGTGATGGAAACCAAAAGGCCATGTGAAGCTCTGGTCTGAGACGCTCCTACATAAGGCTGAGTTCCTCAGCCCTGGGAACATACTAAGAGACAATGGCCATTTTCAAACCCAAGCAACTTATGAAGTAGAGTTTTACTCCATTCGAGTTTGCAGCAAAGAGAATACTTTTTCTTAATAAGCAAGGGAGAGTTTAACTTTTCTCCCTGGGTCCTGGTAGTTTGTATTTTTTGTTTCCCTGTGAACCTGCCATCCACGGGCGGTGGGAGTAGAGATGTGAGCAGCAGCGTGGCCATCAGTGTGAGCACTCAAACCACGTGTGCCCTGACAAGGTTCTTGTGGGGACTGAGGAGCGCGAGGCCTGCAATGAGATGGCCATCGGTAGCGCGGCCAGGTGTAGAGATGTGCTGTCTGATGAGTGGGTGGTCCTTCCTGTGATGTGAATGCCAGCAAGCTCAACTGCTGCCCGGGTACCATCACGCTTTAAGTAGAAAGGTAACTCTATTCACATGTTTACTGTAAGGAGTGCAGAAAGAAAGCAAGGGAGGACACAGGTACATCGGGGGGATGTCCTGACATACTGCAGAAGGGAGGACACAGGTACATCGGGGGGATGTCCTGACATACTGCAGAAGCCCAGGTCTCCCAGCATTTGCTTCGGAAAAGGGATTTTAGCCACAAACTATGTGCCTTTGCTCCCATTGGCCAGGAGACTCAGAACTGGAAAATGCAGCTGATCCCAAAGATGAGTGTGCATGCCTTCTCGTTTTCTCCACAGGCAACAGAAACAGATGTCCTTCTGACCTAGGAACTGGTCGTCTGCCCCTAATTTATCACAGAAAAAAGTAATCATCCTTTTCTCTGTTGCCATACTGTTTGGAATTTCTAACTTTTTGTTTGTTTGTTTGGTTTTTCGAGACAGGGTTTCTCTGTGCAGCCCTGGCTGTCCGGAACTCACTCTGTAGACCAGGCTGGCCTCGAACTCAGAAATCCGCTTGCCTCTGCCTCCCAAGTGCTAGGATTAAAGGCGTGCGCCACCACTGCCCAGCTAAACTTTTATTTTTTATTAAAATCTATGAATTGCACTGTAAAAATTTGGGACGGAGTATCTGAAATTACTCGTCGATGTTACTGACTGGCAGCAGCCGACTCTGTAAGTAAACACTGGGATACAGAAAAGGGAGCTGTTGGTCCATTTGCCATCTCATCTGTGCCCATGTGAAAGCCTAGAGAGACAGAGGACCCACGTACAGTGCACATTAATGAGTTGGCCTGATTGTTTTTTTTTAAAACCTACTCACCGTAGCCCGTCTGTGACACAAGCTCTGCGGCTCCCCCAATGGGTTTCGTGAGTACCCCCATGATTCCTTTCCCCACGCCTGAGATGACACCTTTGGCCTTATGTCCTGCTGAAGTCTGGGTCTCAGATGTCTTCTGGAAGTTCTGCATTGGCTGATCAACTATACCAGCAATTGCACCTGAAATAACAAAAGCTTCCAGTGAGGCCAGAGCTTAAAGACTCCTAGGTAACCCCAGTCCAGAGCTCAGTTTACCCCAGGATGCAAACCCTTCTCTGCCCACAGCACACGGTCTTGCTTGCTGAGGGACGTCTGCACTAGATGGTCCCCCATTAACAATGCTTAGATTGAGTCTGGTTCCCAAGCTGCGACCTAGAAGCCCGAGACTATTCCAGAGTGTTACCCGTGCGCTTTTCTGCAGAAAGAAGGACACACTTCCGGGAGAAAGCACTGCCATGAGAGCCTGCACAGCCTAATGAACTTGACTGTGTGGGAGTGTGGAGAAGTGCCTGTGGCGGTCAGGTGGCCTCCCTCTAGTGCTTTCTGCCTTATTTCCTTGAGACAGGGAGTTCCACAAGATTCTGAAGCTTGTGGTTTTGTCTAGGGTGGTTGGCCAATGAGTGCCCAGGATCTATCTATCTGCTTGTCTCTCCCCTTTGATTTATAGTTAGTAGTTATGCCCTGCTGTTTTACAGGGGTGTTGGGGGTTTCAACTGAGGTCCTCAGGGTTCCATAGCAGGCACTCCTGTTCATTGACCTGGTTCTCTTTTCCTGACTTAAAACAATTGTTTTCTAATAGTTCAATATTATCACTGCTAATATTTAATAAAAGTAATTATTGACAGATTATTTTTGTTATGGCTTACCTATCAAGTGCTAATGAACTGAGCACTGTACAAAGGCTTCCACCTATGTGAGGTCATTCAATCCTTACAATCCTATGAGTAAGGCCAGCCAGAGCAGAGAGGTTGAGGGATTCCCCAAGGGCGCACACCTACTGAGTGCCCAGGCCTTGACTTGAGTTAGTTGCTTACCCAGTTTATCAAACAGGCTCCTTGTTTATTTCCGACTTCAGTTGAGGCTTGGCTCTACTCTTGCCCTCAGCACAGCCATCACAACACTACTTGCCTCACAAAACCCTGTGAAAGTTCCCACTGTAGCTTCCTGGTCCCAGCTGCGCTTAAGGCAGGCACAAGTAAAAGGTGCCCCTCTGCCGCCCACTCCCACAGTCCTCTAACTTCAGGGGTTAATGATAAGGTCAGGAAAGGGCTCTCACGTCCTGACTTCACACACCAGAGGGATTCTTAACTCAGCAGAGACTGCATTTATAATTCCCTACAGCTTCTTGATTTCAGCCTGAGCCTGGCAGGAATCATGCAAATGTGCAGCCCCTTGGTAGAGATTTTAGTATATGTCAAATCCCATTATTTCAAACGTCTCTGGGGTCAAAGTTGATTTCCAGGTCTCAATTAATGACCTGCTAATTTCAAGCAATACTCCATTGAGCAAAATACACTGAAAAAGAGGAGAACAGTTCCTTCAGGTCATATCCATATCTTCACAGGTTCCAGTCCTTTGGGTTTTAACAGAGACATTTAAGTTTATGATTGGCAGATTAAGAATTTGCCAGAGGTGACAGCCTAGGGTAATACCACCCCCGCCTAAAGGAACAATGGACTGAGGGAGGCACAGCTTCCATTTGCCTGGCCCAGCGGGTCTTGGCTCCTAAGAATGGGGGCACACATCTAGCAGCCTAAGTAGCTGGGGTAGTCAGTGGCTGAGGAGATCCCTTCAGTTAAAGGACCAAGGGCTTGTATGCTCTCCACCTGGTGAGCAGGCCCCACAGCAACACTGTGGGCGCTGACCTGGGGCTTGGAGTCTGTTTTCATAGGGTTTGTAGAGTGTTTCTAGTCACTACAGAGGCAAGGATGGCTTTGACTTCCTGGTCCCATGTCTCCACCTAAGAGCTAGGCTAAATGATTGGAAGCACAGCAAATTGTTGCCAGTGTTTCTGGTGGAAAACCCGTTTCCTAAGTGTGGCTTTCATTATAGCGAGTGACTAGGGTTGGGGGTAGGCGTTTGCCTCACTGAGGATCCTCCCCCATTTCCCTGTCATGCGCCAGGCCTAACCTACACCAGGCATGTGCCTGTTACAGATGATGATATCCACGTGGGTGCTCACTTCTGTCCCCTTGGTGAAACTCCCTTGATTTCTGCTTTCTTGTATTCACTGAAGGCTCCAATTGCAGTGGCTTTGACCACTACTGGGCCAGCCAGAAAAGATTTACTCCAAGACAAAGTGTTCAACAGAGTCAGGTCCCTTGCCTCCAGTTCAGTCCAGCCTGCGACGGGAGCAGCCACCCTCAGACAGCTCACTGAGCATCAGGTGCCATGGCCCCTGCTTTGTGCTAATGATATTGAGAACAGACGCAATCCTACAGTCTGCAAATCTGGCTGGAGGGAGGCAGCTTCTCAGGCTTTAGGAGGCCAAGTCCCACAACTGTTGAATTATTAATGTCATACTCTCTACCTTAAGGCTTTGGGTAGTGGGAACCGATCTCAAGATCTGTGTGTTGGCAACAGGCCTGTGGAGTGGGCAGCCACACGGAGAATGCGGTAACGTGATGAAGTCAGTGGAGGAGGTAGGAGGGCACTGTGGGCAGGGCACCCACTGTGGACTGAGCTAGGCCTGAGGTGGCTTGCAGCGCTTTCCACCATCTGAGCTGTGCGAGGCCTGTCCTTTAGAAACAAGGAACTACTGAGTGCTCCCTTCTCTTCTCACTTGCCCTGGAATCAAGGACACTTGCTACTAATCTATTTTGGTGGCAGCTTATCACACAATGAAGTGTTGTCATTGTTCACAGCAGTGGTATCGACCTAAGCGGCAGTGCAGACCATGCTGCTGGGGCGGCTATCGGTGAGACCTGCACAGTGCTTGGGGCAGCTTTTCTTGTCAGAGCAGATAATCAAACCAGGAAGCAATTAAACTTGAATCTGTCAATCTTTAAGTCCCAAATAACTGAAAACCCAACTGCTGGTAGCAGGTTTGATGTCCAAGGGCCTCCTCAAGGGTACCTCCTCTTTTGCTCTTGATCTAACTGTTCTGTTGGGATTCTGAAAGTGCCAGGTGCTCCCCTTCGTCCGGGATGAGTCCCACCTCTCCCCTTCAGTACAACCTCATCAGTTCTGTTGGGCAGCAGTGGGCGGAAGAGCCAGGGCTGGGCTTAGGGGACGGCGGCAGAACTGGGACATGGAGGTGGCCACCTTTTCCCAGCTAGGCTCTAGGGCAGAAACACGTGTGGCAGTTTGGGGAAGTGAGGTGGATTTGGCACATGTAAGCAAAGCCAGTGCCAATTCTCCAGGCCCCAGTTTCCAAACATAAAATTAAAACCCATGCAAAAGCCCTGGTGGCCTCACTGACTTGGAGCCACATGGCTTGAAGTAGCCACACAAGTCTTTGGGTTTTAAAGTGCTTCATAACACTTGTGTCCCCAACAGGCCAAACAGGGGGCGCATTTGGGGGAAATGCATTTCTCCTGCCTTGGACCTCACAGGTGTTTACTGTCCTGTTCTGATTGTTTCTAGGCCGAGACCCTGAGAGCAGGTGGTTTAAGGCCAGGCTCTTGCTAGGGAGCCACTAACATTTAACATCAATACTGTTAAGATGGAGAATAAAGAAGGAGGTGAAAGTGCTTGGTCAACCAAAGTCTCGCTATAAATAAACTCACAGTAATGGAGTGCTTATCTAGAGAACTCTGAGCAGCTAGGACTGCAGTCCTCACTGTGGGCTTCAGTTATTATATAACAACTTCAGTAAGGCACCCGAGTTACATATGGCAACTTTAAATACTTCCTGGGGACTAATTTGACACGGTGACATTGGAACTTGCTTGTTTCTCTTCCTCCTGGCACACATCTGGTACTCTGGGACCAGGCATTATAGGACAGTTTGTGTATTCTGTGACACAGACAGGCTCTTGAACTCTTGGAGGAAAGGAAATCACTTCACCCAAGCTGGAGCCACTCATTGTAAACTCTGAAAAGTCCAGAAATATTGGCAAAGGTAGTCTGGATTGGATCCTGGGGGCCCAAGATGGCCAGTATTAGGGCGCCTGGGCATAGGAGTAGGGAGGACAAGTAAAGCGTCCTCAGAACTCACCACTCTCTGGAAATGACCAGAGGCAGACAGCATATGAAACTATGCGGTGCTCAGCCCAGTGGAGGTTGCTTAGGAAGATACCCTGAAAGCTTTCTTCCAGAGGCAGCAACCAGTGGCTGGAGCTTCTCCTTGTGGGAAGAGTATGGAATCTTGGGGCCAAAAGGGAGTCAGGACCAGGATGGAGGCAGCTGTGACAGTCAACTCAGGTCTCTTGCACAGGTTAAGGAAGCACTCATTCCCAAAGCAAAGGGCATTTTAAGGCAACAGTTCTTAGCTTAAAACAATCCAAGTCCCCAAATAACAAGCTTGTGGCCCCCAAGATAACTTTATTGTCACTCTGTCTGGACAGAGTACCGGATTGGACTAAACTTCCCCAAGACCACGCCTGGGTTGCTCAAATGGTACTCTGAGTCAGGACAATATTTACAGTCCCTAGGATTGCAGAATTTGGCACCAAGTCATTTCAGCTCCGTATGTGCCCTGTGGCCCTATCTGCTCAACGTTTCTAACAACTGGATTATCAGCTCCAGTTTATAAACAAATCCAGGATTAAAGCAGGTAAACCCTTCTCTAAGGTCACAAAGGACTTGCATAACCTAGCCTGGAGTCCAGGGCCCTGAGGGGTAACTGGTCTCCTCCAGCCTCCCGTGCTGCTGCTGAGGCACTGCGGGAGAGCAGCAGAGGGAGGAGGAAGCCTTTCGGGCTCATCTCTGCCACCCTGGGTTCTACACCTCCACACTCACGTTCATCTCCACACTGGACACTCCCTCAGATTTGACAAAGGCAGGGTGCCAAGCAGTATAGTTTTAAATTCCTTTGCAAGCAAATAAACAAAAAACACCCTTGAAAAATCCTGCCCTGCAAATTTCTAACTCTGAAGTTTTCTTTTTATAGATTTTTTTCCAAAGCAACTTATTTTCAAACACTTGCTCTTTTTAAATACCCACGGCAATCTTCCCCTCTAACTGTACCATTGGGCTGCTGGACAAACAATAATTGCTTGGAGATGGGCTGATCCGAAATAAATCAATCCACAGGAGGAAGCTGGCTCCCGACCACATTACAGAGCACGTGCACACTGCTCAAGTGCTGCTCACAGAAAAGCAAGCATCCACGGTCAGTGTAGAGGTGTCCTGTGCAAATATCCTCTGCTTTGGAGATTGTATACCAAAACCCACGTTAAGTAGGTATTGTGTCTGGTAATCTCCCCTCCCACCCCCAAGGCGGTCTAGATAGCCCTGTTAAGGAGCATCCCAACTCTGCAGAACAACTGGTCCTGCCCTAGTGCTCCTCAGATGCACTGCAGACATCACAACCAGGGACTGTTCCTTCACAGCTCAACTCTACTTATGAAAGGTCAGGGATTTCACAACCATTCCCATGAGAAGCCATGTGGCCATTCCTGGTGGACCTTCCAAAGCTGAGAGCAGACAGACAGGAGCGTCAAACCCCTCACCGAGCAGGCTGATGCCCAGCCTGGACAGGCCCTGCCGCAGTCCTTCACCCAGGCTCTCAGGGAGCTGCCGTCGCCACTCCTCCTGCCGGCTGTAGTGCTCCTCGTCCAGGGAGAGTCGGTCCATATTTCGGGCCAGGCTGGTGGCCAGGTTGGTGATGGATGTCAAGGTACCTGAGGGCATAAGAGCATGGGTTGGTTCCCTTGTCACAGGGGGGTGGACTTCAGGGGGCAGTCCTGGAGGTTTGTAGGGTGGGGTGAGGCGCACTTGAGTGGGGAGTGACAGTCAACAGTCTTCCCTCCCAGTCATCTGAAGCAGGAAACACATTTGAGCAGGGGAGTGCTGCGCTCTCCAGCGGGCAGAGGAATGTCTTTATGTGGCTAAGCCCTTTGCACCTGGCTAATAATTTCTCAAGACTTGGGGGAAATACTTTTGAAGCCCTCTGTGGATCCAGTTTTAAGAGGTTACTGCTGACTCCATTCCTAGCCTACCTGTGTTTCTGAGCTCATTTTACAGGTTGTGTTTAAGGTGATATTCCTTAGTCCTAGGTAGATTGTCAAGAAATGTTTCCATTTTAGGTCTAAAATTCTTGTCTTTTGTGTGAATTCAGTGTTCCCTCTTCCTCCTGGGTCTTGTATACAAGCTTATACCAGCTTTGAACTTGTGATCTTCCTCAGCAAGTGCCACCACACCTAGTCATGACTTCTGTCTTAATAAAGGCAGAAACTAAATTCTATCACTTGACATTCTGAGGGAAGGAAAAAACCAAACAAAACTATTTGCTATAGAAGATTTATGTAGTTTTGGTAATCAGGACAGTGACTGACGGAAAAGCCAACAGAGGGACCCTGGCAATGAATGACTCTGTCTGGTTTTTTTTTTTTTTTTTTTTTTTTTTTTTTGGTTTTTCGAGACAGGGTTTCTCTGTATAGTTCCGGCTGTCCTGGAACTCACTCTGTAGACCAGGCTGGCCTCGAACTCAGAAATCCGCCTGCCTCTGCCTCCCAAGTGCTGGGATTATAGGCGTGCGCCACCAACGCCCGGCTTCTGTCTGGTTTTCTTAAAAAGACAACTTCAACCACACGCTCCAACTGTCCCCACCACCCCAGCAAGTACATATGGATCTGAGCAGCAAAACTGGAGGACACGAATAGAGAAGAAATGGCAGGTGCCACTTCTGAAGCTACCACCATTACCTGTGGTCGGAACACACACACACACACTCCTCAGATTTTGTTAAGATGGGAGAGCCAATGTGAGAAGCAGTCAGGATGCTAACTAACTAAGACAAGCGTCAGCTGAGCAGGTGTTTGCTGTCCTGTTAATAAAACAGAAACCACAGAACCTCAGCAGTCCCAGGCAGGACTGAGAAGCCTACCAGGCACACATCTGTGTTTCTAGTCCGTTCCCAGGCCTCCCGGCTTCTGGGGCTGGGGAGGCTCCCTTTCATTGTCCATGGAATTTGTTTTTATTGCTCTGGCTGCTCTCTTGCCAACCCCCACCAGGAGCCCCCTCCTCTCTATGGATCATGGAGTCTCACATTTCAAGCCTAAGTCGTCTTTTGAGGCCTTCTAGAGACTTCCGTAACCTGCCCACTCATAACAGAGTTATGGTATTGTCTACAGTAAAATGCCTTTTATGGGCAAGAAGGCCTTTGCCCTGTTTTCCCTGCCTCCTGCTGAGAAGAAAAGGGGACTCAGATGGCCCTTGTTAGTTTCCCAGTCACTGCCAACCTGACCAAAATATCGAGCAAACACTGGATGAAATGAAAACATTCTCCTGGTAGAAAGCAGTTCAGCCTCCATGCCTGATGAGTTGTCTGGACCACAAGATGGCACTGTGGATATAGGGAGTGGGAGTGAAGCTGGCCTAGAAGTCTGCTTCCCCGGCACACTGTACCCATGTCCTTAGACAGTTATGACAACTGTATCTGCATCTTAGAAATATGATGACAACTGGTGTAGGAGTCCTGACGCTCAGCAGAAGTCACAAACACCGCCAATATTTCTATATCTATTGTACAGAATAACAGTTGAGCCAGTTCGTGTTTTCTCAATGAGAGGCTTAAAATCCTCAAGTTTCGGAAACATTTTCCACACTACAAGCAAGCAGTGGTTGGTTTAAGACACGAGCTTTGCTTCTGCGACCATCCCAGCATCTCTCGGCAAGCAGATGTAACGGCAGCCAGGATGCTAACTACACAGAGCTCCAGTTTAGCAGCACCTGAACAGCCCGGCAGCCGGAGGCCAGGGGAGCAAACTGATCCGCGTGAACCCCTAAACACAGGACAGGGACCGCCAGGCCGGGCGCCAGCTACCTTTGGAAACGTGCTTGACGAAGGATGTGGTTCCTCTGGAGACTCCACTCACGAAGGCCCCTGGGCCTCGGGTCAAGCCCTCGTATGGAAGCCTGAAGAAGTCTGAGATCCCGTTTCCAATGCTCCTCACTAAGCTGGCGGGGCTGCCGAGGATGTCCAGAGACCCTACCACCCAGCCTGGAACACAAAGGGAAGGGGTTATTGAGACTGTGAGATCAGCGCTTTCAACATTGGTAAAAAGTGGCCTGTTTTCCCTAAAATTTCCTTTTCACACTAGAACGAAGGGTGTCATAAGCTTCTTTGGAGCAAACTATGGGAAATAACTCATTCTCTGTGAATTCATAAATGGTGAACTTTCATACTTTATAAATCACAGTGATCCTCTGGCAGCCGTGCAAATGGCTTTAATACGACTTCTGTGCCCAAGCCTCCTGTAAAGGGAGCCACGTGCAGAGAGCGCCTCCAGCTCAGTCAGGCACTCTGGGCTGCAGGTGCTCACACTGACAAGTTCTCCCAACCTGCCAGGGCGGCAGCAGCACAGCAGCAGCAGGCGGAGCTGGGGAGACCGATGCTAAATAGGGTGCTGCAAAGGGTGCAAAGACAGGCTCTTCATCCTCCCAGTCCTGTCAGGGTGAGTGCTCCTCCCAGAGGGGAGCCAGAGCCAAACAACATCTCCCCTCACCCCTGGCTTCCTGTGTAAAGATCAGTGACAGGGACACACTGACTAGGTTAGTGAGAGGGAAGTACTCCCCCACTGATGTCCCAGGAGGGTGGCTTTGGGTCTGCTTTCCTATTTAAACTCCTTTTCCCTTCGCCCTGGGGTGGGGACTGAGGGCTGTAAGCCCAGAGGATTCCAGGGGCAGGCAAAGAGCAGGGGCAGGGAGAGGAGGAATCTGAAAAAGCAACCTCCTTCAGGCATCTAACTTAGTACCTTAGTGGCCTTTTTATTGGGAAGGCTGTGAAGAGAGGCCCAAGATGGGAACTGTTCCCTCCCTCAACAGCAAGTCTCTGTGACAGAGATCCTCAGGTAAGTCACCAACCCAAGAGGAATGCCAAGTCCCTAGGTCACTATCAAGCAGAGAGGAGGGGACTGGCATAGATGTTACGCCCCTTTCTGGAACATTAGGATGACAACATGGGTTCAGTCATTAGGACTGACAAATGAAGAGCCACATGGAGCCAAGACGCTGCTCACGGAATCTCCCAAGCACAAGGCCAACAGTGCCACCACCACCCTGAAAATGTGCCCGACCACTGAGCTCCTGGGGTCAGAGCTGTATAGACACAGTAGGCAGATGACAATCCCACTTGGTGTGCGTCTGCAGTAGCTCTACCGGCAGGAAGCAGAAGACACTGAGGAGAGATTATGTCAGCAAGACATTCACAGTCTCTGGCTGAAAAATTTAGGAGTAGAGTTTCCAACCTAGGTTAGTTTACTTGATCCCTGCCCATCTCAGTCAATCAATCAATCAATGATCCTGTGGAATAAGTTATTCCTGAAAGGTGTTCTGAGGAGGTAAAATAAAAAAAGGGGATTTGGGGCTGGAGAGATGGCTCAGTGGTTAAGAGCATTGACTGCTCTTCTGAAGATCCTGAGTTCAAATCCCAGCAATCATATAGTGGCTCACAACTATCTGTAATGTGATCTGACACCCTCTTCTGGTGTGTCTGAAGACATTGGCAGTGTACTTACATATAATAATAAATAAATCTTTAAAAAAAAGGGGGGGATAGCTGGGCGGTGGTGGCGCACGCCTGTAATCCCAGCACTTGGGAGGCAGAGGCAGGTGGATTTCTGAGTTCGAGGCCAGCCTGGTCTACAGAGTGAGTTCCAGTACAGCCAGGGCTATACAGAGAAACCCTGTCTCTGGAGAAAAAAAGAAACCAAAAAAGGGGGGGATTCTTAGAGAATCTCCCAGAATGATCATAAGTTCCAGCTGAGGACTGGTTTAGAGACCTTGGCTTCCCTGACACCTGTATAAGAGAGTCTCTCCTATCAGGCAGATGCCTCCATGAGGCTTCCTTCAGGCTTGGGAACCTGGGGACAGAGGGGAAGAACCACCTTGACTCTTGATCCCACCCAGCTGCTGAGAGTCCTTTCCTATTCTTCCTAGCCATATGAAAGGTGATGTTGATCAGTAAATCTGTGTGATCAGTAAAGCCTGAAACCACCAGAGGGCTGTTTGTGGATGGAGATTCCACTTGGTGGCATCCAAGCTAGACAGAAAGAAAGACAGAAAGTATGCAAGGACACTACTATTTTCTCCAGAGGTGAGTGAAGTGGCCGTCAGCATCCAGCAGCTCGGGTTCGGACCCTGAGAGCCAGAGCCTGGTGCAGTGTACTGACACCTCCTCTGAGTGTGGGATGCTGCACAGTGCGCACGCTGTGCCCAACGTCCTGCCGAATTAAATGAACTAAATTCTAAGATGTTTAGCACTTCTACTTATTTATGTGGCTGTGGGTGTGCATTGAGTGTGCAAAGGCACACATACACTTGTGGAGGCTAGAGAACAACTTGTAAGTCAGTTCTCTCCTTCGGTCCTTACCACTCAGCTGGACAGCGGCCATCTTGCTGGCCTATTTATTCTGCATATTTAAGGGATAAACAGCAAGAACACACACAATTCTTTTCTTTAGTATTTTCAGGCTACAAGTGGTTGAATCTGTAGATGTGAACCCAAGGATGCAGTGGTCCATGCATATCTTTGGCTTAGTTGTTTGGAAATCTTGTTGGTGATCTGAGTCTGAGAGAGGGCTGGAGGAAGGTGGGAACCTTGTGACATTCTCAAGCCTGCATTCCTTTCTTTGAATGGACCTACTCATTTCTAGTTAGCAGTTATGTGTTTTCAAATCCTCTTCAAGTGATTCCAGACTTCCCTAGAAATGAAGTCACAGTGTTTTAAGCATCCCAGCCAGGAACCCTGAGTAGAGTGGGTGAATGCAGCCCCAAGTGAAGTGACCCAGCCCACTCCTTCCAGCCTGCCCTCACCCGCTCTCTTGAGGAACGCTAGTCCATTCTCCTTGGGCCTGCCAGCCACCCTCCCCCATGACCTTTCTATTTCTCAATCTTCCAATGAGTTTTCTTTCAAGTAATATTCAGACTGACCATAGCGTTTTAGTGACAATATTTTCAACCCAGATCTGGTATTAAAATTTCCTTCTAGCCGGGCGTGGTGGCGCACGCCTGTAATCCCAGCACTTGGGAAGCAGAGGCAGGTGGATTTCTGAGTTCGAGGCCAGCCTGGTCTACCGAGTGAATTCCAGGACAGCCAGGACCACACAGAGAAACCCTGTCTCGAAAAACAAAACAAAACAAAACAAAACAAAACAAAACAAAACAAAACACCAACAACAACAACAAAAAAAAAACCAAAAAACAAAATAAAATTTCCTTCCTGCTATATATTGAAATAAGATAACCTCAGGATTTTTATTATAAAAAGGCCAGAAAGAATGCTCACATGAGATTCCCTCAGCCCCAGTAAAACAGGGCAACAGATTCCACACAAAGCCCACAGAGGCTGTGGTTACCTGGGCACAGGTGGAATCTGTCCTTTTTAGCTCAGCATCCTAGCTGGGTGTCAGCTGTGACCAAGGCACGCCCTCCTCTCTTGGCCTCTGACTAGAGAGCTGAACCACGTCAGTGTGCCAGAAGGGTGTCTGTGTACTTTACAGATACACGTATCTATTCAGTTTGAAATATTCTGGATTATTTTTAATGACTCCTTAGCAAGGGGGAAAGATTTTCTTCACTATCTGAAAACTATGCAAACAGACCATTTAAGGTGCTCAGCTGGAGGCTGTCCTTTTCTCCTATGATGGAGTCAACCTATCCCTGCTCTCTATGTATTTCATTATGGAGAAGGTTTAGTCTTTCCCATGTAGCATGCTTGCTGGCCTCTTACTAATAGTAATATAGTCATTTGCTGCCACAGCCTGAATAGCCTATGGGAATGCATCCAACAAGAGCAAGGCTAGCATTGCAGGGACTCATCCTTCCGCTTCTTTACTGGAGAAGACTCAGCAAAGCCAATGTGGGTGCTGCTTTGATGTGACTATTAGTGACCTTGGGGACCAGGCTATCACCCTAGACCTGTCTAAGAGTGACCCTGAGTCAGGAACACATGCTCTGGAGGTGACGTTGTGAAGCAGTTTGAGACCTTTTTTTCTAGGTCTGCACACAATGCTCCCATGGACGATTCTGTACCCAACACTCCTTGTAGGTTCTTCCAGGCAGATGGGAAACGACAAGCCTTAGTTCTCCCGTTGGTCCCTAGTATAAACCACCCCATGCCTTTAAAATTCACTCTACACCTGAAGATGCAGGCTCAAGAAGTTTGATATTTACCCAAGGTTTACACTGCCAGTCCAGATCTAGATCCAGTTCTGTAAGACGTGTGGCCTCCACGTATCACCCAGCCCTACCCGGTCTCCCGTGTGTGGTGCAACAGACGGCCCTCCACCACAGTGCACTATTTCTGTCCAGGTGCTAGCCCATCACAGACCCTCCCCTTGCATCCTCACCTGCTCTGAAAAGAGCCCCAGCAGCATAGTGCATGGCCAGCGCGTGCACCAGCTGCCTTGCCGTCGTGAACACTGGTCCTCTTTCAAACACAGCGAAGGAGAGCGGAGTGTGGTCAGAGGCTATGTACAGCCTCAGGGAGGCGTGGACGCTGATGAGCAGGCTCACTGGCTGGATGACCAGCTTCCGGAACTTCACTGGGTTCACCAGTGCCTTGGCGTGCTGTGTCACCTGCACGGGCAGCACCTGCCTCCCTGTAAAGAGCTGTGCATGGTGACTAGCCAGCCTGCCGTGAGGAAGGTAGGTGTCAAACAAAGTTCTGATGTAGTATACAAAGGTGTCTTCCACATACAGCCGTGCTGGTTTCAGTTCAAACGTGACCTCACTGACATCAAGCAGAAAGTCCTTCCCTTCAGACACAGTGAGGCAGAGTTTGATGAAGCAATTCTCCTTGTATTCTTCCAAGTCTTTGCTGGAGACCAGAAGATTCTGCACTCTGGAGTACTGAGCAGGGTCTGTCTTCTCTCCTTGGCAGACCAAGACAGCAAAATGGAAATTGGACTTGTTATAAAGCTGGTTGTCCAGCTGCAGGTCTCCACAGTAGACCTCCACACTGTAAAGCGGGAAGAAGTTGGAGGGAGGCTCTTCCCCTGGGAGGACACCAGGCACAGGAGACACGTGGAGAGAAACATTGTCCAGGGTGAGCCTCAGCAGTTCAGATGGTGCCTGGTGTGTGAGGTCGTCAGATACTGCCAGGCTCAACTGGGTGATGAACATCCTGAAAGTGACCGTCCTCTCCAGAGCTCTAGAGAAAGCACAAAGCTTGTTAGTGTCTATTGTTTCTTTCTAATTTCTGTTTTAGGATGGTGCCTCACTATATACCCCCTGAGGGGAGAACTCAACACGTCTGGACAGAGATAGCTACACTTGATGATTATTGGGAAATGTTCCTGTGAGGACTTCAAGCTCTTATCGTGGTTCTGTATGTGTTATTCTTCATTTTATACACTAATTCTCTCTGATGATGATCATGGCACAAAGAGAAATAACACTCCTTATATTAACAAAGATGAGCTAAGCAGAAAAAATGAGAGGTCAGAATGTGCCTATCAACCCTGCATAGAGCATGTGCCTATCAGCACTGCATACAAGTATGCTCTGCTCTCCCTGTTCCCACTTGTAGAGCTGAAGAGCTCCTGGCCAGGGCCAGGCCCTCTTTGGGGCACTTCAGCATCTCCACTCAGCATTACTAGTATGCCATCGTATCACGTTGCCTTCCTCTGCATTAGTGTCAGTGCAGGAGCGTGCATCCTCTGCATCAGTGTGAGCGCAGGAGCATGCATCCTCTGCATCAGTGTCAGCACAGGAGTATGCATCCTCTGCATCAGTGTCAGCACAGGAGCATGCATCCTCTGCATCAGTGTCAGCACAGGAGCATGCATTCTCTGCATCAGTGTCAGCACAGGAGCGTGCATCCTCTGCATCAGTGTCAGCGCGCAGGAGCATGCATCCTCTGCGTCAGTGTCAGCACAGGAGTGTGCATCCTCTGCATTCATGTCAGTGCAGGAGCATGCATCCTCTGCATCAGTGTCAGCACAGGAGTGTGCATCCTCTGCATTCATGTCAGTGCAGGAGCATGCATCCTCTGCATCAGTGTCAGCACAGGAGTGTGCATCCTCTGCATTCATGTCAGTGCAGGAGCATGCATCCTCTGCATCAGTGTCAGCACAGGAGTGTGCAGTTATTCCTCTCTGAGTGAACAGAGCCTATTATAACCTCACTTCCTCTACTACTTCCCATTTCTCTGATCCTCTTTAGTAAAAACTCAGAAGCATTTCCACAAACATTTTCTTTGATTCCTTTCTTTTCTCTCTGAAACTTGTTGCAAGCAGCTTATGCTCCCCAAATCTGATGAACCCGCCCCATGAAGGTCACTAGTGTTGAAGCGCAAGCCGACTTTCAGCTCGGCACTGCCTGTCAGTAGCCCCTCTTCAGGAGACACACCCTTCCTTGTCTCCCAGCCCTCTGCTTGCACATACCTACTCCTCTGGCTTGCTGCCTTCTGTGCCAGGCTCTCTGTCTGTTTCAGGTCTTAGCACTGGCTGTGTGCTAGGTCTGGAAAGCACGTCCTCCAGTGGATGAGATTCTTAACTGCCTTGCTGTTTTCAAGTTTAAATGCTACTCTATTGAAAAGGTTTCCCTCAAACTAACTTTCCAACAACTCCCCTCTCCCTGTCCCAAGGCGTCAACGCACACATCTTTAATGGCTGTTTTTTATTTATCCCTTAGAGCATTGATCTTCTACTATGCCCATGGAGTTCTTATGCTCCAGCCTCTCCCATTCTGTGCCTGTGAGAATGGAACCTTTCCCTCACTGTTTCCCTATTCCCAGATAGGACCTGATATCCAGCAAGCACTTGAATGCATGGCCCAGGGAAAAGCAAGCCAAGCAAGTATGAATAGACACTGCGCTGTTTTTTGTTTTTTGTTTTTTGTTTTGGTTTTTGTTTGTTTTGTTTTTGTTTTTGTTTTTGGAGACAGGGTTTCTCTGTGTAGCCCTGGCTGTCCTGGAACTCACTCTGTAGATGAGGCTGGCCTCGAACTCAGAAATCCGCCTGCCTCTGCCTCCCAGAGTGCTGGGATTACAGGCGTGCGCCACCACCGCCCGGCCTTTTTTTTTTTTTTTTTTTTTTTTTTTTTCGAAACAGGGTTTCTCTGTGTAGCCCTGGCTGTCCTGGAACTCACTCTGTAGACCGGGCTGGCCTCAAATTCAGAAATCCGCCTGCCTCTGCCTCCCACGTGCTGGGATTACAGGCGTGCACCACCATGCCTGGCTCACTGAGCTGTTCTTACTTGACCTCCAAATGTGTGACCTGCGGCTGCTCTCATTAAGACTCATGCCTTAGATGATATTTCTGAAATACATGTGTAAACCTAAGATTTTGTACTATATAACTTAAATTTTCTTTTCCAATTTTGTTATACTGTTGTTCTCATTCTCTATCTCTCTCTCTCTTTCTCTCTCTCTCCTTCCTTTCTACAAACACTTTTGGACTATGTAAGCATTCCTATCTAATATTATTTGAAGTATTATAAAAAAAATAGCAGAGTCCAAACTAATGAGTTTTTGGTCATATATAGATACAAGAATTATTTATTTATTTATTTATTTATTTATTTAATTTATTATATGTGAGTACACTGTAGCTGTCTTCAGATACCCTAGAAGAGGGCATCAGATCTCCTTTTACATGGTTGTGGGCCACCATGTGGTTGCTGAGATTTGAACTCAGGACCTTCAGAAGAGCAGTCGGAGCTCTTAACCGCTGAGCCATCTCTCCAGCCCAGTTCTATTTTTTTATTGTAACTTAATTTTGTGATTATAAAATACAAAAATGTATTATAGAACATTACTGTGATGGTTTGTATATGATTGGCCCAGGAAGTGAACCTATTAGGAGGTGTGGCCTTGTTGGAGTAGGTGTGTCACTGTGGGTGTGGCCTTAAGACCTTCACCCTGGTTGCCTGGAAGTCAGTCTTCCACTAGTAGCCTTCAGATGAAGATGTAGAACTCTCAGCTCCTCCTGCACCATGCCTGCCTGGATGCTGCCATGTTTCTGCCTTGATGATAATGGACTGAACCTCTGAGCCTGTAAGCCAACCCCAATTAAATGTTGTCTTTTATAAAACTTGCATTGGTCATGGTGTCTGTTCACAGCAGTAAAACCCAAACTAAGACAATTACTATGCAGAAATTATTAAACACTGAAAAACCCACAGTTTGATTTTTTTCCTTTCTCTTCCAGTATTGTCTATTTACACACATGGAACATACATGTCTTTTTATATTTAGCATCATGATAAGCTTGCTTTACTCTACATTAGATCACATGCTTCTAGTCCACTGAAATCAATAACACCTATATCCTGTGATATATTCAATATTTGTATGCTTAATATCACGTCAGTATAATTAACAATGAAATAAACACCTCTGTGTATATCCTGGCCTACTGTTTTCAAGATTTTTTGAACTCTTAAAACTTTTCAAAGTGGAATTTCTAAGCCAGTATTCTCAACCTTCCTAACACTGTGACCCTTTAATACATATCCTCACACTGTAGTGACCCCCAACGATAAAATTATCTTCACTGCTACCTCATAACCTCACCTAACTGTTTGAGAAAGGGTCTCTCTCAACTGTAGCTTTGCACTTGGGCTGGCCTGGCTGGACAGTGAGCCCGCTCCCAGGATCTGTGTGTCTGCAGTCTTTCAGCACTGTGTCTCCAGGCCCACGGTTCTACCTGGCTTTCCCACAGATGCTGACCTCTGTCTACGTGCTTACACGTCTCCCCGCCTCCCTGATGACAGATGCGTATCAAAGGCTCTAGGAGGCATGCTCATATTTACTATTTGCCCTAGCTGCAAAGCCGAGTGGTTTACATAACTGCTTTATGGATTTAGAGATGCTAGCTTGCATCTTACACAAGTCTTAGCTTGAAAATCAGTTTGCTGAACTTATTTTTCAGTTATGCTGAATGGGGAGACTCAAAAGAGGATATATATTATATATATATATATACATTATATATATATATTACATATATATATAATGCTGGAGGTATAACTTAATAACTAGATCTTTATTTTCAGATCACATGATAATTAACCAAAACCTTTAGAATGTATGTGGAGACAACAAGAATGATAGGTAGTAGATTTATTATTTTATGATTGACAAGAATGACAAATACTAAGTTTACAACATTATAAAGAAAGCTTACTATACTGCTGCTAGACAAACAAACCCACCTGCTGGTACTGGTAAAAATGGGTCCTGCTTTTCCTTCCGGAGCTAGAATGATAAAGACTGTGCCACACTGTTGGGCGATGTCCACATACACATAGCCAAAGCCAGTGAGGAATACAACCTGCCAAAACAATGTTCCAAATATGATTAATAAGAAATAATGCCGGGCAGTGGTGGTGCATGCCTGTAATCCCAGCACTTGGGAGGCAGAGGCAGGCGGATTTCCGAGTTCGAGGCCAGCCTGTTCTACAGAGTGAGTTCCAGGACAGCCAGACCTATACAGAGAAACCCTGTCTCAAAAAAACAAAAAAACAAACAAAAAAGAAAGAAAGAAAGAAAGAAAGAAAGAAAGAAAGAAAGGGAGAAAGGAAGAAAGAAGAACACTGTTGAAATGGCTGACTTAAAGTATCTTACGTTCTGATTCAACATGCAAACACTTTCTAACCATGTGTACAGGCTAGCTCGTTGACTTGGGAAAAAAATCAAATCCAGATTTTTCAATCTCTAGGCTGTAGGTTCATAGAAACAATGATGGATGACAGGGCGTGAGTGTCTTCATTCTCTGGGTTTTGGCACTAGCCCCGCGTGGGCTGGAGGCCAGCCATGGGTTCAGTCATTGTGCATATGAATTGCTGTGGAAAAAACTTATAACTCAGGACTGTAAATGCAATGTGAAAACCTTTCAGGTGCTTGCATTTTGACTTACTATCACAGGGACAATCCCACAAAAAACAGAAACAAACAAAAAAACCAAAAAAGCCCTCTCACCAAATCTAGCAATAAGCCCCAATATCCCTCACAAGACCAAAGATTTCAGTATGTTCATTTGCTTAGTTTCAAAGTTTTTTTTCAGCCACGAGAAAGCTAATGAATAAAAGAGGCTCTGCTATCTCAGGAGCCAGGTGCCTGCCCAGCAGAACAGATGTCCTTTTGCATTAGACACCAGTGTTACCTAAATGGATAAATATGTGAAACAGACCAGAACTATCTGAAAAACAACTGCAAGAACATCGTGTTCACAGCTAAGGTTACCTGAGGGAAGAGGCAAGAGCCTCCATGTGCTTGAATGCTGGGCCTCATGATCTGCAGAATCACACAGGTCCAAGTCTGGACCCTTCATAATGGTCAAGACAGTGACAAAAGAGCACAGACTGAGTCCCTAGATGAGGAAACGAAGCTAGATGTTTGCCTGTTGAGCAGTGAATGTGTTCTAATGGCACACAAAGGTACCATGGAGTGTTTACATAGACTCATGGGAAAGAGTCGTGGACTTGCACTTGGAAGCAATATCAAGGTTCCTGAGCTTTTTTTTTTTTTTTCTCCCTGAGACAGGGTTTTTCTGTATAGCTTCGGCTGTCCTGGAACTCACTCTGTAGAACAGGCTGGCCTCGAACTCAGAAATCTGACTGCCTCTGCCTCCCAAGTGCTGGGATTACAGGCGTGCGCCACCACGCCCGGCTCCCTGAGCCTCTTTGACTATGGCTCCTTCCACAGAAATTCTGACCGCCACAAGCTTCCAGGGCACCTGGATGTCATCCTGCCTTTTCTTTGTCCCCACTGTGATGAGGGCCTCTGCCCTGCTACTGTTAAAGTCTCACTCTCACCTGCTTCACCTCCACTCCTGGGCTCTCTACCTAGAAGACTCCCCAAACCACCTCAAAACACACATGTGCATCTCTAATAGTTTGAAGGATACCTTATTCTAGGAAGTTGTTACGGTTCTATTCCCCTCCTTAGCTCTGCATTCTAAAAGCAGTTAAACACACTTCTACATGAGCATAAAGCCTACTATTTATTAACTATTTACAGATCTGACTCAATCACTGGAGTCTAAACTTTTTGAGAACAAGAAAAAGCCAGTTTGCTGTGCTTGTCTTCTCTATAGCCACGTCTCCCCAACTGCTTTCCAAAAAATATTTCAAAGGACTCTGTATCCTGAATTTTCTCCAATTGTTCCAAGAATTAATTTGATTTTTTAAAAGATTTATTTATTGTTATATATAAGTACACTGTAGCTGTCTTCAGATACCACAGAAGAGGGCCTGAGATCTCATTATGGATGGTTGTGAGCTACCATGTGGTTGCTGGGATTTGAACTCAGGACCTTCAGAAGGGCAGTTGGTGATCTTAACCATTGAGCCATCTCACCAGCCCTAATTTGATTATTATAAAAATTAAATGTTTCATCTTAAAATCTAAAACTCTAATCCCAGCACTTGGGATGCAGAGGCAGGTGGATTTCTGAGTTCGAGACCAGCCTGGTCTACAAAGTGAGGTCCATGACAGCCAGGGCTACACAGAGAAAACCTGTCTCGGAAAAAAAACCAAAACCAAACCAAACCAAACCAAACCAAACCAAACCAAACCAAACCAAACCAAACCAAACCAAACCAACCCCCCCCCCAAAAAAAACCACCAAAAAAAAAAATTTAAAACTCAATCAATTATCAGAGAAACATTCCCTGCTATAAAAGCCACCTCTTGGCTGGCCAGACGGCTCAGCAAGTAAAGGTGCTGGTTATCACAGCCAACGAACTGAGTCTGATCTCTGAGATCTACAAGACAAAAAAAAGAGAGATCTATTTGAGAAAAGAAGAAAATCTAAGCTGCCTTCTCTCGCTGACCTTGGCTCCCATGTGTACTTACCTACACTAAATAAAGGTAATTTAAAAGAAAATCAAAGACATTCTCTGTAAGAAAGCTTTCCTCCTATTTAACTATCCAGTCACCCTGTGTAGGACAGTTCTCCATCTGGCGACAGTTCTGTGTTACTAACTTGGTGTAACCCTTTAAAGCTCCCTGTCAGTCTGTCCTTGACTGTACCCCTAGGATCCAGAGTTCTAGCATAGTCAGCATACCTCAAGGAAGGAAATAAAATGGTCAGAGCAGGGAACTAGTTAGTGTTCAGCTCATCCTCAAAGAAATCTCCAGGGAATAGGAAATGAAGATGTTTAAATAATCTTAAGATAATACAGACAAGGCTGCCTGATGGATTGAATTAAGTACTCAAGGGACTTTTGATAGCAAGAAAATTAACTTAAACTTTAAAGGTACTTCTGACTAAATGTCTGGACTTTGATTTTTGCTGTCTATGGCCCCTTCCCGCAACACTGAGAATGAAAAAAAAATCTTGACTCAGAGCACCTCTCCTCAGAGCACCACTCCTCAGAGCACCTCTCCTCAGAGCACCTCTCCTCAGAGCACCTCTCCTCATAGCACCTCTCCTCAGAGCACCTCTCCTCAGAGCACCTCCCTCAGAGCACCTCTCCTCAGAGCACCTCTCCTCAGAGCACCTCTCCTGGCTTCTTCTGTAGTCAGAGCCACAAACCTCAACTTTGTACAGAGCAGAGGACTGAGCAGGAATTAGCTACTTGTGGTAATTTGAATAAGAATTGCTTCCCTAGACTTTTAAATTTGAGTCCTTGGCCCCTGTGGATGAAAGTGTTTATGGAGGGTGAGGAGGTGTGTCCTTGGAGGAGATGATCACTGGAAAACTTCCCTAACCTAAAGAAAGAGATGCCCATGAACACACAAGAAGCCTACAGAACTCCAAACAGACTGGACCAGAACAGAAAGTCTTCCACGCACATAATAATCAAAACACCAAATACACTAACAAAGAAAGAATATTAAAAGCAGTAAGGGAAAAAGGGCAAGTAACTTATAAAGGCAGGCCTATCAGAATTACACCAGACTTTTCACTAGAGATGATGAAAGCTAGAAGATCCTGGGCAGATTTCATACAGACCCTAAGAGAACACAAATGGCAGCCCAGACTACTATACCCAGCAAAACTGTCAATCACCATAGATGGAGAAACCAAGCTATTCCATTAAAAAAAAATTTATACAATATCTTTCCACAAACCTACAAAGGATAATATATGGAAAATGCCAACACAAGGAGGGAAACAACACCCTAGAAAAAGCAAGAAAGTAATCTTCCAACATACCCAAAAGAAGATGACAACACAACATAAAAATAACATCAAAAATAACAGAAAGCAACAATCACTATTCTTTAATATCTCTTAACATCAATGGACTCAATTCCCCAAAAAGACATAGACTAACAAATATTTTTCATATAAATATTCAATTTTAATCAGAAAATGTTTGTAATTCCTCTTTCAATTAATTTAGTAATTTTTATGTCTACCATTTTATCTGTATTATTTTTCATGATAATCTTCAGCTTTAACATGTTTTTCCATATATTTCTTTTATTTTATCAGAAATGTTTCATGAAATCTCTGATTTTTTCAGAAAATGTTTTTAATTCCACCTTCAATTAATTTAGAAAGGCTTTTTATGTCTACCATTTTATCTGTATAATGTTCCATGAAATAGTCAATTTTAACGTGTTTCTCTATATTTCTTGAATTTTATCAGGAACATTTTCCATGTAAATCTTCAATTTTACCTGAAAATGTTTATAATTCCACTTTCAATCAACTTAGGAATAATTTTATGCCTACCATTATTATATCAATAGAAAATTTTCCATGATAATCTTCAATTTTAACATGTTTTTTTCTACATTTTTTACAATTTTATCAGAAATATTTTCCATGTAATATTTCTACTTCCTTTTTCAATTAATTTAGCAATGTTTATGTCTACTACTTTACTCTTCAATTTTCCATGAAAATTATCAATTTTAACGTGTTTTTCCATAAATCTCTCCTATTTATCAGAAATATTTTCCATGTAAATCTTCAATTTCATCATAAAATGTTTTTACTTCCTTTTTCAATAAAACAAGCTTTTCAAAATAAATAAATAAATAAAAATAAAAATATTGGGATAATACTTTATCATTGTAAATTAGCATTATGAAATTGGGAGTTTTATAACATAAAGATGTTTGGTTAACTATTCAAGTTTAAGAGTCATGCTTTACTGGATACTTGGAAGGAGTGGTGCAGAGGACTGTCAGGGCGGAACTCTTATTAATTATTACACATTACAAGAATTAATCATCTGCCGGGCGGTGGTGGTGCATGCCTTTAATCCCAGCACTTGGGAGGCAGAGGCAGGCAGATTTCTGAGTTCAAGGCCAACCTCGTCTACAGAGTGAGTTCCAGGACAGCCAGGACTACACAGAGAAACCCTGTCTCAAAAAACCAAAACCAAACCAAACCGAAACAAAACAAAACAAATCCCCCCCCCAAAAAAATAAAAGAATCAATCATCAGAGAAGATAAAATCATAACCTTCAATTGCTCACAAAAGTACAGTATGTATATAGTAAGACAAATGAACAGCTTTAAAAAGGTATGTGATGGGGGCTGGAGAGATGGCTCAGATTTAAGAGCACCAACTGCTCTTCCAGAGGTTCTGAGTTCAGTTCTCAGCAATCACATGGTGGCTCACAACCATTTGTAATGGGGTCTAGTGCCCTCTTCTGGTGTGTCTGAAGAGAGCAATGGTGGTGTACTCATATGCATAAATAAATAAATAAATAAATAAATCTTTAAAAAAAAAAACCCAACATCAAGAATGTTGTTTCCATTTTCCTTAGCATTTTTGGGCAGCACATCCGGGGCACAAGACAGGCAGATGATGTAAACAGCTAACTTTGAAAAACAGCTCTGTGGCAGACCTCTGGTGCCCTGTGTCTCGCTCTCCACAGCACATAGTGTCACAGAACGTCACTACGCAGGCCATCTTACCTCTATGCAGGGGGTTGGCAACTTCTCATTTAACATTAAGTATTCACGGCAGCTTTATTTCCTGTCGAGGTATGGTGAGCATATATTCTACATATTCATCCAAGCCAGTAAGAAGTATGTTGAGTGAGAAAACACAGGGTTCTCCTAGACACTTTCTTTATAACTGGGTTAAATCACCCAGTAGCACACCAGAAAATATTTTTATCTATTCCATGGATCTATTGTATTGTAACACAATGTTCCCCAAAGCACTTAAACTGTGCTGAACATATGTCATATCTAAAACTATCATGAGATACATCTACTAAGGGCCTTACTGAACCAGCACATGGATGACAATCAGTGTATATTGGTACATACCGCAGGAGTTGACATGAACACTACTGCTTGACACACCTGGTCTCTAGCCTCCATCTAGGAATTTGAATATGGAAGACATTGTCAAAGTGAGTGAGGGAGTTAGAAACTGTGTAGGTAGAGGAGCTGCTTGCTTGCTTCTCTCATACATCCCAACTCCCTGTTGGAGCCAGAACTGATACCAGCAAACTTTCAAGTGCCCTCCAAGTGGCCTGCCTGGTCTAGAGTTTCCTATGTGTTATAATTTGTCACAGCCATTTCAAAGATAGTCAGGAGCAGAAATTTCTATGAAACGTCTTTCTTTCTTTTCTTTTCTTTTCTTTTCTTTTCTTTTCTTTTCTTTTCTTTTGTTTCTTTTTTGTTTGTTTGTTTGATTTTTGAGACAAGGTTTCTCTGTATAGCCCTGACTGTCCTGGAACTCACTCTGTAGACCAGGCTGGCCTCAAACTCAGAAATTCGCCTGCCTATGCCTTCCAAGTGCTGGGATCAAAGGTGTGTGCCACCACTGCCCGGCCTGAAATGTCTTTCAAAAAGTATATAGCTGGTGAAATCATACCCAGAATATGTGCTGTTCTCTTTTTATCTCCCTATCAAAGCTTTCCTTTCATCCTAGAACTCTTTCTCCTTTCCTTTCTGGGAGATCTAACTCATTTCATACCCTTAGCTACTATCTATTGCCTGATCACTCCCAGTTGTCTTTCAAGCCCTCACATTTCTCCTAAGCTCCAAATTTGCATCTTTTCCCACCAACCAAACCTCTCAGCTCAGAGACTTTACAAGCATCTCTACCTCAAACTGCCTCCAATTGTCTGAGTGAGAACCATGCGTCTTAACATTTCCACTGTACTGGTCACTGATCTCTACTTGGTGGGGGGAAAATCCCCTCTAGATTTATGAGTAGATCTAGGGGCCAACTGGCTGATTACATTCTGTAAGCTGCAGCCTCTCATCAGCAAATAAATTAAAAAACAAAATTGGCCTGACCATCTGAGAGCCTGTGGTGATCAACGATCTTAGACTTACTATACCCAAATACACTTTATTTAGTCAAGTCTTTGAGTTGAAACAGATACCTTATTTGGGGACATGGTAGTATTGTCATGTTCTTGTTACCCTGATGCTTAAAGAGTGTAGAGAAGAGGATCCTTGGGGGCTCCCAAGCTGACTAGCATAGTAAGCCTCAGCTTCCAGAGAGACACTGTCTCAGTCTTTTTTTTTCTTCTTCTCAGAAATAACATGACAGGAGGTAAAAAATGGCTTCATGGGTAAAGTACCTGCAAACTGATCATGAGGATTAGAGCTTAGATCCAAGAGCACAAGAAGCTAGATATAGTGGTATGTGCCTATAATCTCGCTATTCCTAGAGCGGGGTGGAAGGTGGAGATAGGAAAATCTCTGAAGAGATCCTACCTCAAATAAAGGAGAAGGTAAGGACTATGACTTCCACATGTGTGTGTCCATACTCATATGCATGCACATGTGTGTGCACATGTACAAGAATAAAATGAAGTTACCTTGCATAAACTAATGACTTCTCATGACTTTAGGTTGAAGCCCATCATTTTTGCAAGGTCACACACAGTCTTATTAAGTCCTGAATGCCTTAGAACTCTGTCTTCTCCTTTTCTTTCAGTACACCACAACCACCTTGGCATTTAGTGTCCTAAAGGGAATATGTTCCAATTTGAGTTTTGACGATTCCAACATGTTCTTTCTGCTTAGAAAATTCTCCCCTTCTCTTGTCTAATTCCTGCCTCTATGGCCTTGGAGGTGCTGATGGCAGGCCCTTGCCCAGGGGCATGGCTCCTAGTCCCCAGCTTCCTCTTTTTTTTTTTTTTTAATTTTTTTATTCTATATTCTATGTTTACATTCCAAAGGCTTTCCCCTTTCCCAGTTCCCCCCACCCCACCATATGTCCCATAAGTCCTCCCCCCCCCACCAACTATTCCCCAATCACTCCCCCCCCCCAATTTCTCTGTTCTGGTACTCTCCTACAAAACTGGATCCAGTCTTTTCAGGACCAGGGTCCTCTCCTTTCTTCTTCTTGGGAATCATTTGACTTGCTAATTGTGCCTTGAGTAGTTAGGGCTTCTGGGCTCATTAATATCCACTTATCAGTGATTGCATTTCATGTGTATTCTTTTGTGACTGGGTTAACTCGCTTAGGATGATATTTTCCAGATCTAATCATTTGCCTACAAATTGCATGAATTCATTATTTTTAATTGCGGAGTAGTATTCCATTGTGTGAATATACCACATTTTCTGTATCCATTCCTCCTTTGAGGGATATCTGGGCTCCTTCCAACTTTTCTGTATAGTTCTTGCTGTCCTGGAACTCACTCTGTAGACCAGGCTGGCCTCGAACTCAGAAATCCGCCTAACTCTGCCTCCCAAGTGCTGGGATTAAAGGTGTGCGCCACCACCGCCCGGCTTCCTTTAAGGGCACCTGTTTCCCTTCTTTACAGCACTTTGACAGTTTGCAATAATATGATTGCTTGCTCTTACTAATGACTGACTCTTTCACATGTAAAGTTGACAGCTTTATTACTGCTATATATCCTGAATCTAGTATTTGTTGGCTGGATGAAGCAGGCTGTTAATATTTGCTAGATATATGGTAACCTCTGTGCGCTTTCTGTATCTTACTTTGACTTTTAAAATATCCCATTGCCTAACTACCAAAAATAAGATTCTGACTACCAGAAATTGAAATCTGTATGCCACCACCACTACAGGCACCAAACAGTTCTGCTGATAGGATCAAAGTAATGACAAAATTATCCATGTAAATTTGTTCTGTAGGCTCAAAGAATCCTTCTTTCTGAGGTTATAAGAAATGTAATCCCCATCAAAATCCCAAATCAATTCTTCATAGATCTAGAAAGAGCAATTCTCAAATTCATCTGGAGTAACAAAAAACCCAGGATAGCTAAAACTATTCTCAACAATAAAAGGACTTCTGGGGAAATCAATATCCCTGACCTCAAGCAGTACTACAGAGCAATTGTGTTAAAAACTGCATGGTATTGGTACAGCGACAGGCAAGTAGATCAGTGGAATAGAATTGAAGACCCAGAAATGAACCCACAGACTTATGGTCACTTGATCTTTGATAAAGGAGCTACAACCATCCAGTGGAAAAAAGATAGCCTTTTCAACAAATGGTGCTGGTTCAACTGGAGGTCAACATGCAGAAGAACGCAACTTGACCCATTCTTATCACCTCTACTAAGCTCAACTCCAAGTGGATCAAGAACCTCCACATAAAACCAGACACACTGAAACTAAATAGAAAAGAAACTGGGGAAGACCCTGGAGGACATGGGCATAGGGGGAAAAGTTCCTGAACAGAACACCAATAGCTTATGCTCTAAGATCGAGAATTGACAAATGGGACCTCATAAAATTACAAAGTTTCTGTAAGGCAAAGGACACTGTCGGAAGGACAAAACGGCAACCAACAAATTGGGAAAAGATCTTCACCAATCCCACATCGGACAGAGGGCTAATATCCAATATATACAAAGAACTCAAGAAGTTATACTCCAAAGAACCAAATAACCCTATTAAAAATGGGGTACAGAGCTAAACAAAGAATTTTCACCAGAAGAAATTCGAATGGCCAAGAAGCACCTCAAGAGATGTTCAACATCATTAGTCATCAGGGAAATGCAAATCAAAACAACCCTGAGATTCCACCTCACACCAGTCAGAATGGCTAAGATTAAAAACTCAAGAGACAACAGGTGCTGGCGAGGATATGGAGAAAAAGGAACACCCCTCCACTGTTGGTGGGATTGCAAGATGGTACAACCGCTCTGGAAATCAGTATGGCGGTTCCTCAGAAAATTGGGCATGACACTTCCAGAAAACCCTGTCGTACCACTCCTGGGCATATACCCAGAGGATTCCCCTGCATACAATAAAGACACATGCTCCACAATGTTCATAGCAGCCTTATTTATAATAGCCCGAAGTTGGAAGGAGCCCAGATGTCCCTCAAAGGAGGAATGGATACAGAAAATGTGGTATATTTACACAATGGAATACTACTCAGCAATTAAAAATAATGAATTCAAGCAATTTGTAGGCAAATGGTTAGATCGAGAAAACATCATCCTAAGTGAATTAACCCAATCACAAAAGAATACACATGAAATGCAATCACTGATAAGTGGATATTAAAGAGCCCAGAAGCTCTGAATACTCAAGGCACAATTAGCAAATCAAAAGATTCCCAAGAAGGAAGGAAGGAGAGGACACTGGTCCTGAAAAGACTGGATCCAGTGTTGTAGGAGAGTACCAGAACAGAGAAGGGGTTGGGGGGTGAGTGGGGAATGGGCAGAGGGAAGAGGACTTATGGGACACAGGGTGAGGAGGGAACTGGGAAAGGGGAAAGCCTTTGGAATGTAAACAAAGAATATAGGAAAAAAAAGTAGTCTAAGATCACCAAGGCCTGGTGCTAGTCCTGGCAGCCAGCCCATGATTTTATGTGCACATACAATTGTGTACATATAAATATCAGGAAAATAGAAATGAATGTGTGCAGAGAATGAAAGGAGAGAGTGGGAAGGAACATGGGTGAGAAAAGGGAGAGTATCTGTGTGTGAGTGTTGTGTTGAACACACAGGATGTGCATGTGTAGGGTCTGGATGGTTAGCTCAGTGGTTAAGAGAGCTTGCTGCTCTTCCAAAGGGCTTGAGTTCAGTTCCCAGAGCCTATACGGAATGGCTCACAACTACCTGTAACTCTAGTTCCCAGGGATCTGATGCCCTTGTCTGTCCTCCCCGGGTACTGCACTAATACGCAGACACCCACCACATAGAGTAGATCTTAGTGTACACACACACACACACACACACACACACACAAGATGTACCTGGCAACAGCTGGGTAGGTCTGACCCATCATGAGAGGGGCTGCTTGCCCTCTCTCTCTCCTCCTTTGCCTCTCTCCCCCCTCCCCATGTGCTCATGGCTGATCCCACTGAGGCACCCCCTTCCCCACACCTCACTACACCACCATAGAACATATTCCCCCTCTATCTTTTTATAAACACAACACCCTTAACACATTTTTGAGTGATTTCACTGTTTATTTAGGTCAGGGTTGAAACTCATGTCCTGTCCCTCAGATCTGGAGGACAAGGCTGCTACCCAGGGCTGCTTTCCCACCAGGACTCAGCCATTTCTCTCTGGTTTATATGACTCGGCATTATTGAGGGTATATGTGAGAAGGTCTGAAAGCCACCTTAGTTCAGAGGAGGAAATGCACCCCAGTCTGCAAGACATGTGGCGCACAGCTCCTAGAAGATAAACGGGGAGAAGGTGTTGGGAAGACGCCTCTGCTGAGCTTTGCAGCACCCTCAGTACAGGTCGAGAAGCTGAAAGCGAATGGGAACTCCCGAAATGTAGTCTGGCAGGGAGCGTGCCTATGGGAAAGCATTCCCTAGCCACACAGAAGTAAGATTTAAAAAATCTTCATGCTGACGCAGCGAGTCCCAGGATTTCTTTTGTCTAGTGCTGAGACTGTAGACATCTGAGGCTGCATGGGCATTCTGGGTCTTCAGCTCACATGAGAGCTGCTGACCTGAAAGCTCACTCTGGGACCCTGGGCCAGCACAAAGCAGGTGGGCAGAGTGAAGGGCTCTCCAGGCCGCTCAGCAGGTCTTCCTTCTGTTCCTGACCTTGTGTCTGCTTTACAGCGACTGCCTTCTCAGACCCCTCCCACTTTTCTCATAGTAGATTGTATACTTCATAAACTCTACTCTAGAAGAACCCAGTCACTTAAGTTTTCAGCCTTGCCCTCCATGGCCCCGTCTACTCCTGCCTCTTTCCCTTCCTGAGTGGAGTTCCTCTGCTTGTCCCTTGGGTCTCTCTCTGGGTACTGTGTCATTCACCATCTTCTCTTCTCTTCTCTTCTCTTCTCTTCTCTTCTCTTCTCTTCTCTTCTCTTCTCTTCTCTTCTCTTCTCTTCTCTTCTCTTCTCTTCTCTTCTCTTCTCTCCTCCTCCTCCTCCTCCTCCTCCTCCTTCTCTCTCTCTCTCTCTCTCTCTCTCTCTCTCTCTCTCTCTCTCTCTCTCTCTCTCTCTCCTCTTCTTCCTCCTCCTCCTCCTCTTCTATTTATTTATCTTATGTATATGAGTACTCCATTGCCTTCTTCTGACACACCAGAAAAGGGCATCAGATTCCATTATAGATGGTTGTGAGCCACCATGTGGTTGCTGGGAATTGAACTCAGGACCTCTGGAAGAGCAGTCAGTGCTCTTAACCCCCGAGCCATCTCTCCACCATCTTCTTACTTGTTCTTCTCCTGTGTTGTGAACACTTCTTTCTACACTGTCCTCACCCCAAGAGAGAGCAGTTCTCACTGCCTCTGTCTTCAGGCCTTCGACTTGTTCCAGCCAGTTGAGTCTCACTACCTCACTCTGCCTTTGTTCTCACTCTGCAGGCTCTTTCTGGGCCATTTCCTGACACAGGTGGGCTCTTTCCTCTGGGCTCTTTTGGTGCTCTGTGCTTGCAGGCCACATCTGAGATTCTCATGGACTCCTGTACAAAACTTTTGGTAACTATTGCTTCTTACTCAATATATTCCTTTGGTCATTAACTTATTCAGCTGGTCTTTATTAGATCTTAGTGTGTTGACAGGCACTCGGCCATAGGCTGAGGATAGGGTATGTATTTAACTACTAAGAATGTGAGAGAAAATTATTTAAGTAAAAATCAGGTGGCTATCAATAGATTAATGGTTGAAGAAAACATATCTACATATCCATCAGTCTATATCTATCTATCTATCTATCTATCTATCTATCTATCTATCCATCCATCCATCCATCCATATGTATCCCCACATGGACCATTATTCAGACATAATTACAGAACTAAATTATGTCACTTGCAGGAAAATAGATGGGACTGGAGATCATCACATTAAATGAAATGAACTAGATCCAGGAAAACAAGTACTGTATGTTTTCTTTTTTTTTTCTTTTTCTTTTCTTTTCTTCTCTTCTCTTCTCTTCTCTTCTCTTCTCTTCTCTTCTCTTCTCTTCTCTTCTCTTCTCTTCTCTTCTCTTTCTTCCTTCCCTTCCCTTCCCTTCCCTTCCCTTCCCTTCCCTTCCCTTCCCTTTTCTTTCTTCCTTCCTTCCTTCCTTCCTTCCTTCCTTCCTTCCTTCCTTCCTTCCTTCCTTCCTTTCTTTCTTTCTTTCTTTCCTGTTTTTTGAGACAGGGTTTCTTTGTGTAGTCCTGGCTGTCCTGGAACTCACTCTGTAGACCAGGCTGGCCTCGAACTCAGAAATCCACCTGCCTCTGCCTCCCAAGTGCTGGGATTACAGGCGTGCACCACCACGCCCGGTTTATATGTTTTCTTTCATATATAATCCAAGGATATGATATATATGTATGAAATTGTAAAAAAAAAAGACAAAAATCCTAGTAAAAGCATTTACATGCAGTTTGGTATTAGAGACACTTGTGAGTGTGGTGACTTTTCAACTTCTTTGTAATGTAAACATCATTGCAATGGTTTGTGTTAGCATTGTGTAAGTTTTATATTTTTCATTCTCATTGAATAAATATTACATAGAGAATTCTGGATGTTTAATGCTTAGAAAGAAAAGAGTAAGTAAAACTACAAATGCAGTACAAGCACAGAGAGGGCCCAAAGAGGGGGCAAGAGAGGGTCAATGGGCTCCCATACCTCCTGAGAGGAGCGAGAGTGCCCTGAGGGCCAGGAAAGAATAGTCAAGGGTAAGTATCTAAGTGAGGAGAAGCCCAGGAAGCACATGCAGGCAGGGCTGGATACAATCTAGTCCTTTTAAGTGCATGGGATGTAGGTCATGCTACTGCTGGAGGGCTCCCACTTCTAGAACAAGTTGTAATTACTTTGGCTGTTTTAAAGCTTAAAGAGGGTGTTCAGGACAATGTCAGGCAGACAGTGGCTGTTACATGATAACTATTATTATCATCATAATGTTTTATACTTTAACATATTTATAGACATTATTATAAGAGGTCATATTTTGACAGCTTTTGTGAAGAACAAATAATGTGAAAGACCTTTAAGAAAGTGTAAGCATGATTTATTCAGCTATAAAAAGCAACAAAGCGCCAGGGGGTGGTGGTGGCACACACCTTTAATCCCAGCACTTGGGAGGCAGAGGCAGGCGGATTTCTGAGTTTGAGGGCAGCCTGGTCTACAGAGTGAGTTCCAGGACAGCCAGGGCTACACAGAGAAACCCTGTCTCAAAAAACAAAACAAAACAAAACAAAAAAACAAAAAAACAAAAAAAAAAACCAAAAACAAACAACAACAACAACAAAAAAAAACCCATAAAAACAAAAACAGACAATATTGTCAGTGAGATAAACCAGGCTCTAAGAACAAATACTTCATTATTTTCCTTATCTGAGATTCTTAGAGTTGACAAATTTTAGAGAAACAGAAAGCGTAATAGAGGCACCGAGGCCAGGGAGAGGAAGATGAGTTTGTTTGGTGGTGAAAAGCCCTGAAATTAGGTAGTCTCATGTGGTAAGACTTGGTCTGCAGCTGATGATGCTACTGAGGTGAGTGGACTGTGAGGTGCTAGGTTCATTAATGGAGCCAGTATTTCTAGTTCCTAGCTGAATGAACAGGGTACTAGGAAGTGGGTCTTCTTTTTCCCCACATCCTCTCCAGCAACTGCTGTCCCCTGAGTTTTTCATCTTAGCCATTCTGACTGGTGTAAGGTGGAATCTCAGTGTTTTGATTTGTATTTCCCTGATAACTAAGGATGCTGAACATTTATTTAGGTGCTTTAGAGCAATTTGAGTTTCCTCATTTGAGAATTCCCTGTTTAGCTCTATTGTTGTTTGGACTGCAAGCTAGTAAAACCACTCTGGAAATCAGCTCCATTGTTGGTGGGACTGCAAGCTGGTAAAACCACTCTGGAAATCAGTTTGGCGATTCCTCAGAAAATTAGACATAGTACTACCAGTGGACCCAGCTATACCACTCCTGGGCATATACCCAGAAGATGCTAAGGACACATGCTCCACTATGTTCATAGCTGCCTTATTTATAATAGCCAGAAGATGGAAAGAACCCAGATGTCCCTAAACAGAGGAATGGATACAGAAACTATGGTATATATACACAATGGAGTACTATTCAGCTATTAAAAACAATGAATTCATGAAATTCTTAGGCAAATGGATGGAACTAGAAAGTGTCATCCCGAGCGAGGCAACCCAATCACAAAAGAACACACATGGTATGCACTCACTAATAAGTGGATGTTAGCCCAAAAGCTCAAAATAAACAAGTTACAATTCACCAAGCTTAAGAAGAAGGAGGACTTAAGTGAGGGTGCTTTGGTTCCTCTAAGAAAGGGAACAAAACTTGTATTTGGTAATGCAAGGAGTGTATATCAAAAGGAGCAGGCCAGGGCTGTCTCTGGAGGGGCCCTGCCAGAGCTGTACAAATACAGAGGCAGATGCTAGCAACTAACTATTGGATTGGGCATGGGGTCCCCAGTGGGAGAAGCTGGAGGATGGTCCAGAGGAGCTGAAGGGGTTTACAGCCCAATAGAAGAACAATGATTTGGGCCACCCACATGCCCCAAGACTCCCAGGGACTGAACCATCAACCAAAGGGCACACATAGTTCCAGACAAAAATGTGGCAGAGGAAGGCCTTGTTGGGCATCAGTGGGAGGAATGGTCCTTGGTTGGGTAAAGGCTCAGCAGAGGCCCAAAGGGAAACTGAGTAAACAAGGGAGTATGTTGGGTGGAGAGGTATATGCGTGGAAGCAGGGGGAAGGAGGAGGGGAGGGGTTGGGGGGGTCTTAGGGAAGGGGGGATATCGGGAAAGGTTTTACCATTGGCAATGTAAATGAAGACGATATTCAATAAAAAAAATAAATTAAAAAAAAAAAAAAGGAAGTGGGTCTTAGTCTACCGCAGGCCCCTGCAGGCACGCCACAGGGGTGAGTCTTGGGGCTCTTCTCTCTCCCTGCTTGCTGCACTCCCTGGTGAGTGGCTTTCCTCTCCATAGGCTCACCTTTCCACAGTCTTACACCCGGCCTTGCCTGTCACTGGCCTAAGAGCATTAGAGCTAGCTGAAGTGAAAAGCTCTGAAACCACGAGCCAAAATAACCATTTTCCTTTAAGCCGACAGATTTTCTCAGGCATCTGTTATGTGACAGAAGCTGGAGAACAGTGTGGTGACTGTACAGCACTACAAATATAGTTCAGAGTGAGCACGACACAAAGGAAAGGTTAGGTTCAATGTCATCTTCAATATAAATAATACCAGGAACACCTAGAGGAATGTAAGATATTCAGTGCTGAAGGCTAAAGACATATTTATGGAATGCTGAAGTCTAAAAACATATTTATGTTTTTGTAGATTACTAGCATAAACATACATATTTGAAAATTGGCATACTTTAAAAGAAAGAATTAACCAAGAGTTAACATTATAACCATCCTAAAATGTGGACAGCTGAACTGTGTATATAAAGGAGCCTATAAATTTATTTTATCTTTGACACTTTAGATCTGAGATGAATTCATTTTACCACATACCGTCCTTCAGCATTTATTTTTCATTTTTGACATTCCTTTCCTCCCTCTCTCTTTTGTCTGTATGTCTACATATGCTAGGGCATGTGTATGGAGGTCCCAGGCTGTGTGTGGGAGGTGGTTCTCTCTTTCTCCCACATGTGCCCTAGCCATTACACTAGGGTCATTGGGCTCAGCGGCAGGAGCGTTTGCCTGTCCAATGAGCTCACCATCTAGAAACCTGAGCTCAGTATCTATGATCCATATGGAGGAAGGAGAGAATGGGCTCTCGCAGGTTGTCTCTGGCTTGCACATGTTCACCATGGTGTATGCATGCTCACACACATACACAAATGATACACAAGGACAGAGGGAGGAAGGGAGGGAGGGAGGGAGGGAAGGAAAGCAGGCAGGCAGGCAGCAAGCTAGCTAAATCAGGGGTAAACATAACCAACCTGTGTTCCCTGACTGTTGATGTCCACAGGGTCGCTCCACTCGGCTGTCATTTCTTCCGAGTCTATTCTCAGAAAGAGGCTGGGAAGTAAGTCCTTGGTCTTGCAGTCTGGGTAACTGATAATCTGGTGATACAGCTCATGGTGAACTGAACTTTCCGGAGGAATTTTTTTGCAATAAACTTCAAACTTTGGAATATCTGAAAAGTTAAAGGGGGGGGCAGGGAGCACATGCAGACATGGTTTTAGGGATGTCAAACAATGTGGCAGGAGTGAGAGATACATTAGTATTTTTCATAGGACCGCAGGTATCGATCACATCAAAATTTCCCAAGACTCTAGTCTCCTGCTGTTTTGTTTCAGGGCTATGAACTTACCTCTGATGTTCTCCTTTACGAGCATCGGTACTGGGCATCTGTTGTGGAGAACTACTCGAGGACTTGGGTCTTCAGAGAGGGTGATGTAAGTGACTCCACAGTGCTCCTGATATGTCAGTGCTATTGGCCTGGAGCAGACAGCAGCAGACAGCATGGCTTCAGACACAGGCTTCCCTCCAGCTCGTGTTTATTTGAACATACAGTAGTTCAGACTCTGGAACATTGCTTTTCTAACTCAGAGGGTATGTTTTCCAGAAAAGGAGCCCGTCTCTCATTTAATAGTTGATGTACATGTATATAGGTTTACTAACTAAATAGTAGTGGTAATATTCATTTACAGTAAAATACTAAAAAATTCGAGAAAGGATGTTAAATTAAACCCTCCACAACACTATCGTCGAGCTGCGGCTAACCTGTGCTAACTGTGCTTGTGGCCCTTGTCCTCAGTGGCTATTAAAAGAAATTGTGTGAGGCTGGCTTGCCTGCCCACAAATGAAGCCACCCAGCAGCTTTCTAGTCCATGTGAGGGCCTGACTGAAAAGAGATACGCTCGTTTGCCTCTCCTCCTTCCCATCTCAGGCCAGCAGTGCATGCCTGCTGACACTGTGGCTGCGCTCTCACCAAATGCTGCCTTAAATTCTTCAAGTGCAACACTTCTTCCTCCCCAGGCAGTTTGGCAAATGTTGGTAAAGGAAAAACTGACCCATTTTTTCTTTCCTTTTTAGAAATTTCTAGAGAATTTGTGTGTTTGCTTTATGTTTTATTCTAAATGCAGGCAACTGATCATGTATGCTGGAATTATCACACAATGACGAAAAATTTTAGGACCTGCATTTTGGCCATCAGGGCAAAGCTGGGACTCCTTGTTTTACGTGGCTGCACAGCTACCAATAACCTGCTATAGATTATCAAGTGGTAATTACATTTAAACAGGAAGAAAATTTCTCTCTGATTACTGTACTAATTATCAAGATTAAAGAAAGCAGGGGCTGCAGTTCTTGGTGGATGGTGGGGGTGGGGCCACCATCCCCTGCCAGAGAGCACTCCCTAAAGCTGTCCTTGGCAGCCATGAGAATGGCCACCAGCATTTGGTGAGAGCGCAGCCACAGTGTCAGCAGGCATGCACTGCTGGCCTGAGATGGGAAGGAGGAGAGGCAAACGAGCGTATCTCTTTTCAGTCAGGCCCTCACATGGACTAGAAAGCTGCTGGGTGGCTTCATTTGTGGGCAGGCAAGCCAGCCTCACACAATTTCTTTTAATAGCCATAAATCTGGGGCCAAGACTATAGAATCATACTTTTAACTTGCCTACTTTAATATTTACATATAAGATTAATTTATACTGTGAGTCTCAGAGAATTTAAATATAATTTCTACGTCTTTTGCTAAAAAATTTTGACTTTCCACTTAAAAATAATTCATGTACCATTCGAGAACACTCAACATGTTTAATGTTATCTAAAACCAAGTATAAAGCAGCTATCCTCATAAGATGTGTGGAGGGAACAGGACCTGACCTTTATGGAGATCTGTTAGGTAAGTTGTAATCTTTAAAATGATTATTAAAAAAATCTCTTCATACATCAAAAAACTGGGATGCCTTTGATCTCAGAGTCTATAACTCAGGCCCTGAGAAGAGGGCACTCTCACAGGGTCACAGCATGATCTCTTCTGTGGCTATATACACTGTAAGTAAGCAGTTCCGGACTGCAGAAAAGACACTAATACCAAACACCACAAGACAGAAGTCAGTATGAATAAACAATTACACATTTCTGACCCAATCCTGAGGTTGTCATTTGCATAATTTGTGATCTGCATTTGGAACAGCTTTCCTGCAGGAACAACCACAGTACAGGATATTCCTTGGCTTGTGTTTATCTACATTGCTATCTCTCTAGATGTCTTATGTGAAAAATTCCATTTTGAAGTAAAAGTAAAATATTGGAAAAGCAAAACTTTCCAACTGACTCTCTTGGATTCCTTGCCTTCACTTCTCATCACTGTGTAGTCAGAGCTCCTCAAGGGTGCCCCCCAACCCTGCTTTCATTACTACACCTCCCTGCCACTAGGTGACTGCACAGCGCCATCCCAGCGCCCTGCAGCATAAGGTGCAAGGGGAAAACCATCTAAGCGGACAACCTGTTTGTGATCATGACCTCTGTTCAACTGTATCCAATGTCTCAAAGTTCTTTCATTAAAGATGAAAGAGCACCTCGGATTACAGAGGCGAGCATTGGTATTCTGTCTCTCCTGGCCTTCTGATGAGCAGCAACAATCACAAGCAAAGAACATTCATACTTGGCTAAAATACCTGGTGCAGAATCCATTTTCCCTCAGGGTTCCAAAGGGCACTGCTACACTCTGTCTGGGAAACTCTCGTCTAATGATGGCTGGCAGGCTCCAGCAATGAGAGCTGTCAGCACCTGGCACAGGAGAAAAGCCCAGCAATATCTGTTTCTGAAGCATGGTTGTGTCTAGTACTGATGGCCCCACATCAGGCATGATGTCCCAGCAAGGCAGAGAGCTGGATGTCACATCAGGATGCTCACCCCCTGGGCAAATGCTAAAAGTAGCACTGTCTGGAACATGAAAATGCTGGAACGACAACACAGAGGGAGCATGTTCATTATAGTAGCACAGAGAAGCACCTCTTCTAAGAAACCATAACCGTGTATTCTCACAAAGTGGCCAAGATGGGGACATGGGCATGCCAGTGATCCTGTCTCCACCCAAGGCCCTAATGTGACAGGGACAGCCATGCCGAGCACAGGGCTGCCTCAGGCATAAGAAAACATGGTGGCACCAGGCTGACTTAAAAACAGTGCCAAGCGCTCATTGTCCCAATGGCCTGGGGAGAGAGATACCACGTCTGTAAGAGGAGGTTGTGTTGGATAGGGGGAATCTAGAGAAACACATCTGAATGAAGTTCGGAATAAGGAACCGGGGACTTAGAAGACAAAACAGCAAGGCTCATTTGCAGGAGGCAAATGCTCTGACCCCAGCCTTCAAATGGACTTTTATGGTTTATGATATCAGAGCCTCTCCATTTAAAAATGTATTACACTTCTTTGTTTATTTAGTGTGTTTGTATGTATACACATGCACACATGGACGTCGGAAAACAAATTGCTGGGACTGGCTCTACTCTGCTGCGTGGTTCTCCAGAACAAACCCAGGCTGCTGGGCTTAGTAGCAAGCACACTCACCACTGAGCCATCTCTGCAGCTCAAGCCTCTGATTTTTGGACTTAAAAGAAAAATTCTCCTACTGTCCCATAGCCTCCCAGAATGTCTGGGGACTATCATATCTGGGGAAAAAAAAATCCTAGCTGGCTGAGGTAGGGTCAGAAGTTGAAGAGAGGCCACTGCTTGGCTGCAGAGAGGCACGAGGCTCCGCTGCTTTCTGGGAAGATGTGTCCGACCAGTGACGCCCCATGAACTGCCACTGTTCAGATGTTTTGTAATCACAATGCTCAAAGTTAAAGGAGACATTCATCCTATTGGTCATTTGAAAATCACCATTAGGAGCCAAAAGGAACAATCCTGAGCACAGACTCAGTAAACAGTGACCATTATTAGATAGTTCTACAGCAACAAAGAGCTGTAGCACACTGTTTTGAAAAACAATTCTTTACTGTCTTAAAATATGAATGTTCATGTTAAAACCATGTTAAAAGTCCTGATGATCACTGGATCTGCTCTCTGCAGGTGCTGCTGTGGTGAGAAGTGGCCCATGAGGCCTGCCGTGGCTCCATGACTCAGGTCAGGCCGGGCCCAGCTCATTATCAAGACTCAGAAACCACTCCTGTTGCTCCGAGAGACACTGCTGGAGAGAGCTGGGTCGGTACTTCCCAGGGCGGTGGCAGCCAGCCTTTCTGCTCACTTCAGCTTGCCATCTATGGTTTTAAATTCAGCCCAAATAAGATTTCTATATTCAGTGTGAGCATTTTCTTTGCCCCAGGCTAAAAAAATAGTTGAGCCTATTTACAGTGAAGTGAGAGAAACAGTGAAAAACCATATTATGGATTACTTACCTCCTTTCCAGAATAGGGGTTGGAGACAGACAACTGTGGCTTATAAAATATCTGATATGGAGTATTATTGATTACTGTAGTCTTATCTTCAATCTGAATAACTTGTATACCATGCTGCACCATGGAGGAGATGCAGAACTGACATACCTGTGGGACAGATTGAAAAGACAACAGTTTTTGTTTTTGTTTGAGACAGAGTTTCTCTGTGTAGCCCTGGCTATCCTGGAACTCACTTTGTAGACCAGGCTGGCCTCGAACTCAGAAATCTGCCTGCCTCTGCCTCCCAAGTGCTGGGATTAAAGTCGTGCGCCACCACCGCCCAGCAAGACAACAGTTTTAATACCACAGAGATACACATGAAGAATTCTTGACTATTTTTTGTTTGTTTTGTGACAGAATCTTTACTATTGTCCAAGCTGGTCCCAATTTCTGAATCCCTGTGCTTTTATATCTCTCAAGTGCTGGGATTATAGGTGTATGGAATTACATCTGGCCCCAACTACTTTTTAAATGTATTTTTTTACTTTATGTGCATGTGTGTCTAAGGGTGCCAGGTCCCCTGGAACTAGAGTTGCAGACAGTTGTGAGCTGCCATGTGGGTGCTGGGAATTGAACCCAGGTCTGTTGGAAGAACAGCCATTTCTCCAGCTCTGTGGCCTCAATAATTCTTAAAAGGTTGTTTTATATGTAGATTTGCCTGAGAAAGTAGCAGTTTTGCATTTTGGGGGGAATATTTTTAATAGCACTTCTTTCTGGTCTCAGAAATGTGTTGGCCAATTAAGGGGCCAATAATTACAAGAGGGCCCTTTAGCAAAGCAATTACTGTTGTAGTGATAGAGCAATGACTTGTTTCAGATTATTTCACAATTATCTCAAATAGTAGTTACAAATCATTTCCATGTGAACAAACACCACACATCTTATTCAACATCCTCCTATCTAGCATCCCTCCTCCTCAGGTTCATCATAGCAACCCTCAGAATACCTAGCTTGTATCAAGGAGAATTTGGAGAACTTTTATACCAAAGATGGCAATGAAGAAAAACAATATTTACCCTCATATAACTTTATATTGTGCTTCTGATGTGTTTGAAGTACTTAATACATATTAATACACATTAAACTTTCAAGACCTCACACCACCTACAACGGGTAGTCAATATTCTTTCCATAGTATAGAAGAGGAAAACAGCTTGGCCAAGACACAGGAAAAGATGGAACCCATGTGGCCCAGCTCTATGTGTGTCACTTCATTGTCGTGTAGCCTTTCTGGTGAATGGCTAGAGCTGTCCCCTGCCTGAGGGGATGCTTGTAATAGGGAGGCTGGGAAATGTGTGCAGTGTCTGTAATGGATCCCAAGGTCAAGACCACTTTTATAACAATAATGTGCTATTACCTTTGTATTTGACTTCTTCATAAGTATACACTGGTATCTCCTAGAGGCAGTACAATAGATGATGACAGATTCTTTATATTGTGGCTAGTGGGATACAGTGAAGTCCTTATAGATTTTTAAAGTTATAGTTTCTTTTCTAATATGATAAAATGGATGGAACCCAGTATGTTTTAAGAGTATAAGGGAGTCCTGAGCCTAAAATGTTTAAGAATATTTCTTTTTTTTTCTTTTCTTTTCTTTTCTTTCTTTCTTTCTTTCTTTCTTTTTTTTTTTTTTTTTTTTTTTTGAGACAGGGTTTCTCTGTATAGCCCTGGCTGTCCTGGAAGTCACTCTGTAGACCAGGCTGGCCTCGAACTCAGAAATCCACCTGCCTCTGCCTCCCAGAATACTGAGATTACAGGCGTGCACCACCACTACCCGGCTAAGAATATTTCTATAGTTTGTCTTTTCCATCATTCTTCTCCTCCCCCTCCCTTCTCTTCCATTCTTCTATTCAAACACAAACATTTATTCAGTACATGTAGTGACCACTTTCAAGAAGCGGGGTGTCTTGGGTATGTATCTGTGGTGGTTTTCTACTTTCAGCTCTTCAGTTTCAGGTGATCTGAAGGCTCCTGCCCCTGTACCAACACTACAGTGCTTCTGGCAGCAGCAGCAGCAGCAGCAGCAGCAGAAGCAGCAGCAGCAGCAGCAGCAGCAGCAGCAGCAGCAGCAGCAGCAGCAGCAGCAGCAGCAGACGTGCTGCTCAGTCAGCTTTGAGGAAAGTAACACCAGACTTGAATACTGGCAAAGGTGAACTTCTTGTTTCAAGAAAATTTAGGTTTTTTTAAAAAGTGACTTAAGTGTTCTTAAGTTTTTTTCAAAAGGCTCTTTCAAAGATGCCCAACAAAAACCTAATTTCTCCCCAAAGAGAAAGGCCAATGTGAATGCTCTGTGCTGGTGAGACATTCTTTTGTTCCCCACTGAGGATGGAAAAGCACAGCTGACCCTCCCCGCCACAGGCTATGCAGAAACAGACTGATGTGACTTTATGACATACATCTTTGCATTAATTGCCTTGTATAGGTTTTAGGTTTATTCTGCAAAGCACATGCCGTTTGTATCTGACCGAAGACAAGCTTGGTCTCCACACTCTAAAAGCCTGGGCAGGCCCACCCGCTGTTACAGTGTCCCTCTTTGGATTAGTGCATCTTTCAACCCTCATTTGAGAGGTTTCTACTGCAGTAGATGTTGATTAACATTGGGACCCATAACTTATCAAGGTATAGAAAGACCGCATAATGCTCAGTCAGCCCTGTGGGGAATGTATGTATTTTATCACTTTCCAAGGCTCAGAGGGGGTTAGAGTACAAGCACCAGAGGCCATACATAACACAAAGGAACCGTCATACAGAGACCGCAGGGCAGCTGCATGCACACAGGAGCTCACGGCAGTGGCAGCAGCACACAACACATCTATGCACATCCAGGCAGGGCAAGTTTTAGCTGCTGGGAGAGATGGAGGGGAGGGAGAGAAGGGGGGTGGAGAGGGAGGGAGAGGAGACAGACAGTGTTCTGTAAGAATGGACCCCTCACTATAAACTATCCTGGATCCAGTGGAAGACCACATGTCAAATACTATTTTGACAGCAAAAATTGGTCTTGATTTTTTTTTAAAGGATACAAAATTTGGTGGGCACAGATGGGAGAGTGAATATGATCAAAACACACTTTCTAAACCTCTCAATCACGTGCTGAAGAATAAGATTACTTCTTGTAAAATTAATTCCATAAGAGAAATGGATTAGTCCTGTCACTTTGATCAGGATACCCTTTCCAGCAAGATAACCATTCCTGTAGAGTCTTTGACCTCAATGCTCATAGTGTTTGATATCCTACTTCCTGTTCTGAAGGAGGAGGTCATAGACAGTTTGTGAATATTTGGGAATAAGTCCAGTCCCCATACTATAAATCAAATGACTGGTGACGACTCTAAAATAAAGCTGTTACTGGATAAATTAGGTAACCCACATTTTACCACTGGTAAAGAAAAAAAAATTCCACTGTAAAACAAAAGTCTAGGAAGTTAAGAAAGCAAGTATTTCACTGTTACAAACTATGCAGAGTAAGTAACTGCAGCAAGGGGCGTGGCAGGGGAGGCAGACATACTTTAAACACTCTAAGAGCACAGTACATGATCTCCCCGGCCCCATCCCACATGGACCTTACCTTCTGATGTCCTGGGAAAGCCCCAAGTCTTATTTCAGCATCAACAAATGCGTCTTCGTCCAGTGTCACTACCTCACCATTCCCGCCATCTTTCCACTTCGGAGATGTCAGATTATGGACCAGTTCAATTGCTAATGACTTGTGTACAGTGTTTGTATTTGCCCAGTAAATTCCAATTTGAAAAGCTTCCTGGAAAAACAATGCCTCAATTGTATTGTTCTTAACCCTTCCATATCTCCAGGATTTAAAAAATATATACCATAGATGTATTAAGGCAATGAAATAGTCCCCTGTACTTTTACTTTGGTAATGACAAAAGGATTTTGGTTTCCAATATCCTTTTGATTCACAATATTCAAGTTCAGGGAGGAGAGAAAAATCAAACTCAAGCTGTGACTACCCCATGAATTCCAAAGACTTAAAAACTGAAAGGCTTCATTTCATTTGACATCAGAAGTATATGCGACATTATTCCTACATAGGCTAACATTCCAATTCCATAAGGTAACTGCATCCGATTACTTCAAGAAATAGGAAAACTACAATTGAATAAAGATGTTTATAAACTGGAACTTCTGAAATTGTTCTCTACTAGGAAATATTTTTTGAAGATTTTCTTATAAATTTATATTGCTTTTCGAACTGGGTTAGCTTTAAAAAGTCTCTGGTGGCAGACTATGAAGGCTTTCTATGAATTTTTAGTTGGTAGTTAGAATTTTCCACCCATGACATTAATGATTCTATGGTGTTATAATTAACAAGTGATATTCACAATTATGCACATCCAAGAACAGTTACAAAGGCCAAGGCTGGATGGTGGATTAGTGTTTACTACAGCTCCTATGCTTGTCAAATAACTTGTACACAATGGGAATGTAATTCGTATGTGTCATCAGATATAGTAATGATTTAGGCAGGAGTAGTACTGCTGATGAGGTAAAACACATCTGAAAAATGTTTAAATATCAAAGAACATTCCATACCCTTTATATATGCACCTACCAGGTCAGTTTTCCATAAGGAATTCATCCTAATAAGATGTAAGTGTAACCTCAGAATACAATCTTGTTATTGAGAGAAAAGAATATGCTAGTTTTAAGTTATATTACCTGAAAATTAGGAGGAATAATAATTTTGCCAGCAGGAACCTGTAGAACAATCTTCTCTCCTTCAAACAGCCAGAGATCCCACTTGGACTGATTGATGAGCAGGGCCCAGGGTAGCAGTTCTATCAACAGGGTTCTGACATATGGTTTCCAGATTGACAGTTTGACTCTCATTGGGCTATCCCACTGACTCAGCTGCTCACTCCTGTTCCAAAGAACACATCCACGTGACTCACTGTGATATGATGAGTTCAGGATTTATGAAGTCTGCAAATTCCAGACACACAATGCCACAGGATTGCCACTGTGCAGGACACCACCACACACCAGACTCACCCAGTACTGCACTTGCAAGCAGGACAAAGCAGCTTTTCATGTAATGATGCTTTACTCTGAGTAAAAATATCCATAAAGCTAAACCAAACTAGATGACATCAGAATCTGACACATTCAAAGGCTCTGCTCCATGGCATTTATTCTACCTAACATAATAATTAATCAAACTATAAAGTTGACTAGATTGAGAACTACATATGGGATTCCTAGCAAAACACATCTCTGGGTACCCTGATGAAGATGTTTCAAGAGAGAATTAACTCTGAATGTGAGCAGCACCATCCAACAGGTCGAGGTGGGAGGGAATAAAAATAAGACAGAGAAAGCTAAGAGCAAGGCATTCTCCTTCTGCACTCGGCCGCCCTGACAGGAGCTGCTCTGCTCTGTGAAGCCTTCCCTCCCACAATGGACTAAAAGCTCAGAAACTGAGACAAAGTCAGTCTTTTCTCCTGCAGGGTGTGGTACTCAGGCATCTTGTCAGCAACAAAAAGTCTCTATGACAAGCTGGTATTTTGTGAATGATGTTTTCCTTAATGTTTAAAAGTACATGAAGAAAACTAATGAAGACTGTCACCTGTCAGAATCTTTGTTACTGTAAGGCCAGGCGGGCTCTTGGGACTTCTCTGATCCATAGAACTCATCAAGCATCTCATTAACTGTGCCTCCAGGTTGTATCTTAGTGGTTATCTGCTTAATGAGGGCTGTGGATATGGGAACAGCACAATCTGAAGGATCATATTCTTCTCTAGGAAATGAAAAGAGAAAACATTAACATTTTTTAAGTGATTTATAATTTACTGAAAAAAAAAAAAAACAACCCAACAACTAGAAGTGGAGTTAGATGACGCTGATATGTGGGGTAGCCTCCCTCCTTCCCTCCCTCTCTCTTCTTTCCTTCCTTCCTTTCCTTTTTCCTTCCCTTCCCTTTCCGTTCCCCTTCCTCCCCTTCCCCTTCTTCCCCTTCCCCTTCCCCTCCCCTCCCCTCCCCTTCCCTTCCCTTCCCTTCCCTTCCGTTTTTCTTTCTTTTGTGACTTCTTCTATTTATGGCATAGTTTTTACATCATCTGCACCCTGGCTCTTCCTCCCACCTACCCATGCTTGGGTGATATCTCTAGTTATCTCTTCTCTGCAGGAAGGTGCCAATAAACTCTAAAATAAATTACGTTTTTATGATTTCCCCTGGTGATTTATAAGGTTAATGGAAAGGGCCGTATGGAATTCTATGTAAAGCCATGGATAGAGCGGAGGGTGAAGCCGAGGACTGTACTTAACATTTCCTCAGGTCACACGTAGGTAAGGCTGCACCCATGCACCCAGAAGAGCTGCAGGCTACTTTTTACTTCTGTGGAAAATCTACTTTGCTCATACCGTGCTTGAAATGTCAGGTGATGTGTAAGGTCAGGTTCAACATTCTGCAGTGGATTTTCCTGCCCTCTTCCTGGAATAATCTGTGTTTCACTCAAACCCAGACTTCTTTTTTCCAAATGTATAATAATGGGGTCTGGAAGATGACTTCTCATGATAAAAAGAGGGCTGAACACAATCTATAAAAATAAAAGAACAGAACAACTTTCATATTTGCTTTGTTGCAGTATTCCAGCTGTTGGATGCTGAACACGCATGTAATAAATCTCCTCCCTGGGTCATTCTGACCTTATTTATCCGAGAACAGGAAAGGTCAGTGTCGGACACCATGTTTCAGGATTGGGAAAGCACTCACCATTCGCTGCTGAACTTGAGAGTTGGGTTCCAAAGTCAAAACTGTGCACCACACATAAACAATGGAACTGTTTGACGTAGGCACCTGCACACGAGATAGGAAAGGCCCTGTAAGATCCCAAATAGCCCGATAATCAAGCAAAATAGACAGAGTATCAGTTTAGATGATGAAAGAAGTTTACAGTTACAGGAAAAAGCCACTAGGAATACTAAGGAAGAAAACCAGACTTAAAATGAAAAGGGATCTTTCCTGCAAAGGTGAAGAAGTCTATACATGAATAGTGACATGAGATGGTAGGAGAATGAAGAGATCCAGTTCTTAAATGGAGGAAGATGAAAGTGGTGAAGATTCAGACAGAGATAAAACATCACATCATCACAAAGATCCTCAGGTGGGGAAGGCAAGGCCCCAGCCCCAGCTCTGGAGCCTGGGTGGAGATGGGAGACATGCCGGAAGGAAGCATTGGCCAGTTTTTCTTCGCTGTTTTAGGTTTCACTTCTGCACATACCAATTTTAATTTCATTACAAAGTATGGGCTACACAAAGTAAATGCATATTGAGAACATTTCTCTTTTTAAAGTCACTCTGTTCCAGATAGCAGGAACTTTCATACCTGGATGACAGTGCTATACTCAGAGGCTTTGGGCTCCAGACACACATCTCTTGACCAGTCCTCATCTCCTTTAGCCTTCACACACAACTCTGTCAGTTCGCTGTTCTCTAATACATATGAAGGCAACTTCTGTTTGGCTGTGAGGCAATCATAGTGTTCTCGAACTACAGCTTGTCCATCTTGACCAATGTAATGCTGAACAACTTTCAGTTCTATGCTCTGAGACAAGTAACTACAGATGATCTGTCTTCCACAGATGATAACCTAAAAAATGATATATAAATACACAAAAGGTTCATCAATTTGGATGTCATTAACCAGAAATATGTATTCCTTCAGGAGATATGCTGATGATGTTCACTATAGGGGAACAGTTTAGTAAGACAGGGTAAGGCGTCTGTAAAGAAGAAATGGATTTTGTTCATATATAGTTGATGATATTTAAAGAGCAGACAGACAGGCTGGGAACCAGTGAGCAGCTGGAAATGGTGAGGGGCTTGAGAGAGACGACTGAGCTAAAGATGTGCAATGAAAGCTGTGGAAGCCCGTCTGCGCATGGCTCACCTGGAAGGCAGGGTCAGGAGGCTCAAGCCTACTGAGTACCACAAGTACACTCAGTGAGAAGGAGAAGGCGGAGAAGGAACAGAAAATGGGTCCTGTAGGAAGCACTCTGCCCATGTCCTGAGAGGTGGTCAGTGCTGGCACAGATACAGAAGCTGCCGCGCTGGGAAGTGGAGGCAGCACTCACTGTGATGTGAGCGAGCAGCTGAGGTCAGCGTGCGCCCTCAGGCTGCTCTCCACAGCTCTCTTATCTGCTAAGAGATCTTGATGGAAACTAATACAAATGAGCTTTGAGTGAAATACAGAATTATACTATATTTTGCTTTTCTACATTATAGAACTATACAACTTTAAAAATAAACACATAGAAGTTTCTATGAAACCCATGGATTATCTTATTTTGCAACGAGTAAAGAATATAAACCATAGAAGGTAGTAAGAAATATTTTTTTGAGTTGATTGAAATTGGAAAGATAGTGCAAAATTTATTCTTACACAGTTAATATTTTAGAAAGCAAGTCCTTCTGCAATCTGAATAGTCACCATGACAACGGAAAACTGAACTTTTTTTTTTTTTAGTATTATAGATTGAACCCCAGGCTTTACACATCCCAAGCAAGTACACTATTACTCAACTAGTACCCCAGTCTCTAATGTAATACTTTTAAAAGCTATACTGCTTATTTGTAATATTTTTCAGATTATAAAATAATATCGATAACACATATATTATTATTATGGGCCTAAGATATAATAACCAATTTTAATGTATCAACTTGACTTAACACTGGACTGCCCAGGCAGTTAGTCAAATGGTATTTATCCTGGACATTTCTAAATGACATTATCATGTGAATATAGGCACAGTGAGTAGAGCAGACTGTCCCTCCCTCATCATCCAGTCAAGGTGGATAGCGCTAAGTATGAGGGCATGCGTTCTGCTGACTGAACAGGGACACTGATCCTAGCCATCTCATTCAAATGGAAATACTTGCTAGCTTTGGACAGCTTTGCTGGTTCTGAGGACTCAGGGTCAGACTGGAACTGCACATTGACACGTGAATCTGCTGACTGCAGATCTTGGGACTTCTGTTTCCGTAAGTAATGGGAACTGATTTATAATCAATCAATCAACTGAACATCGTAACAAGCAATTCTTACATATTATTAATTGGCTCTGTTTTGACGGAGAGCCCTAACTCAGTAGGTGCTGGTGTGATTCTCCTTAACAAGAAGGAAACACAGGTATGTAGATACTGAGTAGCTTGCCAGGTTTGCCCCATAGTCTACACTGAAGATAGTCCCAATAATAAGCTTATATCCTAAAAACCTAATACCTACTCATCAATTTAGATTTTACAAGAAAGAGGAACACAAGCCAAGCACCACTGATTCCTTTCTCATTTCATAGCTTGACTTTTTTCCCTTGCTGTAAAACACTTTAAGTGTCAAAGATACTCAGATACCTCTCTTGGCCCTCAGCTGTCCTGCAGGTGGTAAAAGGTGATTCCCTTCTCCTGTTGCCAAAGCCTAGGATAAACATGGAGTTTTGTTTTTTAATATGAGGATCTCATTCTGCAGTGGTCAGGGGGACAATTCAGGACTTACAAAGTCTCCCTGCATTTGTCATGAAGTCTTGTAAGAGCGCATGCAGAGGCTATATAGCTATCTTGAGACTAGGAAGTCAAGATTTTTATTTATGAGCATGTAGTGTGTCCATGTATCTGCTATGTATGAAGGTGGAGGCCATAGAGGGTGTGGATTGCCTGGAGCTGGATTGACAGGTAGTGATCCACTCCGTGTGGGCACTGGGAACCAAAATCAGATTCTCTGGAAGACCTTAACTCCTGAGTCATCTTTCCAGCCCTGTGAATAACTACATATGATGAATTATTATGTGTTTAAACAAGCCCCTAGAACGAGACTCCAAATATTAAATGGCCTGTCTATAGTACCTTGCATTTTTGAGTATAAGGATTTGGTATTTTATTCTTCACTTGATCTTATCCGAGAAGTGATGGCATTTTATTCTTAAAAAATTTATTTATTTTATTGATGTGTATTTGAGTGCTGCAGAGGCTGTTTGGATCACACGTGTGCAGGTACCTTTGATGTCTAGAGGGCTCTGAATTCCCTGGAACTGAAGTTATTAAACATTTTTAAGCACTGGATTATCTCTCCAACCCCTAGCATTTTCTTAAACATTTGCATCAGAATTCTGTTCAATTCTTTAAGAGCACATCTGTTAAGCAAGCTGCTCTTCACTGTTACACTTCCCCTAGACATGCTAACCATTATAATGTTTTAGAACTATGCTTTAACAAAAACAAACCATAAAATCCAACTACGAGTCCTAAATTAGTGGGCAGGAGTTTCTGTAACATATGCTAGGGATTACTGGGCACTTGTGGTAGGACATTTTTTGATGCCATAGTAGCACCTAGTTTTAAATAAACATTCAAAAACTCCAAGGTATTATCTAGCTAGCTTACTCCTAATGTATGCAGGCCTGGCAATATGAACGCATGAAGCTTACTTTACAACCTTTGCATCCCAGGGGATCTAGGAGAGAATTTGCCTCTCTCACAGAAACCACATCTTTGCAACCATCTGGGGCTCACTTCTTTTAAAGACAAAGATCCTCTTGGTGGGTTTTTATAGTTTCATTTTAAAGTAAATAGCTTGTTAAATAGGTTTTCAAATTTGATAAAAGGGAAAATCCTTTAAAATGTCCAGGGAGGAAGACAAGTTCGATAAAGGGAATCCAAAATGGCCACTCACTGGAAGGGTGCTTTCAGGGATCTGGGCTCAGCAAAGCTCTGTCTGCTTTTCAAATTGGGCAACCCAGAGTGCCTTTATTTTGCAAATTATGTTTTGAATTTCAAGATTTATTTATCAGTTGAAGACAGCTACTTAATTTTTTTTTAAATGTAGTGTTTCTCTTTAATTCACATTTCCAGGTTTCACACTAATTTTTCTCTTTCCCCAAAGCCACAAAGATGCACGCTGAAGATTTCTACATATGATTTTACTTAGCAGGTTTCAAAGCTCTTATTAGATCAGTGCCAAGAAGAACAATGATATGAAAGAGTAACTTCAGAGTGCCAGATGCTCTGGAAAACGATATCTTAACTGTGATTAAAAGTGTATGTACAGAGATGCAGGAATACATGCATCTGAGCTTTTAGACTGGCAGGACATTCTTCAGTGAAGAAACAGGAAATACAGAAGCAAGAGTGGGTGCATGAGTAGTCCCATAACACATAAGGATCACGGGAAATGGTACATGTCCAGTTTCTATTCAACCAGGAGGAACAATGTAAGAGGCAGACCAAGTATCACAGTTACAGAGCGCTCTGGACAACTCTCCACTGTCAGGGACATATCAAGAGCACACTGGGGACTTGCATCCTACGAGACTCAGCAATTAGGCAGCCGCTGTTTAGTGCTAACTCCTAAATATAGGTGGCAGAGAAGGAAAGAGGCCAAGACAAAAATGAGGCCAAGTTCCCTGGAAGCTGGTTAATTTCTTTCTTCCTAACCTCATTAGCTGAAAAAAAAAATTATCTATTTTGGATGTTCGATACCACCACCAGATCTGAATACTAAATTATCATGGCTGTAGAAATGTAATGAGATCTAGTTGAAAAAAAATTAAATATTGCTTGTGTATATGAGTGGGAAGGACAGAGGAGAGGGAAAAGTTTGATAAGATTTTAGAAACTTTTTTTTGTTTTGATGTTTGGTATACTGTTACAACCCTGGGGCTTAGGAGACTCTCTTCTTTCCAAGCTGAAAGGCTTTCTTTTTTCTTATTTATTTATTCATACTTTTTTTTTTTTTTTTTTTTTTTGGTTTTTCGAGACAGGGTTTCTCTGTGTAGTCCTTGCTGTCCTGGAACTCACTCTGTAGACCAGGCTGGCCTCAAACTCAGAAATCTGCCTGCCTCTGCCTCCCAAGTGCTGGGATTACAGGTGTGCGCCTCCACACCTGGCTCCCATACTTTTAATTGAAATTCAATTACATCATTTCCCCTTTAACTTCTCCCATGTCCTATCCCAACTCTCAAATTGGCAGCCTCTTTTTCTTTATTATGTATATGTGTATATGTGAATATATATATGTATACACACACACACACACACACACACACACACACACACACACATATATATATATATATATATATATATATATATATATCCATCCATATGTGAATGCATTCACAGAGCCTGCTGCATGTTTTTGCTGTCTGTGCTTTCTCTAAGGGGCTGTATATGGAACTGACTTGCAGAGTCTTCACTGTAAGCTGTGTGCTCGCTGTGTATGTCTTACAGATATGGAGAACAGTAAAAGTTTGGTAGAATGGTAAAAGATTTTGTGTTCTAGGCCGGGCAGTGGTTGCGCACGCCTTTAATCCTAGCACTTGGGAGGCAGAGGCAGGCGGATCAATGTCCTAGCTGGTAGAGATCAACAACAGAGAGGGTTACTAGGCCTCTTTTAAAGTGTTCAAGGCAAAGCTGAGGGAGCATGTCTGACATGCTAGTAAACAGGAAAGTGTTTCTGGATGATCATAGGGACAGAGTCAGAGGATGGGTACACATTTATCATACAGAGTACAACCACTAAGAACTCTTTGGGCGGACAGGAGCTCCAGCCTTAGTCTTCTTCATACCACAGGTAGGTCCTGTCCTATAGCTTTCAGAAATACTTATTGTTTCATATTTATGTCTTTGTTTATTTGATAATGTTTGGAGTATTTTGCCTTAATCCAAATTCTAAATATTTTCCAAAGACTTGATGAAGCACTATCTTTTCAATACAGTCCCTAAATTCCCTTCACACTTACTGCCAGTTTTACACAAATTTGCAACTTGAGAACAAAGATTGTGTCACACTCTTGGTATGTGGCATTTTATTCTGCCCTTGTGTAGACAGACCTCTGAGGAGTGACATGAGGGTTAATCAGGATACTGTTTCCCTGCTTCCTGTCTTCCTCTTTCCACTGCAGTTGTGCATAGTAATGAGAACTGCAAGTTCAGATTGCTGATTAAACAGTCCAGGCTGGACGATCAGCCGACTCTCCTCTTGCTAGCTGCTTCCTGGCAGTTCCAGGAGAAGGACCTGCTGCTGCTCTGAGAGGGGCGCCCCGCCCTCTCCCAGGAGGGTGTGGCTCCTAGCACATCCTCAGGTCATAGGAGCTCCCCTTTGCTGGTTACAATCAGATGCAGACGTGTATGTTCAAACCCTTACAACAAACCCTGGTACTGTGTGTGGTGAAGCCAGTCTTCAGGTTTATAATGCTTCTTTTTTTCCCTTTGTACTTTTGCACAAGGCTGCACGCCTGAAAAAAAATCTTTTAGAAACTACCTTTTCACATCTTAAGAATACAGAAAAAAGGTGTCAGATACTTTTTCCCTTTGCAGTCTTAGAACTTCAAATACAGCCAAAAGGAAGTTTTATAAAATACAAAATATGTGCTGAGAGCTGAAGTTTTATGTGCCAAGAGTCAGATTGCAGTGAAGTTTCACTGCAGTTAATATTAACTCCTAGGAAAAGCCAAGCTTGCTGGAGCGCAGGCGCAGCCTATTACAGGGGCCGACACATACAGTGTTCGTGTGTGCAACAGGCGTGAGAAGCAACTCTTGGTTATCCACTGGTGGACTATCCAAGAGTCTCTCCTTCTCTTTGCTTCTTTTCCTTCTCAGGAAAGGCCTTTGGCTATTTCACAGCTCATTAGCACCTCTACCAGAAGGCAGGTGGTGACAGGGAGAAAGGTGGAACTAGAATCAGTAAACTTTACTGCTCGTTAGCAACTCTTGTAAAGGATGAGGGACAAAGGGTCAGAAGCCACTGTCCTCATCAGTGTTATCAGCACTAAGTACTCATGTGCATGGGGTCAGACTGCAGACATACCTAACCACTGGTACATGTTCCATATTACTTACTCACATTTAATAATCATGCCCATTATACAAAGATTCAGGAGATGTCTGGGTCATGAACACAAGGAGACTCACCTGCTTTTGCACTCCACTGAGTGGCCGAACTTTGATGATGAGTGAAGCAGTTCGACCCTTGTACTGAATCGTTCTAATAAATGTACCGGCTTGGTCCACAGTGAAGGGCTCTGACCAACGCCAGTTACCCCAGCCTTCAATACAGATGTGTAACAGCTGGAAAGAAAAACAATAATTGTCATAATGCCAAACATGCCAACAAAAATCTAGTCCTGAAATGAAAGTCTTGTTGCTGGAAGACCTCTCTGTCTGTAATCTCTAGCATGTGTTTTCTTTCTAACCTGCATTATTCATCGGCTTCCAGCTTAGTTCACCAGGCTAAGAATAGCAAATGTGCCACAGTCAATGTTGTTCTCCAGAGCACAGTTTGAAATAATGGTTCTACTAAATGGCAAAAGGTCTGTTGAACATTTGAGGAGGAAAAAGGCTACTTCATCATTTGGAGGACACGAGGGTTAACTGTGAGGTCAGAGAGCACTGGCCTTGGCTGGTACCACACTCAGCTAACCTCTGCTTAGAGCACTATTTTTGACTCTAAATTACCAGTCCTTGATTTCTTTTTCTTTTGATAAAACATAAAACAGAAGATGAAATCCATTTAATGAGTATTTTATGAGATTATACCTTTAAATCAGAAATACCATCAACCTTTGGACATGAGATACATGCCTTTTTGCATGGTATGTTACTGTGACTTTGGGCAGCTGGATCTCTGGGCGCACAATCCCATTTACTTACACTGTGGAGACTTGGCAATAACTGAGTTTCTTTTGTGGCTCATTCAAGTATTTACTATTTTAGCTAGTAATCACCAACTTAGCCTCTAAAGATCAGTTTAATACAGGTATGTTAAATATATGGAAGTTAATACTTTATAAAATATATAAATAATATTTGATATGCTTAGGAAGTATATGAAAACTGATACTTTAAGTGTTTATATGATAGGGAATGCCAGGCTTTTCATTCCATTATTTAGTAGACCTAACTAAAGGTGAAGAAACATTCCCAACTACAGACTAGGCGACACTGAAAACATCCACAGAGTCACAGATCTATGAAGATGCACTAAAGGCAGACATGGTATTATTCTCAAAATGAAAGGTTCCATGGAGGCACGTTTTTTCTTTCAGTTTCAGCCTTTGGAAGAGCCTGACAACATGCTTCAGTCTGGTCATGCTTTGTAGATGGCTACAGCAGCACTGGCGCTGAGGCTGCCTGCATGTCTTTCCTAAAATCCCCCAGCTTCCCCCTGCTTCTATTATGGCCTTCCTTTAGTTCCTCCTTCACATCATGGCTGATGAGCCCCGGAAATAACAAGGCCACCATTCAGAAAGGACATCTAAAAAAGAAGACCAAAGGCAAAAATACAGGGCAGCAAGCACCCTCAGTAAAAACAGCATATCCCCTGTCTCGAAAAACCAACAAAACAAAACAAAACAGCTTATCACCTACATAATATGCTCGATAATATAACAGTATCAGAATATCTTTGATGTGTAACTATTAGTTACAAGAGAGAGAGAAAAGCAATAGCAGTTATTTGGAAACATTTCTTTCTTCTTTACTAAATAGCAGCAACTGGAAATAAAGTTCAGATCCACACAAAGCTAAAGGAAATAAAGTTGTTTTCTCTGGAGGTACTAGTAGTTGGGAATGACAAAAAGTGAAAAACAAAAACAATACAATACAAAGCCCAAGGGGGAAAGTTACTTAAGGTCAGTGCAGCTAGATTTTCTGAATGTGCTATAGACTTGAGAGAAGGTTTTTTTTTTTTTTTTTTTTTTTTCCCCCCGAGAGAGGGTTTCTCTGTATATCCCTGGCTGTCCTGGAACTCACTCTGTAGACCAGGCTGGCCTCGAACTCAGAAATCCACCTGCCTCTGCCTCCCAAGCGCTGGGATTATAGGCGTGTGCCACCACCGCCCGGCGAGAGAAGGTTTTTTTAAATATATACAATGTGATTTTAATTGAGGATATGCACATTTGCATATGAGATCAGTTTAATAAAACTGATCCTTCCTGCATACAACTTTTATTGATTTGGTACCACCAAGGAATATGCCATTAGGTTTTCCTTGGCAATTAATTGTTTTCAAGATGTTGGCAAAAATATTTTCTTTGAATTATTAAAATTCAGATTCATTTTGGATTCAGTTCACACAGAAAAGTCAAATGAGAAGAAAATTTAGTCCTTCTCCCCATATGCATCAACTAAGGACCGTTCCACCATTAAGAAATATCTATCATCGCTGGGAATTACAATGCATATAATTTCCTAGGAAATTGCATTTGCATTCAAGGAGAAAAGTGGATGAGAAGGATCTCCGCAGGCCCAGGAGCACATCAGCCCACCTGTGGTAGAGTCACTATGCCTGCGAGTCTTTGGCACTAGTTGGCCATGGACGGCAATGGACAGACACTCCTATAGGCTATGGTGGGAAGCATCTTCTTCTTGATTACAGTGGCTAAAGCTTCCTCTTGAAAAATAATATTCCTATCTGGATTTTAATTTTTAGACATGAATATAAAGAACTGACATAATGAAATTTATATTTCAACGAGATATTTTCTGCCATCTATCCAGCTCATCTGTATTGCGTCGACCTCATAAGGAAGGCAGTGCTGAGGCCCTGTGGAAGTGATGAGGTATGCTCTTTGAGCCACAGGAGTGGACTGGCCTCTAGGGAGATTCTCAAGAGCAAATGGACCACAGTGGCAGTGGGGAAGAAGAGGGTGCTCCCGCAGTCCAGACAAGGGGGTGGGGAAGAAGAGGGTGCTCCCGCAGTCCAGACAAGGGGGTGGGGTTGGGGGTGGGGGTGGGGGCTGCTCCAGGCTCCTGTGATTAGGTGAGCTTAAGAGCTGGGACTCAGTTCGAGTAAAACTTCTACTGGCAAAAATCACAGTTCATTCCCTGCCAAAAGGACTTGAGATTTACAAAGCAACAGCCATACACAGTTAATAGTGTGAGCTGACTGGAGAAAAGAAAGGTAAAGTTTAGATCTAGCCTAATTCAGCCTCGGTGAGAGCTAGCATGCATCTATGAAGCTCAGAGTTTGTGATCTACTTAGGAACTAGTGCTCGTCTCTGGATGCTAACATGTAGGAGGCACAAGGCTGCAAGTCAGGAGGCCACAAAGCAGGGTGAAGGCCTCATCCCTTTTGCCTGGAGTCCAAGGCTTCCTTGTTTCTTTATCAGCTCTGCGGGTGGGAGTGGGAGGTGAGGTCTGTTACTTCTTTTCTTTGAAGAGTTTCCCTTAGTGACTCACTTCCTCCCACCACCTTCCCATCAATCCAGACTTTTTCCTTTCTTTCTTTCTTTCTTTCTTTCTTTCTTTCTTTCTTTCTTTCTTTCTTTCTTTCTCTCTCTCTCTCTCTCTCTCTCTCTCTCTCTCTCTCTCTCTCTCTCTCTCCCTCCCTCCCTCCCTCCCTCCCTCCCTCCCTCCTTTCTTTTTTGGTTTTTTTCAAGACAGGGTGTCTCTGTGTAGACTTTTCATTCTTTTCTGGACAATTTAGGTAGTGCTTAATCTTTTTCTACTGAGTAGAAAAGTTAACCAGGAGACACTCTTGGAACTTTTAAATGTCCACTTAAAGGCAAGGGATAGTGGCCACAACTGTGTGTGTGGGAATCCCAAAGGACTCTGCTGCCAGCCAGGCTAAATGGGCAATTTTACTGCTGAAGACTTCGGATGGGAGTACACACAGCTTTCAAGTCATTTCTCTTTTCCTGTACAAAATAAAACGGAATTAGTGGTCAGGGAGTTAGAGATCAGCCCTGAGGACCACCCACAGACATGTCTAAAGAGAGAATTGCTGAATTGATATATTCAGGAAGAAAGAAAGCTAAGCTGCACTCCGGGAGCAGCGAGCCCCCAGGAGAGGGAAGGCGGAGTGAATGAGTGGGCGCTGAACGCTGCTTGAGCCCGCAGGTACAGGTGCCAATGGCTTTTCTGTGAACTAAGGCATTTATTACTCACTTAAAAACACTGTAAAGATTTTTATACTTTAAAAAATAAGTGAGTGAAGTTTGCTTCTGTGTTTTATAATTTACCCTACAGTTGTGCACAATGTTCTAATGAGAAACTAAAAATTCAAACAACTACAAGGATTTTTCCCATTTCACTGTACTCATTATTGAAATTTTTAAGAAGGGTAAAACATTAAGATGTAATTCAAGGGCAATAAGCAACTGAATATATATTGATATGTCTTAAACCTATAACTTTTACATATATTAACATTAAAACTTATACACCATTATTTTTTAAACTTTTAAACTCATTAATATAGCATTTTACTCTATAGTGGGCATTTAATACATTTATTGAATAAATGAATCAAGGTTAATGAGACTAACCAAAATCAAATTCTCACAAATTTTAGTAGAGACATTTATACAGAAAATAAGAATTAAATTAAATCATAATATCAAAATATTTTCTCTTGAATACTCTTTTAAGATAGAAGCTATATCTTACATGGATAATGATATTAAACTACAAATCAGACACTGAGATATTGATAGTAAAACATCAAATAGGGTAAGATCTGTGGAGGAAAAAAACTATGAATGTATGAAAATTTAATAAAAATATGAAAAAGGTCAAGTAAACAAAGGGTGATAAGACAGGTGAGCAGTATGAATGAAAATTAAGATTTTTAAAAAATAGAACGAATTGGGTAGTGTTCCTTCTGTTTGTATTTTGTGGAATAGTTTGAAGAGTATTGGTGTTAGGTCTTCTTTGAAGGTCTGATAGAATTCTGCACTAAAACCATCTGGTCCTGGGCTTTTTTTGGTTGGGAGACTTTCAATCACTGCTTCTATTTCTTTAGGGGTTATAGGACTATTTCGATGGTCTATCTGATCCTGATTTAACATTGGTATTTGGTATCTGTCTAGGAAATTGTCCATTTCTTCCAGATTTTCCAGTTGTGTTGAGTATAGTAGTAGGATTTGATGATTTTTTGAATTTCCTCAGTTTCTGTTGATATCTCTCCCTTTTCATTTCTGATTTAGTTAATTTGGATACTTTCTCTGTGCCCTCTGATTAGTCTGGCTAAGGGTTTATCTATCTTGTTGATTTTCTCAAAGAACCAGCTCCTGGTTTTGTTGATTCTTTGTATAGTTCTTTTTGTTTCTACTTGATTGATTTCAGCCCTTAGTTTGATGATTTCCTGCTGTCTACTCCTCCTGGGTGAATTAGCTTCTTTCTGTTCTAGAGCTTTCAGGTGTGCTGTTAAGCTGCTAGTGTATGCTCTCTCCAGCTTCTTTTTGGAGGCACTCAGCGCTATGAGTTTTACTCTTAGAATTGCTTTCATTGTGCCCCATAAATTTGGGTATGTTGTGCCTTCATTTTCATTAAATTCTAAGAAGGTTCAATAAGCAAGCTTGTTCATTTATTATAATTATTATTATTGACACTTCAAATACTTGGATCATGAAATCAGATATAAATACATACAGCTTTTATATATATATATGCAATAATATGCAGGGATTTTATGAAAGAGAAGGGTGTGGGCATTCTCTATAGTCAAGTCATGTGTGATATGCCTGTGTATGTGTATGCAGATGTGGATGATTCTTTTCCTCTTAATTAGTAAGTAAAACAGTGACGGATACACTCTTTGGACAGCTTTGGCAGCTGATGATTTTCAGAATTTGGCTGGATATAATTCTTTAGAGGAAGGCTTTAGAATATGTAGGAAGCACATGATAAAGGATAAATCAGGAGAGCTCAGAAACAGAAGCCAAGAAGATAAACTCAAGAGGTTCTCTGATAGTCATTCAGATAAGTTGGATATATACTCTTGGACTCGTGAATCAAAATTGTCAGTTTCTGTTTGTTCTGTTACATCTATTGTAACTATATATAAGTATAAATGATGAAGAAACCTATCCAAAGAATTGGAACTCTATTTTTTTTTTGTAGTTTGGTTTTTTATTTGTTTGGGTTTTTTTTTGTTTTTTGTTTTTTGTTTTTTGTTTTGGTTTTTTCGAGACAGGGTTTCTCTGTGTAGCCCTGGCTGTCCTGGAACTCACTCTGTAGACCAGGCTGGCCTCGAACTCAGAAATCTGTCTGCCTCTGCCTCTCAAGTGCTGGGATTACAGGCATGCGCCACCACCGCCCGGCGGAACTCTATTTTAAGTTCCTCTCAAATGTAAGAGACATCAGCAAAATTTAATTTAGGAGACATGCCAACACATGTCCTAAGAAAAGACTGAAAGGTTTTATGAGATTTTAATTTATTTTTAGTCATTATGATGATCTGGGCAACTAAAACTGTTATCTCTAACTTTTTGTTTTGTTTTGTTTTGGTTTTTTGGTCTTTCTTTCTTTCAAAGATTTATTTATTTATTTTTTTTATGTATATGAGTACACTGTATCTGTGCAGATGGTTGAGAGCCAGCATGTGGTTTCTGGGAATTGAACTCAGGACCTCTGCTCGCTCCGGCCCCTTGTTTTTTTTTTTCAAGACAGGGTTTCTCTGTATAGTCCTGGCTGTCCTGGAACTCACTCTGTAGACCATGCTGGCCTCGAACTCAGAAATCTGCCTGTCTCTGCCTCCCAAGTGCTGGGATTAAAGGCGTGCACCACCACCCCCTGGCATCTCTAACTTTTAATTAGAGGAAAAAAGAAGGCAACAGAAAAGAAAGAAAAAATTTATTTTCATTGAAGTAAGTTGTGTTGCCATATGGAGAAAACATTTTTACAAAGGTTAAAGTATCCATGGCAACTGCAGATTCTCAGAGCCTCTCCCAGTTGTGCAGTTGGTTTTTCTTTCCCAGGGAGGGAGTGTGCTAAGACCTTGTCCTAACTCATTTCATCCCCAAATGTGAGCCAGGCACGTCAAACATGAACTGATGCCTGGAGGGAAGTCCCTGACTCCACAAGAATGGGTTAGTTCACATTTATCTTAAAACCTTCTCAGTGTTCTTAAAAATTCACTAACTTGGCAAGTCAAGAATTATCATGAGAAATGAAATAATTTCATAACTGTGAAGTCATCCAACATTCCTAGTGTCTGACACTCACTGGGTTTGTCCACATCTTGGGCATTATTCTAACCTTTAAATAATAAGTTCTTCAATATCCCCGGAATAATTAAAAGCACAGACATGATCAGAAGTACCACAATGTAACAGTGTGCCATTGTCTTGGTTAATGTGTTTGTCACACAGGTTCATGACAATGGGTTATGATTAAAGGTAATCATTGTATATATGCTGAGGTCTTTGTGACAGTCCTAATCAGTAGTTACCATAATTAAAAATGACAAAAGACTATGCTTCAATAGGCCAGCTGCACAGCCTTTCTCTAAGCACACTGCACATTAAAATTCATATTTACAATTAGCCGTGTGAAGAACCTTTATGTTTAGACACTGAGAGCTGAGGATACTCACACTTGCAGAATACAGCTTGAGGAAAGGTACTGAATGCCTTGTAAAAAGCTTAGGGAATCTCTAGTATGTAGTCTTCAAAGCTACATTTTAGTATCTAGAATTTACTGCCAGGGGAGGGGCAGAGAAACCGTAAGCAGTTCCAACAGTTATTCCTCTCTGAACCTCACAACTCAAATACTCCCCAGTTAACCTTCCCAGTCTGTTTTTGTAGAAAACTCCAGAAATAGGTCCTGACATGGGAGGAAATGCCCTACCACAGCCCTATCATGGCAATCTCTTCTAAAGACAGAAAAGGCCGCAATGCAGGTGATTCTCAAGAAGACACTCACACAGGGAAAGCAGCTCAGTCTCAATTGCCTGTGTGTGATATAAGGAAGTGAGGGATTCCAATTGGTTAGATATGTAGTGTTGGATCCTACTCTGGTCTCAGTCCTATGGGTAACTTTGGAAGGCACCAGAAAGTCCCACAAGAGCAATGTGACTTTCCTGATGGAAGTAAGATACTTGAAAAAAGGAAAAGTCAAGAGACCGAGGCTATAGTTTCCCTTCAGCTCTTCTGGTTGCATGAAAAATGAAGTAAGGAAGCAATTGACAGCAACTGGACAGTAGTTCCTGGTTCTCAAATAGAATCAATGTTTAGAGAATATTTTGGATTAAAATCCATGCCAGATGGTCCCAAGAAGTGTTTACCTCACTGTTGATTTTAGCTATATTGATGTCAGCAACAATTTAAAAAAAAAAAATCCTGTTACTGTCATTGAGGAGCAAGGCCTAAAATCCTTCCTTCCCAAGTGGACTTGCTGGTTGCAGCCCTAAATGACAAGGGTGACTCTGTGGACTTATGTGACATGATTTCCACGATTAGAGAGAAGACAGCATGTAGCACATTTAATGTATATTTAGTTTAAGTATACAATATTTAGTAAGTATTCTATCGAGGTTTAGTTTATGAAAAAAAGAATTTTTACAATTAAATATAGATGAAATAAGAGTGTGAGAAGCTGTACATGCACTTGGGCCAGGAGACTGGCTCCACCTGAAGCATATGCCTGGTCTGTAGCACTTGTGACTAGACTAGCAGGGGTGGGAGGACCAGGAGTGATTCTTGTGTGTGTATATATACCAGATTTTAAAAAAATATGTATAGTACATAGAAAGGCATCCAGGATGACATAAAAGTAGGGTTTATAGTATAGGACTGTGAACTATGACTTTAAGCTTCTGATCTTGAGTACTGTGAGAGGGGTTATGGGAATCCCCAGCTTTCTCTATTCACTGAGCATCTACTGAAGGTCTATCACAAAGCAGACTAGCACTTCCTTCCCTGAACATCTCTCACTCCAATTTACCTGCCTCTCTGACCTCAGAGCCCCCTTTAAGTTGTTGCTGGCCACAAATGTCAGCTTAATTTGGTAAAATACTCTGCCCAGTGTGTCAGAATGACTCTAAGAGTTTTGCCTGAGGTTCAGGAGACCACAGAGTCTCTAGTTCTCTCAGAACAGTTTTGCCATGTGAAGAATTCTGGGCTAGCTTGCTTGAGAGGCCACATGCCAGAGAACCAAGACACCTGCCAACATCCAGCCTAAGATGGCAAGGCCATATTTAATTCCTCAGCCTCTGCTACCTTCCAAGCTGGCTCTGGTCTTCTGAGAGCACCCTTGTTGGGGTAGCAAAGCCTCTACTGGAGTGGTCCTAGATCTCTCCCAGGCAGCCTCAGGACCTGATGAGTCAACATGATGTGTGGAATGCTTTGGTAGGCAACAATAGGAATCTGCTGTGGCCTTCTTCCCATCTAAGGTCAACCTGTGGCTAACATCTGAAATTTCCTTTTTCTTTTCTTTTCTTTTCTTTTCTTTTCTTTTCTTTTCTTTTCTTTTCTTTTCCTTTCTTTTCTTTTCTTCTCTTTTTTTTTCCACTTTTATCTTCTTTAAAAATTAAATTTTTTTTTCTTGGATATTTTCTTTATTTACATTTCATATGTTTTCTCCTTTCCAGGTCTCCCCTTTGGGAACCTCCTATCCCATCCCCCTTCCCCCTGCCTCTATGAGGGTGCTCCCCCACCCACCCACTTCCATTCTCCCACCCTGGCATTCCCTTACAATGGGGCATTGAATACCCTCAAGCCTGAGAGCCTTTCCACCCACTGATGTCCAACAAGGCCATCTTCTGCCACATATGTGGCAAGCACCATGGGCCACTCCATGTATATTCCCAGTCCCTGGGAACTCCGGGTGGTCTGGCCTGTTGATACTGTTACTCCCTCCATGGGGCTGCAACCCCCCTCAGCTCCTTCAGTTCCTTCTCCAACTCCTCCATAGGGGACGCTTGAGCTCAGTCCAATGGTTGGCTTCGAACTTCCTTCTCTGTATTTGTCAGTCACTGGAAAAGCCTCTCAGGAGACAGCCATATCAGGCTTCTATCAGCAAGCATTTCCTGGCATCCACAATAACATCTGGGTTTGGTGGCTGTGTATGGGACAAATCCCCAGGTGGGGCAGTTTCTGGATGCCTTCTCCTTCAGTCTCTGCTCCACACTTTGTCTCCAATGAGTGTTTTGTTTGCCCTTCTAAAAAGCACTGAAGCATCCACATTTTGGTCTTCCTTCTTCTTAGTCTTCATATGGTCTGTGAATTGAATCTTGGGTATTCCAAACTTTTGGGCTAATATCCAGTTATCACTGAGTACATATTGTTTGTTCCTTTGACTGAGTCACCTTACTTAGGATGATATTCTCAAGTTCCATCTGTTTGCCTGTGAATTTCATGAAGTCATTGTTTTTAATGGCTGAGCACTACTCCATTGTGTATATATACCACATCTTCTGTATCCATTACTCTGTTGACGGACATCTGGGTTCTTTCCAGCTCCTGGCTATTATAAATAAGGCTGCTACGGACAGAGTGGAGCATGTGTCCTTATTACATGTTGGAGCATCTTCTGGGTATATGCCCAGGAGTGGTATAGTGGGGTCCTCAGGTAGTACTATGTCCAATTTTTTTTGGGGGGGGGGACTGCTAGACTGATTTCCAGAGTAGTTGTACCAGCTTGCAATCCCACCAACAGTGGAGGAGTGTTCCTCTTTCTCCACATCCTTGCCAGCACCTGCTGTCACTTGAGTTTTTGATCTTAGCCATTCTGACTGGTGTGAGGTAGAACCTTAGGGTCATTTTGATTTAATTTCCCTGATGACTAAGGATGTTGAACATTTCTTTAGGTGTTTCTGATCCCTTCAAGTTTCCTCAGTTGAGAAGTCTCTGTTTAGCTCTGTTCCCCATTTTTTAATAGGGTTATTTGGTTCTCTAGAGTCTAACTTAAGCTTTGTATATATTGGATATTACCCCTCTGTCAGATGTAGGATATGTAAAGATATTTTCCCAATCTGTTGGTTGCTGTTTTGTTCTATTGACAGTGTCCTTTGCCTTACAGAAGTTTTGCAATTTTATGAGGTCCCATTTGTTGATTCTTGATCTTAGAGCATAAGTCTTTGGTGTTCTGTTCAGGAAAATTTCCCCTTTGCCTATGTGTTCAAGACTTTTCTCCACTTTCTCTTCTATTAGATTCAATGTATCTAGTTTTATATGAAGGTCTTTGATCCACTTGGACTTGAGCTTTGTACAGGACGATAAGAATAGATTGATGTGCATTCTTCTACATGTTGACCACCATTTGATCCAGCACCATTTGTTGAAAATGCTGTCTTTTTTCTACTGGATGGTTTTAGCTCCTTTGTCAAAGATCAAGTGACCATAGGTGTGCGGGTTCATGTCTTCTTTTCTAAGTCCTTATGTCATCAGTCTCTCAGCAATTTATTTTCATATGAGCATGCTTACATTTATTTAAAATCTTCCCTGGCCTTATGATTTTTGTATCTAGTACCCATTATTTTTTTAAAGAACAAAACTATGAAGCTAAGCAAACAGAATCACCAGGCTTATCCTCCTCACTTTTGTTCTTTCAGTTCATTTTCCAGCCTAGCACATCATGGTTTCTATCTTTGTCTTTCTGAACAAGTATCTTTCAGCCATGAAGCTATCAATGATGTCCTAAGTGTCGAATTACAGCAGTCTCTGGTTTTTGTATCACTCAATCTCCCTATGACAGCTAAGAATAGTGATTATGTTGAGGTTTGGTCTTTTGCTAGTGTTGTAATGCTAAACATTGGCCCCCAAGACCTGGTTGCCTCAGGGATGAGGGAATCCTCACATACATCAAGTGATACAATGAAATCCTGTGCCTTTAGTTAAAACCATTGGTTGAATAAAGATGCCTAGGCTGCAGCCTCGAGCTGGGCAGAGTGAGGTAGGTGGGGCTTCCGTGCTCGTGCTCGGGGCTTGGGGTCTGAGGAGAGGAGCATGACTGGAATGTGGAGAGTAGACACTGGTAAGGGACTGTGAGAACTGGGCATGAGGGCTGGCCAGTCAGAGTAAGATTATTATAGATATGTGTTTTTTATATGGGAACTGAGTGATCAAAGGCGAAGGAGAAGCCCCCTAATTGAGATTAAATAATTACTACAATGGTGATAACTCTACCCAGCTAGACATACTCCCTTTTATTGGTGCTTATAAGTGCGTGCACACACGCATATGTTAGGAAGTCGGAGGTCAGTGTTGTGTGACTTCTTGCACTGCTCCCCACTTTATTTTCTTGAGATAAGGTCTCTCATTTTATCTGCAGCTTACTGATTGGTTAGATTAGCTGCCAGTAAGCCTCTGCATCTGCAAGCTCATTTCTAAGACAGTCTAATGATGCCTGCTTCTTATTATGTTTCTTTGTGCAATTGTTTCCACATTAGACAGGACTGATTTGTATTTTACCCCTAGGATGTAAATGATAATAACTTCTAAGCATAAGCACTGGCTTCTGTCTCATTTTGTCCTAGATTCCTTGGCCTAGGGGAAACCTGCTGCCACATTAAGAGAATACATAAGCAACTCTGGTCCTGCAGTCTAGTCAAGCCTTCTGATGGCTGGACTGCAGCTCTGGCTGATGCCTTAATTACAATCTTTTCAGACCTTGAGCTGTAACTATTAACCTAGTTCTGAAATTCCTCACTCAACAAAACCCTTTGACTACTTCTTTTCCTTTCCTTTCACTTTTTAAAAAAAGATTTTTTTTGTTTGTTTTTTGTTGTTGTTGTTTTTTCAAGTCAGGGTTTCTTTGTGTAGCTCTGGCTGTCCTGGAACTCACTCTGTAGACCAGGGTGGCCTTGAACTCAGAAATCCACCTGCCTCTGCCTCCCAAGTGCTGGATTAAAGGCATGTGCCACCACCGCCCGGCTTAAAAAAAGATTTATAATTTGTTATATATACAGCATTCTATCAGCATGTACACCTGCAGGCTAGAAGAGGGCACTAGATCTCATTATAGATGGTTAAGAGCCACCATGTGATTGCTGGGAATTGAACTCTGGACCTGTCTGGAAGAGCAGACAGTGTTCTGGAACTCTGAGCCATCTCTCCAGACCCTTTCTTCTTCTCATTCTTCCTCTTCCTCCTCTTCTTCCTCTTGTTGTTGCTGTTGTTATTATTATTACTGTTCTAGGTACTCAAGTTTTTTGCGATAATTTGACAGACAAGTAAGAGAGATTTTGTTATTTATAAACTGGTGCTTGTTAAAGCCCATGATGTAAGAGGGGAAGTGGAGCAGAAAAGAAAATCTATAAAAACACAAGAAAATATTAGTGGATATCTAAGAAGCTTCAAAGAGAAAATGACCAGAAACCTGATACCCATCAGAGGCTGAGGCTGAGGCAAAGGAAAAGGGTTATTTGCTCAGAGGTGTCAGGAAGTTCACCATCAACACTGTCACCTACTGTGTCATGGAAAGAAGCCAAAGGGTTAATAAACCAAAGGATCTAGTGAAGGTTTCCAGACAGACAGACTGAGGCTCCTAGCGTCTACCTCCAGCTTGTGCTGTAATCAAGGAGAGATACTTAAGATTAAGGAACCATCCTTAGATAAAAGCAAGCCAGAGTTTGCTGGTTGTGAAAGTGCCAGCTTTATCAAATGAAAAATGACACTAAATGACATGGCCAGGAGGTCTAGAGATGACAGTGTGTGCCTATTATATTCTTGGTCAGGGCCTCATGCATATTGAAGCTGGTGTCAAACAAAAGGGACTCTGAGGTGCTGAAGTGCAACGTCCTCCCAGCAGTGTTAGTAGGGATCCGTTTCCTTCTGTGTCTACAGTGAAGTGCAAGGTCCTCCCAGCAGTGTTAGTAGGCATCCGTTTCCTTCTGTGTCTACAGGTCAGGAGGCAACGGGCGGGCCATATCTTCATGTGACAAGACTGCAGATAAGGATTCTTATTTGGAGAATCAGCTTCTGAGTCTGCTCCAGTAGTGGCCTTATTTTGAGGGCTCTGGCCTCACATTGGCTGGTGCTGGCGGACACTTCTGGGCTGGCCGGCTAGCACAGCAAGCTCAATGCTCCACTGCCCTGCTCTTCACAGAGGTTCTGAGCCTCTGAGGCTTTTATCTGATGAAGTTAGGCCCACCCAGGATTAATTAAAAACTAGCCACTTCAGAACCTTAACTGTATCTATAAAATCCTCCACTATGACAGCTGCTTTAAAGTTTATGTCTGATAAAGCCAACATCTGGATCTCTGTGGGTTGGAATTGTCTTTCACTTCAAAATGAGTAGCTTTCCTTTTCTGTCTTAGATCTCTGAGGTGACTTTCTGATCTACTACAGTTACATCATGCAACACTGTAAATGCTATATTATAGAGGCTGTGGATTCTAAACAGTGCTGATCTTGGAGTAATTTCTTTGTAGTAGTACGGAAGACTCTCATGCCTGGGTGGGAGACAGCTCAGTTCAAGTTTGCGATGCAAGGTGCTTACAGTCTTCCAGCATATACATATGGCTCATGAGAACAGCTGGGTCAACTGGAGATGTGTGTATATATATATATATATATATATACATATATATATGTATATATATGTATATGTATATATACATACATACATATATACACACACACATATATATACATACATATACAGACACACACACACACACACACACACACACACACACACACACATCCATATCCAATTTATGGCTTCTCTCCTTTCCAGGGCTCTTTCATTTTTTCACTGTGCTGGTGTCCCAGGCTAGAGAGATGACAGGCTACCCTGAATTGCCATGGTTTTGACTCCTTCCCAAACTTGCCCATGTTGTTTAGAATCCAGAGTCCTCAGGCAGTTTTTGGCATTGTTCAGAATTCATAGCTGCTATTCACCGAGCAATAAATTTCTTATGCATTTATGTCAAAATGGCCTCAACTCTGCCAGAGCTCAGGCCCCACCATCTTTCCCAGCGTTAGGATCTGCAGAGTGTACAAGCTCCTTCCTGTGTGTGTTCTCCCCTTGCCTATCTTCTCACCTCTACCAGAAGCATCTCTACCAAGTGTGTGCACGGTGGCATTCCTCTATTTACATTACCCCAGGCTACCCACAGCTTTTGGCCAGACACAGGGCACCTCTTCAACACAGAGGGGTGGGTTCTTTAGGACAGAACTCTTCCAAACAGTACTAAGCTGAAATTGGCTCATAATTATGAAAACCAGTCCCCAAATAGCCAAAATTTCTAACAGGTTGTTAAAACATTGACAGCTTGAAGTCAGCTACTGAAGGAATATTTATATCACAAAATTTGGCTGACTTTCTTAGTTAGGGTTTCTATCACTGCAAGGAAACATCATGACCAAAAAGCAAATTGAGGAGAAAAGGGTTTATTCTGCTTATACTTCCAGATCATAGCTCATCATTGGAGAAAGTGAAGACAGGAACTCAAACTTGGAGGCAGAAGCTGATGCAGAGGCCATGGAGGGTGCTGCTTACTGGCTTGCTTCACAATGTTTGCTCAGCCTGCTTTCTTATAGAACCTAGGACTTGAAGCCCAGGGCGGCTGGACCCTCTTCCATTGGTCACTAATTGAGAAAACACCTTACAGCTGGATCTCATGTAGGCATTTTCTCAACTGAGGCTCCTTCCTCTCTGATGACCTTACCTTATGTTAAGTTGACACTAAAGCCTGCCAATACACCAACCCATTTTAAGAACCCATCTCTTTAGGGTGGCCCGCCTTTTATCCTGAATTACAATGAAATAATATTGAACTTCCTTGACCATGGTATTCTGTTTCTATCTCCCAGGCTTTGTGTGGTGTGCTCTCCATGGCAGCTTGTACTCAGTCTTCAGCCTGACCTGTGCTGGGTCTGGATGTTCTCACCTCTATGCTATCACACCATGAAGACAGCATATCAGAGCTCTTGCAGCCTTCACCCAGGTTCCCCTTTGGCATTTCCACACATGGACTCTGCACTGGCACCAAATTGGATGCGTGTCCTACTGCGCCATGCTGCCATGCCTTTGCAGCTCTCAAGTTCCCCAGTCCACATGCGTTTGGACCACCACCTCTACTCTCAAGTCACTGGCTTAAGTAACTCTTTCTTAGTTGAGAATAAATTCCTTAGGAGACTGTTCATATTTAATACATGCAACAGATCAAAAGCAACTAACCACTACCAATTAAAATATGACTAGGAAGATAGGAGACGAATTAAGGCGGAGAGCAGGGAAGGCAGAAGAGGCTGTGAGGACAGGATGGAGACCACGGTGTGTAACACTGCGCTGCCATGGCCTTCTCAGTACCTTTTCTGCATTTGCTCTCCCAGGGTAAGGATGACATTCTGTATCTAGAATTTAAATTCTTTTCTTGGTTATAGGACACAGCAACTATTTATATTTTCTATATAAATACTTTGAAAATCCTGCAAATTATTGATCATCATAGACTTGTTAGATTTACTTCACTCTCCTTAAAAGTACACATTTTGGTATCTTCCATTTTTTGGTGTTTTTAAAGCTGTGATGAACATTTTAATGTAAATCTTTGCATTTGTTTACATCCTTTTCTAACATGAGATTACTAAGAAACTATGGAATCAAGTTGATGGAGGCTTATTTTAATGCTTTGAAGCTTTTTATCCAAGGAATCCTAAAAAGGGAGTTCATGTTCCATTAGCAACTTGTATAAGAGGGACACAGACAGACAGGCAGGCAGGCAGGCAGGCAGACACGCAGACATACACACACACACACACACACACACACACACACACACAGAGAGAGAGAGAGAGAGAGAGAGAGAGAGAGAGAGAGAGAGAGAAGTGGAAAGAGGATTGTGAGTATAGGATCCAGGAGGAGTTGGGGGTGGGGTATATAATTTATTGTATATATAAATGACATTCTTGAAGAATTCATTAAAAAATCTTGATCATTTGCTTTTTCTAAAGAAACTTCATAACCCCTAGCACCATAAACATAACTAGCTCTAATACATGTGTGCACACAGAGAACACCTGACAAACAGTGTTAACCCAGAATATTTTCCTGTCTATGTCTGCCTTTTTAGTTTTCAAATTGTGACTGAGGCAGTAAGGAGTCTATCCTTCTCTGGATCCATCTGTGTGAATGCACTTGGAAGGAGCGGCTACTGAACAGGACTTACAAGCCAGTTCAAAAACGGACAATTCGCTCTTGTCCTCAAAACACACTGTTTTCGTAAAAAAATGGAAAAATGATCATATTTCACCTTAAAATAGTTCTACATCCCAGAAGGGAACTGGAGAACTTTCTAAAGCTCCTGCACTGACTGGGTACAGAATGAGAGCCTAAAATACTGTTATTTGACAAGCATGTTTAATGTTTACTGCATGGCTTACACTGTTACTCTTATCATTTCTTACATTTTTGAGATTTTTTTTTTTTTTTTTTTGCCAAGCACTGAAGTGACAGGAATACCAGAAAGGTCAAAGTGAGGAGACTGTGAATCCAACCTTTAGCCTGAGGTCTGTTAGCCATAAGACCCGAGGCAAGGGTTGGCACATGGGATTATGGGCAAACTGGGCATTTTTGGATAGCTTGTGAACCTTTACATTTTTAAAATTGACCTTAAAAAATATTTTATTAAAAATTAGATTTACTCACTTTTTTTTTTTTTTTCGAGACAGGGTTTCTCTGTGTAGCCCTAGAACTCTGTGTAGCTGTCCTGGAACTCACTCTGCAGACCAGGCTGGCCTTGAACTCAGAAATCCACCTGCCTCTGCCTCCCAAGTGCTGGGATTAAAGGTATGTGCCACCACCCAGCGATTTACTCACTTTTATTTTATGTGTGAATGTTTTGCTCACAAGTACGCCTGTGTACCATGTGCATGCTTGATGCCTAAGAAGTTCAAAAGAAGGCACTGGATCCTCTGGAACTGGAGGTATGGATGGTAGTGAGCCATCACGTAAGTGCTGGGGAATCGAACCTAGTTTTTTCTAAGAGCAATAAATGCTCTTAACTACTGACCAGTTCTGTTCCAGCTAGAAACTTTACAATTATAATGTTGAGAAGGAAAAAGGCAAAAGAGCGATTCAACACATGTGTAAGTAGAATGGAACTCAACACAGGTGTAAGTAGAATGGAACTCAACACAGGTGTAAGTAGAATGGAACTCAACACAGGTGTAAGTAGAATGGAACTCAACACATGTGTAAGTAGAATGGAACTCAACACATGTGTAAGTAGAATGAAACTCAACACATGTGTAAGTAGAATGAAATTGGCGCTTCATCTGTGAATACAGTGTCACTGGAGTGCAGCCTTCTTATTCCTTTATGAACTCTACTGTGCTCTGCATGATGAGAAGTTGCAACTTGTAAGACTAGGGAAGCCTAATATATTAGCTACCTTATCAACTGATCCTTTAAAGGGGGTGTTGCCAACCTCCACCTTTACTGTAGGGTTTATGTTTTTGGCACTATGTCTGTTTACTGAATAACTGCAAGATACTCTGCTGCTTTTCAAAATACATTATCTAGCTACGTGTACAATGTAAGAGATGTGCCATTTCCAAAAGTTATAAACTACTTTGATGTTCACTGTAGAGAAATTTTTGTTATTTCAGATATATTCTCTAGAGCCCCCACCTCCCTGTTTTTACATTGTTTGATTTAATTACTAAAATTAAGTGATGGTGGGGCTGAAGCAATGGCTCAGGTGAGCACCGCTGACTGCTCGTGCAGAATGCCTAGTTCAGTTTGCAGCACCCGCCTAATGGCTCCTCACCATCCTTCATTCTAGTTACATACAGTATATCCAAAATCCTCTTTTGACTTCTGTAGGCACTAGGCACTCAAAATGGTGCACACACACATGTGCACAAAACACTCAAATTGCACATGAAATAAAAATAAATCTTTATACTAAAGCAAACTAAATCACCAGCAATTGGTATTCTCTATCTCTAAATGTGCATAAATCATAAGCTGTGCCGTCGGACAGTAAAAAGAGGTACGAACTCTTACATACAAAGCAGAGGCTTTCCTATTCCAAGGGCAAATTAACCAAAGTGCTAGAACCAGAAAGGAAGTTGTTTACGATAGCGTATACACATGTCCTACAGTCTGTGTAGAACCAGAAAGGAAGTTGTTTACGATAGCGTATACACACGTCCTACAGTCTGTGCGGATGTTGCTCTGTCTGGCTTCCCTTCTCTCTGAGCTGTATCCCCACCCTTGCTCATCTTCTGGGAGGATGCCATCAACTTGTACTTCTAGGACCTAGATTCAACTCTGTATGATAGAAAATACTTCTTTGAAGACCAACTCCTTTATGGTTATTGTGATCACCCAACTTATCTGGAGAGCCGAACTGAAGATCTTTCAAGTCCTTTGCAGTGGCATCTGATTCTGTGCAGCTGAACATGTTCAATTTTTTTTCCCTAGGAAACAGTTCTGCTCTTCATTTGTTTGTGTAGGCGAGAAATTGTTGTAGAATGTCCAACATTTTAAGTGATTCTGGCTCAGAGCATGTGTTAGAAACTCTAAGTAGAGTTTATGACTTCTCAATTCTAAAAGGTTTCTCAGTTTCAGATTTCTGAAATTGGTTGTATCCATGTCACTTCTTGTCCTACTGGGACTCAGTGTTGTCAATGGCCTTCCTTCTGTGTGGCTCTCAGGCGCCCTGACCTTTTGAAACCTTTCCAGGTGTTGCTGCCACTTTCTCGATCTCCATGACATAAGTTGCACTGTTTAGTGGAGTTAAGTTCTGTGACCTTTGGAAAGCCTTCCTGAGACTCTGAATTGACTAATACCCAAGGCTGCATAAACATGCATACACAAATGTTCCTAAAACCAAGCTTGCTGGGCAGTTCAGGATATGACTTGGAATCTGGAAAAAGGAACATTTTGCTCCTTGTGTATCTGTGACGAGTTCCAGGTGCAGCCTGAAGTTAAGTGGTTGGTTTTTCTGATCCTCAGATGTAAGCTCTCATTAGAGCTCAGAAGTGTGTGCTGTTGTGGATGTTAGGAATTCCATGAGGACCCTCTGGGCCTGTTAAGGCCTATGGCTTCAGAGGGTCTTAAAATATATTTCAGCATACATAGAAACAAAAATAGACATCATTTTCTTTTAAAGGAGTATGATTTATTAAACACAATGTTTTCATTTGTTGAGTAGGGATGGGGTTGAGATAGAGCTTCACATTACCTCATCTAGGCCTTGAACTCACTATGTGGTGGAGGATGATGTGAATTCTTTGCTCTTCCTTCCTCAGCTTTGAGTACTGGGATTACAGGTGTACGCACCATCACACCCAGTTAAAGACAACGTTTCATACAAACAATTTATATACATTAAAAATTACAGAAGTTAAGTTTGGTGGCAGAGTTGCAAGGGTTTATACTTGGACCAACAATCCTCTATTTCTTTGGCTTTAGGCTTATACGGTCTACTATATCAGAGATTTCTCAGTCCTTCTCAAAAAAACTCACAGATTGCCTAGTTTAACAGATGAATCATGCTGCCAAAATACAGGGAAAGAAGATAGGATTGTGGATATAAAACTGCATATATAAATTAATAAACTAATAAAAGGTAAGTTCTCTTATCTTTAAAATATGTATGGCAATAAACTACATAGAGATGTTGTGAAAATAAACTGGTATTTAAAAAAAACCATAAAACAACAGATGCAGTGGTGACAGTGGCCATCCATTCTTGTTTCTCACTTGATCTATCCTCTATCCAGGAACTGCATGTCCCCACAGTCCCGAGCTATCTCTTAGGATCAGCCCCTCCGAGATGAGCTCCAGGAATCCTGGTGGCGAAGCCGCAGGGGCTAAGTGTCTTTCTTTGTGCTTTGTGGGCTGAGCCCTGTGGTTGGTGGTGTATGCACTCAAGTGCACAGCCACACATTACTTCCTGGATGTCCTCAGAGGTGTGTTTCTTGCCACTCACTCTAGTGCATTGCTGGGATGCAGTGACCATGGAGGGCTACAAAGCTAGTGCTACTGTGGTTGGGCTTGCACACTTGCACACACACACACACACACACACACACACACACACGCGCTCGCGCGTGCTTCTACTTTTGTATCTAATAAAAAATAACAAAAGAAACAAATACAATATCCTCATGTCACGCAGGGCAAATGAAAACTCTAACATGGAAAAGTTTCACAAAAATTGGAAAATATATGTGATCTAGGCTAAAATTATGAGTGCAATATCATATTGTGTGAGAAGCTTTGTAAAGAATTTGTACTAAACAATGCTAGAGAGACAGTTCAGTGGTTTGGTCCTATACTTTAGCATCTGTGGACACCTATACACCTATACACGTACCTACCCTATTCACTCTCAGACACATTATAAAAACAAGTCTTTAAAAAGAGAATGTGCATTACAAAAGCTTAGAGTTTTGATGTCCTGTTAGATTATTTTGATTTAAAATTAAGATATTTAAATGAAGAATATTTCATTGTATCTACATTTTCAAATTTTATAACTAGGGGTTATTCTATGTGAAAAATCTCAAAAGAACTAAAAGACAGGAATCTAGCTCTTAGGTACAGACAAGAAAGGAAAGGCGGTAGAGTCTGAAGTGGAACACACTCTGAAGATGGCCTGTGACCACATGGGAAACTTGCTCTCTAACTGAATGACCTGCTTTTAATCACAAGCAGATAATAGTTTATTACCCAGAGTTTTAGAAATACACTATTCTTGAGAATACTTCCTAGGACTTCTTTTTCTCATTTAAGACCACATCTTTGCATTTAATTCATCTGTAGACTTATCCCTGCAGGGCACATCTCTCTAATTACCCCATCTAAAGTGACAGGAGAATGGAATTATACCACTTGGAAAACAGACATCCTTTGCTGTGTCTTTTCTCAGTGCTCCCCAGGGCAAAGTTTGTCATTGTGGTCACTGCATGATCCTGACTGTGACTTTCTGCCTTTGCTATTGACAAGCATCTGCCTGGTACAAGGCATGAGCAGAGGAAATCTGAATAGTGGTTAATATGCTCAGCACCTGTGCTGACTGCATACCAAGCGCCAGTCTTGTTCCTTACACAGAGCAGGGGCTGTTTCATCCCCATTCTTGGAAAAGCAAAGCACAGAAGTCCAGCATGCTTGCCCAGCACAGGGCTCTAGAGTCCTGTCTCTTTTCCCAGCAGTACCCATGCTTACCAGCAGCATGGCCTGTGAGCATTCCTGGGTCTCCATCAGATGCCACTACACAGAGAAATAACCACACACAGACATAACTGCAGAATAAACAAATCTGAACAATGGCTGTTTGTGATATTGATTTGCAAATACCTGTGGGGATTTGTGAGAACGCCAGCTGTACTGGTGACTATGGAGACTTGCCAAAAGAATATTTTCATCAGTATCCACCTGGCCAAACCGCAGTGTCTCCTGTGTGTCATTACAGATCACAAAGTGGCTGAAGACCAACTCTTCTACCTCAGGGCATTTGTTCTGGAAGAAAAAGAATATGAAAGCAAATGTGTGTATCAGATTAATTGCAAGATGTTTGGCAGCTGTCTGCCCATTGGCCATTGTTTTAACACACAAATGCTAACGCATCTGTTGTCATTAGCTCTGGTATACAGAATATCTATACTTTTAGGATAAGCAGAACAAAAATATCTTAAAGACATCATATGTTCCAGGAATGTGTTTTGATTTATACTCCTACAAAATAAATCATATACACAGAAGAGGAAAAGAACAATGAGATCCCACAAACATTTAACATTTCTTAAAACGAATTAACATGCTATAAAGAGTGCTGTGCTGGGCTGTGCACATTTCTGAACAGAGTACCAGAGGCTAGAATTACCATGTTCCCAGCCCTCTAAACTCTACAATCAAGGCCAATTACCAAAGCCACAGTTTGTACCCTACAGAAAGTAAGGATCATTTAGGTCACTACAATCCTGGGTCCCTTAAGAGGGGGAGAGGAAGGGAGTAATGGTGTGTGTGTGTGTGTGTGTGTGTGTGTGTGTGTGTGTGTGTGTGTGTGTGTGAATCTGCCCAGGGAGAGATATAAATAAAACCATAACTTTCCCTCTATTGTTAAGAGTCTGAACAGATCAACTCCAGAACTCTTTTAAAGGCCAAGTTGCAGTTTTTAAGAGGAACGATGTTAGTTGAAAAAGTTTCCAGTGTCTGTTTCATTCAGCAATGGATCAGTAGCTAATGCCCCATTAAGCAGTTAAGGATCATCTAATTAGCACTAGGTTTCTATGCTGATACCCCTTTCTCAGCCTAAAGAGTCCCTACTAGTTGTGACATCAAATCACTGGCTGCACTGTCTTTATCACCCAGGCTGTGGCATAAAACCAGTCAACATGGTTTCAGAGAAACTAAAACCATAGCTAAGAAAGGGATCAACTTGAGATCTCTAAGCATCCAAGTAGCTTATCAATGTGCAGGTAACAGGAGGTAGGAGAGCAGACACCTCTCTCGAGTGGACCTCTGTGTTCGGGCTCAGGATCTAAAGAATGCCTAGCAGAGTTTCCCTTTCACTGAGGAGAGGGGGAAGTAAAGGGTGACAGGAATTCTGAAGCAAGACAATGCAGGGAATTAGGACAATGCAGGGGATTAGGAAGCACAAAGCCCAAGGAGTCTATAGTAGTACACAGCAGGACTCAGCCAGTACAGAGATCAAACCTAGAACTCCATCAGCAAAAAATTGGTGGAAACAGAATCCAACCTTGAACATGCAGAATACCAGGTGGGTGTTCTATGGTTGTAGGCTGTGAAGAGACCCTGAGAAACACATTCTACCAGACACCCTTGAGGACCACCACCACCACCACCACCTCCTCCTCCTCCTCCTCCTTGTCCTCCACCTCCTCCTCTTCCTCTTCCTATTCACCCTTCTCCTCCTCTTCAATCATCTATCCATTCTTTTTTAATTTGGCTGAGACCCAAGTACTTATGACCATTAGTGCTCTCTTACATGAGTTTTAACTGTTATTCATGAGCTTAAGACATGCCTGCTGTCTGGTTTTAGACCCCAGCTTTAGCTGGACTGTGCCTAGAGCAGCAGCTCCATTTCCATCCCTATTTCTAGGTATTCCAGTCCCACCCGCTTCCCAAGGACCTCCCATACTGTTCTGGCCCCATTATTCAGTCAAGATTCAAGCTGTTTCCGCCCTAGTCAGTTCCCTCTGCTGGGACCTCTATCCTCCTTATCTCTTGCTGGATTGGCCTGCTTGGATTTGACCTCCTGGTTCTTCTAAATAAAGTCAGTGCCTCACAGTAGCTCTCTGATTTCCTCCCCAGGCCTGACTCGGTTCCCATTTGAGGCTGACGTGACACTCTTCATCAGCTTCAGAGTGCCTGTTTATTTTATTACCTAGAGAAGAAACAGGACCTGCATCTTTTACAACTTTACCTCTAATGCTCATAGTAATTCCTGATGCTTGAGTATCCAATAAATACTTAGGAAACAAACAAACAACAAACAAATCTTTGTTTTCTAACTCTGCTGGGACTTGAGCTCAGGGCTAGGAACACAGGCAAGCACTTGACCAACGAAGCACCCTGGCTTACCTCTAATAATAACACTGGTGAGGCATGTTGACTTTGTAAAGCTAAAAAGTATTTTAAAAGTGAACTTAAATATCCAATTTTATGCTCAGATATAACTGCCAGCCACAGTTGGAATGAAATTTTTCAGGCAATCTTTTTTTTTTTTTTTTCTTTCTGAATCTCCTGGCTGTTACTATGTGCCTACTTATCCAATCCTACTTAAATCTTTATCTAAAACCTTTAATCAACTAGAATCACAGTGTGTAATTAGTTTTGATGAGATTTTTCCACTTGGTATTATGTAATCAAAACATAATCAAAATAAACTACACTCCTTGTAAGCATTTCTCTCTCCTTTCCATGAGAGAGTAAAGAAAGCCATGAGGGGGAGAGAGGGTACGGCTCCAATTCCCACTCAGTTACACATCCTGAGGTTACAATGTACTTTTCATAGTGAACTGGGATCAATCTTAACACAGACATTAAGTTACCAAATCATACAACTCTCCTCATCTCTAAAAATGAGGAGGGTTTAATAAAGGAGAAGGGTTCTAGGAAAAAAGTGAAAATTATGGAACACAAAGGAGTTGTTTATATTTTTCTAAAGAACACTTGAGGTCTTCAGGGAACTGTTTCTCAAATGTTCCTTCATCTATGGAATTTATTATACCTATAATAAACTTGAACATTTCTTGGAATGTTTTAGATTCTGTTATATTAAGAGCTTATATTCATCTGTATGGCATCATCTCCACTGCATCCCAGAATGCCTGTAAGAATCTGGAGTTGAAAGTGGCTCATTCCTATTTGAAGTTCGTGTCATGTTGAAGAAACAACTGCACGGCTGCCTGTGTGTCTGGTGAGTGAGAGACGTACTGTGCCTCCTTTTAAATGTTCCCTGTTCAAACCAGGGAAACACAGAGAAAGCAAAAGGAAAGCGGTGTTTGGAGCTCATAATTTAGTTTCCTGAAAGGAACCACCATCATTTCTCCCCCCCCCCTCTCTCTCTCTCTCTCTCTCTCTCACACACACACACAACATACACACACACATGAATACATGCACGTGCAGGGAGAGGGAGGGGGAGGGAGGAGAGAGTGAGAGTGTGTTAGTTCTATAACCACAGAAATCAAGAACCAATGAAAGGTGACATTAAGTTTGAACTTATGACCCGACAGTAAAGGACCAAACTGTTTCATGCCTGATAATATAATTTTAAAAATCAGATAGAGAACTCAAATGTTTTATTCTACTCATTAAATTCATTTTCATTGTCACCAACTACAGTATATGTCAGCATTATTAAACATATAATAAAATTCAAGTTTCAGAATAAACTTCCTTCTAAAGACAATAAACTACATTCAGGACAGAAAAAAATGAGCACAAGAAGTCTTTATCAGCCTGTCTCAATGGCAAATGCCCTATGATTTTAAAGTAGTGTACTTTCATATTTACTGTAGAATACATGGGGTCTGATGCCTACCACATTAAAACTTGGTGGCAAGTACCCTTGACATGGGAGGAAACAAGAAAATTATAGCAACAATTACAGAAGCATATCCTCTTGTGGCTCATGTTAACATTGCCAAATCCCTGTATAAATCAGAACCAACTATTCACAGAATGTACCTGTCAGCATCTGCTGTGTGACACATGGCTCTACTTAATGGAATATCCCTTCAAGGACTGTGCTAGCCAGTCAGTCATCCACAGTCTGATGTGGCTTAGAACATTTAAATATTTATGTACCATATTTTATTTATGTGTATAGCTGTGTCTAGGAGAATAATTTTTCTCTCTAAGAAACTGATATTTTGAAGGCAATTTTGCAGTAGTTGCTACATATGAGTTTGCTTATAAAGCTCTGATACTAAGACAAAAATGTCCTGGACTTAAATGTTCTATCAAGAATTCCTCTCTATTTTCTACGTTTGTTTTTTATTAAATGCATTGTTCAAAAAGTTGAAGCTAGAAATTGGAGCTATGGAAGTTTTTTTCACATTGCTATTTGAACCAGCTGCAAAGATTTCGATCACACTAGCTCTTATTTTACGCATGTCTTTTGCAATACGAAAACCATGGAATGCCCTTAAAAAAAGACTTCAAATACAAACCAGATGTGTTATCTTCTTTCCCTTTGCTGTTGCAGTACCACGTTAACAATTAATTCCTTAGTCTTATATAGGTCTTCATGCATATAAAGCAAACATTAAATTTTATGTCTATAAAATCTAATTCTCATAAATATTTCAGGTTAGAGAACTTGAAAAATTTAGAACTATTTATTTCATAAAATTGTTTCCGTAAAGATCCTTAAGATATTCTCATAAACATTGCCCCTAAGTTCTCTTCCTTGTCCCCAGGAAGCTCCCTTACAGCAGCAGCCCTCCTACACGGATGCCCGCACACCGTCTAAAGCCCAACATAGGACTCATTCTGGGCAGCCATCTCCATGACTGTGTGGAACGTGTACAAAATGGTGACACATGTCTTAGCATAAATGGTGACTAAATGTGAGGGCAACGATGAAAATCACCACAAATGTAGACGGGATTTTTTGTGTTATCACTCAAACACTCTGTGGGGCTGTTTCCATTCTGTAGACGCGGCTTGTTTTCCCATTTTAAGTATGCCATTCACCATTGGTTTATATTTGTTTTCTGACGTGAGTAATTTCTTATAAAAGATACAAGAAAAAAATTATTAAAGTCATTACAATTCTCTATGAATATAAGAATCCATTCTGCAGTGCTTTCTAGTGAATCAAAATGGCAGGATGTCTGCAAAAGAAAACCAAGACTGCTCTGTTTCCAGGTTCTAGCCCATGGCTCATTCACGTTTTTGTTTGAGAATCTAGAAGGCTTAATTTAAGTCCTTAAGTTCTACAGTGAACATTCAGACAGTCTGGTACATACCAAAGTTGCAGCTTTAGCTAAACAGAACCATAGCACCTCAAAAAAAAAAAATTCTTGGGGATGTTACTCTTTACCCAGACATGGTGAACAGGCCATAAGTAAATGGCATGACCTTGACACATATGTCAACTACAATCTCTAGAGTCTGTAAAGAAAACTCTGTACCACCTGTATATTCCATGACTCTGATGAGTGTCAACTATCAGTTCTGGTCTCCAGTGCTTTGTAATGAGAACACTTGCATCACTTTTTCTAAACAAAGTGGTACCTTCAAACCCTTGATCCCCACATTCAGGTTTGGGTTTAATTTATAATTAAGTGGTAACACAGAGCATGCAATAAAAGGATTGCATGCAGCCAAACTGTAAATGCTTCTGGGATGTGCCTACCTGTTGCCACGCCTGTACCGCAGTGTTTAGGGAATGAACTACATGCTGCCCAACGTTGACAAGCACAGAGTCCACGACTCCGGTACAGTCCAGCAGCTTCTGCCCTCCAGCGCTGGAAAGTGCCATCTGTCCGCAGACACCAAAGGGCTTTACCACACTTTGCATCGTGACATTTCTGCATTCCAGAAGTTTACAGTCCACCTGAGATGAGAACCGGGTCTCCTGGCAGACAGGACCACTGTCCCACTGACGAAGATACAGGTTTGGCTCTCTGAAGGAAATGATCATGTATTCCAGTTCAGATGGCACATTTTTATCAGAAACAAACGGCCGTAGGTACTGTGGTGAAGCTTTTAAGAAAATAAGAAAAATAGCAATGAAGATGTGCCAATCCTTCATGGAAACAAATGAGGTGACGTTTAAATGATTCACTTTGTTCTTAGATTTAGTACTTATATTAATAGATTTAAACAACTGCTTTGAAAATGTTAAAATCTTTGAAGTACAATTTGACATCTGAAAATACATTGTTTTGTTCAATGAGGTCTCTTAAATGTATACTGCTCCAAGGTTATTTTCACTTCCATAGATAAAAATGTTTGATCACAGTAACATATAAGAGGAGATAATCATCTAAATCTCTGTAGCTACCAGTAAAATCTCTAAAACAACAAAACATGACTCTAGAAAAAGCAGTTAAACTCTAGTTTTCCTGTAAGAGCAAGATGCCTACCAGCAGCTACAATAGGGTTAATCACCTCTTCTCCATTACATTACATTACATTATATTACATTAGTTGAAAACCTAAAACCTAAATCAAACTGAATTAACTAGAAAAGGGTTGATAGGAAATAAACACTTGAGAAATAATTACTCAAGTAACACTGGAAATTTATAGGAGCCTACTATTGCTACATAGGGAATTTATTTATATTCCTTTTAAATGTGTAAACATATGAGTCTTGTAATTTAAGGAGAATGTGCCCATCTTTATAGATTAGGTATTTTGAACTAAGTGATAAATACCAAGTTCTTTTGGGATCTATTTTACAATAATGTAGAATGCACACTAAAATATACATTTCTTTCAGAAAGATCTTAATTGGTATAACAGTAAAACCTTCAGCTAAAACAAAACCAAACAACACACTTCCTTGAAAATTCTTTTAGAAAATGTGTCACTGAGAAGTGGGGCCACACCTACTGTACTCGATCAGCTTTAGAGTAACCCTGGAGTGTCCAGTGCCCATGCTGGGAACTGTGAGGTACCATGAGGGGAACAACCAGGACCACAACAAATGGCACTAAGTAGGTGTTCTCTTGATGTGGAAGGGCTGCGTACCTGTGCCTAGTTGATCCAGGTGATGACAAAGACGGAATTGTACATGAGCGAGCTGGAAGGATATGCACAGGGACGGGACGAACCATGGGGTAAAACACGAGTCGACCCTGGTGCAAGCCGCCAGGGCTGTTGGAGTCACGAGCGGTTCGCAAGTGCTTTGAGAACCGGATTCACTTGCAGAGCTGTGGAAAACCAAAGACACTCATCAATGTCCATTCCCAATACTACGGAAGCACAATGTCTCCACAGAAGGCCTTTAAAGCTGGTATTGAAAACCCTACAATCAATATACTAACCGTCAACTCTATGAACTACTATCACATAAGAGCCTTTTACTTTTAAATTCAGCTTATGTTGAATATTCTACAAATAATATGAATTATTTGCAGAAAATTTTCAAATTACCCTTCAACCTCCACTCATGCTGACTTAGATCAAATCTAATTTTTGTCTACACTCTTTTCACAAAACTTATAGTGAATTCTGAGCGTGCCTCACTCAGCTGTTGGAAATGATATCCCTTCTGGTGTCATGGCTGTCTCACGTCTCTATCTTGTCCATACTTATATTCTGTGAGGTCATCTAGACTCTTTATTGAAGACTCACTGAATATTGTATTAAGGGGCATAAAATCATAATCATGTATAAAGAATGTAGTTCTTTGGACAATCAATCACACTACATGAATTCTCTCTTCACTTGCCTATTTTCTCAAAATTACATCCTATGGTCATCTGGCTAACATGAAGAGTTGAAGGCATCCAGTCTCAGAAGAAGCCAGCCTTTGGCTTTCAAAGATCTACAAGCCAGCTGATGACACACTGCCATTTAGAACCACCATGTAACAGAATCATCTCCTGGAGAAGGAAGGACAGCTGATGTGCTTGCTGTAGGAGTGGACAAAGAAGAGGACTTAGGGCCTTGCAAAAAAACCCTTTAACTCACACTACCTTTTTGGGTTGAAATATATGGTGTAGTGAGTCCTAGGGAATGTGAGACTATTTAAATTTTGAGATGCTTGCTCTGAGCAAATATGCTATACTTCTGCATTATTTTGGACAACAATACCTCAATTATCCTTGGTTTCACCCAGCAAAATGTATATGGTACAAACAAGAAGAGTGCCAGCCAGATAAATGTTTGGTGACTTTTATTCTTTTGCTCTAAAACCTTGGATGAGGGGGAAAAAACAAAAGAATGAAAGCAAAGAAAGTGGCTTGAAGTTTATGGGCTTCTGGGTTGAGAAGAGCAGAACAAACCAGGCACCTGTAGTTTGCTCAGACATGACACTCAGCTTCCCACAAAGGGATCCTAATTGGATTGCTGTTGTTGACTATAACTTCGAAAATCATTATAGTTTCCGCCACCACCAGAGTCACCTCCACCAGAATTCCCACCTTCATTGTAACCATCACACCCTCCTTTGGCACTATTTTTACCACCTCGCTTTCCATACCTTGGTCCACTATCATAACTTCCTATATTGCTATAACCACAACCACTACCACAGTGGCCACCACCATCAATACCTCCATAATCACCTCTGGTGTCACCATCTTTGCCCCCAGGATCCTCTTCTATTTCCATGATTATGCCACCACTATAGTTAGCACCATCACCTCCAAGCCCGTCATCTAGTGTCTCGACCACCATAGTCTGCTCCACTGCTCTAACGACCACCACCATAGGTGCCACCATCACTTCTTGGTTCTTTGTGAATTTCACATTATGCACCTCAATCCCATTCATCTCTCTCTCCCCTTGAAATGCCCTGTACCCTTGCAACCTACCCCCAAATAGAGAAAAAAATCGTGTTCTGGAAGCTGTAGTGTGTCACAGTGTGCCTCACAGTACACCCTTTTGTCCACACTTCTTTGCTTATTGATGTTCATCTTGATGACCTGTTCGTTGGTCTGGTTCCAGGCCTCCTATTTCTGCTAGTCTGACAATACTGGAACCTTACTAGGACTCCTCTTGGATATCCTGTTGTTGTCTGTGCCATGAAGATCCTATAGTTTTGGATCTACAGAACCGACCCCTTCATATACTCCAGCAATTCATGGATGTGGCAGATGTTGGGCTGGGCCAGTTCAAAGCCTTGGATCTGGGCCTGAGACGTATCTGAGCTGGCTGGCCTGCCCGCTCTCCGGTACCCACACCACTAGGGTGAGCTCTCCTGCTCTCATGTCCTCAGGACGGGCTCTCTGTGCCCAGGCCACCCAGGCCAGCTCTGCTGTGCTGCCCAGGAGAGGCGCAGCCCCCCTCCCATACATGCACCATCGCCCCCTCTCTAACCACCTCTGCCACCGCTGCTCCCACCACAGCCTCCTCTTCTATTAAAGTTTTCTCCATGACCCATAAAATGTCCACATGCACCTTCATGATCTCTGCTTCCTGATTATGCCTCTTGTTTTCACTTCCCAATTATGCTCATTAACAGTGTGGTATTTTCTAAATGACAATTTTTATCAATTGTAGCATGACCATCAAAAGTTATAAAAGCAATCCCTCTCTTTATATCCTCATTCTGCTTGCCTTCTCTAATGTCTAGGTCTCAGTCTTGCCACACTTTTTCAAGTAGCCTCTCAATAATAATCTTCTGAGTCTTACTTTAATAGCATTGGAATAATTTTCTTCATTGCTCAGCGAGCAGCAGGCTTTATAAAACCTCTTCTAGAAGCAGTTCTCTTGCAACACAGAAGCAAGCCACACACCAAAGCCCCTGGAACATCATCACACAAACTGAAACTGTGTCCATTTCTGAGGATGTTCTCTTAAACAGTTGTCTGTCTCTCCAGAGCACCGCACAGAGCATCTCCTCAGCTGCTCCATCTCCTCAGCTGCTCTGTCTCCTCAGCTGCTCCATCTCCTCAGCTGCTCCGTCTCCTCAGCTGCTCTGTCTCCTCAGCTGCTCCGCTTCCCTTGCCTCTCGGTCCTCCGTTTTGAGACCAGACTTGCTTTTTCCAACTTTAGTTCAATATTAATAGTGATTTCTTATGTTAAATTCTAAACTGGTTATAATTAAATTTCATTAATATCAGTTTCTACTTGAAAAGGTATTCATCCCAAACAATTTAAAATAAGGTTAACTGCAAAGTATTAGGTAATGTGAAAAATCCCCACCAAGGGCCAAGGTCTGTGACTGCAATGTTAACAGTCAGTGGAAAAGTGCCTTCATAGGACGGCTGCCCACACTGCCGTCTTCACAGCACACACAGGCTCACAGCACACGGGGCTCACGGCACACGCGGGCTCACGGCACACGCAGGCCTCTGCCCAGGAAAGGGCCATCCTGATTGAGGCTTACATCCTTTTAACTTTCCCAAAAGCATAAGCACAGAGGCTTGGCAGGGCAGGTAACCCAGGAGACATGCTGAGTACTTGCTGGAATTAAGTTACCCAGGAGACATGCTGAGTACTTGCTGGAATTAAGTAACCCAGAAGACATGCTGAGTACTTGCTGGAATTAAGTAACCCAGAAGACATGCTGAGTACTTGCTGGAATTACTTCTTTTTAAGTTTATAAATACACCAGCAAATACCAGGAATGCTCATAATCTGGAGTTACAATGTGGACTAAGAAATTCTGGAGACATGGTTTAGAACACCTGAAGCATCAGCTTCTGAAACTCATTGTGATCAATGTGACCTCAAGGGCAGCACTGGCCCTTTGACCTCGGCCGGCCATGCTTGTCTAGTGACTGCAGTTATCTCTTAAAGTTAAAAAACTCTTTAAAGATGAACATATTTGAAAACTTTAAGATGTAGATTGTTACATTTATGTAATCTTCCTTTTACTGCCTTAGGTTTATCTTAATATTATGATATTAAGTAGTCTGTCAAGGTACTGAGCTATTTCCTCTGTGTTTGGGGTTCTGGATAATAGATTTTTGTTTGATTTCATTCATTATTTTTATTTACATTTCGGAAACAGGCTCTTCTGCAAGGGTTCTCAGGCTACACTACAGTGAAGCGGCGTAGCGAGCTTTACTTCCAGTTATCTGCAATCCAGGCACACCGCCGGTATTAGAAAGCCACACTTAGCCTGCTGAAGAGGCACAGGAGAGAGGGACAGCTGCTAAGTCACTCTCTGTCCCTCTCATCTGCCTCTCTTTTACCTTTGGTCATCTGTTGTATTTTGATTGTTGTTTAGGACGATTCTCCATAGATCTGAGGACACCAGTTTCTTCTGGTCATGTACAAGATTGATATCTGGTAACTGCAATTCACAAACTTTGCTTTCAGACAGATTGAATTCTTGAAACGCGACAAAAACCTTCTGGAGTTCATCCCAATATTCCAAACTACAAGGGACCTACAAGAAAATAAAGAAAAGTTAAAAGCTTTAAGTCAGAAACTATGGGCTGGAGAGATCGTTCAGAGCTCTTGTGGGGGAAACAGGGTCAGTCTCCAGCACCAAGATGGCGGCAGCTCACAACTGTCTGGAGCTCTAACTCCAGGAGATACGATACCATCTTCTGACCTTTGAGGGCACCACACATGTGTACATGATACACAGTCACACATGCAGGCAAAATACCCATATATATAAAATAAATATATAAAAGTTAATAAATTCATAAAAGTTAAAATATGCTGCGTACTTGTTGAAATATTAAACTACATAAGAAGTTATAACATTATGACTTGATAGGAAGACAAAAAGGTATAAAAGATAATGACTAGGAGCTACTTTCTAGTTACTTAATCCTGTTTACTCTAGAAGAATCATTTTTTTAAAAAAGACTCAACAGTCAAAACAGCCACAGTCTTCCCTATAGAGGAAAAATAATGGAGAACAAGCTCTATACTTCTCTACTACAGTATCCAAAAGACAAGGCTGGAGTCTGGTCTACATACATTAAAGGAACAGAGAGAGGCAAGTACCGATTGAAGTTCCTCTGCACCAAGAGTGCACTTTCAGCAGTCACCACTGCTCAAACTTAGAATAAACCAGAGAAGCTACAAAGTAAGAGCATGAAAGAAAGTTGCTAATTTTGATTTTGAAAGAACAAAGTATTGCTATGTATGCAACAAAACTTAGGAGTTAAAAAAAAATCACTGATAAAAATCAAATATAAAAATGTACGCCTGCTAAGGCAGGCAAGACACTGAGACTCCTGGCTCAGATAGGAGAGAGCGCTTAAAGACCACGTAGGAAGTGTACAGAAGAGCACGCGTGTTAGAGAGGTACAGCAGTCTGGCGCCACAAGCCCACACGCAGCTGTGCCCAAGGGTCTACTCAGGACAGCATGCCCAGGGGTAGAAGGCCAGGGGAACCCAGTGCAAACGTGATGTTCCCTTGGTTGCTGGGCTGGCTGTAATGCTGTCTTTCTGACCTAGGAATCTTACACTTTCCACAGCACGCCCCTAACACTTACTACCTACCTTTCACAGGGCTACAGTACAGATCCTAACAGCAACTATTCCACAGAACAAATAAAACTGTCCAGTAGACATGAAAAGTCACCATTACTAATACTTAACGAATGTGAATTTAAGCAAATATATAAGTGACATTAATTAATATTAATCAATGTATTGATTAATTAATGTATGTATTAGCATGACGGCTTAAGATTGATAGCTCTGCCTTTGTACAGGTGTGTGAAAACCCCACATTCTTAGGTATTGCAAATAAGTGCTTATTTCTGTTACTTAGATTATATCTAAGGCTTTGTTTTACTGTGATATGTTATTAAACTTAACATTTTAGTTTTAAAGTGGCATGTGGCTAATGCTGTTTGTCTTAAAAAGCGCTCTGCTCAGATGCGTTTCCTGTTTTGGAAGCACTCCCTAGCTACCCTTCTCAGAACTGGTAATGACCATTTTGTGTCGTCTCTATTCTCAGGATATGCCTCCAACATATAGCATCGGACCCCTTAAGTTCATACACATTAGACTATACTAGACCAAGACCCCCAGAGGAAGAAAGGGCATGTTATTTTAAAACTTGTCTTTAGCATTTAAAGCAGTTGTGAGACCATAATAAGATCTGGAGAAAAAAAAAAAAAAGCTTCCAAAGCAAACCTTTCCTTCCTTCCTAAGTGATGTTTAATAAATCCTACCCTTCCCTAACATGTGAAGGACAGAGATCAGTATCAAGTGCTTTCTTAATCACTCAACATTATTTTTTGACATAGCATACTTCACTGAATCTGATTGGTTAGACTGGCTGGCCAGCAAGATGCAGGGATTCTCCTGTCCATGCTTTCAGCATGGGGATTGCAGGTGGGAGTGGCTACGCTGACTTTTCATTGGTGTTGGGGATCTGAACTCAGGTCCTCAGGCTTGGTCAGGGTCTTAAGGTGTCTTCTGCCATAAGGAAACACCAGGACCCAAAGCACCCATTTGCATCCCACCACTGAAGGAGGTCAGCACAGGAACTCAAGCAGGGCAGGAACCTGGAGCAGGAGCTGATGCAGAGGCCATGGAGGGTGCTGCTGACTGGCTTGCTCCTCATGGCTTGCTCAGCCTGCTTCCTTACAGAAAGCCCAGTAGTTTAAAGATGGCACCACCCACGATGGGCTGGGCTCTCCAACATCAATCACTAAGTAAGAAAATGCCCTCCAGACTGATCTTATGGGGGAATTCTCTCAACCAAGGGTCCCTTCTTTCAGATAAGTTGTGTCAAGTTGACATAAGGCTAGCCACTACAGACAGCAAATACTTAGCCTACTGAGTCACCTCTCATACCCTTAAGTACAGCATCTTGACTGTGCATGGGGGGGGCGATGCTGGATGAGGAAGAAAAGGACTCAGGGTTCACGAGAACACTGAGGCAGAGGCAGGTTTGGGAACTTCAGAGCAGCATAGTCACGGAACCCAGGGTTAGCTGAGCACATGTGACCCCAACACTTGTAAGGTGGGGAAAGGGTAATCAAAGGTCAAGGTCATCCTCAGCTAGCAGACACATAGCACATTTGGGGCTAACCTGTGCTAAAAGAACAAAATAAAACAATAAGAAAAATCAAGAAAAAAAGACAGTAATTCTCATTTCTTGCTACTCATGTCAAGCTTGTCTACAGCCTCTTCACTTTGGGTCATTATTTTTGTATTTTCTCCAGTCTGAAATACCTATTTTCTTGTTTTCTTGTGTCTAAATCCTTTCTATCAAAGTCCAAATCAAATGCTACCTTTCTTTAAGTCTTTTCAGAAAGCAGTGAGCCTGCTCTTTAGATTGAGGGAGTCACAACTAGGGGCGGAAGAAATGTAGGAATGGGGTGCACAGGACCCTCGGAAAGGTGTGTAAGAACCTTGAGGGAGACTGCAGAGTTTGCGAAAGCACAGGAATGTATTTCAGAGTGGACTGTAGAGTTCTGCATCCTGGGGGAGAGCTTTACATCTTCAGTACAGTTAGAAAATGTCTCTGGCCCTGAGCAGGAAGTTCTACATCAAAGTTCACACACAGAAGCCAATGAAAACTGGCTGTCATACTGGGAGTCAGGAAGAAGGAGCAGCAGTCAGTTCTGATGGAATCAGTACACGGTGTGAGAACGTCTGAGCTGGACGCGGTGTGGGAACGAAAGGGGCTGCCCCGGCACTGGGGACGAAGGAGAACAGCTGTGGGCTTTAGAAAACGAGGGGCATTAAAGGAAAGCCTGGCGCTCACAGCTTGTCAGGGGCCACTCCACAGTTACCACATCTCAACTGGACTATGCCAAGCTACTCAGAAAATTCTGGAAACAATAGAAAGCTACTATAGAAATAGGTTCCATTACATGACAATCATGGGTTTGTCAAGATTTTCAGTTATATGTCCTATTTTTGTTGCTCAATGGAGAGATTTAAATTCACATGAAAAGCTTGTTGAAAGCATTTAAATTATATGCCAATTCACATATTTACAAAAGCTAAGAATCTATTTGACTTCACGCTATACCCTGTGGTTCATAGATATAAAGAAGTCAAGACAGAGCTAACTGGAGCACTTTCTTTCTATTGGCTGGTTCTCATAAGTTAAGAAGGTGCTATCCAGGGAGCTGGGAGCGAAAAGGTTAGCAATAGTCTTACCTATTTATGAAAGCTGCAATGAGAATCTGCCAGGCAAGACATGCTCTCTGGGCAATAGTGGCATGCCTGTGTTGGGGGTGGCCCACTGCTTTCTGATTGGATTTGAGGATTCCTCATGGGGTGATCCACTGCTTTCTCATTGATTAGATCTGAGCGTTCCTCATGGGATGACCCACTGTTTTCTGACTGACTGGATCTAAGGGTTCCTCATGGGTGGCCCACTGTTTTGTGACTAACATGAGAATTTCTTCACAAGAGGAAACTCATGCCTGGTTTTGTAAACCTGGTCAAGGGCTTGTGGCTGGGGAGGCGCTAAGGGGCAGACCTGCTATTATTAATATTGTCTTGAAGATGTATATTGAGGGACACACTATGACACACTAGAGCTTCCCCAGTGATGTGTGTATACACACACACACACACACACACACACGCACTTCTTTTTAAAATTTTCTTTTGGGGAGGGAGGTTATGAGGGCAGAGGGTGATATGAAGGATAGGGAGATAGTGGGATTGGGGTGCATGATAGGAAACTACCAAGAAATCGATAAAGAGTTAAAAAAAATAGAAAGCTAAAAAATAGTGTCTTGCCAGGCGGTGGTGGAGCACGCCTGTAATCCCAGCACTGGGGAGGCAGAGGCAAGTGGATTGCTGAGTTTGAGGCCAGCCTGGTCTACAGAGTGAGTTTCAGGACAGCCAGGGCTACACAGAGAAACCCTGTCTCGAAAAAGCCAAATCCAAAAAACATCCAAAAAAAAAAAAAAAAAAAGAAAAAAAAAAAAAAGAAAAATTAGTGTCTTGTTAAATAGTCATTCTGTCAAACTGTCGTCTAAACACTATGTAAATGTACACGCTGTATTCAGCCTGCATCGAGAGGTTTCTTAGTACAGTGACAGCGATTAATAAGGGGAAAAAAAAAAAAACACCAAACCCCTCATAACTGGCCAAGTGCTGAGACGAGGTGACAGTGGAGTGCTTGGTCGGAAGGGACATCTACAGAAGCAGGAGGGACCAGAGGATGGGAGACATCCACAGCACAGCTGGGGTCTCATCAGCTCAGCATGGCTATGGTTACCTAGACAACACTATACAGGATGGGGCTTGTCAGCACTTCATCATGGGAGAAGGGCTTCAGTCCAGCCTGTGGACCACTGGCAGTTAATGGCTGCTAGTGTAAGAAGTGTCATTTTGTCAGGGGTGTAGCCACTGCTGATTTGCTCACACTCCAGTAAATAATCTCAGCCATGTTCATGTAAGCAACTCTAATTAAACTCAGTGGATTTTACACAAAATGAAGATAAGTGCAGGAGATATTCTTGGAAGAAGAAAGGTTTCAGCAGGAAAGGAAGGGATATGAAAGGGAAGGGTGACACAAGGTTCACTACACACACATATGAAACTGGCAAAGAGTTTTCTTTAAATGAAAAAGGATGAGCAGGTGTATTTACCTTCAGTACACTAAACAGAAGCTAATCTGTATTGTGAGTGTTTTACAGATAATTTTATTCAGTGTTCTAAGTACCAACTGAACAATTTACTGGTAGAAGAAAACTCTATAGATGGTCATTTTTACACCATCATTTCATTCTAACATTCGAAACAGAAAAACCTCACGTGTTCCTTGTGGGAAAACCCTGGTCCTAGGCACCTTTGGAGGCTCCTGTCTCATAATGCCATGTCAGGATTCTTTTTCTAATTTTATCTTATTTTATATTTATATTTTTCTCTCTTTTCACCTTACAGGTCCTTTGGGTGTATAGTACAGCTCCCAATGCCGTGTCTTTATGAGATCCCAGAGAATGCCAATGAGGGGGCCTCTGCATCTGTATCTGTGTCCTGTGCCTTTTCTTGAGCTCCTTTTCTTCTGTTTGCTTTGTCTTATTCTGATGTGTTAGTTTTTATTTTATCTTAGTATATTATATTTTATTATTTACCTTTTAGAAGCCTGTTTTCTTTTTCAACAGACCAAAATGAAAGAGCAAAGTGGGGTGGATCCGATGGGAGGGAGGTAAGGAAGAGGCGGGAGGGGCAGAGGGAGAGGAAACCACATCAGCATATAGATGTGAGAAATCTATTTTCAATAAGAGGGGAAAAAATCCTGGTCCTGGCAAATCAACTACAGCTTTTGGGCAACTTAAGGAGTATAAGCTACACATCTCTAATTTGCAAAATGAAGCTAATAAAACTTGTTTTTAAGCCAAAGTAAGGATTTTAATTTTATCTTAATGCCATTTGGAAGACATAGAACATTTGTGTTGGGAACTGGTGAGCTTGGCTTAACACCCCCAGCTGAGCTGTTTGCACAGGTTTCTTGAGAGCAAAAACATCCTGTGATCCCGTGGCTTAGCTTGATTCCTGCCTTCCTGCCCGGGACTTCCCAGGTGCCTGACCTATGGCTATAACTGTTTTCTCCTGTTCCCTTCTCTGGCCTCTAGTATATATATTGCTGGTCTCTCAGTAAAGCTTTGGCATTCTCCTTACAGAATGACCCGTGTCTGTGTTTTATGTCAATCCCCCAGGCCTATGCCCGATACTTGGTACTGTAGCAGCGCGGGCGCTGTCACATTAGGAGGACATAGGACATTTGGAGGTCCTATGAAGGCTTGATAGATGCTCCTGCGTGGGGAAATTGAGGGGGGGGAGGGTAGGTGGGAGTGGGTTGAACAGAGGGGCAGTTTCTTGGAGGCAGGGGGTGGGAGGATGGGTTGGGGATTTTCTGGAAGGGGGGAAACTGGGAAAGGGTATAACATTTGAAATATAAATGAATATATTCAATAAGAAAATTAAGAAGAAATGATGCAGTAAAATTTACATTTCTAAAAGATTCTAGAAAATGAATTTAAGCCGTAAGCATGGAGGGAAGGCAACCCATTAGGAGATTCAAGGTCAAGATGCTAGCGTCTGGGTTAGCAGGGGAGACTCCTGGGACCTAACAGTCCAGACTGCTCAGGTACAAGGGTGACACCATGTCAGGGTGGCCTGAGCAACTGTGAGGGTGCTCATCGCACCCACTGGTACGGGGCGGGTGATTTGCCTCTGGAGAGGATATCTGTGGTATCGTGGGTCAGAGGATGGGCAATCGTGAGTTCTTCTCTGGACAAACTGAAGTAGAAACACCAATAGGCCACTCTAGTACAAACACTGAGGAGCTGGATATTGCCGAGACTGCAAGGGGTATTAACTGTGTTGATGCACAACTTACTCCAAGTTCCGTCAGGGACTTATGGAAGCATAGTGACTAGTGAGGTTTGGGTTATTTACTTGCAAGAGGGTGCTTTCAGTGACAAGTTAGGAATGTATACTGGCTAGGAGTCTGAAATAGGGAGCTGACTGGAGGAGAGAGATACAAATCAGTCTTTAGACAGGAAGGGACAAATCTTAGTTTGGATAGTGCCTGGGGAGGAGGGAAAGCAAGGGTTGTGTTGCAACTGAATCTCCATGTACAAGAGATAGGTTCAATGGGTGAGGTTTTGAAAGAAATCCATAGTTGCTACTTTCAGACATTTTTGCATGCCATGTTCTTGGCTGAATATTCATAAGGACCTGGAACTGCTTAGGGGCATTTGCATGGCATACCCTGAGCAACGTCTTCAAATGATTTCATACAGCTGAGGTAAAGCTCTTTTTTTTTTAAACTGCTGTTCAATTAATTATCACAGCAATTTTACAAACATAATTAAAACATATCAAATTGAAATAAGAAGGAGGTCAGTGCCCCAGTAAAATGCAGGGGGCAACTGAGAAATATGAAGGTAGCCTGGGGCTCTGGGACGTTACTGCACAGCGTATTATACATTTTCTGTTACGTAAAGTGTCTAGTTATGTCCTTAGGGTAGGTCAGAACCATGCCCTGGGAAGGCTGAACTCAAGACCATTAGTCAGCTGTCCAATCAGTCTTACTTGGCAACATTTGTCAGTTTATTCATTCAGAAATATGAGAAGGATGGCCCAAGTCACACAGGGAAAAGGGTGCTTCCTCAGTAAATGTGAGGCTGCCAGCTTGGGCTTGCTTGCTATGGTGCATATCATTAGGTAAATTATTTAATTTCATTAGACCCGAGTTTCCTCACTTATAAACCATGTGGTAGTTTAAAGTCTTTGAAGACTCACAGCAATGACTTTCTGCAACTGTTGGTTAGTGTCTACCTAGAAAGGGAAGAATAGTAGAATCTAGGAATATGTATTTATTTTGCCCCAGGGTTTTATGAGCTTTTAAATAATGTATTTTGAACAAGTAATATATATTACACATTTATGTACATACATGTATGGTTTAGTGCTTTCATTTTTTTTGAAAAGCATGTTCTTTTATTGAAAAAGAAAGGAAAAACATTTTATGATAAAACTGAAAATTTACATGGAAAATGTTTCTGATAAAATGGAAGATATATATATATATAAACATTAAAATTGACAATTTTCATGGAAAATTAAAGAGTAAAGTGGTAGACAAAAAAATTGCAAAATTAATTGAAAAAGGAAGTAGAAACATTTTATGAAAGAATTGAAGATTTACCAGGAAAATATCTCTGATAAAATTGTAGAAAAATGTAGAAAAACATGTTAAAATTGAAGATTATCATGAAAAATAATGCAGATAAAATGGTAAACATAAAAAATTACTAAATTATTTGAGAGAGGAATTACAAATATTTTCTGATAAAATTGAAGATTTACATGAAAAATATTTCTGTTAGTCTATGTATTTTTATTGGGGAATTGAGTCCATTGATAAGAGATATTAAGGAATAGTGATTGTTGCTTTCTGTTATTTTTTTTTACTTTTTTTAAAATTTTTATTTTCTATATTCTATGTTTACATTCCAAAGGCTTTCCCCTTTCCCAGTTCCCCCCCACCATACATCCCATAATTCCTCTCTCCCCCAACTATTCCCCAATCATTCCCCTCCCCCCCAACGATTTCTCTGTTCTGGGTCTACAAAACTGGATCCAATCTTTACAGGCCCAGGGTCCTCTCCTTTCTTCTTCTTGGGAATCATTTGACTTGCTAATTGTGCCTTGAGTATTTAGGGCTTCTGGGCTCATTAATATCCACTTATCAGTGATTGCATTTCATTTGTATTCTTTTGTGATTGGGTTAACTCACTTAGGATAATATTTTCCAGATCTAACCATTTACCTACAAATTGCATGAATTCATTATTTTTAATTGCTGAGTAGTATTCCATTGTATAAATATACCACATTTTCTGTATCCATTCCTCCTTTGAGAGATATTTGGGCTCCTTCCAATTTCTGGCTATTATAAACAAGGCTGCTATAAACATAGTGGAGCATGTGTCTTTATTGTATGCAGGGGAATCCTCTGGGTATATGCCCAGGAGTGGTATGCCAGGGTCCTCTGGAAGTGACATGCCCAATTTTCTGAGGAACCGCCAAACTGATTTTCAGAGCGGTTTTACCATTTTGCCAATTTTTATGTTTGTGTGGGCATCTTCTTTTGGGTTTGTTGGAAGATTACTTTTTTGCTTTTTCTAGGGTGTAGTTTCCCTCCTTGTGTTGGCATTTTCCATTTATTATCTTTGGTAGGGCTGGATTTGTGGACAGATATTGTGTAAATTTGTTTTTTGCATCGAATATCTTGGTTTCTCCATCTATGGTGAGTGAGAGTTTTGCTGGGTATAGTAGCTTGGGCTGGCATTTGTGTTCTCTTAGGGTCTGTATGAGATCTGCCCAGTATCTTCTAGATTTCATCGTCTCTGGTGAGAAGTCTGGTGTGATTCTGATAGGACTGCTTTTATAAGTTACTTGCTCTTTTTCTCTTACTGCTTTTAATATTCTTTCTTTGTTTAGTGCATTTGGTGTTTTGATTATTATGTGCCAAGAGGACTTTCTGTTCTGGTCTGGTCTGTTTGGAGTTCTGAAGGTGTCTTGTATGTTCATGGGCATCTCTTTCTCTAGGTAAGGGAAGTTTTCTTCCATAATTTTGTTGAAGATATTTCCTGGCCCTTTAAGTTGGAAATCTTCACTCTCTTCTATATATACCTATAATCCTTAGGTTTGGTCTTCTCATCGTGTCCTGGATTTCCTGGATGTTTTGGGTTATGCATTTTGCCTTTTCTTTGACTAGAAGAAACATTGTGTCAATGTTTTCTATGGTATCTTCAGCACCTGGGATTCTTTCTTCTATCTCTTATATTCTGTTGTTGATGCTTGCATCTATGACTCTTGAATTCTTTCCAAGGTTATCTATCTCCAATGTCTCAATTTGTGATTTCTTTATTGTTTCTACTTCCACTTTTAAATCCTGGAAGGTTTTGTTCAGTTCCTTTACTTGATTGTGTTTTCCCGTAATTCTTTAAGGGACTTTTGTGTTTCTTCTTTAAGGTCTTTTACCTGTTGACCCATGTTCTCCTGTCTTTCTATAAGGGAGTTACTTAAGTCCTGCTTGAAGCACTCTATCAGCATCATGAGATACAACTTTAAATCCAACTCTTGCTTTTCTGGTGTGTTGGGGTATCTGGGACTTGCTGTGGTGGGAGAACTGGGTTCTGATGTTGCCAAGTAGCCTTGGTTTCTGTTGGTAGGGTTCTTTTGCTTGCCTTTGCCATCTGGTTATCTCTGGTGCTAGTTGGTCTTGCTGTCTCTGGCTGGAGCTTGTCCCTCCTGTGGGCCTGTAAGCCTGTGTCCATACTCCTGGGAGACCAACTCTCTTCTGGCAGGGTCTGTGCACAGAAGGCTGTGGAGCCGCCTGTCTCCCTGGTGCAAATGGCAGCCAGAAGATCTCTGTTCCACCTGCTCCACTGATTGTATGCCCTGTGCATTCCTAGCTGTTCCCCTCCAGAGAACAGGTGGAGATCTCACCTCTGCACTCAGAAGTGAAAGCTCTGCTGGGAGATCTCTCTCTCCTGGTGGGCCGTGCACAGAAGGCTGTGGATCTGCCTGGCTCCCTGGTGCAAATGGCTGGTATAGCTCTTTCTTAGTGTGAGCTGACAAGGCTCTCCCTCCTGCACTCCCCACGCCCCCAGTTAATGGACAGAATTAGCAGGGGAGGATTTAATAACCTCAGCTCTCATACTGTGTTAGTCTACATCACCTGCCTGCACCAGTTCTTTCATTTAGAGGCGTGTATGGGCCCATTTGTAAACAAGCCCACTCTCCGCTCTCTCACTCCCTTTGTCTCTCAGTTAAAGCTGACATCCCCCAGCTAGTTTCTAGATAAGTAGTGACAACAAAACTAACAACTGAACATGGTCACATTGTTCTTAGGGCTTCATATGGTAGCAATTAATTATTCCCAAGGAAGAGTTGGCTCTGTTTTGTGTGATCTATTTAAAATAACTTTAGTATGAGCTTTTAGGTTTGAAAGAGACCATGTGAATGATTTTTAGTTATATATCTATAACTAAGGATTTATTACTAATGCCTGCACTGAATAACTTGAAAGAAAGATGACTATTCCAAGAAAGGTTGGTTGCCAAAAAATAGTTTAGAGAGCCTGACTATCTAGTACTGAGTCATGGGAAGTGGGAACAAGTAAATTGGTTTCCCTGGGAGACATTCCACATGGAGCACATGGTACATTTCAAATGACTGTCAAAATTCTATTTTTTATTACATTTTGTTTTCCTATTCATTATTTGACAGGACCTAAAAAATTAGCCAGCCATATATAATAAACTGCACTCTAAGCATATGTGGCCTTTGCATATGAATATATTTTACGCTGTATATTTGCCAGTTGGTAAAAGCACATCTATTTATGCATTTAAAATGTTATTTCACAATTTGTTTCCACTTGATGGCTAATTTGGGAAGATTTGCATGTGTGTTGGCCACTTAAAAATATTTTTGGTACAAAGAATATTCTGGAACGTAATTTGTTTTTATTACTTACTAGTGCTGCCAACACTATTAGCAGTCACAGCTCCCTGTCTGTCCTGGTGATGAGCAGTGCCCACTTCTTTGTGCAGTGGCTGCTGAAGTAGGGCAATTATCCCCTCGAGGGCTCAGTCCCAGGACAGCGCCCAGGCCAAGGGGGCAAAAGGGACTGTCTTTCCTGTATACCCATGCTGCCAGACAGAAGAGACTTAACAACTCAAGTCCATGCCTCTGCCTCAATTGTCCATTCCTTTGTGCTAGCACACAGGACTGGTTAGTGAGCATGAAGGCCTCTCCACTCCTCTCACTTTCCTTGTTCCTTTCAGTGTACCAGTCTCCAAGGATGTCCAGACAACTGAACATAACAGAAGGAAAAGGCAGTAAAGAAGACACAGGCCTTCAGTGTATGTGTGCATGTGTGTGTGGAAGTGCCCCACACTGCCTGCCAGTGCCAATCCTGCCCCAAGTGTTCATCAGAGTTCCTCAGAGGCCATCTCTGCTGACTGCCTTCACCTCTGGTCTGTGGACATACTTCCTTATCTCTGCACTTCTCATGAGTTTTTGCTGAAAGCATGTCATTTTAATGTTTTAAATAGTAATAAACAATACCAACTGTGAGAATGAGATCTGGCCTTTCCACATGGCCTTCGGTCATTTCCACTACATCAGTGCTTGCTGCTAGTTATGAACTAGACTTGTGAGGTTTGCAGTCTCTGCTAGGATTTGGATGATTTTGTCCCTGTAAAGTTTCACATAGGGTGACCTTGGTCCTCAATATGATGCTATAAAGCTGCTGAATTTTCAAACTGTGGAGCACGGTCCTTAGGTCACTGGATGCCTTCAGAAGGATAAGGTTGTTATAGAAGCCTATCCTGGCCTCCACTGTCTCTTGACTTTGTGTTTCAGATGTGATCACCTGAGCCCCGCCATACCTGAATAGATGCTACTATTATGCCCTTGAGCCTCCAAAACTGTGATCTGAGTAAAAACTGTTATTTCATTAAATGATCTGCTTCTGTTACTTTGTTTCAATAATGGAATCTTACTAATACAGTTGTGTAACCATTCGAGTCTCTGTTGGTTAGCTCAGTGGTTGCTTCATGATTAAGCAGACATTTCCTGGACGACTGAGTCCTAACAAGCTTCTGATTGTTGGTAAAGGCTCCTTGAACCTGCCTGGTATACCTCCATCCCACCTCAGCTTCCACTTCCTCACACAGGGCCTTGTGGGTACAAGCTAGGGTGTGGGTCCTTACCAAGTGTTCCTGATTGTACAGTCCCGAGCGTGAGAGCAGACCTATGCAGGGAAGCACAGCCCTGAGAACGCCAAGGCGCTCTTACTGCCCAGTGTTCTCCTACAGTTGCTGATGACTTACTGTTTAATCTGCCTTTCACTGATTAAAGTAAATTCAAAATTAACCAATTATCTCTAGTTGTTTTTGATGCACATCCCCAGGGGTCTGTGGGTTGCTTTTTGTACCAGGAAGTTTCTAGTACCTTTGATAGAGTATCAAACTCTTACTTTGATAACAACTACTGTTTTTACTGCATTAAAATACAGAAGTGTATAAACTGCATCTATGACAGCGTGAAGGTGGTGGTAAGACCGGATCTGTCCCTAACAGAAAACACTAGGGAGACAAGACAAGCAGGGAGACAATGGCTGAGGAGAGAAAGCAGACAGGGGACAGCCAGAGGCTGAGCTCTGAGCCCAAGATGACTTTCCCAGTGACCCAGAGATGAGGCATTTATAGACACGAGGAGCACACAGCAGCAGAAATGCTGAAAGGCCAGAAGTTCAGACGAGCTTTGCTCCTACTAGTCAATGATAGGCATTTGTAGTCATAAATGTGTTTGGGCTTACTTGTCTTTTTGAAAATAAAGACTATTTCTTACATGCAGTTATTTATAATGTAGGGGAGACATAGTAATAACATAGAATAATGAAAATTGAACATAGTTTTTAATAGGTAATAAGAATGTATTTTGACCACGAAATCTGCTTATTTTACGTTTTCACTTCATTGTAAACATCTACCATTCAGTGAGATAAAATGAAAATGTTTTTAATGTCTAATGCTTCTGCTTATTTTTTTTACATGTATCTGCCTTTTAGTCTTTTTTTTAAAGAAGGAAAAACTTTTATACATCGTCAGCTAATGGAAGTCACATGGGTATGGATATGGAAACACACACACACACACATACACACACACACACACACACACACACCCTTATAATATTGGAACCAGTTGAGAAACCACAAGTATTCAAATGCAGGAAATCATGATTTTATAACATTTTAATATGATCTACTCTTGGGAAACAAAGTTAAGCAAACTCTATTTCTGTACAGGAAGCATTCCGGCATGCAGTTGTGCCGTGCCTTGGTGCGGGCACAGCTGCAGTCCTCACCTGCGATGCCCCACTGGTATTATGGCTTATGCACTGCATCAAGCCTCCCTTCCTGTCCGGAAAACCTCTAAGTACAAACAAAACTCTAAGTCCAGATTTTATTTTCCCTTGGTATCAGAATATGGTAATTTAAGAGCCCTGAGAAATACTTTTTAGTGTTTAAAAGGAAATGTGTAACATTCTTTTATTAGGATCTCTGTTTGGGTTGGTTTTTCAGAAAACCTAACCTATGACCCAGTTATCTTATCAATTTATCAAGCTACCAGGTTTCAAGCAAAAGCAGGTGTATAATATGACATTGTTCAAGATCACATTCTTCCCATAAGAAGAGTGATACTGATATATTGAAAACTTCAGGGGAAAAATTAACTTAAACACAGACAACTTTACTAAAATAGTAAAAAATTAAAATTAATGTAAACCCTAAATTCATGATATATTTTAATCTTATCTCTAGATATTCAAGAACTTCATTCTAAATGGTCTACTGTTCTCTGCATATATTAAACTCAACAATTAGCTCATTACCTCTCAGTAGGGTGAACACACATGCTACTTCTCGATAAAGTAGCTATTAACATATATGTCTCATCACATATAAATAAGTGTGTATAATAGTAATAAATGGATTATAACATGGTTTTGTTACTCTATAGATTATACTTAATTTATTAGTATTAATGAATTGCTTCCATGACAAGAGAAAGTTGGGGACCACAGACAGGAAAGCCTCCACACAGTTCTTGACTTCAGGAAACTTGGAATTGTAATAAAAAATTAGTCAATACTTTGGAGTGCCATGAAAGATTTGAAATGTTTTCTTAAAAATGTATTTTTTCTCATGTTGTACACATTCCATAGCTTTCTGATTGTCTTCATAGTTTGAATTAACACAGCATAAGCACAGGGTAAGAGATGGTGCCAACAGTGCATCAGTGTTCTACAGAGCTGCTGAGAAACAGGCGCGATAACCTTGAGATCCATGATTCTGAAGGGAGACGCACTATTTGTAGACAGCAGGAAAGAGAAAGAGAAAGAGAAAGAGAAAGAGAAAGAGAAAGAGAAAGAGAAAGAGAAAGAGAAAGAGAAAGAGAAAGAGAAAGAGAAAGAGAAATACAAAACTGCATATGCAGGACACACACAAGGCTGCACAATCTCCTCCTTAGTATGGGGCAGAGACACACTCTAACAGGTAAGAAGCTTGGCTGACCTCAGGCACTTTTGGGTAAACATCCTAGGAGAGTAGCTTGGACTCATCAAAATGAACTTGTCTGTAAATTTCAAAGGAATTAGCCCCAATTCTGGCCCCTGGCTCTTTCTGCAGAGCAGTTTCCTGCTTTTACAATGCACAGGCCTTTACATGCATCAGTTCATCCCCTCAGTGTTCCACAATCTTCCCTCTTTTCAGTTCTCATTACACTTCCTAGAAAAGCAAAAGCCCCAAACCCTTAACCACTCAAGATGAAAGGCACTCCCTTTTTAGAGATACGATTAAAACATATTATGAATTTCAAAATCAGACAGACAGATTTCCTTCTGCACTTAAAAAAGCATCTCAAGTTGTGCACACGGAAGGAACGTTTCAGGGTCCCTGGGATGCAGTGTATCTTTGAGGTGCAGGTGAGCATCACTTCCAGGTGTTGTGTATTAGTTTCTTACCCGAAACACCACAAGTTCTCATTGGCTTTGCCCTGCTCATCCACAAGTCTTTAGAGATCCATAGAAATTGGTCACAGACTATAATGAACGCACAAAGTTTTAGTTTGGCCATCACTTCTGGGAAATAGACTCAATAAGTTAGACAAGTCTCTTTCTTTCAAAAACCATCTAGGGATGGTTTTCACTTACTGAGGACTACCTTGGGTATTGGAGAGCAAAAACAAACAGCGTATAACTTTTCTCTTCAAGAAGGCAAAGTGAAGGAGAGAATCCGTCATACGAATAGACCCAGGGTAATATTAATCTTCTCAAGAAGGACAAATTTCCTTGTCTAGTTAGAGATACAGAATGTCATACAAGGCCTTCTGTGGAAGAGTCAAGAAATGAACACACAAAAAGAACATAAATTCAAAGATACATGATGTGCCTTGACTATCCATAGGGCTCATAAGGCCTCCTTAACCTTAAAATATTTCATTATGAATACAAAACACCACTTTAAATATGACATTACATTTCAAACATTCACAAATGAAATTAGCAAGAATAACAATGTAATTGGCACATACCAATGTGAACTACCTTTGAAAAACATGGATTAAATATATGTAAGTTTAAACTCAAAGATTAGTAAATATAAAGTTGTCATATATATTAAATTTTGTTCACAAAATATAAAAGTTCTTAGAATTTTAAAGGATTTCTTCAAATATAACTAAATAAAGAGAATGAAAGTATCTATTTTAACAAGAAAATCATATTCATAAGTGGCTACCTAAACATTATAGCCAAGTGGAATGCAAAAGTACTCATGTGTGGGTTGAGTGTATATATACATACATACATACATACATACACACACACACGCATATAAAACAACACACACACACATACAGAGATATACACAAAAAGAAAAAAAACTCATGAATGTCTGACAATGATTACTATTCTCTCCTTATTTCTTGTCATATCAAATTTGCCTAAAATAATAACCTTGTAGAAGTTAGGTGCCAATCAGTCTTAACCTGCAAGAGCAGTCAAAAACTATGAAAGCTGCCTGCTGACTTACCAGCTCTGCTCACTTAGCTCATTTTCAGGCTCCAGGTAGCTAAGAGAACAAAGAATGTCCCCATAGCTAGCTAGTTCTGATTCTTAAGTCTTTAAATCACTCTTCAAACATTCATAGGGAGGCAAATTTTCTTAGTTAGAATGACTCGCTGCCCTGCCCACTGTTATTTGGTGGTGACCAAAATCCTGGTAAGTAGATCATCATGTAGAAAGAATGTGATGTGGAAAAGATGAGTTTTGGAAATGCTATTATTTAGACAGTTCAGTCAAATTCATAACGTCATAGGCTATAATTGAAGCTACAGATACTAAATTTGTTTTGGGGTACAAAGTAGAGTTCATTCAGAGTTGTTTCTGTTTTCCTAGCAAGATCCATTAAAAGTGAAAAAAAAAGTGTGAAATAGAAGACTATATAATGGATAGAGATAACAAGAATAAAACCCAAGCCCTGCCCAGCACTGGCATCTCCACACCACTCTGCCCAGCACTGGCATCTCCACACCACTCTGCCCAGCACTGGCATCTACACGCCGCTCTGCCCAGCACTGGCATCTCCACACCGCTCTGCCCGGCACTGGCATCTACACACCGCTCTGCCCGGCACTGGCATCTCCACACCACTCTGCCCGGCACTGGCATCTCCACACCACTCTGCCCGGCACTGGCATCTACACGCCGCTCTGCCCGGCACTGGCATCTACACACCGCTCTGCCCGGCACTGGCATCTACACGTCTCTGCCTAGCACTGGCATCTACACGCCGCTCTGCCCAGCACTGGCATCTACACACCACTCTGCCTGGCACTGGCATCTACACGCCGCTCTGCCCAGCACTGGCATCTCCACACCACTCTGCCCGGCACTGGCATCTACACGCCGCTCTGCCCGGCACTGGCATCTACACACCGCTCTGCCCGGCACTGGCATCTACACGTCTCTGCCTAGCACTGGCATCTACACGCCGCTCTGCCCAGCACTGGCATCTACACACCACTCTGCCCGGCACTGGCATCTCCACGCCGCTCTGCCCAGCACTGGCATCTACACGCCGGTCTGCCCGGCACTGGCATCTACACACCACTCTGCCCGGCACTGGCATCTCCACACCACTCTGCCCGGCACTGGCATCTACACACCGCTCTGCCCGGCACTGGCATCTCCACACCACTCTGCCCGGCACTGGCATCTACACGCCGCTCTGCCCGGCACTGGCATCTACACGCCGCTCTGCCCGGCACTGGCATCTACACGCCGGTCTGCCCAGCACTGGCATCTACACACCACTCTGCCCGGCACTGGCATCTACACACCGCTCTGCCCAGCACTGGCATCTCCACGCCGCTCTGCCCGGCACTGGCATCTCCACACCGCTCTGCCCAGCACTGGCATCTACACGCCGGTCTGCCCAGCACTGGCATCTACACACCACTCTGCCCGGCACTGGCATCTACACACCGCTCTGCCCGGCACTGGCATCTACACGCCGCTCTGCCCGGCACTGGCATCTACACGCCGCTCTGCCCGGCACTGGCATCTACACGCCGGTCTGCCCGGCACTGGCATCTACACGCCGCTCTGCCCGGCACTGGCATCTACACGTCTCTGCCCGGCACTGGCATCTACACGTCTCTGCCCGGCACTGGCATCTACATGCCGCTCTGCCCGGCACTGGCATCTACACGTCTCTGCCCGGCACTGGCATCTACATGCCGCTCTGCCCGGCACTGGCATCTACACGTCTCTGCCCGGCACTGGCATCTACATGCCGCTCTGCCCGGCACTGGCATCTACACGTCTCTGCCCGGCACTGGCATCTACACGCCGCTCTGCCCGGCACTGGCATCTACACGCCGCTCTGCCCGGCACTGGCATCTACACGCCGCTCTGAAGTTTGCACAGAGCGACCAGGAGCTTTTTTGCTTGTCTTCCACTTCACATCTGCAAGTGTGTCGCCTCTTGGAACAAGACGCTTTTTAAAAACTGAAGGGGAGAGAAAATAAAACAAAACTAACAAAACCTCACAAGGAACAAGTTTTTCCTAATATAACTGATTCATAAAAGTTTAGTATGCAATTAAAATAAATTGCATTGATCTTTGAGACTTAATAAAAAGTAATAAAATGGGACAGTGAGATGGCTAAACAGGTTGGGGTTCTTGCTGCTAAGCCTGAATAATACTCGAGTTTGATCCCTGAAGCCCACAACTGGAACAAAATCCTACAAAACTCTTTGCCTCACATGTGCCCACCCACATAAAGATATAGCAAACGTGTACATGTAACATGTGCCTACCCACATAAGGATAGAGTAAACATGTACATGTAACAGAAATCCTAACAATGACAATAACAGAGTGGCTTACTTTTAGTATCTAGAAGTATGGACATACTTTAGTTCTATATAGTTATATAATACTTTGAAAGCTTTGGGTTCCATTTTAAATTATTAATACTAATGATTTCAGAGAACATCAGAACAATTTTAGTCCTGTACCTGTCAAAGAATCTGTAATCCTGTATTTTTATTCAGGACTAAAGTGGGCGTTGGTCTGCCCTCACAAGGACATAATAAATTGACTTTTAGAGTGTGTCTCTCTAACCTCACACTTTGTTCTTCAACAATACATTAAGGTTTAATAGCTCGATTTGAGTATTTAAGAAAAAGTTTTTGTGGCTAAAAGCCAAATTCAATTTTTTTCTGGTAGAATAACGTATCTATTTCTAATTTCTGGCATGCGTTTCTCTTTGGATTGAATCCCTGACAGACATCTGTATTTTGTAACTTTTTCTCTATTTTGGCTCTGAAGATAGACTCTGAGCTCTAGCCCAATAACCCCTCTCTGTGTGAATTCATTAGTGTGAGAATCCCAGGACTCAGAAGGCAGGTGGGAGGTCAGACACACAGCAAATTGCTGCTCTGGACAAGAGAAACTCCAAGGCTTGAAAAAACCCACCGTTAAGAGACATGTAGGACCTGTCCGCAGGCTGCAGTCTCAGGCCATGGGATGGTGCTGCTGTGCTTCATGGCCTGTCCGCATGGCCTGCTGCACTTCACGGCCTGTCCGCAGGCTGCAGTCTCAGGCCATGGGATGGTGCTGCTGTGCTTCATGGCCTGTCCGCAGGCTGCAGTCTCAGGCCATGGGATGGTGCTGCTGTGCTTCATGGCTAGGCACACAGGGGTCGGCCACAAAGTTTACCCCATTGAAGGGATGCTAACACTGGAATTGATAATTTGCTTGGATCTAAGACTGGGGTCTAGAAAAACACTAAGTCTCTAGGACATTAGCACTGATTTATTTATAATAATTCAACAGTACTGTTACTGCCACTTTTGTTCAATTTGATCTTGGTTTTAAGCTGCCTTATCTATTTCTCAGTATTTTACAGATGATTTTTCATTAAACAACTCTCCAAATTTACATGATTGTGTTCACCTACTTGTTACATGGCCTTAGCTAACTAATCTTAAGCAAAGTCCTTGTCAGGGAGACATGGAGTGCACACCATACGGGCAAGAGTAAAGTCAGAATGCAGGTCAGCTGCAAGCAAACCTTCTGGCAATACTGAGATTAGTGCAGTAAAAATGTATTCCTGGATTCTGTGGGTTAGGGAAGTCACACAGTAGATATGACTAGATGCTACAACAGCTGCTGAGAAGTTAACGGGGCCTTTGTATGATGGGTTGCACTGGTCAATCCTCACATCACTGAAAGTGAAATGAGCAGGAACATTTCAGCTTCCACTGTGATGTTATTACGAAGAATTGTATGGCTGCCTGTGAAGCAATCTTATAGCTAATCTATACCTATATCTATGGTATAGCTTCTATACCAACTGCAAGATTACAAAAAGAATGAGCAATAAGGAAGGTATTTAATAGTGTTATAACTACAATCAGTGGTCCACAGCACAGAATGTGGGTACTCTATATTGAAGAATTTCCACCCCAACAAATATATAGCACAGGAGGAGACTATTATGAATGAAAATGGATATAAGAAATAAATCAATTGCTGGGAGGTGGTGGCGTACGCCTGTAATCCCAGCACTTGGGAGACAGAGGCAGGCGGATTTCTGAGTTCGAGGCCAGCCTGGTCTACAGAGTGAGTTCGAGGACAGCCAGGGCTACACAGAGAAACCCTGTCTCGAAAAAAGCAAAGCAAAACAAAACAAAAAAAGAAATAAATCAATTAATGCTTCTGATGTGGTGGTATACATCTACAACTGCAGTACTTGGGAGAGGCAGGAGGACTGTTAGGAGCTTGAGCTCAGATTGGGCACCAACATAGCAGGACAAGCAAGCAAGTAAGCAGGAGAGGAACGAAAGAAAAAGGCAAATTGAGGAGATGGCGCAGGGAGTAAAATGTTTCCTCCGAGCTGGAGGACCTCAATTCAGATCCCTACAACCCACATAAAAGAAGTTGGTCATGGCAGCATGCATCTGTAAACCGAGCACTGGGGAAGTGGAGACAGGATGATGAGAAGAGCATGCTGGCCAGTCACCCAAGCCAATCAGTGAGCTCTGCATTCAGTGAGAGAGCCTGTCTCAAAATTAGGTAGCTGAAACAGACTTTGACCTCTTTCCTCAACAAGTACACATACACAAACAGGCCCATGCACCAACCCTCCCCCCACAGACATAAACTGAGCAACTACATCTTTCATCTCCGCACTGAAAACACCCTTTGATGGAAATTTCTTAGAGCTTTCTAAGACTCTATTCTTTACACACACACACACACACACACACACACACACACACAAGACCAAAAATAACGCCCCTCCCTGCCAAAATTTTCAGACCAATCGGTGACTCAAAACAAAACAATTGTTATATAAAGTTTCTTTTATGAATGAGGGTGCCCTTGCATTTGGAGCATAGATGTTCAGAATTGAGAGTTCTTCTTGGCGTGACTTTAACCAAACAAGTGAAAGATCTGTATGACAGGAACTTCAAGTCCTTGAAGAAAGAAATTGAAGAAGACCTCAGGAGATAAAAAAATATTCCATGCTCTTGGATGGCAGGATCAATATAGTAAAAATGGCCATCTTGCCAAAAGCAATCTACAGATTCAATGCAATCCCCATCAAAATCCCAAATCAATTCTTCATAGATCTAGAAAGAGCAATTCTCAAATTCATCTGGAGTAACAAAAAACCCAGGATAGCTAAAACTATTCTCAACAATAAAAGGACTTCTGGGGGAATCAATATCCCTGACCTCAAGCAGAATTACAGAGCAATTGTGCTAAAAACTGCATGGTATTGGTATAGCGACAGGCAAGTAGATCAATGGAATAGAATTGAAGACCCGGAAATGAACCCACAGACTTATGGTCACTTGATCTTTGATAAAGGGGCTACAACCATCCAGTGGAAAAAAGATAGCTTTTTCAACAAATGGTGCTGGTTCAACTGGAGGTCAACATGCAGAAGAATGCGAATTGCTCCACTCTTATCTCAGATGGCTGAGAAGCACCTTAAGAGATGTTCAACATCATTAGTCATCAGGGAAATGCAAATCAAAACAACCCTGAGATTCTACCTCACACCAGTCAGAATGGCTAAGATTAAAAACTCAAGAGACAGCAGGTGTTGGCAAGGATGTGGAGAAAGAGGAACACTCCTACACTGTTGGTGGGATTTCAAGATGGTACAACCGCTCTGGAAATCAGTCTGGTGGTTCCTCAGAAAATTGGGCATGACACTTCCAGAGGACCCTGTCATACCACTCCTGGGCATATACCCAGCAGATTCCCCTGCATACAATAAAGAAACATGCTCCACTATGTTCATAGCAGCCTTATTTATAATAGCCAGAAGTTGGAAGGAGCCCAGATGTCCCTCAAAGGAAAGATGGATACAGAAAATGTTGTATATTTATACAATGCAATGGAATACTACTCAGCAATTAAAAATAATGAATTCATGCAATTTGTAGGCAAATGGTTGGATCTGGAAAATATCATCCTAAGTGAGTTAACCCAATCACAAAAGAATACACATGAAATGCAATCACTGATAAGTGGATATTAATGAGCCCAGAAGCTCTGGATACTCAAGGCACAATTAGCAAATCAAAAGATTCCCAAGAAGAAGGAAGGAGAGGACCCTGGTCCTGAAAAGACTGGATCCAGTTTTGTAGGAGAGTATCAGAACAGAGAAATGGGGGGGGGTGATTGGGGAATGGGTGGAGGGAAGAGGACTTATGGGATATATGGTGAGGGGGGGAACTGGGAAAGGGGAAAGCCTTTGGAATGTAAACAAAAAATATAGAAAATAAAAAAAATATATATATATATAAAAAAAGAGAAACTTTACTAAAGCTCAAAGCACACATTGTACCTAACACAATAATTGTGGGTGACTTCAACACTCCACTCTCCTCAATGGACTGATCAGGAAAACAGAAACTAAAGAGCTAAAGAGGGGCACAGTGAAACTAATTGAAGCTGTGGACCAATTGGATTTAACATATTATATATATATATATATATATATATATATATATATATATATATATATATAAATAAAACATTTCATCCTAAAGCAAAAGAATATACCTTTTTCTCAGCACTTCATGGTACCTTCTCCAAAAGACAGACCTCAACAGATATAAGAAGATCGAACTAATCCCGTGCGTCCTATCAGATCACTATGGAGTAAGAGTGGTCTTCAATAGCAACAAAAACAGCAGAAAGTCCACATACACATGGAAACTGAACAATACTCAATGATAACTTGGTCAAGGAAGAAATAAAGAAAGAAATCAAAGACCTTTTAGAATTCAATGAAAAGGAAGACACAACATACCCAAATTTATGGGACACACTGAAGGCAGTGCTAAGAGGAAAACTCATAGCCCTGAGTGTCTCCAAAAAGAAACTGGAGAGAGCATACACTAGCAGCTTAATGGCACACATGAAAGCCCTGGAAGCTAATTCACCCAGGAGGAGTAGAAGACAGGAAATCATCAAACTCAGGGCTGAAGTCAATCAAGTAGAAACAAAGGGAACCATACAAAGAATCAACAAAACCAGGAGCTGGTTCTTTGAGAAAATCAACAAGATAGATAAACCCTTAGCTAGACTAATCAGAGGGCACAGAGACAGTATCAGTAGCCTTCCAATACTCAAAGGATAAGCCAGCTGAGAAAGAAATTAGGGAAATGACAGCCTTCACAATAGCCACAGACAATATAAAATATCTGGGGGTGACTCTAACCAAACAAGTGAAAGATCTGTATGACAAGAACTTCTCGTCTCTGAAGAAGGAAATTGAAGAAGACCTAAAAAAAAAAAAAAAAAAAAAAAAGGAAAAATCTTCCATGCCCATGCATTGGCAGGAATAATATAGTAAAAATGGCCATCTTGTCAAAAGCAATATACAGATTCAGTGCAATCCCCATCAAAATCCCAACTCAGTTTTTACAGAGTTAGAAAGAGCAATTGTCAAATTCATCTGGAATAACAAAAATCCCAGGATAGCTAAAATTATTCTCAACAGTAAAAGAACTTCTGGGGGAATCAGTATCCTGGACCTCAAGCAGTACTACAGAGGAATAGTGTTAAAAACTGCATGGTATTGGTACAGTGACAGGCAGGTAGATCAATGGAATAGAACTGAAGATCCAGAAATGAACCCACACACCTATAGTCACTTGATCTTCGACAAAGGAGCTAAAACCATCCAGTGGAAAATAGACAGCATTTTCAACAAAATGGTGCTGGTTCAACTGGAGGTCAGCATGCAGAAGAATGCAAATCAATCCATTCTTTTTTTGTTTGTTTTGTTTTTGTTTTGTTTTTTGAGACAGGGTTTCTTTGTGTAGTCCTGGCTGTCCTGGAACTCACTCTGTAGACCATGCTGCCCTTGAACTCAGAAATCCACCTGCCTCCGCCTCCCAAGTGCTGGGATTAAAGGCATGAGCTACCACAGCCCGGATAAATCAATCCATTCTTATCTCCTTGTACTAAGCTCAACTTCAAGTGGATCAAGGACCTCCACATAAAACTAGACACACTGAAACTAATAGAAAAGAAACTGGGGAAGACCCTGGAGGACATGGGCACAGGGGAAAAGTTCCTGAACAGAACACCAATAGCTTATGCTTTAAGATCAAGAATTGGCAAATGGGACTTCATAAAATTACAAAGTTTCTGTAAGGTAAAGGACACATCAGAAGGACAAAACAGCAACCAACTAATTGGGTAAAGATCTTCACCAACCCTACATCCTACAGAGCACTAATATCCAAATATATACAACGAACTCAAGAAGTTAGACTCCAGAGAGCCAAATAACCCTATTAAAAATGGGGTCCAGAGCTAAACAAAGATTTTTTTCACCTGAAGAATATTGAATGGCTGAGAAGCACCTTAAGAAATGTTCAGGCATACCACTCCTGGGCATATACCCAGAGGATTCCCCTGCATGCAATAAGGACACATGCTCCACTATGTTTATAGCAGCCTTGTTTATAATAGCCAGAAATTGGAAGGAGCCCAAATATCCCTCAAAGGAGGAATGGATACAGAAAATGTGGTATATTTATACAATGGAATACTACTCAGCAATTAAAAATAATGAATTCATGCAATTTGTAGGTAAATGGTTAGACCTGGAAAATATCATCCTGAGTGAATTAACCCAATCACAAAAGAATGCACATGAAATGCAATCACTGATGAGTGGATATTAATGAGCCCAGAAGCCCTAAATACTCAAGGCACAATTAGCAAGTCAAATGATTCCCAAGAAGAAGAAAGGAGAGGACCCTGGGCCTGTAAAGATTGCATCCAGTTTAGTAAAGAAACCGAGGGGGGAAGGGGAATGATTGGGGAACAGTTGGGGGGGGGAGAGGAACTATGGGAACTATGGTGGGTGGGAACTGGGAAAGGGGAAAGCCTTTTGAATGTAAACATAGAACATAGAAAATAAAAATTAAAAAAAAAAAAAAGAAATGTTCACCATCATTAGTTATTAGGGAATGCAAATCAAAGTAACACTGAGATTTCACCTCACACCAGTCAGAATGGCTAAGATTAAAAACTCAGAAGACAGCAGGTATTAGCGAGGATGTGGAGAAAGAGGAACACTCCTCCACTGCTGGTGGGACTGCAAGCTGGTACAACCACTCTGGAAATCAGTCTGGCGGTTCCTCACAAAACTGGGCATGATACTTTTGGAGGACCCTGCTATACCATTCCTGGGCATATACCCAGAGGATTCCCTGGCATTCAATAAGGACACATGCTCCACTATGTTCATAGCAGCACTGTTTATAATAGACAGAAGCTGGAAAGAACCCAGATGTCCCTCAGTGGAGGAATGGATACAGAAAATGTGGTATATTTACACAACGGAATACTACTCAGCAATTAAAACCAATGAATTTATGAAATTCTTAGGCAAATGGTTGGAAGTGGAAAATATCATCCTAAGTGAGGTAACCCAATCACAAAGGAATACACATGGAATGCAGTCACTGATAAATGGATATTAATTAGCCCAGAAGCTCTGAATACTCAAGACATAATTCACATATCAAATGATTCCCAAGAAGAAGGAAGGAGAGGTCCCTGGTCCTGGAAAGGCTTGGTGCAGCATTGTAGGGGATTGCCAGGACAGAGGAGTGGGAGGGGGTTGACTGGGGAACGGGCGGGGGAACCCTGAAAGGGTAAATCATTTGGAATGTAAACAAATAATATAGAAAAGAAAAAAGAAAAGAGAAAAAGAAAAAGAAGAGGATGAGACGGAAGGATGAAGTACTTTCAGTCTGCAGTTCTTTTGAACTCAACTGTCTCTCACAGCCATAGTCTAGGCAAGAGCAGAGGCAAGCTGACACTTGCCAATGGCAGGCCCTTAGCCAAATGTAGGAACTGTTTACGCCCACACAACTCCTCTCATGAGCCATACCTGTGCGATGTACTCCCTTCAGTACTACCCACAATTTATAGACCCGAACTCGGAAGTACAGAAATGGTACATAACTTGCCCATGGCCATCAGCTGAGCTGGTATGTAGAACCAGAGACTTTACCCCCCAATTCTGTGCTTCTCCAAATTGAACCTCAGTGATGCAACAGTGGCCCTTCAATCTTAGGAGCAACTACCATCTGTCTAAACAGATCTACAGCTCCCTCAATTAGAGAGAACTCATGCCTTGTACTGTAAATGTAGTCAAGAGCCAGTGGCTAGAAAGGCCCTGACCCTAGGAGAGCACTTACTAAATCATATTACTACTGTACTGTGTTTACAGCTGCCTCGTAAGTACTCATCTTTATTCCCACAGATAAACATAGTTTTCACATCTCAAACAAACATGGGTTGGTTTTTTTTTTTTGTTTTTTGTTTTTGTTTTTTTTGCAGATTGTATCTCTAGATAATAAGAGATTCATAAACAACAACAACAACAAAAAAAAAAATGCAGAGAGTAAGTACTGTAGGGTGTCCAGCTCCCAATGGGAACTCTCTAGGCCAGTCCTTCCATGTAAGGCTCACAGGAGCCAATGCAGAGGAGCGTGTACGAGCGTGACTCCCCTGGACAACTGCTATGTGAATAGGTCCTTCTGGACAGGAACTGCTGTTGCCCCCATGAACTCTCAACAGTACGTCTGATTGCACAAGGCTTGCCAAGAGCACACTAACTGGGTTGCCAACATGGATGGTGAGAACTTCACCAAGCCTAACCCTGGTGAAGGGCTGTAGGAAGTCAATGGCTTCTGAGAGAAGAACCAGTTTGTTTCATTTCTTTCATTTCTGGGATGTGCCTTCAATTCCAAGGGGTTAGCCCTAAACACATACAAATAGAGGCACACTAACTGCACCCAATAGTATGTATGTGCATCATAAATACAAAAGGAGCAGGTCATAGAAAAAAAGGAAGGCAGGAAGGATGCAAATATAGGAGGTAAATCCTAAAATTAAAAAAAAAAAAAAAAAAAAGTCAACAGCTGGGCGGTGGTAGCGCTCACCTTTAATCCCAGCACTAGGAAGGCAGAGGCCACCCTGGTCTACAGAATGAGTTCTAGGACAGCCAGGGCTGCATAGAGACACCTCATCTTGAAAGAACAAAAACAAAAGGACAAAACCAATGAAACAAACAAAAAACAAAACTGAGGTATACTACAGATTGCCTTTCTCTACTTCCTCCACGTTTTGTTGCTCTCTGAAATAATTATTACTGAATATGATTTTTAGTATGGATCTAATAGGGAGGAATATTCCTCTGTAGTAGAAATTAATTCATGCAGCATTTATTGATATTTCCTTTTCTGTCAGTTGGTAGCTTACACCCTAAGCGTTCTGTACTGTGTGTGTGGTGCACACATATTTACTTGTGCCCAGGACATGGCAGCAAGCGGAGGATGCTGGGTGTCCTGCACTGGCATCTCCTGTACTCCGCTGAGCCTGTCTCTCATGGAGTCTTGAGTGAGGCTGGCAGCAAGCAGGCCCCAGTGGCCCTACTTCCTCTGCCTGCCGCTGTGCTCAGGGCTGCAGGCACACACATAGCCATAGTCAGCTTTTTAGGTTGGCACTGGTGATCCAAACTGGAGTCCTCGTGTGCTCTTACCTGCTGAGCCATCTTCCCAGCTCCTCACAAACATTTTTAATGCTAAACAGCAAACATCAAACACTAGTCCTTTGTTTCCAGAAAGAAACAGTTCCCCTTCCCCCTCTTTAAATGCAAGAGTCTTTCATAGGAAAAGAGAAATAGGCTAATAAAATTTCTACCACCAAATAAAGTGACAGGACAAAAATGACTTCAGTATTCTCCCAGTTTGCAAATGTTTTCCATTTACTCTAAAAGCACATCTTACTGACAGATTCCTTCCCCACCTCTTTTCTGAAGGGCAAGGAATGCTAGCATTTCAAACTATTTACTACTTTTTATTTCCAGAATCTCATTTATGTTTTAAGTTTTTCTAATTCTACCTCAACAAACTTTTCATTTAACTACAAACTGAGCACTCTCACAGCACCAACAAACAGAATGAGGCACCCCTCAGTGAGGCAAGAGGCCTCTGGAACAAAGGAAAAGAGAGCTGGATACAAGTCCTCAGGGGTAACTCCTGGCTGCCAGTGGGGACTGCTCTAGTCTCCCAGTATCTCCTCTTTCTTTCTTCAGCAAATTAACACCAATTTCCTCTTAACTAGGTATGGCCAAGTGACCTAATTCTGGACTCTGAATCTTGGCAGCACAGCAGTACAGGATGTGGGCTTCAAGAAACATCCTTAAGGGAGGAGAATGGCTCTGTCTGTCCTTTCCTTTTTCTAGACTAGAGTAAGAACAAAGTACTTGAAACGTGTGCAGCCATCCTGGACTATGGCAAACATCAAATGCTAGAGACAACATGAAGCTTACGGCACCTAGACTGTGAGGCTGTGTGTAGGCAGTCCTAGATTGCCTACTTTAGTATTTCCTAGGTAGAAGAGATACGCTTCTTTGTTATTTTCTGATACAGAACAAAAGAGCTCCAACAGTGTTTTTCATACTACTGGGGCTCTCATCTCATATGGCCTGTAAGTTTCCTGAGCTCAGTGTTACATTTTGACTGTACTCTTTTGTGAGAAGATGCCCAAGGAGACTCATCTAACTCTTCAGATGACATAAGGACAGCGGTGATCCCTCCGCAGGGTTGGGTTCAGGTTTCATAGCCACATAAGGCCTTGCAAAGTGAACTGCACTGGCACAATGTGGAATTTCTCATAACATACTTCCCATTGACCTGACATCTGCCTGTCACTTTTGACTTGAAAGTGTCTGTTTGGTTCACAGCATCTTTTGCAATCATTTTTTTTCCCTCTATCAAAACTGCCTTCTTTGTTTATAGGCTTTGTTATCTCTGAGATCACAGCAAGGGTTTTTACTTCTAGTCTGTTTCTCTTTTCTTTTTTACCTTTACCAGACCACTGGATCAAGCTACTTTAAGGATTGAACTGTCAATGGCACATAAAGCTATACAATAAAAGTCAAGCCCTATGTTCTACATGTAGTCAAAGCAACACAACACATGACTTATGGGTTTGTAGAAATCTCAGTGTGAGTTTTATGTAGTTTTATCTCCTTGCTTTCTGCAATTACTTAACTTCTTAGACCCTCATTTATCTTCCATCTAACAGGGAAAGTACAGTACTTATTTTATGGGATTTTAGGAACAATGGAAGAGGCATAGCATAGAAAATGGCAATTCTGGTTCTTTGTGCAAACTAGGCGCTCAGGGAACACTCCACTCCTTTCCCTTAATGGAATCCAGATGCACATGAAATGGCCACAACTTATGATCATCTACTAACTCCACCCTTGTTTAGCCTGTCTGTGTCAAATCAGACTCTATTTTACTTCCTAGAAATGTGAGGTTGAACTGGATTTCAGAATCTCAGAAATTCAGAATGGATAGTAATAAATGTTTGTGGGTGATGGACGGTACTGGATCACCTACTAAGAATTGTGACTTCCAGAAGCCACTGCCTCCTTTCTGGACGAAAAGAGGAAATATAAAATATTGTATTCCCTGCATATACTTTTAATCATTCTGTTTTCATGGTGTTGTAAAAGTCTGGGAAGACCTGTGAATAGATCCCATTGAACCTCTGATCACTTCAATAGACAGAGACGAGGAAATTTTCAATTTTGAGCATGCTTATTTTTTAATGGCACTGGGAACTGAACCCGGAACCTCACACTAGACAAGTAATACTCTATCACTGAGCTACAACCCCAGTGCTAATGTTGATTTTAAAAAGATCCTCTTTCTCCTTTATTTCTTGAAATCCTACTTATTCATCACTGACCACCTAGATATCCAACTCTTCTGTGAACTCTTGTACTGGGGGCTCCAGTGAATTATAAACTCGCCTTTGTTAAAAGGCACACTCTTTAAGTCTTGGTCAGTCTCTATCAGGATATGCCTGGCTTTGTGTGTGTCCTTGTCCCTCTTAGGAAGTGACGGTGCCTTGAGAATGGAGCTGGGGCTCTCCCACTTCTCACAGCATCTAGCCTTGGTCTCCTCTTCTCTGTCTACTGAGATGATCAGAAGATCGTTCCCTAGGTCTTCCCAGACTTTCATAGCACCACGAAAACAGAATGAGTAAAAGTGCATTCAGGGAATACAGTATTTTATATTTCCTCTTTTCATTCAAAAAGGAGGCAGTGGCTTCTGGAAGTCACAACTCTGAGCAGCTGATCCAGCTCTGTCCATCACCCACAAGCATTTGTTAGTGTCCACTGGGTACACAGATTTCCCCTTTCCAACTTTCTAAGGCTCTGCCTCAGAGTCTCACTTCCTCTAGGCCTATACAGATTTTTTTTCTATTTCTGCAATTCAACAACAATGAATCTCATATCTGGTTTTAAGCATTCCTCCTAAAGACGATGGATAGGCACAAAGCCTTCTGGGACACATTAGAACAGCTGCCAGTGGGCAGGAGGTGCTTATAAAATAAAAAGTGCAGGATTCTGGGAACACATGTGCAGTTATAAGTGAACTGCCCAGTGCTCTGAAAAGAAACACCCAAAACTACTTCCTTTTATTCTTTTTAAGTTACGTGTGGAAGAGGCAAATCATATTACATTGTGAATAACTAGACTCTCTGCCTGTTGGGTCCATGTGCTCTACAATTATAGGGAGCTTATAAAGTCAATTTTAGAGCAATAAAAGTCTCTTACTTTATTTCATAATATCAAGTATGCATGCTTGATGTGGGATATTTATTTTCCATATAATCATACAAAAGAAAAAAACCAACTGTAAAATTTAATGAAGTTTTAGTTTGGTGTCTAGCTAAACAATGGGTTAAATGTATCAGTGAACTAAAGTCAAACCAGTCCTTACCTGCAGACCTCAACACACCTGCTTTTAAAGACCAACGCAGGACATGCCAAGTGCTGCTGCCTCCCAGCACTGTGAACCTATGGGACTGCTGTGCCCTAGAGCTGCTGTACTGGTCACTGGAGGCACGGACTTTAAGGTAACTGTGACAAGAAATGATGTCATATGTATCTTGAATGGCAGGGGAGAGAGTGAAGGGATAAAAGTGGCAAGAATCATTATGGAAGGTGCAAGAGGAAGATGTAGATAAAACAGCAAAATAATTCTACTTTTTGGTCTTTCTTTGTTCCTTTTTAGGGAGGAGACCTTCCAGAACTCTCTACCAGGATGGCCCTTTCCCAGAGCCTTCCCCTGGGTTCCTATCCTCCATGCCAGTCATTCTCCCAAAGGGAGACAATGTCCAATCATAAGAAATTATCTTGTTATCTATTCAATGTGGCTTCACTTTGATTTTTATAGTCCAATTAGTGTTACACTGAAAACTGATTTTTCTGGAGTTACAGAGGTGGCTCAGCAGGTCAGAGTTCGTGTTGCTCTCAGAGGACCTGATCCAGTTCCTAATACCTTTATTGGATGGCTGACAACTGCCTGTAATTCCAGTTTCAGGGAACCTGATGCCCTCTTCTGGTCTCCTTAGACACCTGCACTCACATGTACACATTTCCATATGTACACACACACATATACACATTAATTAAAAATGGATCTTCAAAAAAAGAGAGAACCCAAGTGTCCTAACTTTTAAAGTGAGTAAATAGAAGAACTGGGCACAAGTGACTTCTTTGGGATAGGATTCTTTTTCTCCATCAGAATTAATGAACAACATCACTGACTTTGCCTTGTTTCTGCCTGTCTCCTGTATAGATTCCTGTACAGATTTTTGTTCTCCAAAGAATTATTCATTAATTCTGAAGACTTCAGTAAAAAATTAGGAACCATTCAATTTGGGAAATCTTGATAGCTGAAAAGCAAATTTAAGATGGGGAAATAAATGTTATTAACATAAAATGTCAAAGCACTTTCTTGGTTAAAGACAGTTTCAAGAGACTGGAGAGAGAGCTCAGTGATTATCACCTGCTTTTCTTCCAGAGGTCATGAGTTCAGTCATGATACCCAATATCAGGCAGATTACAAGTGTCTGAAATCCCAGCTCCAAGAGATGTAATGCCCCTGGCCTCTGTGGGTACCAGCGTTCAAACATATATTCCACATACACATACTTAGAAATAATAAAAACAAACCTTAAAATACTTTAAACACAACATTTTAAAGTTCTTGTTCCATCAATATTGTATTCTTGTGTTTTCATTAATATGCTGTGTATAATAATCGGCCAAGCTAAATATTATCCCCACCCACAAAAAATAACATAATAGAGCTATATGAAAATTAAAATATCCATCCACGTATGGTGGCATTTCCTTTAAGCCTAGGTTGTCGTGTTTTATTTTTCTTTCTTTGTTTTGTTTTTCAAGACAGGGTTTCTCTGTGTAGTCCTGGATGTCCTGAAACTTTGTTGACCAGGCCATCCTCAAACTCAGAGAGTTCTACCTCCTCTGCCTCCCAAGTGCTAGGATTAATGGCAGAGGCAGGTGGATTTCCTTGAGTTCAAGCCCCGTGGTCTATACATAGAACAGGTTCTAGGTTAGCCAAGGCTGAACAGTATGACCCTGTCTCAAAAAAAAAAAAAATTGGGAATTCTGGACAGTAGACTTTGCAAACCAGAATCGTAACAGACAGTAGAGTGAGGGGGAAGGAAGCCTGAGATGGGCTAGACATAACCACGAGGACAGAAAGCTCTGACACTTGAGTCTGTTTACAACACAATGCCCCTTTCAGTTGGCAGTGTGGCTCAACACTAGTTCTTAGCATACCATTTACATGTTCATCTTATTTTACTCTACAGACACTAATTTTGTTGACATGTCAGTATTATAACCTTAACATTTATGTGATATATAAATGGTTACAAAATAAGCTCATTTTGGTTACTATAAACTCAGGTTTTTATTTACAATCTATGGTTAGATGAATAATATCAGCACATTCTTATATGTTCCTTTCAGATTCCAAAATAAGATAATATGAAGAATTTGTTTATAAATCTCATTAGTAACGGTGGTATGTTAGCCTATAAATTAGAAGCGCCAGTAGCTTAAGCCTTAGTCATCTAATGGCCATGAAGGAAAAGCCATCAAAACTCAAGTCTGTTTTTAGGAACAGGGCTACAGACCACCCGGCTCTGGCACTGAGGAAATAACTTCTGTTAGGAAAAACAGTCTAGGCAGAATATCCAATGTGCTCACCAAGAGCCTGTGTGGAATAATGAGTTCATGTTATATGATGCCACTCCATCCTGACACAGCTCAACTTAAAAGTCAACGTGTACGCTTCAACACCACAGCGTGTTAATGCATGCAATACTCCCACAAAGCAGGCGATAGGAACCCAAGCATCTATGGATTATACCTAACAATTTTTGAGTAACTCTGCTGCATTGGCTACAATCAGGAACAGAGTGGTAAGTTAGATATGGCTCATTTCTTGATATACACAATCTGGGAAGGAAAGAAGATATAAAGGAACAGAATTAAAAAGTAATGAATGAATAAAATGAACAATAGCAGCAAAGAAGTAGCATACATGCTGCAGGAGTTCAGGAGGAGGACAGCACATCTGGACAGCTGTTCAGGGGTGGACAGAGTGTAAGCTGTTCTAAGAGTAGACAAGATTTCAGTTTCTAGGAGAAATTCAAGGTATGCTGGCTTGTTTTATTTTATTAATTTTTATTACCAATGACACAAATTATAGAGCAGGAGGGGAAAGGGAACCAATTGAGGAATTACATAGATCAGATTGGTCTGTCTCTGGAGTATTTTATTGATGACTAATTTGACACAGGAAGTTCTAGACTATATTAGGAAGCAAGCTGACCATGAACTAGGAGACAGCTAGTAAACACTGCTCCTCTGTGGCTTCTGCTTGAGTTCCTGTCCTGATTTCCTCCAGTGGTAGACCGTGACCTGGAAGTGTAAGCTGAAATAAACCCTTTTTGCCCCAAGTCTGCTATGGCACGGTGTTTGTCACAACGAGAATCAACAGTGGATAGTTCAGGCCTGGCTTGGGGAATAGTGACTAGGCACGTTCCACGTCCAGGGCCTAACAGGCTATCATGCAGGCACAGCAGGGTGAGAGACAACAGAAGGTTTCCCTCAGGGAGTTGCATGACCCATTTGTTCCTATAGGATCTTAGAAGGCTAGGCTGGATGGGAAAAGAGGCTGCAGTGACACCGGATAGTCTCTTAATACCCTCTGGGGACTTGTGTAAAATGAGCAGAGAGGAGGAATAAGTATAAGACCTCACTATGTGCAAAGACATGTATTTAAGAATACTAGCTATAATGTCCTATTTACTGTAATAGTGTATAACTACTTTGAAAAGGTGACAGCACCAACTGTTACTTTTAGACAAGGAAATTGAAGGTCAAGATTAGAAATTTGCCTAAGGCCAGGCGGTAGGAGGCAGAGGCAGGTGGATTTCTGAGTTCAAGGCCAGCCTGGTTTACAAAGTGAGTTCCAGGACAGCCAGAGCTACACAGAGAAACCTTGTTTCGAAAAAACCAAAAACCAAAAACCAAAAAAAAAAAAAAAAAAAAAAAAAAAAAAAAGAAAGAAAGAAAGAAAGAAAGAAAGAAAGAAATTTGCCTAAGGAAACTGAGTTGATAATATGACAGGCCAGGAGAAGAGGCCTAAAAGCACACAGTGCTTGCACTGAATTGACCAAGAGCCCCCATTTCATACTTTCCTTCCATCTAGAACCAGCCATTTACCATTATACCGGAGCCTACAGCACAGACATTGAGACCATTGGAATAAAAGAACTGACAACAGGAAAGTTTCTTTTGAAAGATGAAGTAGTGAGACTCTTCTATACTTCAACAACCAGAACCCTTTGTGCCAGAGTGAGGTCCCAGCCCCTGAGGCCGCCTCAGCTACTCTCTGGTCCCTAAGAGCAACTCTAGGCTTTGGCGCTTTATATACAAAGGAGAAAACCCAATCCTACAATTTTTCTGTTTTCAACTTCTCCAAGGAAATAAGAGTTCATAAATTCTAAGATTGCAACTTAAGATTTGTTTCTAGGGCTGGAGAGATTGCTCAGCAGTTAAGAGCGCTGACTGTTCTTCCAGAGGTTCTTAGTTCAACTCCCAGTAGCCACATGGTGGCCCTCTTCGGTTTATGTACTATATACACAAAATAAGTAAATAAACCTTGAAAAAAAAGTTGTTTCTATCAATTAGACCCATTCCCAGCCCCAAGTTTAACTCTGGTCCTCATAGGCAGACCGTGAGGACAACTCCAGCATCTCAGCAGCTTGACACAAGGGCCTCTCTCCTGCTTCTCCTGCCTGGTTCCTTTACCCATATACTGTGAATTCACAAGCTCTTTTCAGCTTCCAGAAACTGAAGCTCTCGAGGTCAGCCTCTCTGATTTTGAATTTAGCTTACATCTTGGTTCCTTATATTTTTATTACATCATAAAACATTGCAGACCCGATACTGACTCAGGCTGCTGAGAATCACCAAGATTTTCCTGCATGCTTCCTGGGCTCCTGGAATTGCCCTAGATCTGTACTACTTTAGGTGGTGGTCTAGAGGCATCAAACTATAGTTCTCCTTTCTACACATGTGTATATAAATACATTACACAAGTAATGTACTTATCTTTGCTATGACTGATATAAGAAGTATGTTCTAATCATTTCCTCATAATGCTTTTACTTTGGAAAGGAAACCCAGCCTGCACATACCTGCAGCACGTCACCCAAGTCTGCAGTGCTAATATCCGGATCCTCTGTAGTGTTGAAAGGCACAGGGGTTATTCGTACAAGGGTGAGCACGCGAGGTTCTGGATATCTCCATAACATCATTCCTGGGCTCTCTTCTGTCTCATTATAAAACAAGACTTCATATATACCAGGGAGTTTCAAAGGTTCTGAAAACAAAATTATAAATTTTTAAGAAGGAACATGTTGGTTTCTCAGAGAATAAAAGAAAATCACATAAAGAAACGAACTGGTCAGTTTAAATGTGATTTGAGACAGAAAAAGTAAATTTTAGGGAATGATTCATATATACTTCTTTCCTACAGTAAGGATGAGGGAAGGCACTGTCAAGTGATCCACTGTGCTATTTAGTGAATACATTTCACAGTGCAGCTGGGCACAGGCACTCTTGCTCATGCTGTGAGTACTTACCAGCATCCTGTACGTACTGAAAGATGCCTGTCCGCAGATCATCTGAACTTTGTTCAGTCTTAAAAGCTTGAGTCTTTTCCACAGGAGATGGCGTTTGGGGTGCTGACTCAGGAACTGGTATTTCAGACTTTCCCTCTTCCTTAAGATACCCATTGAGTAAATTATGCAGAAGAGCCAAGCAATTCAAATGTTCTTGACCCCAGAAAACCTTCAAAAGGGTATGAAAAAGTTGTCTTTAAATATAAACATCTCTTGAGGAAAATTATGTGTATCATATTTGAATTAATGAAAGACTACAATCATGTTCAGCTTAAATTACTGATAATAAATTATAGTTTCTAAGATTAATAATTTATTGTTTGAAATTCTAATACTTGAATAAATAAACAACAGCAAGAAAACATTACATATTATATGAATGACACATTTTAAGCTGTAGATTAATGGTGATATATTGTTGTATTATTTGTGAATTCATTTAGCAAAGAAAAAAAGGAACATTTCTTAAAGGGCAAGATTAGGAAACACAGTTTCTCTAGGCCAGATATTAATAAAATGATAAGCGCAGTGCCATGACAGCTCCTTCCCTGTGTCATGAGACTGCAGAGTCCTGGCCACACTGCTGCTCTAACGAGAGAGAAAGATGCTAATCATTGACCCTGAATGGGAAGACCCCTAGAGTCTGTTTAGTGAGACAATCCCATGTCGGCATCGGGGCCTGTGAGAACCAAGAATGCAGAGCTTGTGACCAGCGAGGCACAGTGATTAATGTCATGTGGCTAGAATACAGAGGATAAACTTTAATTTTCTCATGTAACTATTCTTAATGTTTACTTTTCAGCCTTAGAAAAAGATAGTATAATTAAAATTCATTATGCAGCCACACAAAAGCCTTTTCAAAGCCACAAAGTACTTTCTTTCTTTGGGATCTTCCCAAATTGTGGTTCATGTCTGTAAAAGAGGTGAGAAGTTAAAAAATTACAACTTTTTGACGATTTTAAGACATTTCCATGTAATATATCCCCTTTACTGATAGTTACTTCAATTTTCTACCTGTGAATCTTGGTACATGATAATCTTGGTTGCATAAAGATGAAGTTGAAAGCTTCCTAACTACCATCACAGGACAGAGATGCTCACACACTCCATGGTAAGAGGTTGGGAATTAGTATGTATGCGGGTTTTAGTGACTGAGCATCATAGATCTAAGGGATCTGCAACCATGACAAGCTTTCCTGTGACACTGCTTGATGCATGCTGACTACTCCATATGAGATAACCCACCATTCTGAAGGTTCCAACTAGCATTTCCATTGTCAGTTATACAACCAAGGGTAACAAAAATGATGTCCATGGCAAACCTTATTTCTAGATGTTCACAGAAACATTATTTGGGGATAGTTTAAAGTGGAAAGACTCCAAAACCCCTTCAACTGATGAATGAATGCTAAGAAAATGTTCTAAAATTGACCATGGTGATAATGATCACAAGCCCTAAATATACAAACAACAATTATAACTAAACCCAACCCATTGAACTATACTGTCAAAGCAGGCAAGTTGAATGGTATAGGACTCATTCTTCAATAGCCCAGTTAAAGTTCAATAGGCACCATCTGACTAAATACTTGGTCACCCAAAAATTTAAATTTTAGTGAAGCTCTTAAAAACAAAACAAAACAAAACAAAACAAAACAAAACAAAACAAAACAAAACAAAACAAAACACAGGGTAGTTAAAAACTTATGGGAAAAACACAGCTGATCCTTACAGACCTGTAGCAGACCACCTCTTAAATCCATGGATATTTTGGGTATGGACTGTTGTGGCCCTGGATTGCCACTGTGTTTACACCATTTAGCTTCCAGATTGACAGCAGCAGAAAATGGTCCCATAAGAATCCGACTTCTTTCTTTGAGGCTTGTTTTAAGGAGAACATCACTTATGCCGAGGAACAATGATGACCCAAGGCTTGCACCTGAAGGAGAGACATGGAAAGGGTGCAGAGTGTAATTATTCTCTCTCTCTCTCTCTCTCTCTCTCTCTCTCTCTCTCTCTCTCTCTCGCACGCACACAGAGGTTAGGAAAAGGACTCGGTATATTTTTAAACAGTGCTAATTATTCTTTGCCAAGTCATTCCCAGTTGGCTTTCCAGCAGCTTCATGCCATTATTATAGAATTCTAGTTATGAAGCAGGTAGACATTTACATTCCAAGAAAGTGATATTTGTCAAAACATTATGGCTTTTTCTATGTGTGAGCAGTTTAGGTTTTATGAGCAAAGATGGTTTCATTAAATTGTGCAAATTTTTCAAACAAGTACATTAAGAATGAAAGCAGCTGCTTCGTTTGTCTGTTAACATGATGTGAGTGGGCAATTTTCTGTGATTCTTACAGCAACAAAGTATAATATATTACTTTGCTAGACATTCGAGTTTTGGGCTGGCCCATGTTAAAATTCAAAACAATCAAAATACATAACATATGCTTTCTAAAAACTTGCTTAATCCAAACTGCACACATCCGGACAACTTGAGGTTTACAAAGTCTTAAAAACAGATAGTGGCAGGTTAAATTTATGAGAAAAACTGTATGCTATAGTTCAAAGTAAATACACCCAGAAAAGGAATACACTTTAAAATGTAGGTTTCCTTTTGAACTTGAAGTAGGAGCGTGGATCAAAACCTTTCCACAAAGTCTACGGCAGACTTCAAGATACTCAGAGCACAGTGCAAGTGGCCAGTTCATTTTCCTCCCAAGAAACTCATATTCTAAACTGTCAATATGAAAATTGATTTTTACCAGGCCAGATTCATAATGCATAGGGCTTATTTTCCTAATGCTATTTGATCCTGCAAAATGATTAAAGATTAAAAAACACCTTAGGCCCAGGATGTATGCCTTTTCAAAGTACAGCACCCATACTGTGCTGTACTTTAAAGAATTCTGTGGAGAATTGAAAATTTCATGTTTTATATAAACTCTGTGGAAATAAGATACACATCTTTAAATCCTCCACAGAAGTCATGAGCTCCACAAGTGTTTGGGCTATAGCTTCTTAAAAAGTTATCATGTTGACAAATAAATTTCTTAAATCTTTTTATCAAACATGTACTGCTGAAACTTAATTTTTTACAATTACCTTGAAGTTTTTTGTATTGTTTTGTTTTTTTATTTTTTCTTTCACTTGCTTATTTGAAGTTCTTTATTTTGCCTTTATAAAGAATCTGTTTGAATGCAGTATAACTAAAGTACACTATATACATGTATGAGATGGTATGACAAATCCTATTATGATCCTAACTAGTTTTAAATCTATTTGCTCACTCTGGAACTCTTGTTACCAGTTTCTTTGCAGTCTCCTGAGACACTCTGCTCTTCTCTGAACTCCAGGGTGGAGCTCGTCCCTTCCTTGCGCTCTCCAGTGCTCTGCAGGCACGCTGACATTTGTCTGCGTTTCTTTGTTTTGCTTTGCCATGTTTGCCACTGCTCAGCAGGTTCACAATGAGATCTTAAGTTGTACATGGCAATAAAGTTTTTTTCCTTTTTTCCCTAACTCCTCCATCTGTAGCCTCTATTCTAAGAACTATAATTTTTAAAAAATGGTATGTGGTATTTTATCCTCTAATACTAATATCACACCTTAATATCCTAAAGATGGGAGTAAGATTGAGCAACTATGTGGCTCCCTGACCAAAACAAATGAGCTTACAGATTTTGTTAATAAAGTTTTATTAGAACTGCCCTTATTTTTTCCTATATATACACAGCAACAAAGCTTAGTGGGCTCAAACACTATGGTGCCCGAGTTTAACTATTTAGTCTCTGTTCCTTTAGAAAATTATGTTAGCTCTTTTCAGCACACATTCATGCCTCTTATGTGCTCTCTATGCTAATCCGCTGCTCTGTGCTCATGTTTTCTTCTGAGAAAAGGTGACTATTACTCAAGAAACTGCAGGCCAAAAGATAGCCTTTTCAAGAAATGGTGCTGGCTCAACTAAAGGTCAACATGCAGAAGAATGAGAATTGACCCACTCTTATCTCCTTGTACTAAGCTCAACTCCAAGTGGATTAAAGACCTCCACATAAAACCAGACACACTAAAATTAATAGAAAAGAAACTGGGGAAGACCCTTGAGGACATTGGCTCAGGGGGAAAGTTCCTGAACAGAACACCAATTGCTTATGCTCTAAGATCAAGAATAGACAAATGGGACCTCATAAAATTACAAAGTTTCAGTAACGCAAAAGACACTGTCAAAAGGACAAATCAGCAAACAACAAATTGGGAAAAGATCTTCACCAACTCTACATCTGACAGAGGGCTAAAATCCAATGTATACAAAGAACTCAAGAAGTTAAACACCAGAAAACCAAATAACCCCATCCAAAAATGGGGTACAGAGCTAAACAAAGACTTTTCACCTGATGAAATTCTGGACGGCTGAGAAACACATTAAAAAATGTTCAACAACATTAGTCATTAGAGAAATGCAAATCAAAACAACCCTGAGATTTCACCTCACATCAGTCAGAATGGCTAAGATTAAAAACTCAGGAGACATCAGGTGTTGGCGAGGATGTGGAGAAAGAGGAACACTCCTCCACTGCTGGTGGGAATGCAAGCTGGTACAACCTCTCTGGAAATCAGTCTGGCGGTTCCTCAGAAAACTGGACGTGATACTTCCAGAGGACCCAGCCATACCATTCCTGGGCATATACCCAGAAGATTCCCCAGCATGCAATAAGGATACATGCTCCACTATGTTCATAGCAGCCTTATTTATAATAGCCAGAAGCTGGAAAGAACCCAGATGTCCCTCAACGGAGGAATGGATACAAAAAATGTGGTATATATACACAATGGAGTACTATTCAGCCATTAGAAACAATGAATTAATGAAATTCTTAGAGAAATGGATGGAACTGGAGAACATCATACTAAGTGAGGTAACACAGTCTCAAAAGAATACCCATGGTATGCACTCACTGATAAGTGGATATTAGCCTAGAATCTGGGGACACCAAAGACACAATTCACATACCAAATGATGTCCAACAAGAAGAAAGGAGTGGACACTGGTGCTGGAAAGGATCAAAGCATCAGTGTAGGGGAATACCAGAACAGGGAAGTGAAAAGGGGGAGGAAAGAGGGCATGTGGGACCTTTGGGGGGCAGGGAACCAGAAAAAGGGAAATGGAATGTAAATATAGAATATATACAATAAAAAAAAAGGAAAAAAGAAAGGAGAGAGAGAGAGAGAGAGAGAGAGAGAGAGAGAGAGAGAGAGAGAGACTGACTGACTGCAGGCCATTTGCACCAGGGAGCCAGGCCACTCCACAGCCTTCTGTGCACAAACCCTGCCAGAAGAGAGTTGGTCTCCCAGGAGTTCAGACATAGGCTTACAGGTCCACGGGAGGGACAAGCTTCAGCCAGAGACAGCAAGACCAACCAGCACCAGAGATAACCAGAAGGCAAAAGGCAAGCACAAGAACCCTACCAACGGAAACCAAGGCCACTTGGTAACATCAGAATCCAGTTCTTCCACCACAGCAAGTCCTAGATACCCCAACACATCGGAAAAGCAAGAGTTGGATTTAAAATTTTATCTCATGATGCTTATAGAGGGTTTCAAGAAGGACTTAAATAACTCCCTTAAAGAAATACAGGAGAACATGGGAACAACAGGTAAAATCCCTTAAAGAAGAAACACAAAAATCCCTTAAAGAATTACAGGAAAACACAATCAAGTGAAGGAACTGAACAAAATTATCCAGGATCTAAAAATGGAAGTAGAAACAATAAAGAAATCACAAAGTGAGTCATCTCTGGAGATAGAAAACCTTGGGAAGAATTCAGAATACAAGAATACAACAGAATACAAGAGATAGAAGAAAGGACCTCAAGTGCTGGAGATTCCATAGAAAACATTGACTCAACAGTCAAAGAAAACGCAAAATACATAAAGCTGGTAACTCAAAACATCCAGGAACTCCAGGACACAATGAGAAGACCAAACCTAAGGATTATAGGTATAGAAGAGAACTGGGATTTACATCTTAAAGGCCCAGTAAATATCTTCAACAAAATTGTTGAAGAAAACTTTCCTAACCTAGAGAAAGAAATGCCCATGAACATATAACAAGTCTTCAGAACTCCAAATAGACTGGACCAGATCAGAAAATCCTCCTGGCACATAATAATCAAAACACCAAATTCACTAAACGAAGAAAGAATATTAAAAGCAGTAGGGGGTGGGGCTGGAGAGATGGCTCAGTAGTTAAGAGCATTGACTGTACTTCCAGAGGTCCTGAGTTCAAATCCCAGCAACCACATGGTGGCTCACAACCATCTGTAATAAGATCTAACGCCCTCTTCTAGTGCTGTCTGAAGACAGTGTACTCATACAAACAAAATAAATCTTAAAAAAAAAAAAAAGCAGTAAAATAACTTATAAAGGTAGACCTATCAGAATCACACCAGACTTCTCACCAGAGATGATGAAAGCTAGAAGATCTTGGGCAGACCTCATACAGACCCTAAGAGAACACAAATGCCAGCCCAGGCTACTATACCCAGCAAAACTCTCAATCATAATAGATGGAAAAACCAAGATATTTCGTGATAAAACCCAATTTGTACAATATCTGTCCACAAATCCAGCCCTACAAAGGATAACTGGTGGAAAATACCAACACAAGGAGGGAAACTACATCCTAGAAAAACCAAGAAAGTAATCTTCTTCCAACAAACCCAAAAGAAGATATCCATACAAACATAAAAATAACATAAAAAATAACAGGAAGCAACAATAACTATTCCTTAATATCTCAACAACAATGGACTCAACTCCCCAATAAAAAGACATAGACTAATGAAATATTTCTCATGTAAATCTTCAATTTTATCAGAAAATGTTTGTAATTCCCCTTTTAATTAATTTAATAATTTCTTTTATGTCTACCATTTTATCTGTATTATGTCTCATGATAATCTTTAATTTTAATGTTTTTCTATATACTTCCTCCATTTTATCAGAAATGTTTTCTATGTAAATCTTTGATTGAATCACAAATGTTTCTAATTCCACACTCCATTAATTTAGAATTTTTACATCAATAATTTTATGTAAAATTTTCCATGAAATAGTCAATTTTAACGTGTTTGTCTCTTTATTTCTTGAATTTTACCAGAAATATTTTCCATGTAAATCTTCAATGTTATCTGAAAATGTTTATAATTCCAACTTCAATCAACTTAGAATTATCTTTATGCCTATTATTTTATCTATATCATTTCTATGATGATCTTTAATTTTAACAGGTTTTTCTATATGTTTGTATATAGAATTGTATATATTCTATATACAATTTTATCAGAAAGAGTTTCCATGTAGATCTTCAAGTTTATTAAGCATCCTTTCATGTTAAAAGTCCTGGAAAGAACAGGAATTCAAGGCCCATACCTAAACATAGTAAAAGCAATATACAGCAAACTAGTAGCTAACATCAAAATAAATGGAGAGAAACTTGAAGCAATCCCACTAAAATCAGGGACTAGACAAGGCTGTCCTCTCTCTCCATATCTTTTCAATATAGTCCTTGAAGTTCTAGCAAGAGCAAGTAGACAACATAAGGAAGTCAAAGGGATACAAATTGGAAAGGAAGAAGTCAAACTATCATTATTTGCAGATGATATGATAGTATATGTAAGTGACCCAAAAAACTCCACCAGAGAACTCCTACAGCTGATAAACAACTTCAGCAAAGTGGCTGGTTATAAAATCAACTCAAGCAAATCAGTAGCCTTCCTGTACTCAAAGGACAAACAGGCTGAGAAAGAAGTTAGGGAAATAACACCCTTCATAATAGCCACAAACAATATAAAGTATCTTGGCGTGACTTTAACCAAACAAGTGAAAGATCTGTATGACAGGAACTTCAAGTCCTTGAAGAAAGAAATCGACGACCTCAGGAAATGGAAAAATGCTCTTGGATTGGCAGGATTAATATAGTAAAAATGGCCATCTTGCCAAAAGCAAACTACAGATTCAATGCAATCCCCATCAAAATCCCAAATCAATTCTTCATAAATCTAGAAAGAGCAATTCTCAAATTCATCTGGAGTAACAAAAAACCCAGGATAACTAAAGCTATTCTCAACAATAAAAGGACTTCTGGGGGAATCAATATCCCCGACCTCAAGTAGTACTACAGAGCAATTGTGTTAAAAACGGCATGGTATTGGTACAGTGACAGGCAAGTAGATCAATGGAATAGAATTGAAGATCCAGAAATGAACCCACAGACTTATGGTCACTTATCTTTGATAAAGGAGCTACAACCATCCAGTGGAAAAAAGATAGCCTTTTCAACAAATGGTGCTGGTTCAACTGGCGGTCAACATGCAGAGAATGCGAATCCTTGCACTAAGATCAACTCCAAGTGGATCAAGGACCTCCACATAAAACCAGACACACTGAAACTAATAGAAAAGAAACTGGGGAAGACCCTGGAGGACATGGGCACAGGGGAAAAGTTCCTGAACAGAACACCAATAGCTTATGCTCTAAGATCAAGAATTGACAAATGGGACCTCATAAAATTACAAAGTTTCTGCAAGGCAAAAGACACTGTCAGAAAGACAAAACAACAACCAACAAATTGGGAAAAGATCTTCACCAATCCCACATTGGACAGAGGGCTAATATCCAATATATACAAAGAACTCAAGAAGTTAGACCCCAAAGAACCAAATAACCCTATTAAAAATGGGGTACAGAGCTAAACAAGGAATTTTCACCAGAAGAAATTCGGATGGCCGAGAAACACCTTAAGAGATGTTCAACATCATTAGTCACCAGGGAAATGCAAATCAAAACAACCCTGAGATTCTACCTCACACCAGTCAGAATGGCTAAGATTAAAAACTCAAGAGACAACAGGTTGAACATTTTTTAGATTTTACCTCACACCAGTCAGAATGGCTAAGATTAAAAACTCAGAAGACATCAGGTGTTGGCGAGGATGTGGAGAAAGAGGAACACTCCTCCACTGCTGGTGGGAATGCAAGCTGGTACAACCACTCTGGAAATCAGTCTGGCGGTTCCTCAGAAAACTGGGCGTGATACTTCCGGAGGACCCAGCCATACCACTCCTGGGAATATACCCAGAAGATTCACCAGCATGCAATAAGGATACATGCTCCACTATGTTCATAGCAGCCTTATATATAATAGCCAGAAGCTGGAAAGAACCCAGATGTCCCTCAACAGAGGAATGGATACAAAAAATGTGGTATATATACACAATGGAGTACTATACAGCCATTAGAAACAATGAATTCATGAAATTCTTAGAGAAATGGATGGAGCTGGAGAATGTCATACTAAGTGAGGTGTCCCAGTCTCAAAAGAATACCCATGGTATACAGTCACTGATAAGTGGATATTAGCCTAGAAGCTTGGAACACCAAAGACACAAATCACATATCAAGTGATGTCTCACAAGAAGAAAGGAGTGGACACTGGTGCTAGAATGGACCAAAACATCATTGTGGGAGAGTACAAGAACAATAAAGTGGGAGGGGGTGGATGCGGGAGCAGGGGGAGGGAAAAGGACATGTGGGACCTTTGGGGTGGGGAACCAGAAAAAGGGAAATGAATTGTAAATATAGAATATATACAATAAAAAAAATCAAAAAAAAAAAAAAAGAGACAACAGGTGCTGGTGAGGATCACTCCTCCATTGTTGGTGGGATTGCAAGATGGTACAACCTCTCTGGAAAGCAGTATGGCGGTTCCTCAGAAAATTGGACATGACACTTCCAGAGGACACTGTCATACCACTCCTGGATATATACCCAGAGGATTCCCCTGCGTGCAATAAAGACACATGCTCCACTATGTTCATAGCAGCCTTATTTATAATAGCCAGAAGCTGGAAAGAACCCAGATGTCCCCTCAACGGAGGAATGGATACAGAAACTGTGGTATATTTATACAATGGAATACTACTCAGCAATTAAAAATAATGAATTCATGCAATTTGTAGGCAAATGGTTGGATCTGGAAAATATCTTCCTAAGTGAGTCAACCCAATCACAAAAGAATACACATGAATTGCAATCACTGATAAGTGGATATAAATGAGCCCAGAAGCTCTGAATACTCAAGACACAATTAGCAAATCAAAAGATTCCCAAGAGGAAGGAAGGAGAGGACCCTGGTCCAGAAAAGACTAAATCGGGTTTTGTAGGAGAGTACCAGAACAGAGAAATGGTGGGGAGCGGGGGTGATTGGGGAATGTGGGGGGGGGGAAGAGGACTTATGGGACATATGATGAGGGGGGGAACTGGAAAGGGGAAAGCCTTTGGAATGTAAACAAAGAATATAGAAAATAATAAAAAAATATATTACTGCAAAAAATAAAATAAAATAAGTTTTTGAAATTATTAAAACATGTTTATAATTCTACTTTTAATCAACTTAGGAATACTTTTATGCCTACCATTATAAGATTTTCTATGATAATCTTCAATTTTAACATGTTTTTCTACATTTTTCTACAATTTTATCAGAAATATTTTCCATGTAAATCTTTGATTTTATCATAAAAGTTTCTATCCCATATTTCAATTAAGTTAGCAATGTTTTACATATCTACCACTTTACTCCCTAATTTTCTAAGAAAATTGTCAATTTTAATGTGTTTATCTGAAATATTTTCCATGTAAATCTTTAATTTTATCATAAAGTGCTTTTACTTCCCTTTACTTCCCTTTTCAATAAATAAAAAAAAAAATTCTTTTCTGTTCAAGTTTCCAATTGACCTACCTCTTTTACAAATCTGTGTTTATATTTTTAATTTGTCTAGAAAACTGTCTTATGGTTTTACTGCTGTGGACAGACACCCTGACCAAGGCAACTCTTATAAGGAAAACATTTAATTGGGGCTGGCTTACAGGTTCAGAAGTTCAGTCTATTATCATCAAGGTGGGAGCATGGTAGTGTCCAGGCAGGCATGGCGTAGGCAGAGCTGAGAGTTCTACATCTTCATCTGAAGGCCGTGAGGAAAATACTGACTTCCAGGGTGCTAGGACAAGGGTATTAAAACCCAAACCCACACTGGCACACCTACTCCAACAAGGCTACACTTCTTAAGAGTGCCACTCCCTAGGCCAAGCATATACAAACAATCACATTCCACTCCCTGGCCCACACAAGCTTCTTCAAACACATGAGTCTATGGGGGTGATACCTAGCCATAGAATAATGCAAAATACATTTAGTCCAACTTATAAAGCACTCATAGTCCATAGCAGTTTCAACAATGTTAAAAGTCAAGGTCTCTTATGAGATTCATCGAATCAATTAATTGTAATCCCGAAAGCAAGACAGGAAACCAGCTGGCAAACTCCAAACTCTGCATCTCCACGTCCCATGTCTAATGTCAAAGCGGTCTTCATATCTCCAACTCCTTTTTCATCTTTGTTGACTGCAACACACTTCCTTCTCCTAGGCTGGTTCCACTTCCTGTAGGCAGCCTTCCTCAGCAGTTATCCCATGGCTCTGACATCTCTAACATCTTGGGGTTTCCAAGGCAACTTCAACTTCACAGCTTCTTGTTCTAGTGTCTGGGATCCACACATGATCTTCTGGGCTCCTCCAAAGGACTGGCATCACAATCCAGCTCTGCCCTCTGTAGAACTCAGAGCTCAGGTTGACTCTACTCCACTGTTCCTACTGCTGCTCTTGTTGGTCATCTCATGGCACTGGCATCTCTGATACACTGGGGTCTTCCACTGCAACTAGGCTTCACCAATTGCCTCTCATAGGTTCTCTTTATGATGCCAAGCTTCAACTTCTTTGCATGATCCCTTCAGTCCTGGGCCATCAACTGCAACTGAGGCTGCACCTTCCATGGCCTCTCATAGTGCCAAGCCTCAGTGGCTCTTCATGACCCCTACAAGCTTCAAAACCAGTACCACCTGGATGACTCTTACACATTACAAAGTACAGCTACAGCATGAGGAACAATCTTGGCTGTCTCTGGAACACAGCTTCTTTGTGCTCTCAGAAAATACTTCCCAGAAGGTTTCACCTCAGTGATGCTGGTCTCTTCTTAATCAGTGCTAATTTCTTAGCTCCAACTAACCAGCATCAATTGTCCCAGTAGCTTCCTCCTCTTGACTACAAAGCTGAGACACATGGCCAAAGCTGCCAAAGCTCTGCTGCTTGTAGGGGCCAGAACATGCCCTGCCTTGTTCTATTATATTATTACCAGCTTTCTGTTTTCCAACTCCTTCACTGCCTAGCTTGACTGTCCTGGAACTTGCTCTGCAGATTTACCTTGAACTCAGAAGAGATCTGCATGAGGCATGTACCACCACACCTGGATTTAAGCTTTTCTTTACCTAGAACTTGCTCTGTCCCAGGCTATCCAGCTTTACCTTGTGTCTGATTATATGTCTAGAAGAAACTTTTGGTGGGACTTAGTGGAAATTGAATTTTTGACAATAGGACACCAAGTTACCATGCAACTTGAACTGCCCATCATGAGCTGGGTGTTACCAGACCCTCCAAGTCATAAAGTAGGACTTGGTACACAGCAGTAGTCTATTATCGAATGGAAGTGGTATATATGTGATCTTGTCCAAGCAGGTCCTGAAGGCACGAGCAAATTACATTTAGGAGTTGCTCAAATGCCTATGGTTTCTTCTACTCCTGTTACAATGCCATCTACTGCCAAGCATGCACCTATAGCCTCATGGGATGTTCCCTATTATCGGCTGACTGGAGAAGACTAGGACCTGGTTTACAATGGTTCTACACTTTATGCAGGCACCACCTAGAAGTGGTCAGCTGCAGCATTACAACCCCTTTCCAGGACAACCCCGAAAGATGCAGATGAAGAGAAATCTTTACAGTGGGCAGAACTTCAGGCAGTACAGTTGTTTAGAAGAAGAAATGGCCAGATGTACAATTGTTCACTGACTCATGGGCTATAGCCAATGGATTGGCTGGATGGTCAGAGACTTGGAAAGATCCCAATTGGAAAATTGGTGAGAAAGATATCTGGGGAAGAAGTATGTAGATAGATCTCTCCAAATGGGCAAAGGATGTGAAGATATTTGTGTCCCATGTAAATGCTCACCAAAAGGTGACTTCAGCTGAGGAGGAGTTCAATAATCAAGTGGATACGATGACCCATTCTGTAAACAGTCAGCCTCTTTCCCCAGCCATCCCTGTCATTGCTCAATGGGCACATGAACAGTGGCCATGATAGCCAAGATAGTGGTTATGCTCAATGCTTAACAACATGGACTTCCACTCACCAAGGCTGACCTGGCTACAGCTGCTGCTGAATGCCAGATCTGCCAACAGCAGAGACCAACACTGAGCCCCAGATATGGCACCATTCCTTGAGGTGACCATCCAGCAACATGGTGGCAAGTTGACTACAGTGGATCACTTCCTCTGTGGAAAGGACAATGTTTTGTTCTTATTGGAGTAGATACTTAATCTGGTTATGGTATTGCCTTTCCTGTACATAATAAGGCTTCTGCTAAAACCACCATCTATGGACTTACAGAGTGACTTATCCATCATCATAGTATTCCACACAGTATTTCTTCTGACCAAGGAACTCATTTCACAGCCAGAGAAGTGTGACAGTGGGCCAATGATCATGGAATCCACTGGTATTCTTCATTATCCTGAAGTAGCTGGTCTGATGGAAAGATGGAATAGCCTTTGAAGATGCAGTTACAGTGCCAATTAGGTGGTAGCAGCATGGAGGGCTGGGGCAGAGTTCCTCAGAAGGCAGGATATGCTTTGAATCAGCATCCATATATGGTACAGTTTCTCCCATAGCCAGGATCCCTGGGTCCAGGAATCAAGGGGTGGGAAAGGGAATCGTTCCACTCTATCACTCCTCGGATAGTTTTTGCTTCCTGTCCCCACAACCCTAGGCTCTGCTGGCCTAAAAGTTTTGGTTTTGGGGGTGGAGGAAGTTCTCCTACAAGGAGCCACAAAAAACATTCCATTGAACTGGAAGCTCAGACTTCCCCCTGGTCATTTTGGGCTTCTAATGCCCTTAAACCAACAGGCTAAGAAAGGAATAACAGTGTTATGAGGGGTGACAGATCCAGATAACCATGGGGAAATTGGATTGCCTCTGCACAATGGAGGAAAGAAGGATTATGTCTGGAATGCAGGAGATCCCTTTGGGCATTTCTTAGTACTACTGTGTCCTGTGATTAAAGCCAATGGACAACAGCCTAATCCAAGTAGGATGACAAAAGAGGGCACAGACCCATCAGGAATGAAGGTATGGGTCATTCCTCTAAGAAAAGAGCCAAGACCTGCTGAGGTGCTTGCAGAGGGTGGAGAAAACACAGAATGGGTAGTAGAGGAAGTTAGTTATAAATACCATCTAAAGCTGCATAACCAGTTGCAGAAACGAGTATTATAAAGTAATATGAATGCTTTGTTTTATGTTGTTAAGAACACATTTGTATAGGTATTTGTGCTTTCTTCCAATTTCCTTAACACCAATTGGTATTTAAGTTAAGTTACTAAAGGAATGTTCCCAAGGGACACTGACCTATTCTAAACTTACAAATGTGTTTATGATTGTATGAGGAATATCATGTTAAGTGTATTATGACCTGGTCATTGTTCCATTTGTACATGAGATATGATTTGTGTTAAGTTGACTAGGAGTAGATTGTGATGGCTATTCTTGATTGTAAACTTGATTATATCTGGAATGATCTACAATCCAGAACTGGAGGGCTCACTTGTAATCCAGATCTTGAGGCTATAAGACACAAGTTTCTGACCTGGATTTGGGCATGGAGATCTTGAGGCATAGTGGCCATGAAAAGCTTAGGCCCAGACAAGGTAATACATGCCTTTAAATCCAGGAGACTGAGGCAAGCAGATCTCTGAGGTCAAGGTCAGCCTGGGACAAAGCAAGTCTCAGATCCAGGTGTGGTGGCACACAACTCTAATCTGGGCTACACCTTCTGCTGGAGGCCTACAGAGGGACATTTGGAGAAGGAAGACTCGCTCTTCCTCAAGTGCTTGCACTGACTTGCCAGCACATCTGTTAGAACCTCCTTCTACAGAAGACAAGTTAAAATAACTAGCCTGTGGGACTGAGCAACTACTAGGTTCTTGGATTCTGTCTATTGTTGGGTTAGTTGGACTGCAGACTGCAGTCATCACAATAAATTCCCTTAATATATAGAAACATTCCATAAGTTCTGTGACTCTAGAGAACCCTGATTAAAAAAAACAAAACAAAACAAAACCAATGGCAGATATTTAGAGCCAGTGAGGTGTAACAGCACTGAGGAATAGAAATACCTGAAGTGGGAAATGGCCATCTTGCTTTGTTTGCAGACTGAGATAGATACTTTTCAGTGAGTATAACAACTCCACTCAAGGAACAGCCTGATGACCTTTAAACTACTGCTTTAGAGGATCAATAAGTGCAAACCATTTGTTTTGAACATTTAAACATGGCCAGCCTGTCAGCATCAGAGTGACTAGCCATGTAACAGTCCTCCTGGCCACATGCCGACTGCACCGACTACAACCTAATCCAAGCTCCTGAGTCCTGAGTACTCAGTGACCACAAGTGTGAGCAGAGCAGAGTCGGGTTTTGTTTGTTTGTTTGTTTGTTTGTTTTTAATCCAGCTGGAAGTAATCTTGGGCCACTAAAAGTCAGTAAGCATATGTTAGAAACATCCAGAAGCAAATTAGCATAACAGGGAAAGATCAGAATGCCTCAAAACAGAAGAAAAAAAATCTTTTAAATATAATCTACAAAAATATGACTAGGCTTGTTGATTCTTTGTATGGTTCTCTTTGTTTCTACTTGATTGATTTCAGCTCTGAGTTTGGTGATTTCTTATCTTCTACTCCTCCTTGGTGAATTAACTTCTTTTTCTTCCAGGGCTTTTAGGTGTGCCATTAAGTTGCTAGTGTATGCTCTCTCCAGTTTCTTTTTGGATGCACTTAGGGCTATGAGTTTTCCTCTTAGCACTGCTTTCATTGTGTCCCATAGATTTGGGTAGGTTGTACCTTCATTTTCATTGAATTCTAAAAAGTCTTTGATTTCTTTTTTTATTTCCTTGACCAAGGTGTCATTGAGTAGAGTATTGTTCAGTTTCCATGTGTATGTGGGCTTTCTGTTGTTTTTGTTGCTATTGAAGACCACTCTTACTCCATGGTGGTCTGATAGGAGGCATGGGATTAGCTCGATCTTCTTGTATTTGTTGACATCTGTCTTGTGACCAATTATATGATCAATTTTGGAGAAGGTACCATGCGGTGCTGAGAAAAAGGTATATTCTTTAGCTTTAGGATGATGCAAAATGGTAAAACCGCTCTGGAAATCAGTTTGGCGGTTCCTCAGAAAATTGGGCATGTCACTTCCAGAGGACCCTGGCATACCACTCTTGGGCATATACCCAGAGGATTCCCCTGCATACAATAAAGACACATGCTCCACTATGTTTATAGCAGCCTTGTTTATAATAGCCAGAAATTGGAAGGAGCCCAAATATCCCTCAAAGGAGGAATGGATACAGAAAATGTGGTATATTTATACAATGGAATACTACTCAGCAATTAAAAATAATGAATTCATGCAATTTGTAGGTAAATGGTTAGACCTGGAAAGTATCATCCTGAGTGAGTTAACCCAATCACAAAAGAATACACATGAAATGCAATCACTGATAAGTGGATATTAATGAGCCCAGAAGCCCTAAATACTCAAGACACAAATAGCAAGTCAAATGATTCCCAAGAAGAAGAAAGGAGAGGACCCTGGGCCTGTAAAGATTGCATCCAGTTTAGTAAAGAAACCAAGGGGGGAGGGGGAATGATTGGGGAATAGTGGGGGGGGGAGAGGAACTATGGGAAGTATGGTGGGTGGGAACTGGGAAAGGGGAAAGCCTTTGGAATGTAAACATAGAATATAGAAAATAAAAATTAAAAAAAAAATATGACTAGGCTCCCTAAAACCAAAATCTTTCCATTTCATGTTCCTTCAAATTACTGTGAAGCAATAAAATATAGTACTTGGTTGTATAAAAACCAAAACTAAAACCACCTTATTTTCCATCCTCAAACAAAATGTATAAATTGATTGGATCCTATTTATACTCAAGTTTGCAATAAGCTTATGTAAATACTTATGCCTATTAATATTGTAAGTAAAAACACAATAAAGTAATGCATTAAACAAGGGACGACATCCATGTTCAGTGACAAAGGGCACCAGTGTCCAGACAAGCTTGGTGGCCCTTCTCCAAGATACCTTTTCATTTCTCGTAGGGAGAGCTTCAGTCCAAGACCTCTTCTCTAGTCCTATTTAGAGAATAAGACTGCATCCTGGCTTTAGTCCAAGCCTGGTCTTCCGAATATAAGAAACTAGGAATGTAAGATTGAAGAAGTTTTTCTTTTGTCTTCTCTATGAAAAAGGAGAATTTTGAGACACCCAAGCACTTGTCACCCCCGTCCCCACCCCAGGGGATGACAGTGGGAGAGACTTAAGTGCAGGCCTCTGCGACTATGATGAGCAGTGTGCGGAAGTGCAGGCCTCTGCGACTCTGATGAGCAGTGTGTGGAAGTGCAGGCCTCTGCGACTCTGATGAGCAGTGTGCGGAAGTGCAGGCCTCTGCGACTCTGATGAGCAGTGTGCGGAAGTGCAGGCCTCTGCGACTATGATGAGCAGTGTGCGGAAGTGCAGGCCTCTGCGACTATGATGAGCCGTGTGCGGAAGTGCAGGCCTCTGCGACTATGATGAGCAGTGTACGGAAGTGCAGGCCTCTGCGACTATGATGAGCAGTGTGCGGAAGTGCAGGCCTCTGCGACTATGATGAGCAGTGTGCGGAAGTGCAGGCCTCTGCGACTCTGATGAGCAGTGTGCGGAAGTGCAGGCCTCTGAGACTATGATGAGCAGTATGCGGGCAGTTGGTCGCAAGACAGGAGAGAGCTAAGCCAGGCAGTGCACTGAAGAGGAGGTGGAACTGGAGAAGCTACAGTTGTGAGCAAGAGTTGCATATGAGGAGGGGTCATGGTGATGTTTGGGCCTGTGCTGCAACCAAGGGCCATGTCTGCATCTGGGTCCTCCTGCAGCCAGGATCTTTGCGGATGGCTGTGGCCTGTGTTGTCACTGAAGGCCACGCAGCTGTCAGAGGTCTGGGTCGCAGCCTGAGTCCATGTTGATGTCTGAGCACTGCGTTGAGTTGGCCTGCAGTGAGAGCCCCTCACCTGGGCAGCATGGAAGAGGTGGCTTTGGTGACATTGGTCCAGGATAGCTAGGCCTGATGGAGTGTGTGGGACAGCTGTCCCTATCCCTGCCTGGGCAGCACAGTAGTAGATGCCCTGGTGGCAGGGATGAGCGGGCACCTCCATCCCCAACCCCACCACCTGCAGCAGGTGGGTGAGCTGGCTCTGCTGTGGCTTGGGTGCAGGAGAGTGTGCTCAGCCCTTCATCACCTGCTGCAGATGGGAGAGCTTGCCACAGTCCCACCTGAACAGTGTGCTGGAGCTGGCCCTGGTGGCATGAGTCCAAGCAAGCTGGTGGGCTGACCAACTCAGCTACCACCCAGGCCCAGATCCAGGGCTGTGAGCTGGCCCACCTCAACAACTACCCATCCATGAACTGCAGGAGCACATGAAGGGTCTGGTCCTACAGAACCAAAGCTGCAGCATCTCCATGACATGGAGTAACAACAGGATTATCAGGAGTCCCAGTGCGGACCAAGTATTGACGCGGGCCAAGTATTGACACTACAGCAGGAGCCTTGAGCCAGACCAATGACTCCCCACAACGACCATTTGCAAGTTAAGCTGTTTGGGCAAAAGGATATACCCTGTGCGACACTGTAGCTTCCTCAGTGAGGTGCTTGTGTGGGGGCAGTGCTTTGTTTTCTTCTGAGAGGAAGGCTGCAAAGGCACAGGGTGGATATGAAGGGATAGGAAGATAATGAGGACTGAAACGATGTGACATACACAAAGAATCAATAAAAGTTAAAAGATAAGCTGGGCGTGGTGGCGCACACCTTTAATCCCAGCACTTGGGAGACAGAGGCAGGAGGATTTCTGAGTTCGAGGCCAGCCTGGTCTACAGAGTGAATTCCAGGACAGCCAGGGCTACACAGAGAAACCCTGTCTCGAAAAACAAAACAAAACAAAACAAAACAAAACAAAACAAAACAAAAAAAAGCAAGCAAGCAAGCATATCGGCACATCTGAACATGAGAGACCAAATCATTTCATTTTCATTTCATTTTCAGATTCATTTTTAGAGAACCTGACCTAAGTTTGAATTCAGATAAATTAACAGGCTAGTACCTAGCAACAGTTTCCTAGTTGCCCCCCAACAAAACCTGAGCCTAGCTTCAGTCTCTAGGCTAATCCCCAACATGACCAGCGTTTCCAGGTTAAACCCTCAAGAAGACAACTGTCTCCAGGTTATTCCCCCAACAAACCTGCACCCCCAGGTTACAAGCTCACTCCCCGCCTAACGACTACCAATGCAGAAGGGAGCAGAAATTAAGTTTATGATCTGACTCCCAGCAGCAGCCAATTATGTTAAAGACCACAGGAGCTTTCCAATTAGATGCCTGCATACTCACCCCCGACTTGCTGCTTACTATAAAGCCTTGCCCCATAGACATTTGGGGCTCCACCACCACCAAAACCGTCCTGCATAGTGGTGGTATGCTGGGGGCCCCTAATTAGCTTGACTAGAACAAAGACCCTGATATGAGTTGCATCCGATTGGCTCCTATTTTTTTTGGGGGGGGTGATCACTAACATTTCCCTGGTACTACACCCACATACTGAATAATAAATGACAGCCTTCTTTGAGAGGAAGGATGCTGAAAGATACTTGTAAAGTTTCTTAGATGGACACAGTAGCTAATTTCTATGAAGAAAGTTGGGCTGGGTCTGTGTTTTGGGAGGCCAAAGTCTCACTATGTAGCCCACACCGGCTGTGGACTCCAGACCCTCCTCTACCTCCCAGGTGCAGGGTTCACAGGTATGTGCTATCATGCCTGCTGAAGTGATTTCTGTAGCTAGTCATAGGAGTGAAGATTGCATATAAACTTAATGTTGAAAGCAAAATGACGGTGATGGCTTAAAAACTGGTCTTGGTCTACATAATAAATTAATACATCAGAAAAACCAGAGGCCATGAAAGTCCATTTTACCTCAAAATGTCCTTGTGCAAAAGTTTACCTTTTCAGGCTTAATCCTATGAAAGACTAGCTCACTGGGTTTAATTCCAGGATTCATTGACATTTAGTGGCACGTAGTACTCGCAGTCCATGAGATCATTTTTATGTTTTAAACAAGCTACAAGTCAGGAATGTGAAACCAGGGCTGTGGAGACCTACTAAACTTTTTATTTGTAGTAACTATTCTATCAAGTTGGTATCACTGCTATCTAGTAAATATTAAATGTAAAATGTTTGGGCTGTAAGATTTATGGGAGGAAGGGACAAAGGGGTCCTTGATTAAAAAGAAGTATGTCTTTAAAAGTAAATTTTAGCTCAAACACTGAATGACTGATGGCTTCAGCATTCAAGTGGCATAGTTAGCTGACAGAGGGAGAGAGGATTTAAGAGGCTGATAAGTTGCAGGCACGTAGACTGTCAATCTGCTTCAAGTGCTCTGTTCTTAGGTCACTGCTATTTCATTCTGTAAATAAATGCTTCCTGTCCCAGCTCTCTCACACAGCCTCAGCATGTTACACTAACCTAGCCAACGGGTCTAGAGACCTGCCAGGGTATAAAAGAGTCTCTCATGTATTTTCACTCATTAATTCCTGCCAGGCTTGCTTTGCCAGTAATCTCTCTAGCACACGTCCTGCTCACTTATGTGGATAGGAGGGCAATTTGCTGTGGGCACAGGCAGAACTGAATACTTTCAGAAAAACAACTGCACAGAGGGTGGTAGATGTATTTGTAGCCTTCTAGTTTCCCATAGTCTCAGAGCTGGACCTCTTAATGCACACCCATTTCACAGAGCACTGGACTACCAGATGTTACCATTAGGATGAAAAGGAAGGCTGCTAGGAAAAGGTCTCTAGTACTTAATCACTGGGGATGGGACCTTCCTTCCACAGTAGCCTTGTGTTCAATGAATTTCATGACACCTGACAGCAATTTTGTTGTATTAAAGGTCCCCTTTCTTTCCTTCAAATACACTGTTTTGATGTGATTATGTGTGAAGTCTGTATCAGTTGTTTTAGTCCAGATGCAACCAAATTTAGAGAAATTGAAACATAAAGCAACTGTTTTATCATACCCTGGTATCATATAGGACTGGTAAGCGCCACTATTATGAATTATGATAAAAAAGATATCACCCGAGGCTAAAAGCATTCTAGCAAAGAAATAAGATTAAGTTCAGAATCTGGTAATTTTGGTAACAAGAAGTAAGCTAATATTGGTAGAGATAAGGTTTGAAGGCAGATTTTCACAGGACATTATAATGAAGGGGTCTCAGTAAGTCCCAGATCCAGGCGTAGTGGCACACACCTTTAATCTGAGACATACCTTCTGCTGGAGACCTACATAGGATGCTGGAAGAAGGAAGATTCTTTTTCGCCTGCTTGCCTCGTGGGACTGAACAACTGCTAGATCCTTGGACTTCCATCCACAGCTGCTGCTGAACATTGTTAGGGAGTTGGACTAAAGACTGTAAATCATCAACAAATTCCTTTACTATATAGAGACTACCCATAAGTTCTGTGACTCTAGATAACCCTGACTCATACAGACAGTAAAGGGTTTCTTATCAAAAAGAAACAGTCTGATGAAGATTCCCCCAGAGACCCATATTTATACACTTAACATTTTTTTTTTTGCTAAAACAAAAAAAACTTTTCATTATTGTATATGAATACATATGGGCTGTGTGAAATACAAGAGCTGTGTAACACAGGGTAAACAGAAAGCAATGATATTACACAGGCCGCATCCTTGAACTCATCATTAATAAATGTCTTTCCTACATTCAGCTACTCAGGCTGCTGGAAGCCTGTTTTCTTCAAGCACTTCAAACACTGAAATCCAGGAACATTTATTATTTTAATTCATTACAGGCAGTGCTTGATTTAACTTTATTGGTTGTGGTGGTGGTAGTGGTTCTAAGTGGGGGTACAGCAATGTTCTTTTACACTTCGTTTCAAAAGGGCTTAATTATATTTTATAGTTTGGAGCAGGAATTTTGTTTGTTTTTTGTCTAACAAGGTTCAAATGGAGTTCAGGTCAGTGATGAATCTGAAGAAAAAGTCAGAGATGGTTATCTTCCTGATCTGAGTTCATCCCCCTCTAGAAGGCTGGGCAGGTACATTATGTTCACCATTGCACAGGAGATTGCCCTGACAGCCCTCACCGGAAAGTTTTCATTTTGCAAGCATCCTTGAATACATTGGGGAATATATTGGGGATTCAATATAGTGGTTACCCTTCTATTTCTCTGAAGTTATTATACTCCAGCACTAAAACACAAATTGTACGTGACAAATGATAAGCATCTTATAGTCATAGCTTTTTATTACAGAACAAATATATATCACAAAATCAAAGATGTGGACCTAACTGTTTCAACAAAATAAATGACTTCTGTATAAACATGTCCAAATAGAAAAAAAAATCAACTAATTTTTAAAAATACTAAACATTCACATTCATTCATCTCTCTCTCTCTCTCTCTCTCTCTCTCTCTCTCTCTCTCTCTCTCGTGTGTGTGTGTGTGTGTGTGTGTGTGTGTGTGTGTAGAAAGGACCTTTTCTGGGCTCGTGAGATGACACAGTGTAATGGTACTGGCTGTGCATGCTGACGATTTGATTCTGATCCCCAGAACCCCTGCACAGAGGGGACATTAGAAGTAAGTCCACAGCATTGTCTTCTGGCCTACACATGAGCTGTGGCATATGCACCCCCCCAACTACATAAAACATAAAATTGACCTTTCTTAAGGATTGATACTGTTCATTATGGTCTAATACTTTATCTACTCACACATTATAATGATCACAACCAACAAATTCAAATGTCAGGTCTCATATAGTTAGGTTTTATTTTTTGTCATATTATAGAAATGATATAAAGTAGTATTGGGGAAATTATAATATTTTTTAGTAGTTTTTATTTCATTTTAAAATTTAGGACCTCACACTTTTTGGGGGTGCCTCAATAGTTTACCCGAATGCACAGGAAACTATCCTCACATATCAAAATAAGTAGTCATGAGTAATTTCAGAGTGAAAAACGGAGACAATACTAGCTGACGAGAAGCGACGTTGACCCTTATTATAGAGTAATAGGCGGGAATCTGCCTGGGATTAACGGTGGTGCTCAGTGCAGGGACGAGGAGCTATCATGTTTCATGGACTCCAGGCCATCTGCTCTGCCCGCCTACATTTTACTTCTGCAAAATCATAAACGTGCCTCTACCTCTGGGACTATAGAAAGGCATTAGAATTCTTCTGCTTTTCATTATCACAAGATTCAGTAACTCAATTCATTGTCAAGATAATCCCCTTTACTCTTTCTTTTGCGCTTGCCAGGTACCCCAAAATGACAAATAAAATCCCAGATGTTACAGAACAGTGAGCAGTCCACTCTTTTCTGAGTTTAAGCTACGTGAGACAGAGTGTCAAAAATGACAGGGCCTTGATGCACACACCCAGTATTCATTAGGACTGATGGTGGCTTGTGTAACTGTCAACTAGCTATATTTATGCTTCCATTCTCAGTGGATCCTTAAAAGTTAAATCTGTCCTGTCTTTAACTGTCAAGAAATTCATTTCTCACTGTTCAGACCCTGGAAAGAGATGCATTTCTTTCTGAAAACAGCAAGGGTCTTTGGGGTGCTGTAAACAGCTCACTGCTGCAAGGCAGGACTTGAGGTAGTCACACCTAATTTAATGCTTCATATCCCAGCAGGCTAACATGCATCTCTGAAGCCTCCAAAGAAGATGAATGCCCCTCAGGGTATCTCAGCACAACAGGAAGTGCGGGAGCTGCACTCTGCAGCAATGGTCTGGTTTCACTTGCAGAGCATGAAAGGAGTGTTAGCTTCTAGTATAATAGATGTTTTGCTGCTCCTGAATGCGGTGAACAGGAGGGAGGCATTCTAATTTCATGGACATGAATGCCTATACTTCCTTTCTCTCTCTCACTTTGTTTATAGACAATGTTAAGTACAGAGAGGGCAGGGAAAGTGACTAAAGCCACTGTTCTTGTGACAATGGGCTGAACTCACTGCCTTGGAGAAAAGTCTTACAGTCTCTTGGTCAGAGTCTTGTCAATGGTTTCCCAATTCCAACAGCTTCATCCAGGTTCTTTTCCTTTGTGTTATCAAGGTGTTCCAGTTGTGTTCCTCTTTTCTTAGTCTATTTAAAGGTTGCCAAATTAATTGGCTCTGAGAAAGAGCAAGGCAACCGCAAGTACAATGATGTCACAGCTCTCAACTGTGTACTCTTGTTTGCAGAAGGCTAAGGCGTGCCATCCTAAGGGAGCCATAAATTATTCTGACGGGAGCTAAAGTGTAAGCTCGGTCCCCACCCTCCTGTGGAAATAGATTGGCTGCCAGTTCAGAATTAATAACTACATACTTCGTGTGTCTCCAAAATGACATGCTTCAAACAGCATGAGGGAATGCACTGTGTGCCCATGTTGGAGGAAGTGGCAACTGTTTGACTTTAAAGATACAATTTCTACCTTAGATTCTTGTTACTGGTGGAGCACCCGTAAGATTTCCTGTGATATTACAAGCATCATGTCTACAACCAGACGGCAAGGGCAGTTATATTAAGACACGTGGGAGGACATGAGCACTCTAGCAGAGAGGAGTTAGGAGTTAGAGAAGTCACGGCTGCACAAGCATCTGCAGAGGGCAGTAACAGACGCTAGTCCCTCGAAACACTCCCAGTTTAGGTGCATTTTATTTTATTCTGCAAAATGAAGATGGGAGTTCTTTTTAACAAGCTCAGTTAATAATTTCTACTGTACCATTTTTAAGATGAGTATGTGAATATGAAAGCTCTCTGGGTTGTACAAACATATCAACATTTGGGGAAAAACATTAGCTTTCTTGTTTCTTGCTTTTATTATTCCCTTTCCCCACATACCTTGCATAGGTCTCTAACAGCTTAGATGATAAAAAAAAAAAATAATCACTAGGCAAATTCTTTTTTTTTTTTTTTTTTTTGGTCCTTTTGACAAGGGAGGGAACATGCCTACAGCACAGTCCCAATGGTGTTTCTCTAAGAATTACTTAGCACATAGGATTCCTCTAGAATTACAAATCTATTTCAGCTCTTAAATTAAAATTCATCTGGAAAGGACTGCTTTTCCCTGTTTATATAACATTGTCACATAAAGAGTGTTAAAAAAGTATTTCTCTAAAAATAGCCTGCGTAAGTTAGGGATTAGCAGAGCTCTGTTGCTGGGCTGTTCCTTTGTAGTTTTTTCCATGATGTTCTTGCACAGTGTTTTTGACTGTGTTTATTAAAGTCAGCACATCACAAAGGATCAAAGAGAAAGTGAGGGGGAACCAAAGAAACCCCAAGTGTGTTGTCTCATTGGGGAGCTATGCAGATTCGGATAAACAAGTGCGAATTGCTGAGGGTTTAATGAAAAAATTTTGACAATTATTTTATCTTGCGTCCTTCTATAGGACGCCATGTGCACGGCAGATGCTCTGCTGTGTGTATAACCGTTCCTCTCTGTTTAATAGCCCGTCTGAGATGACTACTTTGTCACTGTGCTCAATTTGGTTCAGCAAATAATTTGAGAAGTGCAGCTGCTGCAGATGCTCACAATGGTGACAGAAACTGTAAAATCAAAGACTTGGGGAAGTATTTCTGCATTAGAGTCAACCTATAAAAATCTGACAGTCATTCCTTTCAGCTCAAAGATATGCCATAAAAATTGGGTTGAATACAGAACACCACCACTTGAAAACTACAAAAAGAAATATGGCTGTTAGGAGTGTGTGTGTGTGTGTGACATTTTATTTTTGTCACTTATCAAGACAATACCAAACTGTCAGGTGTGGTGGCATACCTTTAATCCTAGTACCAAGGAGGCAGAGGCAGGCAGATGTCTAAATCTGGGGCAAGCCTGGACTATGTACTGAGTTTCAGAACAACCAGAGCTACATAGAGATATCCTATCTCAAAACAAGCCAAAACCAAACCAAACCAAACCAAACCAAACCAAGCCAAACCAAATCAAACAAACGTAAAGTATGCATATTTGTATGCATTTCAAATTAATTGAAAAAACATGCTATTTGAAGATATTCAAGTATATTATGAAATTAATACTAAATGATAAATTGCTGTTTTCTTTTAAACACAATCACAACTATTTTTTATTTAGTTATGTCCTGACCCTGGTATGAAGGTCAAGTTTAGAGCTAGCCTGGGATCCTGAGAGATTCTATCTCCCCCAACTAAAAACAAAACCAAAAAGAGCGATGTAGTAATCTCTCAACTACAGTTTCCCTAGATGCCAGCCTTTAGCCACAGCTAGAATCTGTCCCAACCCCATCTCACTCAAGACATTTTGTTATAATGTCATCATAATACAGCTTTTTAAATTAAATGACTACGATTTTGATTTAATGTGACTCTAAAAAACTATTTTAAGATGTCTGCTGGACACTGCCAGCAGAATTACACCAAGTATACTTTAGTCAAGGCAGGTGTTTCTATTTTTGTGCTTAACAAGATAAAAGAACATAAGAATAAAAGAAGAGGGTCATGTAGTCTTTTTAATATAAAAGGGAAAATTACAAAAATCAGACCATTTGTCTGGCTAAATAAAATGTGTTCAATTGCATCATAACGAAAACAATTGTGAAGGGTAACTATCTTTGAAAATGAAATTTAGAGGGAATGCTGATGTGACCAGAGCAGGACGTGCATGCGTATCTAAAGGCCTGGCTCTGTGTGAGGTGTGCGGGTGGCCACGGAGGGCCCAGCACTGTAGTGTCCGGTGTGTGTTTGAGAATCTTCCATGTCCTCCAGACCCTTCATTTCTCATTTCTAACTTTAAAAACAAAGGAAGAAACTAAAAGAGCTTTTAGCTGACTTGATTACATATATTTCAGTGAGGAAGGAAGACATCATCTATGTTTTAGCCTAATATTATTATTACACAACTATTAAAATTAAAACCAAACCAAACAAAAAAATCTCTTAAACTACTGTGTTCCAACTGGCACTCTAGAACTAATCACATGAGGATCCAGCTGCCGCTGAGTTACCTGTGGGTACACAGCTTAGGGACTGTCAGAATCAGTGCACAGCCCTGCTCCGCACGGGCCAAGGAGGACACAGCTCTCCCAGGCCTGGGGAGGACACGCTTCCTCTAGACACTTCTGCACTTGCCCCTCAGCTTCCCAGGAGCAGTTTCTGTGACTGAAATGGTCATTTCCTGCCGGGGTCGGCTTTCCTCCTCACACACTTTGTGCCCACCCTTTCTGATACCGTGTGGAAAGCACATAACGCGGTCATACTAGCAAAGGAGAAAAATGGAGATGCCTTGGCAGTTAGCTAGCTCCATGCCCCTCCAGCGGTCAGCAGCTAGGCCCTTGGCGGGCTGTGCACACAAGCACAGCCTTTCCCTGGCCAGGTGTGGCTGCCTGGCAAACAGCTCAGTGCCGTCCTCCCAGAATCAGCCTCAGCTTGACACTTTGAAGAGCATATCTGCCACCATGGCAATTTTTCTTTTGAAAATAAACAGTTCCCAGTGAGGCAATGGGCTGCATTAGAATCACCTGCAAGGCTGACCAAGTTCACACTCCTGGGCTCCGTGCCCAGAGTCTGACTCATAAGCTGGGTTGGGGTTCAGTACACATATCCCCAGTACAGTCTCAGGTGATCTGGCGTGTTTGTCCACAGACTGCACTGTGAAAACACTGCTCTAAGGCTTCAGAAGCTCAGTTCGCTGCTGTGCTACCACACCCACTCCAGCTAAACGGAACTGAGGAAGAACAATTCCAAAGACAGCTGTAGGGCCGTGCTGCAAGACACGTGTAGGAGCAGTTTAGAGCCAGGAAATGCCCTGGTTTATAGATCTGTTTAAGCAGACAAAGAACCTTAAACAAAATGACAACAGCTCCAAACTAAACCAAACCAAACCAAACCAAACCAAACCAAACCAAACCAAACCAAACCAAACCAAACCAAACCAAACCAAACCAAACCAAACCAGCATCTCTGGAATAAATTCATAAGCTAGAACAGTTGCTATCTCTAATGACTCTAAGTCTCTCTCTTCTCGCATGCTAACAAAGGGGGTTTTCTCCTCCTCCCTCCATCCCACCCACACCCCCTTTCGGTAACTTACCATGTACTTTTTGTGCAGCTTTAACACTAAGGCTTCCATTGAGGTTTGACAGTGATGCTAACACACATGGTTTATGAGGATGTGGAACAGTTTCCATGGAGACCACAATCTGGGTAGTATGGACAGAAACTTTTTGAAAGCAGGAGATGGCTCTCCACATGTTTTCTTGAAATGATGTCTTCTGTGCTACATCGCAGTGAACGTTGGTCTTCGACAGCTTCCCACGGTGACATTTGGAGACAGGAGGCCCGCTCCTATTCAGTACAGAGTCTGACGGGGTGGGGGTCTCTTTGCCATGTGCAGAGCTGTGTGCCTTTTCTATCTTCTTTAAAAAATGATTTATCTGATCTAGTTTGGTAAAACTTAAGTTTGCTTTCAAGGGCTTTGATACATCCAAGTTGATGTCAGCTACAAGAAAAAGGAAACAAGGGTGACTGGAGCCCCCAGTTAAATACAATCACAGTGCTAAGCACAGTGGGCCTCTTACTTGTCCCTCTTCTCACAGCTGACTGGAGGAACATTACCACTGCTCGGCCTACCTACCTGTTTTGCTGGCCACTCAGCCAGGCCCACACCTGGAGAGGTAGTTTCTACTTCTGTCCCCAAGCTCTACAGCAAGCTGGAGGAGGCTTCCCAGTGCGGCTTCTATCTAAAACTGCCATTTGATCTCCCAAGGAAACAGAAGTCCTCACAGGATCAGAATAGTGCTAAGACAAAATGTCCATCCCAAATATCATGGGTCTCTTCACCACAGTGCTTTCCTGACCCCCCTCCCCTTTTTGGCCAAATTGATGCAGAAGTGCTCATTTCTCCTTCATGAGCTGCTATAACCAGAAGAGATTCTGTGACTGATGAACATTGAAATACATTATTAAAATAAATGTAATAGAAATTTCTTAAAATTCATATTGCATTTACACGTGTCACGTCAGCTGTTGTCAAGCTGACCTTTTATCATTTCTGTTTCCACCCTGCTCACGTGTATGACCTAGTAAGGACCTCAATCAAGTAAGTGTTCTGAGAGCACAACTGTGCACATCATCTTTTCCAGGTGTGCCAGCTCATCAGTACAGGAATTATTTTTTAAATACCATATTGACATATTCACATTCTAAGTTCAAAATATTACTGTCACCACAGATAGACACCCAGCCAGTCACTCCCAGTGTCACTTAGACACAAGACAGTAACATGGAGAGCTCACATCAGCCTTAACCTGACCCAGGCCTCAGACAGCAAACAGGCTCTGTCATTGTATACTTGCTGATCAGGGACACTGCATACCAACAGAGCCATAAACCCTTTGATGCTTTGTACCCTGCTGTTTCCTTTGTGTATCACCATCCCCTTGAGGTACGACCATGTTAATTTTGACTGCCCTTGATTGGATTTCCCTAATGATTGATTTGTTGAATGCTTTCTCATGTATTTCTTGTCTATTTTGTATAAATGCTTAGAAAATGAGTATTTACACTCTGCTCAGTGTGTGTGTGTGTGTGTGTGTGTGTGTGTGTGTGTGTGTATGTATGTGCATGAGTGAGAGAGAGAGAGAGAGAGAGAGAGAGAGAGAGAGAGAGAGAGAGAGAAAAAGACAGACAAACGCGACTGTAGATGGGCAGGCATGCCATGGCTCATGTATGGAGGTCAGGAAACAGCTCAGTATTGGCCCGAATTTTCCACCCTGTTCTCACAGGGAGTCTCTTTGCTGCTGCATACGCCACTCTAGCTGGTTCACAAAGCTCACAGGGAGTGGATGTGTTGGATACCATGTGCTAGTGCTGGAGAAGCATCAGGATTGCAGACTTGTGCTACTGTGCACAGCTGAGCCCTGGGGATCTGAAAGCAGGTCCTCATGTCTGAGCAGTAAGTGGTTTCCCCTCTGAGCCGTCTCCGTGCTCCCAAACTCTGCTCATTTTTTTAACTGCAATGTTTTTTTAATTGGAGGTTTTAAAAAAAATCTCTATCACAAGATACATGATTTGCAAATATTTTATTCCATTCAGTTGGTCTGTCTTTTCACTTTATTTTGACTAGCGTTTAGCACAGTATTTTTAGCTTTTCAACACTGAATGTTTTAATTTCTGTGAGGCCCAACAGATCCATTATTTTGCTTATACTGCTTAACCTAAGATCATAAAAGTTTATACATATGATTCTTTTAAGGGGTTTATAGTTTTCCTTCTTATATCTAGGTCTATGATCTTCTGTGAATTGATCTTTGTGTCTTGTGAGAGACAGAGGTTGGCTTCATTCTGCATGTGGATACTTAGTTAATTAGCAACATATGCTGCTGAAAGATATTTTTGACTTGCAAAATTTGGAGTTCCACACAAAGTAGTAGGATACATATTGTGGGGGAAAAGGAGACGGTTTATTTACCTGCTCTGTCCTCACAGTCTTTTATATGCTCTTCCAGATTCAGCCTCCACCACCAACCCCTTGCTGCTGCTTCATACCAAGAAGTCTGAAGCTAAAGTACACTGTCTGTACCTGTAGTAACAAATCAGTCACTTATCCAGGAGGTTGCCCAGTGAAGCCCTCTAAGCCAACTGGTGAACATAAGGGACCCATTTTTCTCTGACTGCAGACAGGTATAACATTCATGGAAGGTAGACATGAACGTTGGCCACTACTACCTGGAGACGGACTCCATCCCTCAGCTATCACAGATAAGAATTATTCCTAAGTCTAGCTACTTTGTCTAACTTGTCTTCTGAGACAGAACTCTGAAGTTATTTCCAGGCCACCGTTTTATGAGCGCTGCTGCTATTTGCAGAGCCTCTTATTGCTGCTTCAAGAACATTTCCTAGACACCGAGGAGCACTTCCCAGGTATACTGAAACAGAACGAAAATATCCATTGCCTTTGATTTTGCTCATCTATTGTAAAGCCTTTCTAAACGATTTCTCTGTTTAGGCCTTTCTTTTAATCCAGAGCCATAGAGTAATTTCCACAGTATTGGTTCTGAGTATAATCCTGGTGGGTGTACCTGTAGGGAGCTTAGGAAGACTTGAGGGAGTGGAGTCCGGTATGGGCATGGCCATGTTGAGGATTCAAGGCTTCAGACCCATGCACATTAGGCAAAGGCATTTCCACATAAGGGCCAGGTCAAAGAGGGGTGTGGCAAAGCTCTTCTCCTGACTTCAAGTATGAATGTTTGTGAACAAACTGAAGTGTGCACAAACACTAGAAGCTGCAGCTCTTCCCTTCCACATATCTGCACCTTGTGATTGCTTGTCTACGGAGATGAGCTGCCCCTTTCTCTGCCCTCTCCCTAATAAACATGCCGAGGTTCCAGGTTGAAGTGATAGCAGAACCTCAGACAATCCCAGCGTAACTGCATATGTCTGTACTTCCTTAATTCCTTCTCCTCTCCTAGTCAGGGTTTTAGGACCCAAGCTGCACAGGTCATGACATTAACCTCTGGCTACAACTCTTTACTAATGCTTGTTCAATTATGAAATAAAAAGCTAACTTCCTCTTGACAGAAGAACAAAAAGTTGTAGCTTGCCTGTCTTATCTTTGAAGGTTCATTTTACACTGCCCACTCCTCCTATTTGATACTGTTACAACACTAGGCATTTGCTCAATGTATATGTCCCTTGTGTCTGTCTAGCACACATTGCATCTAACACAATAATTGTGGGTGATTTCAACACTCTACTCTCCTCAATGGACCGATCAGGAAAGCAGAAACTAAACAGGGACACAGTGAAACTAATGGAAACTTTGGACCAATTGGATTTAACAGATAAATATAGAACATTTCATCGTAACGCAAAAGAACATACCTTTTTCTCAGCACTGCATGGTACCTTCTCGAAATTGATCATATAATTGGTCACAAGACAGATGTCAACAAATGCCAGAAGAACCAACTAATCTCATGTCTCCTATCAGATCACCATGGAGTAAGAGTGGTCTTCAATAACAACAAAAACAACAGAAAGCCCACATACACATGGAAACTGAACAATACTCTACACAATGACACCTTGGTCAAGGAAGAAATAAAGAAAGAAATCAGACATATTAGAATTCAATAAAAATGAAGGTACAACCTACCCAAATCTATGGGACACAATGAAAGCAGTTCTAAGAGGAAAACTCATAGCCCTGAGTGCCTCCAAAAAGAAACTGGAGAGAGCATACACTAGCAGCTTAATGGCACACCTTAAAGGCCTGGAACAAAAAGAAGCTAATTCACCCAGGAGGAGTAGAAGACAGGAAATCATCAAACTCAGGGCTGAAATCAATCAAGTTGAAACAAAGGGAACCATTCAAAGAATCAACAAAACCAGGAGCTGGTTCTTTGAGAAAATCAACAAGATAGATAAACCCTTAGCCAGACTAACCAAGGGGCACAGAGACAGTATCCAAATTAACAAAATTAGAAATGAAAAGGAGGACATAACAATAGAAACTGAGGAAATTAAAAATATCATCAGATCTTACTACAAAAGACTTTACTCAACACAACTGGAGAATCTGGAGGAAATGGACAATTTCCTAGATAGATACCAAATACCAAAATTAAATCAGGATCAAATAGATCATCTAAACAGTCCCATAACCCCTAAAGAAATAGAAGGGGTCATAAAAAGTCTTCCAACCAAAAAAAAAAAAAAAAAAAAAAAAAGTACAGGATCAGATGGTTTTAGTGCAGAATTCTACCAGACATTCAAAGAAGACCTAACACCAATACTCTTCAAACTATTCCACAAAATAGAAACAGAAGGAACACTGCCCAACTCGTTCTTTGAAGCCACAATTACGCTGATATCAAAACCACACAAAGATCCAACAAAGAAAGAGAACTACAGGCCAATTTCCCTTATGAATATCGATGCAAAAATACTAAATAAAATTCTTGCCAACCAAATCCAAGAGCACATCAAAACGATCATTCACCATGATCAAGTAGGCTTCATCCCAGGGATGCAGGGATGGTCCAATATATGGAAATCTATCAATATAATCCACTACATAAACAAACTAAAAGAAAAAAAACCACATTAGATGCTGAAAAAGCATTCGACAAAATTTAGCATCCTTTCATGCTAAAAGTCCTGGAAAGAACAGGAATTCAAGGCCCATACCTAAACATAGTAAAAGCAATATACATCAAACCAGGAGCCAACATCAAACTAAATGGAGAGAAACTTGAAGCAATCCCACTAAACAGGGACTAGACAAGGCTGCACTCACTCTCCATATCTTTTCAATATAGTACTTGAAGTTCTACTTAGAGCAATTAGACAACATAAGTAAGTCAAAGGGATACAAATTGGAAATGAAGAGGTCAAACTATCATTATTTGCAGATGATATGATAGTATACTTAACTGACCCAAAAAACTCCACCAGAGAATTCCTATAGCTGATAAACAACTTCAGCAAAGTGGCTGATTATAAAATAAACTCAAGCAAATCAGTAGCCTTCCTATACTCAAAGGATAAGCAGGCTGAGAAAGAAATTAGGGAAATGACACCCTTCACAATAGCCACAAATAATGTAAAGTATCTTAGGGTGACTCTAACCAAACAAGTGAAAGATCTGTATGAGAAGAACTTCAGGTCTCTGAGGAAGGAAATCAAAGAAGACCTCAGAAAATGGAAAAATTTTCCATGCTCATGGATTGGCAGGATTAATATAGTAAAAATGGCCATCTTTCCAAAAGTAATCTACAGATTCAATGTAATCCCCATCAAAATCCCCAATCAATTCTTCATAGATTTAGAAAGAGCAATTCTCAAATTCATCTGGAGTAACAAAAAACCCAGGATAGCTAAAACTATTCTCAACAATAAAAGAACTTCTGGGGGAATCAATATCCCCGACCTCAAGCAGTACTACAGAGCAATTGTGTTAAAAGTTGCAGGGTATTGGTACAGTGATGGACAAGTAGATCAATGGAATAGAATTGAAGACCCGGAAATGAACCCACAGACTTATGGTCACTTGATCTTTGATAAAGGAGCTACAACCATCCAGTGGAAAAAAGATAGCCTTTTCAACAAATAGTGCTGGTTCAACTGGAGGTCAGCATGCAGAAGAATGTGAATTGACCCACTCTTATCTCCTTGTACTAAGCTCAACTCCACGTGGATCAAGAACCTTCACATAAAACAAGATACCCTGAAACTAATAGAAAAGAAACTGGGGAAGACCCTTGAGGACATGGGCACAGGGGGAAAGTTCCTGAACAGAACACCAATAGCTTATGCTCTAAGATCAAGAATTGACAAATGGGACTTCATAAAATTACAGTTTCTGTAAAGCAAAGGACACATCAGAAGGACAAAACAGCAACCAACTAATTGGGAAAAGATCTTAACCAACCCAACATCCGACAGAGGGCTAATATCCAATATATACAAAGAACTCAAAATTAGACCCCAGAGAACCAAATAACCCTATCAAAAATGGGGTACAGAGCTAAACAAAGAATTTTCACCTGAAGAAATTTGTATGGCTGGGAAGCACCTTAAGAGATGTTCAACATCACTAGTCATTAGGGAAATGCAAATCAAAACAACCCTGAGATTCCACCTCACACCAGTCAGAATGGCTAAGATTAAAAACTCAAGAGACAGCAGGTGTTGGCGAGGATGTGGAGAAAGAGGAACACTCCTCCACTGTTGGTGGGATTGCAAGATGGTACAACCACTCTGGAAATCAGTCTGGTGGTTCCTCTGAAAATTGGGCATGACACTTCCAGAGGACCCTGTCACACCACTCCTGGGCATATATCCAGAGGATTCCTCTGCGTGCAACAAAGACACATGCTCCACTATGTTCACAGCAGCACTGTTTATAAAGGCCAGAAGCTGGAAAGAACCCAGATGTCTCTCAATGGAGGAATGGACACAGAAAATGTGGTATATTTATACAATGGAATATTACTCAGCAATTAAAAGCAATGAATTCATGCAATTTGTAGGCAAATGGTTGGAACTGGAAAATATCATCCTAAGTGAGGTAACCCAATCACAAAAGTATACAGATGAACTGCAATCACTGATAAGTGGATATTAATTAGCCCAGAAGTTCTGAATACTCAAGACACAATTAGCAAATCATATGATTCCCAAGAAGAAGGAAGGAGAGGACCCTGGTCCAGAAAAGACTAAATCGGGTTTTGTAGGAGAGTACCAGAACAGAGAAATGGAGGTGGGGTGGGGGGTGGGGGGTGGAGGTGTGGGGTGGAGGGGATGGGGTATGATTGGTGATTTAAAAAAAAAAAAAGTTCATTCATAAGGTGAAGCCTGTGTTCCTCCTCAGGGTTCTATAATGTCTGCAGACTATCTTTACATAAGTGGCCCTGGCACTCACCATCACAGAGCTGGTTATGGCAGTGCTGCCTGTAGTCTCCACACAGGGAAGCGGAGACAGAGGATCCCGGCTGTCTAGTGTGTTGTCTGTCTAGTATAGCTGAACTGGAACAGCTATATTAGACAGGTTCTGTGACAGACATTGTCATAGAAAAAAATGTGGGGAGTGATTGAGGAAGACACCCGTGACCTCCACACATGCCTGCATGCATAGCCAGCACTCGCTCAATCCGACATACATGCAGAGACAGACTTGGAACGGTGGGTGTGTGATTCAGTGATAACAGAATGCATAGAGGGTACAAATATTGCCAAATGATTTCTAAAGAAGAAAACAAGTGGAAGAAAGAGTTTTATCATCAAGTATTATTGGATATGTATATAAAAAGAAAAGAGAATTTTAACCTCAACCTCATTCAAAAACTAGCTTAAAATGTGTAATGTATTCAATAATGTGATTTAATGTTAGAAAATCTCCCTGTAGATGGTACAAAAAAAAGTCATGATTCATAGTTTAAAAAAAATCATAAAACAAATTAAAACTTATCAACTCTTAAATTTAATAAATAAAATCCCCAAATTAAATTTATTAAAATATTATGTGTAATGCATAAAAGGTAATGTAAGAGAATGGCTGTACAGTATGTGCTGGTAAGAGGAGTATGTGGCTCTGTGTGTGAGAAGGTTATGTGGTTATGTCTTAATAAATTTTATGGACTTGCAAGACAAAAAAGCAATTCTGTTGCATATTAATGAACAATAGTTCAATGACTAATGAACATCGGATGGGTATCAGGACAGATTTACTACTCCCTGTTTCATTATCTGAGCTGTGTGTGTGTATTTGTGTGTGTGTGTGTGTGTGTGTGTGTGTGTGTGTGTGTAAATTGGGTTTAAATGAACTTATGGCTTTGGGAGGCAGGAGAAGTCCATGTTAGACCCGAGGGTTAGCTCAATGCACACTAAGTCCAACTCCTTCTATACAGTGTCTCCCGATGGTCTCAGTGTCATTTTCAAGTTAAGCTGCTACTCCTCCCAGAGTTCGCACAACAATCTAGTCAAACACTGATTCTGAACCATAAGTTATAAGTGGCCCCTTTTTAGAATCTGAGAATTATGGGATATCATTTCTAAATGCTAGCAGAATCATAGGGCCACAATTAAATTTATTAAGATCAAAGGATGCAACAGATGAAAATGTAGAGCTTTAAACCTAAGTCAGAAGAGTACACATGGAGGGACCTGTGGCTCCAGATGCAGATGCAGATGCATATTGTGATCATATTACAAAATACATTTAAATGTAGGCTCTTGTTAATCAGTAGAATTCAAATCCTGATTAATTCAGAAAATGAAATGTATACCAAAAATGTCATTTTGGCAATATTCAACTATATATGCATCTGAGTTGTATTATTGACCTTATTTTACTGAATATGACTCTTGAATGCTCAGAAATTAAAACCATTTCCTTAAGCAGATGAAAGGATGGACTATGGTATTTATTAAAAAATAATAGTACAAAAGTGAGAAGACAAGAATACCTTCCTTTCTTATGTCTTGTAAGATGCTCCAGGAGATTAGCACTGTATACAAGGTCAGCTGGGCCTTCATACAGGCAGAAGCAGGGCTCTCTGAGCAGGGTCACACCCTGGTTCCATACCCAGGGAATCTCGTAAAGCCTCAGTGAAGCCAGAGGCACAGACTCCTCAGAACATGAAAACAATTTTGGGCTTGCTTCTGTTTCTCAGTGGTGTCTCCTGAGTGTGAAGTGTGGTTTAATGCTCATTTCTGAGTGACTCAAGTGCTCGCTGTCCCTGCAGCACTGGTCCCCTTCCTGTGGAGTTATGTCTAGCTGTTCTGTACATGCCACATCCTCAGTCTCTGAATGATGACAAATTTGGTGTCACAAGTAAACCCTCTCAGTCACTGAATACAACTGATGAAAGTTTTTAGGGAGCCTGAAATTCCAGAGATCTAGACATAGCATAAGATAATGGTAGTGCTTTTCCAAGAAGAAACAAGGAGACATTTAAAACACTAAAATTATTCATGTTTGACAATTTTATATGCAGTGAAACCTCTGTACACAATGCCTTTCAGCCACCAGAGTCCCTTGACCCACAGGGAGGGTGTAGATTCACCCTGCTTGAGAAATACATTTGCTGTACACGTGGACAATCTTCCTGGGCCAGCCCCCTTTGGGCACGTTGGCTAGAGAGGTGGATAGAGAGGTAAGCATGGTGAGATGAGTGTCCATGGCACTACACCTTCCCGAGTATCAGGTCCATTAAGGAACCAGAACCTCACAGCAGAATAGGCAGGGCCATAAATCAACCAGCACACTTGCTAGCGTTAGGCTCAGTAGCACGTGGGAATTCTTCCGATGACATCACAACTGTCATGCTTCTCATTCAACAGATTTGCACTGATAGCTATACCAAGTGTCAACGGACTTTCATATTCTTAAGCTAGCCAGATTTGTGTGTGTGGTGTGTGTGTGTGTGAAAATTAGTGCCTTCATGATGAATATTTTCAGTTTTATAAGGACAAGGAGAATATTTTCAGAAATGGGAAAACTATTTTTTTTTTTTTTTTTTTGGTTTTTCGAGACAGGGTTTCTCTGTGTAGCCCTGGCTGTACTGGAACTCACTCTGTAGACCAGGCTGGCTTCGAACTCAGAAATCCGCCTGCCTCTGCCTCCCAAGTGCTGGGATTACAGGCATGCGCCACCACGCCCGGTGGGAAAACTATTTTTAAGTGTGCTATGTTCAAATATAGAAAAATAAAAATTGTGCCATCCACTTTTGCTATTCAAATTGATAAAGTAACCTCATGACTAAAATAAAAACATGAAAGAAACAGACTCACAAGTGTTTTTGATAGAGTCACAATGGAGGATTATACAGAACAATACTGCACAAGAACTACAAACAGAGCTAGAATCAGCCAGACTGTGAATGTGGCCTTTAGTCCAATTATCAGAGATTCTTGGACTTGAGAGTTTTGAATTTTTTCATAATTCTTACTGAACTGTAATAAACTATTTTCAAAGTTTAGATGTTAGGAAAATGTAGCAATAGAATGTCTCAGCTGAGTCATCTTGTCTGCAGATCTAGTTTTTTTTTTTTTTTTTTTTTTTTTTAACAAGCCTGGAACATATTTTGTATTGTTAAGTTACTAAACAAACCTGAGCTGTCAATTATTAGATCTTAATTACCCTTCCAAACTTTCTGAAGAGCTACCCGGAAGCAGACTGGTGGAGACTAGCCTGCCACAGAGACCCTGCAGTTATTTCATGTGGCTATCACCCTACAAGGTTACTGCACAGGGAAAGGAGAAGACTCATACTGCAGTAATGAGAACAGAGTGGGAATTCGAGCCCTAGAGGTGATTCTCCTCAGGTGATGGTAATGTACACCCTGTGGAGACCAAACATCAACTGGAAAAGTTTCCTGAAAATGGTTCCAGCTATTTTCTCATTTAAAATGTTTCAACTTGACTTAAGCATTAGTCATCATATTACTTACATTTATGATGTATTATGAAATCTCTTACCAAAACCCCAATGGGTTCAATATGGCTTGTGATACTCGAATCATAACATCTATGAAGGAAAGCGTCTTTGCTAAGTGTTTTGTCCTTGGGAGTTTTATTTGTAAATGCCACTATTTTATTTTAGGCAAGGAGAGCTAAGTTGGGAACCAGTGCACCTGGGTGGCTGTGCACACAAGGACAGTGTTCTTCCCAGTCCTACCGTAGGGGCATGTGTGAAACATAGAACTAAAAAATGATCATCCCCAGCATGCAGTAAGGATACATGCTCCATTATGTTCATAGCAGCCTTATTTATAATAGCCAGAAGCTGGAAAGAACCCAGATGTCCCTCAACGGAGGAATGGATAAAAAAAAAAAAATGTGGTATATATACACAATGGAGTACTATTCAGCCATTAGAAGCAATGAATTCACGAAATCCTTAGAGAAATGGATGGAGCTGGAGAACATCATCCTAAGTGAGGTAACCCAGTCTCAAAAGAATACCCATGGTATGCACTCACTGATAAGTGGATATTAGCCTAGAATCTTGGAACACCAAAGACACAATCCACATACCAAATGATGTCCGAGAAGAAGGAAGGAGTAGACCCTGGATCTGGAAAGGCCAATGCATCAGTGTTGGAGAATACCAGAACAGGGAAGTGGGAAGGGGAGGATGGGGGAACAAGGGGAGGAAAAGGGAATGTATGACCTTTGGGGGGAGTGGGGAACCACGAAAAGGGAAATGAAATGTAAATAAAGAATATATCCAATAAAAAAAATGATCGTCCAGCTTAACTTCCTGCATAATTTCAATAAAATCTTTTCAATAAGATATATTTTCCTCTTATTATTGGGTCATATACATTCTCACTCAATAATTCAAATTCTGATTTTTGATACAGCATTCAAAAAAACCATAATCCTAATGACAGTGGACAATGGACACTGGGTAGTCAGAGTAGTGAGACCGGGAAACCTAGAAAGCTGCTGACAGCAGTGAGATCAGTATGTTCTCACTGAAGGTCGTTAGCAGTGGCAGACCCGAGCACTTCAGTAAAAGTGGGGGTGGGTAAGTTGTGTTCTACATGCTGCTGGCAATCTCCACTTGAATCATCAGTAGCACTCTTTGGTGCTTTTATTGTAATCTGGTACCATCACTATTGTGACAATTATTTAGCTGTATATATTTATGACCAAGCACTTATTTTTAGAAGCTTCCCTGTCCTACCCAAACCATGGCATAGAAGTTACAGTGAGAAGATTACTGCACTAGTTTTCTACTATGGATGAATTGCACTAAGCTCGTTTAGTGAGCATCTCTCCTCAAGGAAGTACCTAGAGAAGGTGTGATTGTTATTTGGGGTGTCAATCTGATGGGAGGCCTACTGATGTACACTCTGGGGAGGTTGAGCTGAGGGATGAGAGAGAAGAATGTGTGGAGAGCTGCTGTGGATGTGAGCAGCACATGGACAGGTGGGGGATGGGGTTTGCAGGAATAAGAAGGGTAAAGAGAAGGTCACAACCTCCCATCATCACAGACAGGAGCTACTCCTGAGGTCATGACAGCCTGACCAGGCAGACCACACACTCAGACCACCAGTCAAAGTAGACCTCTCCTTCCTGAACTAAGTCTGTCAGTGTCAGGCGTTCTGTCTCTATGGCAAGAAAAGAAACTAATCTGGGGCTAAACATATCACGTGCTTGCTCCAGGAATGTTTGCAGTTTCTTTGGTGCCTACTCCTTGTTTCTTTTGTTCTTCTCAATAGTGATATATATTCACATTCTTGGAAACAATGCATAGAGCTTCTGGAGAGAGCCATTGCTTTGAGGTAAACTTAGTGATGTTTCTGTTACCAAGCTGTTTGTGAAGAAAGAACAGTCACTGGGATCAGAGTGAGTGCACAGGCCAGGGCCCAGAACCAGAGGAAACAAGCAGAATGCAATGGACAGGGCTGTTGGGTGGGTGGGTGGAGTTAAGAGGACAAGGGGAGGCAGAATCATGGGTTCCTGAGAGAGTGAGCATCAGGATTCAAAACATCAAGAAAGGATTCCACTATCAAATGTGGCTATCTGAACATCAGTAAAGGAGTAGGTTCAAATTAATACTATGCAATGCCATCAAACTGGTCATCATTGGGATGAGAGAGATACTTTTGAAATGGAGAAGTAAGGAAAATGAATTATTCTGGTTTTTGATGATTGATACTACAGTGTAACCAAACAGTAGGTGAGAGACTGTTTCTTTTTACAACTCAAACAGAAATGCAAGAACTAGGGAACTGGTATTTATAACCTCTCAAGAATTCAGGCATTGAGGATCAGTGACTTGCAAACATCATACAAAGATCTCATTAGATAACATTTGCATCCTAACAGAATGTCACAAAAGCTCCTACAACGCTCTCACCTGGACAAGGAAACAGGAATCAAATTAAATAATAAAATTAGGAACCACGGAAGAAGGGGTGAAGAGGACAGGGAGAGGTGAGGAGGTTTGATTGATAAACAGGGAGGTAGAAGGAGGCAGGATTCCTAACTCTGGCTGGACAGGCTAACCTAGGACAAGGAAAGAAACTCAAGTGAAGGGAGACTCAGAGGCAGGCTGCTCAGAAGTTGCGGAGGAGGGCACACGTGTAAGCCTGCACAGGGAAGCAGGAGCACAGGCAGGCCCTTCACGGACTTGAACAAAAGAAGAATGAGTGAGAGAGGACAGCTCAAGGCTGAGAGGACACAGGAACTACGCCCTCCACATTAGAAGCTTTAAAGAAACCTCAGCACTACAGCAACGGGAGGGGCGAGCACGGGGAAGGGAGAACCGTGGCTTGACTTGAAGAGATGAAGAGAGTCCCTTCTGTTACTGAACCACACTCATTAGGCAGATGGAGAGGCAGGCTTAAAAGTGGATAATAAGTCAAAACTAGTTTTGGAAAACTGTAGCTGTAAAAGAGGTAGCTGAGGTTACTGTACAGAGATAACAGACCCGGGACAGAGCTCCTGGGGAGCTGCAGGGTTAAGTCAAAGAGAGTTGTGTAAGCAGAACTTAGAAGCTGTTCCTGTTTCTTTTCTTCCTCCCAAGCCTCGGCTATGTGCCCAGCTGCTCTCATTCTTTTTCACAGGGAAATAAATTCTGACACAGTGACTGCCCCACACTGAGGTCACTGCTGCTGGGCATTACCTCACCATCCTCACAAGCAGTGTCTGCACCTTTGAGGTCCTATTATTGATTCACTTAGCAGAGAACCACTTTGAGCCCTTCAAAGGGAATTGATACTCCTTCCCTCTCATATATATAAAAAAAAAAGGTACTAAAAGCAATTTCTTGAAATAAAAAGGTAAAAGGTTTATTTAAAAGTCATTTGTTTCTTCATGTACATATGCACAAATTTGGTTACCCTTTCCTCTTCTCTGCCTTTCCCCATCACTATTATCTGCTTGAACCTTTCCGACCCCAGTATTCCCCTTCGCTTCTTTTCTCTCACCTGTAATTTACTAGCTCCCTTCCAAAATGCATCCATTGCCAACCCAAGGAAGAATTGTACTAAAAGGAGAAAGACCAACAGGTGTGATATGAAAGAACTGGGAAGACGAAACTACCTGGAACTAAAGGTTTAAGTGGGGGTTGGAACTATATAAATGTAGGGCAGGGAACAGACTAACCAAAATTATGGCTGTATGAGGAACATGAATTCCACTAATAAGCTAACAAGGCATGCCACTGCTCTTCACTACGCATCCTAACTAGATGGTAAGATCCTACTTCCAAAGCCCCTGTGCTGCAGGACAGACACATCAATTGTGAGGACTAGAGCACGGCACCCCTGCAGGTTAGCTGTCACACAGCTCTGGAGTGCTCTCCCAGCTGCTGGAGGAGAAGAGGCACCCATGTTCTTACCCAGGCTGGACTCTATAGACTACAGCAATGACCCACATAAACAACATGTACCTACTGGTACAGTAGTCAAAGACTGTTTATGGGAATAATAAACTCTCTCTTGATTAGATTTGAGGTCTCCTTTAGAGAAGGGAATTCATGCCTGATACTACAAACATGGTAAAAAACAAAAACAAAAAACAAAACAAACAGACCAACCAAATCATGGCTGGGGAAATCCTAGGCTTAAGGGAGAGCCTATTTATGTGGCTTTGCGAAATGGCTGGCCACACTGTCAAGCTCCCTTCTAAATATTTATGTTTCCATCTGCAGACTTGTGCTGCTCTCAACTGGGTTAGCGAAGCTTCTTACTGAGGAGGGTAGTGGGTAAAGCAGGGAGGCATTGCTATTCAGCGTGCTGAAAGTAAGCCCCTGTGAATGCTCACTCAGCCACAGACTGGAGCATCATCAAGCATCCCCTGGATTAGAGACATTAGGGCAGGAGGGATGGAGAGAATGTAAGGGTGAGAGGGAGGGCAGGGAGGAGCCCTGTGACACATGAGCCTCTACACTTGGCTAAGACACACAGGATCTCACCACTGCTTGTTGCCTAGACAAGATCTATTCTGACATTATCAAGAGTGAACATTCTAGCAAGAAATGGGGAGAGGCTCCTGGTGCCCACACTCCCAGCTAAGGCAGTGGACGGTTTCTGGGGAAAGAGTCCCGCTTCCTTTTGCAGGTGCTTTGGTAGGCTGAGTATGGCCATTGGATGATTCCCAGCCCTGCACATATGGGGAGCACTGACTGGATCTGGAGTTGGAATGGGAGTAAATAGTACACACTGCATACATGGACATAGCTTTCAAAAATGAATCTTGTTAAAAATCAAGATATGATGAATGAGGTATATTAATTATCAATGTATAATAAACTGGTACTACTTGGGGACAGTGTCCCACTTTGACACTTCTCGCAGATGTCACTTCATGGCCAAAGTAATAATGTTGTTTGTTTTGTTTTGTTTTGTTTTGTTTTGTTTTGTGCAAAAAATCAGTGGAAAAAAATCCCAGGGAACTACATGTCCTTACAAATGACCTTGAATCAATTAGAAAAGTCTGCATCCTGACCAGGTCTACTCACATGTCAGCTCTGGTTAAATTAAAAAAAAATCATTTCAAAGTTAAGAATGGCTATGGTTAATAAACCTTGAACTGGGCTCACACATTCCTACATTTGTGTGTGATGTCACTGTGAACAGACCACAGCTGAGTGTGAGTTTGCAAGAAGAATGAGTGGCTTTTCAATAGAAAAAGTATCTGATCTAACACTATTTTTTTCTCTGTAGGCCAACTGTCCTGAGAACAGGTGGCCCTGCTTTCAATTACAGAGGCTAACATGCCAGTGTGGGGCCTGGATTAGTTCACCTTCTCACAGGGAATTTTCCTCGGTTGGGAATGGATTTATTATGGCTTCACACATGGAATAGAGCTCATGTCAGCGGAGGGCTGTGACACATCATACGATTCAAATTAACCTGCTGTAGACTGTTCCTCGGGGCTTAGATTGTGTATTCAAATGACGACATTTTAAAAACAGGTTGAAAGAAACCAGGAGAGCTGAGCTGCAGTGCCTGCAATTTGTTCCAACTAACCTGTCACCTGCTGGAAACACCACTCTAGAGTTGGTGGTAGCTGCTGCTTTGTGGGTTTCACCAAGCTGCTGATCTTGCTAATGGGCACTGCTTGCCTCTGAGGAAGGAGGTGGGGCTTGGGAAGACCTTCAAGGTGCTTGTGATATGAAAGATAGCATCTACCACATGCCTAAGGTACTATTAAGAGAATATAAAAAAAAATGGGTACTCAACAATTCAGGATCATTTTTACAAATTTAAATGCTAAAGGACAGTACTAGCTAATGGACAGCCATCTTATTGAGAGAAAACAAGCCTCAAAATGGATCTGAAAGGATAAATCCAAGAGCAGCTATGTTTATATCCGTTGAGGGAATTTACAGGATAAGCACTTACAATCAGTTCAGGACCCTAATTTTTACTGTTACCATAACCCAGCCCAGAAAACAAGCAAAAAGGAAATAGAAATACACAGTTTAGAGATGTAGCAGACAGCATTCTTTGGTAATGACTGACGTGCACACAGAATTAAAACCTAACCGCAAAAAAGATTTTAATGCTAACACTGATGCTCCCAATAAAATTAAAGTATTATTTGCTGTACTTGGTCTTATCTGTGATGCTACTTCTTTCAAGGGGAAGAAATGATAGTGGAGAACATTGTAAACTGCAGTTGTTACTTAGTCCTAGCACGAATTTTAGTCCTCTTAGCAGTCCACTACCTAATAATAGTACAACTAAACTCTAAACCCTATAATTTTATTGAGTTGCCAATATTTATACCACAGTGTGTTCTTTATATGTGTAAAGGTTTTTAATGTGCCTTTTGATTTTCTTTCAATTAATCCTACTATTTGCTACAGCTCTGTGAACTCTTAACTGTGATGAGACAAACGGGCAAGACAGTGAAAGAAATGAAATACTTCAGTGGTTTACTACCTACGTGTGAGCTGGAGCTGGCACTGCCCACTCCAAGCAAGATCTGGTCTCAGTAAACTGTGGAGCAGCTCAGTTGTTAGGCTAGTGTTTAGAAGGAACGTCACAGAGCTGACAAAGGGTTCCAACTATGTGCCTCTTAATACACGATAAGCAAACAGATCAAGCAATGATCGGAACTGTAAGATAAAACTGAAAGGCTGCCCGAAAGGACATGTGAGCATGAGTGAGAAACAAGGAGTAACCCGAATGCCTGCTTCTGCTCTAGCAGCTGCTCACATGCTGCCTTCCCTGTGCTAGATACTGCGTGCATGTTCAAGGGAGCAGCTCTGTAAGCAGGAAATACCCAGCGACTGCTGGGATGAGGGGAAACAGGCACCACAGCTTCACTGGCAGACGTTCTTTACTTTCTCCTTAGTGAGACATAAAATGTTATTTTTTTCCCTACAACTGGTTGTGTTTCGATTCAATAAAATCTGGTATTTCTCATTTACTAGAAACTGCGATTCCCACTCCTGCAGTCTACTGCCTCAAAGACTTCCCAGCACCAGCTTCTCTTGTCAGTCCCTAAGATCACATCTACATATTTCCTATGAACAACACCATCAGTCCTTCACACTGCACTGGAGAGATGTGATGCAGAGCTGAAATATGCAAGGCTTTTCCAGGACTAACTCAGTTCAGACATTAGGAACGGCTTTCTTCTTTAACTACCATTATGTAGAAATGACTGACAGGCTACACACATTCAGCATGGTCTGTGTAGGGGTATCAAAACTCCCCCCTTTTAATTATTACTGGAGATTTAAGGACAGTCTGATGTCCTTATTTTAAAATTTGTATGAAGAAACCAATATTCCTTTGACAATGAATACATTCTGAAGCCCTGTGAGTATAACAAAAGTGAAATTAAATATAGTCAGTTCTAGCAAGCGAATAGCAAAGACTACACCGAGGGGGTCAGAACAAGAGAGAACAAGTAGATGAAGGGGTTAAAAGGGAGCCTGTAAGAGGAGCAGGAGACAGAGAAGGAACCGCTTACCTAGCCTCGCTCATTAGCCTTGTCCAATGGAAGATCAACTCTTCAGAGTCATGAAGCCCTACTGTTTGAACAGCTCATCTACCCCTGCAGCTTTAGCTAATTTTCTTCATGTTTCAGTCTTAGTCTCCTTATCTATAGAAAGAGAGAGCAACAGTAGCTAACCCTTGACTTTTTAGAAGTATGTGAAAATTTGATATTAAGCTATCTAACTACAACTTAGTGCTTACTATATCTCAAAACCCTTTGTGCATATGAAGTGGGCTTATCTATTCATGCTCCTTTATATATGATCTCATCCATCATCCATAAATAGTAAGGAAACTGAACAGAAAATTTTAATAATTCCTTTAAGAGCACACAGATGATTAAGAGAAAAAGCAGCAATAGTGTACAAGATCTTCAGTTTCCAGACAACTGTTCCGTACCAGGCAGGCACTTTCTGTCAATGCGGACAGAGCTGCTCACACACACTCACATTTGCTTTCCCACGTTTAAGATGGGCAGTCTAAAGAGAGTACACGTCTGGAAAACAGGCCAATGATTCATTGTGTGGCAAGGAGTCAACCTTACTGACAGACCTGATAGGCATGTTTCTATGCTCACACAGGGAAGAGAGGTGTTCCATCATGATTCCATACCTGGTCCGTTAAGGAAGTCTTTGATGTGTAGTGTGACGAGAGAAGGTGGGATCCCACTTGTACTGTCCGCCTCTCCAGGCACTGTCTGCAGCCACACGACGCTATAGTCAGAAGCTTCAGGCAGAGTCTTCCCAGGATCTAAGTAACGAATTAAAATAAAAAACACTCATCACACCACAAACATCTCAGTTTGGTATATGAATCTGTGTGGATAAACTAAGATCAAAGGAAGGTTCAACTGTTTTATGTAGATGTCATTACTTCCTTTAATTGCACACATGTGGTGTGTATATATGCATACATATGTATCAGGCAGGGTAAGCTAAGTGCTCAAGGTGGGATGGTAAAGCGAAACTAGACCAAAGTGATTTAAAATTAAGCCACACTGTGTGTGTGTGATGGTAAGGCCTGTGTGCTGAGCTGCTGCGAACTAATGAGTTGATCTTACTTCACACACAATACTGGAAACAAAGAGAAGAAAGTGGAAAACCTGTCAGCCTAAGACAGAGGCTCATCTGTGGTCAAAGGACACAGTGGACTGGAGCTACTCCAGGGTTAATCTGATCTGTTTCAGAGGTTTTCTGACACTATAATCAGTTTTTACTGCTAAGCTTTTGAAGTTGCTGTCAGTAGCTTTCCATAACTTTTTTGAATGATAAAGTTTGGTCAGTCTTTCACAAGTTCTAATTATGAATACAACTTCAGGCTTTTTTCTATTTTGACATTTTTTTTCATTTTATATTATGGATTTTAATTTTTTGTGTAACATCACATATCCTTTAAGAATAATTTGGATTATATTAATGTCAAAGAATTTGCTTTTAAAGGTTTGGAAAACTACAGCTTTTTTATTTATATAACTTTAAATAAAAACAAATGCTATATGTTGGCAAATAATGTAATAGGCTTTAAAAATCTCAATATCCAGTATTTCTTCGGTTTCATGATTGTTTTATTCTGTGTTTTAATGTACTTTAAATGCCATTTTATTAGGGATGTTCTTGCCATAGAATCCATCTATCTGATTTTCAGGCTATCTGAAATGTGTTACTAAAGCATTATTTATTTTAGGCTTTATTGACTGGCTTACTTTCAAGAATAGCATTTACATACAGTATATTATATTCAACATATGGTTATATATAGTATTACTGTCATATGTGAACTGGGCATATAAATCCTGCCATGGAATTTGTGTTTTTTGACCTTATCATGTGATCCTTATAAAATTTGGCACATAGGAACCTTTATGTTATTTCAAAGCAAATACTGAAAGCGATTGGTTGTGACGTTCAGTGTTTGTGGTAAAGATCAAACACTAAGCTGGCGGAGGCTTCCCTCTCTTGACTGGTGACTTTAAAGCAGTGGGATATGTGGAGTAGGCCCCCTACAGTAACAATACATTAGTCTCTCTTTCAAATACAACAGCCAGCTCTTGTGAAAACATGATAACCTTCTGTTGCTGGAAGACGCAAGTCAGTCTGCAGGAGCTATGCGAGCCACTGGGATCTGAATGTCTCTCCTCAGAGGATCACCTCTCTACACGTGATCAAAAGTGATCTTATCAAGTAAATACTTCCTGCTAGGTCTAGATAAGTAGACATTTTTTACTTTGAAGAAAAAATAATCATGCAGTGAATATGATGAGCTAACAAATGCAAGTAACAGACTCCCAGTGAGTGGAAATCTATGAGATTGAGTGAATCCGAGGTACAGAACGACACGGAAGAAAACGCACAGGAGGCAGATCTGCGCACTGCCCATTTGCAGAAAGCTGGACGTTCATTGTACTTATGGCATCTACAAGCTGCAGTCCATTTTCTATGGTTTCTAGAAGTCAGGATTCTGAGTAGCAGGACAATGTAGACTGTGAGAGAGTAATAGATTAACTAACACCTACATCACAATCAAGGCTGACAGTGACAGGAAGTCCTCAGAAGCAGTCAGACAGCAAGTTTCTAACACGTGCAACAGTGACAGGAGAGACGGCATCCATGTCTGGAAAGGGTGCAGACAGTGTGGCTACGGCTGGACAGAACCGCCGAGACTCATATACACCAGATGGGTGCCAGGCCTCAGCAGTCACCAATCGGAGCTCTGAGTAGAAATCCTCACGGACTAAGCTGGACCAGCCCTAGGACAACTGAACCCTGTTTTCATGGTCTCGGGGGAAGGCATCCACTCCTCTAGTACTGGAGGCCTTTTTGGAGGTTTTTAATGTGAAATCATTTGAGACAGAAAACTAAATTTAGAGATTAATTCCCCCAAATGGATACATGTATACACACTTACTCACTGAAAATCAGGTTAGCTCCAGGGTTCTTTTCTGATGGACTTCTAGAAACCAGTGTCTGCTCTTAGTGTGCTGGCTGTCTTTCAACCAGATCGTAATGCTTTATGTATGCATACATCATTTAACAGATGTAGGAAAAGGGACTGACTTTCAAATATGTACTTAGGTAACTATGAATCTGTTCTCCTTTTTAACTCTTCACTGTTTAACTCTTCTGAAGCGTACTTGAGATAAGCAGGCAGGTCTACACATCTTTACTGTCCACGGAGATAGATGAGGTAAAACAAGGAAAACAAATCTTCATTAGTTGAAGTAAACAAAAGATGACTAATATGGTTAGGGGGATGAGGGGGAGCGACTATTCCCACATGTGGTAGACATGACTGAACATGCAGTGTATATACAGGGGAGACCCCAAAGAACTTTTCATTCAATCTTTAAATATCCATGCCCCGAAATCAGATGTGACATATGTAGTTCTCTACACTTTTACAGAAACATTTAAAAACACATAGATTAACATTCAAGGAAGTTGACTCCATGACAATCTGAAGCAATAAAAATTCAGGGAAAACCAAATATCCACTTAAAGGGAAATAAAATAATTTGTGACAACACTATACACTGCACAGAATACTACACCACTGCTAAAAACAACAGAGAATATTGCATATACCATTATAGAACACCTTAAAGCACACTATTCAGTTAATAAATCAGAAAAACAGAAAATAGATTTAGTAAATAAAAATAGGATCCCATTCCCGAATACAAACACAATCTACTCTCTCTCTCCTCTCCTCAGACAGGGTCACAGCATGGACTATTCAAAAACTTAGTAGGTAGACAGACTGGCCTGGTCAGTCTGCCCTGCCTCCTGACTGCTGGATCTGAGGCACTTACCACACACTGCACACCAGGCTATTTACTCATTCATTCATTCATTCATTCATTCATAGCACTAGAAGATGATTGATTGACTGTGAGACAAGCTCCAGCACAAGCTGACACAAGGAACTATAAGTATTCAAGACAGAGGACAAAATTGGATTCTTTACCAAAGAGGTTCAAAAGGTAACAGGACTGGAAAAGGAACACTAGTTCTGAAAATGTGTCTGCATGTTTTCTAGGCTGGGAAGGTTTGCTGCAGTGCCTCTAAGGGCAGAAGGTAGAGGGTCTAGCCATCCTAAACCCTGCAAGTACCCAGCTCTTGGCAACCCCAGGGTCCTAAGTAGGCAGAGGAGTCGTAAGCTACTGAGGCAAAGTAAGCGCAGAGCCGGAATCAGAGATTAAAGCAACTATAAAAATTAGGAAATCTAGCCTAGGAAGCCAGCACTTTGGTGGCTACTTCTTAACAAAATATTAGTATAACTGGGTTTAAAAGTGTTCATGAACTTATAAGGTTGGCAGAATAAATGAACTTATAAATATCCAAAGCATGTAAGTTTAGAGCTGATGGCTACTGAGTACAGGATAGGACTCGGGCTATGTCCTCTCTGAGCCTTAGTAAAAAGGGATCTGTGAATTCTTGAGCAATGTCTAAGTCAGAACATACTCTAATGACCATCTGATGAAGGAGATGTCTAGACTGCTGTGTTCAATTTAGTTTCTCGTAAGTTCTACTATCAGGACTAGACACTGAGATGTGCATTACACATTCTTCAAGGCCCATATACCTGGGCAAGCAGCTGATGAGCTAAGATGAAAGGGGCTTGTAAAGATCATATAAACGCAGTGACAGCCGGGGACAGCTGGCACAGTGCAGGCTCCCCCAGGCTGATGCCTGTGGAGTAAACACTTAGTTACTCAGAACTGGAAGTCTCACACAGACAAACTCCTGGTGCTGACGGCTGCATTTAACTCTTGTTGCTAAGCCTAAGAAAGCAGGGAAAGCTGTTCTTTATGAGAAATTGTGGGTGGGAAATGAGAAAGAAAGGTGGCTAACTGCTCGCAGGCACATGTCTATTCACGATGAGAACTCACTTCACTGAGCAACAAAATTGTAACATTTACTTTCCTTTTGAGAAGACTTGTGGAAAGAAAATTCTTTATTCTATCGTTCCAAAATATCCAAAGAGAACAATCCAGAAAGCCTCCTTTTAATATCTATGAAAGTCTCAAAAGCCAGCTACAGCTCAATCAGAACCATGGTCTTCAGAATGTTGAACATGAGACTTGTCTGTGTTGAAAGATGGCTTTTCATTCCTTCAAAGAAACTCTTACTTCCTTAGCTTACTGGAAATGTTTCCACCGAACCTGAGGATAGCCATCTTGGAAAATGTTGGTGTTATTTTTAATCATTAATAGTCACAATAAATATATTTTAGTTAATATTTGAATTGTATAAAATACAACATAAGACAATTCAGAATAGCTGTAGAAATAAATATCCAAACGTTCTTTGAAACGACTTATAAAACTGTGTCTGCCAAGCTCACGTGAAACACTGAATCCTATTTTAGAAGCTTTATTGGTTACTCTGCTCTGTTCCACCAGAGGATGGAAGATGTATTTCTGTCATAACAAAGTTGAATTTTTATATAGGTCTTAAAAGGAAACATTTCTTTTTTTTTGATATTTTTTTTATTTTCTATATTTTTTGTTTACATTCCAAAGGCTTTCCCCTTTCCCAGTTCCCCCCTCACCATATGTCCCATAAGTCCTCTTCCCTCAGCCCAATCCCCACCCCCCACCCCCCCACCCCCATTTCTCTGTTCTGATACTCTCTTACAAAACTGGATCCAGTCTTTTCAGGACCAGGGTCCTTTCCTTCCTTCTTCTTGGGAATCTTTTGATTTGCTAATTGTGCCTTGAGTATTCAGAGCTTTTGGGCTCATTAATATCCACTTATCAGTGATTACATTTCATGTGTATTCTTTTGTGATTGGGTTAACTCACTTAGGATGATATTTTCCAGATCCAACCATTTGCCTACAAATTGCATGAATTCATTATTTTTAATTGCTGAGTAGTATTCCATTGTATAAATATACCACATTTTCTGTATCCATTCCTCCTGTGAGGGACATCTGGGCTCCTTCCAACTTCTGGCTATTATAAATAAGGCTGCTATGAACATAGTGGAGCATGTGTCTTTATTGCATGCAGGGGAATCTGCTGGGTATATGCCCAGGAGTGGTATGACAGGGTCCTCTGGAAGTGTCATGCCCAATTTTCTGAGGAACCGCCAGACTGATTTCCAGTGCAGTTGTACCATCTTGCAATCCCACCAACAGTGGAGGAGTGTTCCTTTTTCTCCACATCCTCGCCAGCACCTGTTGTCCCTCAAGTTTTTAATCTTAGCCATTCTGACTGGTGTGAGGTGGAATCTCAGGGTTGTTTTGATTTGCATTTCCCTGATGACTAATGTTGAACATCTCTTAAGGTACTTCTCAGCCATCTGAATTTCTTCTGGTGAAAATTCTTTGTAAAGCAATATACAGCAAACCAGTAGCCAACATCAAAATAAATGGAGAGAAACTTGAAGCAATCCCACTAAAATCAGGGACTAGACAAGGCTGCCCTCTCTCTCCATATCTTTTCAATATAGTACTTGAAGTTATAGCGAGAGCAATTAGACAACATAAGGAAGTTAAAGGGATACAAATTGGAAAGGAAGAAGTCAAACTATCACTTTTTGCAGATGATATGATAGTATATGTAAGTGACCCAAAATACTCCACCAGAGAACTCCTACAGCTGATAAACAACTTCAGCAAAGTGGCTGGTTATAAAATCAACTCAAGCAAATCAGTAGCCTTCTTATACTCAAAGGACAAGCAGGCTGAGAAAGAAATTAGGGAAATAACACCCTTCACAATATCCACAAACAATATAAAGTATCTTGGCATGACTTTAACCAAACAAGTGAAAGATCTGTATGACAGGAACTTCAAGTCCTTGAAGAAAGAAATCGACGACCTCAGGAAATGGAAAAATATTTCATGCTCTTGGATTGGCAGGATCAATATAGTAAAAATGGCCATCTTGCCAAAAGCAATCTATAGATTCAATGCAATTCCCATCAAAATCCCAAATCAATTCTTCATAGATCTAGAAAGAGCAATTCTCAAATTCATCTGGAGTAACAAAAAACCCAGGATAGCTAAAACTATTCTCAACAATAAAAGGACTTCTGGGGGAATCAATATCCCTGACCTCAAGCAGTACTACAGAGCAATTGTGCTAAAAACTGCATTGTATTGGTACAGCGACAGGCAAGTAGATCAATGGAATAGAATTGAAGACCCAGAAATGAACCCACAGACTTATGGTCACTTGATCTTTGATAAAGGAGCCACAACCATCCAGTGGAAAAAAGATAGCCTTTTCAACAAATGGTGCTGGTTCAACTGGAGGTCAACATGCAGAAGAATGCGACTTGACCCACTCTTATCTCCTTGTACTAATATCAACTCCAAGTGGATCAAGGACCTCCACATAAAACCAGACACACTGAAACTAATAAAAAAGAAACTGGGGAAGACCCTGGAGGACATGGGCACAGGGGGAAAGTTGTTGAACAGAACCAATAGCTTATGCTCTAAGATCAAGAATCAACAAATGGTACCTTATAAAATTACAAAGTTTCGGTAAAGCAAAGGATACTTTCAGAAGGACAAAACAGCAACCAACAAATTGGGAAAAGATCTTCACCAATCCCACATCTGACAGAGGGCTAATATCCAATATATACAAAGAACTCAAGAAGTTAGACCCCAAAGAACCAAATAACCCTATCCAAAAATGGGGTACAGAACTAAACATGTTTCTTTTTACCACAGAACTTGGTGTTGTTTCTTCCTCTGAGAATGACATAGCATTGAACAGATGATGAGATTCAGGTATTGTACAGTAGGCGCTTTTAAATGCTGCCCGTCAGAGAGGAAAGCATAACACTCCCCTCCATACCTCTTCCTGACTTCTTTGTATGTGTGTGCGCATGTCTGTGGATGCTGAAAGGAGGCCCTGGGCCTCACAGAGCTATAGTTACAGCTGTCTGAGGCGGGTGCTGAGAACAGAGCCCTGGTCCTTGGAAAGAGCAGCAAGCACTTAATGGATCATCCCTTTAATACTCTTTATGAGTAATGAATTTTGAATTTTAAAAAGCCAAGCAACCTAAAAATCTGTCTATTTCAAAGTTACTATCTCTTGTAGAAGTCTCTACAGTGGGTCTCAAAACCAGTAGCATCTGTGTCCTCCCCCTGTCCTCTGTCCTCTCAATGGTGGCTATCATCAGTGCTATTAGTACTGGTGCTGCTGCTACAAAGGGAAGCAGAAATTAGTCTAGCAGTTATTTTCTCCGGCAGTTCTAGGCAACTGTTTTTTTGTTGTTATGGTAGATACAAGGAGCAAGAGTCACAAAAATGTTTTGATTACATTAGTGCAACTGTCTTAGGACACCTGCATCAGTTATTTTCCTCCTTGTGGCAGAACTCTCAAGAAAAGCAACGTGGGGAAGGGTTACTTTGGTTCCCAGGCCGACTACTCCTATGGCAGGGGCTCGAGGCAGCTGGTCAGAAACAGGAAACCACGCTGCTTGTGTTAGCTCCCTTGGCCCTTTGTGCAGCCCAGGACCCCAGTTCATCAGAAGGCACTGTCCAGTTAGGGACCACTCTCCATCTTTATTAATCTCATATGGAAATTCCCTCATGGGCATGCCCCCAAATTAATTTATCTTGGTAATTCCTCACAATCATGCCTAGAAGTTTGTTTTGTAGGTAAATCTAGATTCTGTCAAGTTGACAATATGAATCACCACAAGACTTATTCTAATGTGGCTATGAGTGCAGTCTTAAATGAGATACACCTTCAGTGCATTAAACAACCCTATGGCAGAAAGCTACTGTAAATTTTTGCTAATGAAAAACTATTAATATTTAGAGGAGAACTGATTAGTTTTGTTGTACCTCATTGTAACTGTCACCCCTTGCTTGTTTGCTTTGAAGCTGGGGCCCCTGTACATCCCCTAGGTTGTAAATGAAAACAGTAGCACTTAGTACCACCTCCACTGAAATACAATCAATAAACTTGGGTACTCACAACAGCAACCCAACATGGTACATAGGCAATCCAGCATAAACATGTGTGATTGTTACAAGCTAGTTACATGAAGTAGTTGTCCAAACACCTATGGTTCCTACTCCTATTACAATGCTTTTGGTATCCAAACATGCACGTATGACTTCACGGCATGTGTTTTATGATTGGCTGGCTGAGAAAGAGAAGGCGGCTAGGTCTTGGATTACAGATGGTTCTGCACACTATTCAGGTATCACCCAGAAGTCGACAGTCTGAGAGAGGACTATTCACAGTGGATGGGATTTTGGTGCACATGATCATATGTATTCTTTGGAAGGAGAAAGGGCCTTATGCATGTTTATATACTGATGTATGGGGTACAGACAATGGTTCTGCTCAATGGTCAAGGACTTAAAAGGACTAATACTGAAACACTGGTAAGAAAGATATTTGCAGAAGAGATAGATCTCTTTGTGTGGGCAAAGAACATGAAGATGATCTTGCATCCCATGTAAATATCATCAAGAGGGGACAGGAGTAGGGAGGAGCTCAGTAATCACATTTATAAGATGTCCATACAATTATGGACAGTCAACATTTTTGGCTGGCCATTCCCATCATTGCCAAGGGGCCCAGGAATAAAGTGGCCAGGGTGGAAGAGACGGATGCTATGCTTGGTTCAACAACATCAACTTTCACTCACCAGGCCTGACCTGGTAATGGCTTGTAACAAATAACAAATCTTCCAACAGAAATGGAAAGAACCCAGATGTACCTCAACAGAGGAATGGATACAGAAAATGTGGTATATACATATACAATGGAGTACTATTCAGCCATCAAAAACAATGAATTCATGAAATTCTTAGACAAATGGATGGAACTGGAGAATATCATGCTAAGTGAGGTAACCCAAACACAAAAGAACACTCATGGTATGTACTCACTGATAAGTGGATGTTAGTCTAGAAGCTTGGAATACCCAAGACACAATTTACATATCAAATAGAGCCCAAGAAGAAGAAAGGAGAGGCCCCTGGTCCTGGAAAGACTCAGTGCAGCAGTGTAGGGGAATACAGGAAGGGGTGGATTGGGGGAGGGAAGAGGGCTTATGGGACTTTCAGGGAGGGGTAGATCCAGGAAAGGGGAAATCATTTGAAATGTAAATATGTATAATGGCAAAAAAAAAAAAAAGAGCAACATTGGATCTCTGATATGGTATCATCTTGCAGTGTAACCACTCAAAGGTCTCTAAGCTAACTTCATTGAAACACTTTCATCATAGAAAGGGCAATGTTTGGCCCTCACTAGGATAGATACTTACAATGGTTATTGATTTGCTTTTTCTAAATATAATACTTCTGCCAGAACGACTAGCCATGGACTTACAGAGTACCTTAGTCTACATCATCATATTTCACACAGCATTGCTTTTAACCAAGAAACTAACTTTGTAGATAGAGAAGTGTGACAGTGGGTAATTAATGGAATTAATTGGAATTAGTCTTACCCTTTACCTATCATTCCAAAGAAGCTGCTTTAACAGAAAGATGGAACGGCCTTTTATAAATGCAGTTATTGCACCAGATTAGGTGGGCAAAGCTTATAGGGCGGGGCCAGAGTTCTTTACGAGTTGGCATATGATTTAAACTAGTATCTAGTCTATGATAATACTTTCCCTAAGACTCAGTGGTCTCAGGGAATCAAATGGCTGAAAATGGGAATGGTATTACTCCCCATCAACTCTACCAACTCACTAGAAAAAACTAAAAAACTGCATCATGTTCTAACAACTTTCTATTTCATGGGCTTACAGAAGAGGAGGGTGCACCTCTATCAGAGGGTCACAACCAGCATTCTAGTGAACTGGGAGTTTAGATATGACATCACCCCACCCTCCATGGCCAATTTGGGCCACTGATTTTTTTTTTTATATCAAGAGGGTGACAAGAATACATTTGATCCTTTATGGTGTCTCGGTATTATTACATTTTCTTATTAATATAAATGAGAAACTGCAATAATCAAATGCAGGCAGGATGGCAAAGGGCTCAGATTTTTTAAAAATGAGGTTATGGTTAGTCCCTCCAGGTTTAAGTACTTGCTGAGTATAGAGAAAATACATAATGGATAGGTGAAGAAAGGTGAAGAAGGTGGCTATAAGACTAGCTAAGGTCATATACAGGATCAAAATTGCCAAAAGCATTTCTGACCTTTTTTGTTGAGAGAAAGAGAGAGAGAGAGAGAGAGAGAGAGAGAGAGAGAGAGAGAGAGAATGTATCAAGTAGATATTTGTGTTTGTTTTCTCCTGAAATCAATTGTGATAATAAGACTTTGAGATAAGGTATAGAACACTAAAAAGACTAGTCTAAAGTACTTTGCCATCTATTCCAGGGGAGTGGGGAGTACATTCGTGGCTGTATGTGGAAAGAAAATTAAGCATTAACATTGTTACTGCTCTCTTCCATGTTCCTACTAAGAGAACCCAGTAAGCCCCACTTCAAGGATTCAACTGATTTTCTAGTTCAAAGTCCCAAAGTCTTCCATACGCCTACAACACACAGCATGGTCAGGCCTATCACAGCAATACCTTGCTCCCTGGTACCCACTTCTGTCTTAGTTGCTATTCTATTCCTGTGAAGGGCTTCATAACGAAGGCAGCTATTATAAAAGAAAACATATAACTGGGGTAGCTTACAGTTCTACGGGTTTAGTGCATTTTCATCATGGCAGGGAGGATGGTGGCATAAAGGGCTGGTGCTGGAGCAGGAGTTGAGTACTGCATTCTGATCCACAGGCGAGCGCTCGCTCTCGCTCTCTCTCGCTCTCTCTCTCTCTCTCTCTCTCTCTCTCTCTCTCTCTCTCTCTCTGTCTCTCTCTCTCTGTCTCTGCCTAGCTTGCACTTTTGAAACCTCAAAGCCCACAGAACTCACACACTTCCTCCAATAAGGCCACACCAACTTATCCCTTAAAAAAAAAAGATTTATTTATTTTATGTATATGAGCACACTGTAGCTGTCTTCAGACGTACCAGAAGAGGGCATTGGATCCCATTACAGATGGTTGTGAATCACCATGTGGTTGCTGGGAACTGAACTCAGGACCTCTGGAAGAGCAGTCAGGGCTCTTAACCACTGAGCATCTTTCCAGCTGCAACTTATCCTTTTTAAATAGTGCTAGCCCTTGATAACTAAATGTTTAAATATTTTAGCCAATGGGGGCTATTTTTATTGAAACTACCACAATGTGTATGGTATTCCTTTCAGCTGTCATCCCATGTAGTTTAATTTTCTGTATATCATTGAAAATAAGTGGAATACAATGAAAAAGGTAAAAATAATAAGGTCTGTTCACCAGGAGAAGTTACTCAGTTGTTATATATAAAAAAAGCTAATTTACTTAAAAATAAAACCAAAGCTTCAAACAATCAACAACACATTTTATATCCCTATTAAATATTACAAACTTAAAAGCATTTTATTTCAATTTTGATTATTAACAAAATTATATTCTTATGTTCATTCGCATCCCTTAAGTATATGGCCTATATATGAATTAAGGAAGTAAATAATCTTCAAGCTAAACAGCCCAGCTTTCAATTTTCTGAACTAAAACAAATAGTGTCTGACTAGATGCAAAGAAGAAACCAAAATATGATCCCACCATGAACTTCACAGAAGTTAGTGAGTAGAGCAAAATCTCCATTTCACAGATTTTTTTTTTTTTTTTAAAGGAAGACAAGGCAGGCTTCACAGATAGTCAAAGTGCAGTATGATAAGTACTTTAGATGTGATATTAGGTGTGGTACACTTAAAAGATTACTTTTCGGGGGACCCAGGGACCCCACATCCACCACACTTTTCTGAATTCTTGAGAAAAGACAATCTTTTTGCTTAGACTATTTTAGGCCCAGTCAAGAACGGCCACACTTATGACTGGAGAGCCTCATCAGTATTTCAGAGCACCAATGTTCAGGGAAGCAGGGCGGCTTCCAGAACACACATGGTGGTGCACAAGTGCTTGAAACTCAAGTTCCAGAGAACTGGTGCCATTTTCTAATCTGAGCACCAGACATGAATGTGGTACATATACTAACATGAAGGCAAAGCACTCATACACATAAACAAATCTTTAGAAAAGGAACGTTTACTCATCAATAGAGCTTGTAGATAATTTGATGAGTGGCAATGCGGAGAGCCTATACACTGGAGCCATGTATCACTCTACAAAAGTGAAGATGGTTTCCAGGGAGGCCAGTGTGTGGCTAGAGCTAAATCTGGCTTTCACAGTGTATGAAGTGCAAGCCCTTGCAATTGAAAGGCCAGGCATCTCCTGACCATTGGGCATGAAAAAGAGAAATTTATAATATCTAAGTGTAGTGGTTATTCCTGGTTGTCAACTTGACTATATCTGGAATGAACTACAATCAAGAATTGGAAGGCCCGTGAAGATCTTTTCCCAATTTGTTGGTTGCTGAATTGTCCTTTTGACAGTGCTTTTGCCTTACAGAAACTTTGTAATTTTATGAGGTCCCATTTGTCTATTCTTGATTTTAGAGCATAAGCTATTGGTGTTCTGTTCAGGAATATTTCCCCTGAACCAATGTCCTCAAGGGTCTTCCCCAGTTTCTTTTCTATTAGTTTTAGTGTGTCTGGTTTTATGTGGAGGTCCTTGATCCACTTGGAGTTTAGCTTAGTACAAGGGGATAAGAGTGGATCAATTCACATTCTTCTGCATGTTGACCTCTGGTTGAGCCGGCACCATTTGTTGAAAAGACTATCTTTTTTCCACTGGATGTTTTCAGCTCCTCTGTCGAAGATCAATTGGCTATAGATGTGTGGGTTCAATTCTGTGTTTTCAATCCTATTCCATTGATCCACCTCCCTGTCACTATACCAATACCATGCACTTTTTAACACTACTGCTCTGTAGTATTGCTTGAGGTCCGGGATACTGAATCCCCCAGAAGTTCTTTTACTGTTGATAATAGTTTTAGCTATCCTGGGTTTTTTGTTATTCCAGATGAATTTGAGAATTGTTCTTTCTAACTCTATGAAGAATTGAGTTGGGATTTTGATGGGGACTGTGTTGAATCTGTATATTGCTTTTGGCAAGATTGCCATTTTAACTATATTAATCCTGCCAACCCACGAGCATGGAAGATTTTTCCATTTTCTGAGGTCTTTTTCCATTTCTTTCTTCAGAGACCTAAAGTTTTTGTCATATAAATCTTTCACTTGTTTGGTTAGTCACACCATGATACTTTATATTGTTTGTGGCTATTGTAAAGGGTGTCATTTCCCTAATTTCTTTCTTAGCCTGCTTATCCTTTGAGTATAGGAAGGCTACTGATTTGCTTGAGTTTATTTTATAACCAGCCACTTTGCTGAAGTTGTGTATCAGCTGTCGGAGTTCTCTGGTGGAGTTTTTTGGGTCACTTAAGTATACTATCATACCATCTGCGAATAGTGATAGTTTGACTTCTTCCTTTCCAATTTGAGGGCTAATATACAAAGAACTCAAGAAGTTAGACCCCAGAAAACCAAATAACTCTATCAAAAAATGGGATACAGAGCTAAACAAAAACTTTTCACCTGAAGAAATTCCGGATGGCTGAGAAGCACCTTAAAAAATGTTCAACATCATTAGTCATTAGAAAAATGCAAATCAAAACAACCCTGAGATTTCACCTCACACCAGTCAGAATGGCTAAGATTAAAAACTCAGGAAACAGCAGGTGTTGGCGAGGATGTGGAGAAAGAGGAACACTCCTACACTGCTGGTGGGATTGTAAGCTGGTACAACCACTCTGGAAATCAGTCTGGCGTTTCCTCAGAAAACTGGGCATGACACTTCCGGAGGACCCAGCCATACCACTCCTAGGCATATACCCAGAGGATTTCCCAGCATGCAATAAGGATACATGCTCCACTATGTTCATAGCAGCCCTATTTATAATAGCCAGAAGCTGGAAAGAACCCAGATGTCTCTTAACGGAGGAATGGATACAAAAGAATGTGGTATATATACACAATGGAGCCATTAGAAACAATGAATTCATGAAATTCTTAGAGAAATGGATGGAGCTGGAGAACATCATACTAAGTGAAGTAACCTAGTCTCAAAAGAATACCCATGGTATGCACTCACTGATAAGTGGATATTAGCCTAGAATCTTGGAACACCAAAGACACAATCCACATACCAAATGATGTCCGAGAAGAAGGAAGCAGTGGACCCTGGTTCTGGAAAGGCTCAATGCATTAGTGCAGGGGAATATCAGAACAGGGGAGTGGGAAGGGGTGGATGGGGGACAGGGGGAGGGAAAAGGGCATGTGGGACTTTGGGGGGCGGAGAACCAGGAAAAGGGAAATGAAATGTAAATAAAGAATATATCCAATTTAAAAAAAAAAAAAGGAATTGGAAGGCTCACCTATGATCCTAATCTGGAGGCTCAGAGATACAAGTTTCTGACCTGGATCTTGGCATAGAGATCTTGAAGCATAGTGGCTACGAATTCCAGAATATTAAGCCAAAGAGATCTCTGAGCTCAAGGTCATTTGGGATTAAAGGCCCATTGGCACACACCCTTAATCTGGGCCACCCCCTCTGCTTGAGACTTACATAAGGACATTGGAAGAAGACTCTTTCATTCTTCCTTGCCTGCTTGCCTGGTGGGTCCGAGCAACTGCTAGATCCGTGGACTTCATCCACAGCCACTGCTGACCATTGTTAGGGCGTTGGACTACAAGCTGTAAGTCGTCGACAAATTCCCTAACTATATAGAGACTACCCATTCATTCTGTGACTCTAGAGAACCCTAATACAGTAAGCTTTTTATGCTCTTTTAAAATTGTTTTATAATTTATAGTTTAAATAATTAGCCATTTTTGTTAATTTTAAAAAGCCACAGAATCAAATGTAGTCTATGAGGTGCCTATAATGCCTGAAAATTGAATTGTGAAGGACAGAGATCAAGCATATGTCAAAATAATTCCATGTCTGGGGAGAGAAGAACTAGGGATCTAACTGAGCTGCCCAGATCCCACGTGAGCTGCTGCCCATTCTGCTATCCGGTGTCTGCAGACATGCAAGCACTTGTTTGCTCACGCTCAGTGCTTCTGTATCCTACAAGAACGAATGTGTGGAGAGACAGGATTAATGTATCTTTGATTGAAGTAGAAACTTGTGGTTTCTTTAGAAAGTCAGTTATGTCACATGTGAAAGGATGTATGAGGCCAAGAATAAGTATGAACATAACCTAACAAACAGTGTTTGAGGCTGGGTCATACTGATGTGCTTTGCCATTTTTTTCTTTCTTTCTTTTTTTTTTTTTTTTTGGTTTTTCGAGACAGGGTTTCTCTGTTTAGTCCTGGCTGTCCTGGAACTCACTCTGTAGACCAGGCTGGCCTCGAACTCAGAAATCCGCCTGCCTCTGCCTCCCAAGTGCTGGGATTAAAGGCGTGCGCCACCACCGCCCGGCACTTTGCCATTTCTTACTGGTCATTGTTTGTCATGACTTTATAGAAAGAAATGCACCAAAACCAACCAACCAACCAAACAACAACAAAAAATGTCTAGGGGTGTTCAGGCTTCTTCTTGTTACTTCCTTGGACTTGGTCTGATTGGAGAGTGAGGTGGAAATTTCTGGATATGTCAGCTGATACAGACTCTCATGGAGTTTTACAGAGGCAAGATCTGTGAGAGGACAGGTGATGTGTGGAGGGAGCATACATAGGACTCAATGGGTAATGACAACTGGCTTGCATAGCTAGCTCTGCAATGCTTAATCTTTGCTGATCTTCACTTTGTTGAGAGAGGCCTGGCAGAGAACTGCTGTCCCTGGTCACTCCTGCCGATTTGTGCCAATTCAGAGGAGGCCTGGCTGTTTCTGCTGGGTTGCACCACCACTGCTGATTTGTGTTTGCTATCCTGACTCTACTTCTAAACAGGAAACCTTGTGGTCTCTTCTGCATCGACCTGCCATTTGGATTTGTAAGTGGATGGAGCTGCCACTGATGACTCCTGTGAACTGAACTGCTGATTTTCTGACAGTGTAGAACAGATTCACTCCAAAGAACTATTTCTAAACAGGTTCACATCCCCCACATCCTAATAACCTTTCTTTTCCACTGCCTCTGATAGGTGGTGGGCTAGAAGGGAAGTTAAAGCATTTAAAAACCATCATTAAAAGTAGGTTTTGAAATCTAAGTCAACATTTGGTTCTTACATTTAGAACTGAATCTTCCACATCTTGCTGGAAGAAAGTTGGTTCTTTCTACTTAATGACACTCTTCAGAGGACAGTGTATGAATGCCAGTGTATGTAATGATAACTCAATGCATTTCTTTTTCATTTTGCCTGGCTTTGTTCTTTCTAAATATTTTTCCTACTTGGCTATTATTATGCTAAATTATAGCATGAGCTACATTTATAGGATAGCATTTGAGTAAAACTTGGTGCAATTGAACACAGGTACTTACTCTCCTATTTAGTAAAAGGTAAATTATACATCCAAAGGAGATGAACTTCATTCTAACTGTAAAGCAAAGAGGTCTGTTTTAAGCAAACAGGCCTGCAACATTAAAATGTACAAAAGTATACACAATAGATATTACTGTATCATTTTTATAGATAAAGGAAATTAAATAGTCAAAAATCTAATTGCTGTGTGAAAGAGCCTGGGCATCAGATTAAAAGTCAAGTTTTGTGATTTTCTTTTCAATGTCTTTCATCACATATAACTCACTCTCCTCAATGGTTGGGCCATGAGAAACATATACTTTTCACTTTCTTTCTCCTCAAGGGATGCATTTAAGCAATCAGCTTCTTTGCTAAAGTGTGTGAACCAGTGTCACTGCATGTTCCAGACCAGCGAGAAATGTTCCTAGAAGCCAAATTTTCAGATCAGTGTTCAAGTTGCAATCCTTATGACACTAAAGTCACAAGTTAATTTTAAGCCTTTCTAGGGACATTAACAACCTTATATTCTAAAGATACATGTAATTCAATCCTTTTCATAAAGCCATAATGTCCCAATGAAATCATGATATGATTTATGACGTGTAAGAAACTAGTTTAAGAGTTAACTATTGGTTTACTCAAATGTCTTTGGCACATTTTCTGTAGTCCTATTGAAACGGTAATCCAACCAACTGATGCAACTGAAATATTTCATGTTGCACAATATAACAGCATTGAAACAAATGAATATTTTTAAGCCAATTACAGTTACTATTTTGAATAGACTTAAAAGTAGTAACAAAAATAATAAAAGCAGTCACAATAGCATTAACAATGAACTGAGGACTGTATGTATACCTTGTCTGCTCCTCCAGACAACCCCAAGGAGCAGCTACCAGCATCACCCTCCATGTCATAGACAGAGAAACTAAAGCTTAGAGAGATTAACATTAATTTGCTTACAGCCATACAGGGCTATAAACAGCAGAGAGGGGATTAGAAGTCAGTACTGATTATCTCTAATTTTAGTGCTCCTACGGAGCTCCAGTCAATGTTTGAGGACCTTAACTAATATTTACAGCACTTTAAAATACAGAAAAATATCCAATACTACATACATTGTGTCTTTGACATTACCATCCCACAAAGTCTTAACATACTTTGCTTTTACTCAGTATGATACTTTCCAATTAAACTGTAAATTTTCTATTTTAATCTAACTGATAACTTAAAAAGTTATTATCAGTACAGAAATTCTGAGTGGGTGAAGGAGCTGCTTTCATTGGGCTTGTTATGTCTTAGTACATATTACTGAGAAATAAGATCCTGACCTGACTGTGCCCTGAGGAAGAACGGGGTTGTATAATTCCCTTAGAATGGCTGAACTCATTCACAAGGGACCAGATGGAATACTTGTTTCTTCAAAACCAAACAACAAAATCCCCAAACAAATAAGGAGAATGATATTTTGAAGTTGCCTTAGGGTACATAGTCAAGTTATGAGGCAATTTAAAATCTGGACTTCGTTATCTTAAACAAAACAAATATCATTTAAAATATTTATAAACACAACTAATATGATTATGTTGAAAACAACTACATACATCTTTATTTAAATGAAAATTGCCAATACTACAGCTGCTACAAATAAAGGTATTGGCAGAGACCTCATTTCCACAAGAGATTGTTCCAGGTAGGAAGAGCATGAAAAAGGTTCTCAATATATAATTTTAATAATTAAAATCTTTAAAAACACAACTTAAAATATATTATTTACTTGGACTATATTGAAAATTAATTGAAGTTTATTATTATTATTATCGAAAATGACCTCAAGCTAATAAGTTAGTCTTTAAATATGACATTTCAATTTTTTGAAAAAGGAAATAAAAATATACTGTTGCATACATTTAATGATATAGCTAGTATAATTTGGGATCACTAAGTAGTGCAAATTAGAAATTATACTTTATTAGTAACATGATTAATATGCTAAGTGTTACAATTTATATCTAACTTTAAGTTTATAAATTAGATGTGCTTAAGTAACAGATTTTGCTTGCCACATATTCTGGTAAGAATCTAACAAATTTCATATTTTATGTGTATGTATATATACATGTAAATACATATGTACATTGTACATACATATACATTTGTCTGTATGCAAATATGTACATCATACATCCTGTGGAAGGTAGACTGGAAGGAAGATGGTTTCACAGTACTTCCTTGTGCACATGAATCTGCATGAAAACAACCTCTAAGGCACTAGAGAAGTCATCACTACTGCCTCTGCATATCTGGGCAGCAGCTCTAATGTGGCCCTGAGAAACTAGGCTGATGCTGACAGTTTCCCAGGGGAACGGATTCATTAGCAACTCAAGCGATCCATGCTCACAGAAGTAAAGACAGTATCCTGTGACTTCTGCAGGTAATCATGTAGTAAGGTTTTCAGAACACAAGGCCCTAGCTACTGGACTTCAAATTATTATTTTAAAACTGCAGAATTTCTAGTGCTTTTCATAAGGGAATGAAGTCATTTCTATCTACTTTACATCCTATTCATAACTGTAAACTTGGTCTATGTCTCTGTTTCTCTTTGTTTCTGTTTCTCCGTCTCTCTCTGTCACTGTCTCTCTCTCTCAATGAGTGTGATCAACACAACTGAGGAAGGGTGCCAAGCTCACAGATACAACCAGCTAAGAGGTGAGCTGCTGGGTTTGTTCTGTCTGTTTTTGTTTTTTTCCTTATAACTTTGAGAGTGAGCCTTGAGCTGCCTGCAGAGATGGGAAGGAGATAATCAAAACCACAGCAGAAACCATAGGGAATTAAGGGCCGTATGCTTTCAGGAATGGGGAAGGGAAGCCTTGAAGCCTTTTCTCTTTCTTTTCTTGGCTTTGTGCTGAAAGCCAGTGTATCTGTGTGTGTATCTTCATGTACACATGTGTGTATGTGTGAACAGAGAAAGTTGGTGGCTGTGCTATCATGACAGTGGCAAAGGCATATAAGAGTGTAAGTATCTATTACAATTATATTTCATAAGGCCAAGGTACATACACTCAAAATGGATAGAAATACACAAGTTTCAAATGGAAACACAAACTGGAAAAGTCAATAAGAACTCTGATAGTAAGGGTGTAACAAATGTGAGCGGATGGTGTCTCCAAGTCCTCACACTTAACAATCAAAAACCAACTCAGAGCGTTACGAGGCTCAGAGAACCTAAGAATGAATAAATTTGAAGAAATCAAGTTCAAACACATGATAATCATATAGAAAAGAAATAAGATCTAGAGAGCAGTTATAGTAAAACAATTTATTACATATGTAGAAAACATGATTGCAATAAATAGAGTTTCCTCCTCCTCCTCCCCCTTCTTCTACTTCTTTTTTGGTTTCTCGATGTAGCACTGGCTATTTTGTGATTCCACTCTGTAGACTAGGCTGGCCTCAAACTGCGTCATCTGCCTCTGCCTACCATGTGCTGTGATTAAAGGCATATACCACCATGCTCAGCCAGACTTCTTATTAGAACCCATAGAGGGCGGAAGGGAATCTGAATCTACCACTACTAAAAGGAAGCAGTCCTCTGTTTCCAGGCCATTTGGTAGAGCTTTTCTAAATTGTCTCTTGAGAAGCACAAGCTCAGATTTTACTGAGGTCATTTAAGTGTCTCCTAGCATACCTCAATGTGTGAAGACTTATATTCTTTGAACCTTTATCAGTAATACGCAGTACAGTTATTAAACAAAGTGAAATGCTTGAGGGCAGAAACTGGGTCTCCCTTATAATGGGTTCCCAAGCATCTGCATTTGATTGATAAATGGCAGGAGTTCAAGATGCATGAATGAGTGACTATCCTAAGATGGTCTGGTAAAAACCAAAACACATAAGAAGGGAAAGATGATCTAAGGCATTAGGAGACTTGACTACATAAACAGGAAGGTAAATAATTTTAAATATTATACTTATATATTTAATAGTTATTTTAAGATAACAGCACATTCTAAAAATGTTCAATAGATTATTAGTATTTGAGTTCAATAATTCATACCTAACATTAGCTCTCCATTTCTAGAATCCCCAGAGCCGAGCTGTAACAAGGAGTGATGCGAAGGACTAAGTCACTTACATCACTTAATGTGATAAATTTGAACTCTAGAATCCTATTGTCTAAGATGGACCGCTAGGTGCCTTGGCATAAATTATTTTTTGAATCACAAAATAATGAATAAAATAATTAAATGTCATATCATGAGTTAAATAAGATCTTTGATAATGTAATCTTGTTTCGTCCCAATTTGCCTTTCTGTTGTAGTAACAGCTATGACCAACAGAACATGGGGAGGAAAGAGTTGATTCCAGCCTCTAGTGTATCCTGAAGGTAAGTCAGGACAGGCATTCATAGGCATGAAAGAAGCAGAGGCCATGGAAGAGTGCTGTTTACTGGATTGATTTCTTATACAACTCAGGGCCAACCTGCCAACCTGCACAGGAATGGGAACACCCATCTAATTAGCAATTAAGAAAATGCCTTAGAGTCATGCCCAAAGCCTGCTTGAGGGAAGCAATTCTTCAACCAAGATTCACCCTTCCGGATAGCGGCAGGCCTCCATATTGCAACCAGGACACAGCTGGAAAGGTGCAGGTAGGGACTCCGTCTGGGGCTAGAGCAGGGAGAGCTGCTAAGCTCTCGCCCCCAGGCGGACCCAGGCACCTAGGCTCTGCCGCACGTCCCTGCGAGCTTAGGCCGTGCACCCAGGCAGCCGGAACCACCCAGCTCCCCAGGACCCCGGACCAGCGATAGCGGCAGGCCTCCATATTGCAACCAGGACACAGCTGGAAAGGTGCAGGTATAGACTCTGTCTGGGGCTAGAGCAGGGAGAGCTGCTAAGCTCTCGCCCCCAGGCGGGCCCAGGCGCCTAGGCTCTGCCGCACGTCCCTGCAAGCTTAGGCCGTGCACCGAGGCAGCCGGAACCACCCAGCTCCCCAGGACCCCGGACCAGCGATAGCGGCAGGCCTCCATATTGCAACCAGAACACAGCTGGAAAGGCACAGGTAGACAGATTCCATCAGGGGCTACCACGTGGGGGGGGGATCTGCTAGGCTCTCGCTACTAGGCAGGCCCAGCAGCGCCTGCCGAGGCTCTGCTGCACTCCCCCACACTTCCCGGAGACCTCAGGCCGTGCACAAAATCAGCGGGTGGCAGCCAGCTCGTGATCCCGTTGAGCAGCAATCACGCATAACCACCAGTAGAGAAACAATAGGTAAGCCCAGCCTCACAGGAGATTCAAACACCAGCCAGTGACAACAAGGTCAACTAACACCAGAAATAACCAGATGGCAAAAGGTAAACGAAGGAATGTCACTAACAGAAATCAAGGCAACATGACAGCATCTGAACCCAGTTCGCCAACAACAGGAAGCCCTGGATACCCCAAAACACCAGAAAAACAAGACTTGGATATAAAATCACTGGTCAGGATGCTGGTAGCTGAACACATAGAAAAATCTCGTAAAGAAATAGAGGAGAAAATGGATCAAAAGTTAGAAGCCTTTACAAGGCAAATACAAAAATCACTTCAAGAAATGCAGGAGAAGATGGATCAAAAAGAAGAAGACAATAAGGAAGAAAGACAAAAATCACTTAAAGAAATACAGAAGAACGTGGGCCAACAAGTAGAAGCTATGAAAGAGGAAACACAAAAATCTATTAAAGAAATACATGAAAACACAATCAAGCAAGCAAAAGATCTGAGCATATTCATCCAGGTACTAAAAACAGAAGTAGAAACAACTAAGAAATTGCAGAGGGAGACAACATTGGAGATAGAAAACCTTGGGAATAAATCAGGGGCCATAGATGCAAATATCAACAATAGAATACAAGAGATAGAAGACAGAATATCAGAAGCCGAAGATACCATAGGAACCATTGATTCAACAGTCAAAGAAAATACTAAATGCAAAAAGGCTGTAACCCAAAACATCCAGGAAATCCAGGACACAATGAGAAGACCAAACCTAAGGATTATAGGTATAGACAAGAATGAAGATGTACAAGTTAAAGGGCCAGCAAATATCTACAAAATTATGGAAGAAAACTTCCCCAACCTAAAGAGAGAGATGCCCATGAATATACAAGAAGCATACAGAACCCCAAACAGACTGGATCAGAACAGAAATATATCGCGTCACATAATAATCAAAACTCCAAATGTACTAAACAAAGAAAGAATATTAAAGGCAGCAAGAGAAAAAGGCCAAGTAACTTATAAAGGAAGACCTATCAGAATAACACCAGACTTCTCACCTGAGACCATGAAAGCTAGAAGATCCTGGGCAGATATAATGCAAACTCTAAGAGAATACAAACTTCAGCCAAAACTACTTTACCCAGCAAAGCTCTCAATCGCCATAGATGGAGACATCAAGGTATTCCATGACAAAACCAAATTTGCACGATATCTTTCCACAAATCCAGCCCTACAAAGGATAATAGGGGGAAAACACCAAGACAAGGACGGAAACTGCACCCGGGAAGAAGCAAGATAGAAACCTCCTCTCATCAAACCCAAAAGAAGGTAACCTTGCGAATATAAAAAATAAATAAAATAAATAAATATAATTTCAAAAATGTCTGGAGGTAATAATTACTATTCCTTAACATCTCTTAACATCAATGGACTCAATTCCCCAATAAAAAGACATAGATTAACAGACTGGATAAGGAAACAGGACGCTACATTTCGCTGCATACAGGAAACACATCTCAGTGTTAAAGACAAACACTGCCTTAGAGTAAAAGGCTGGAAGACAATTTTACAAGCAAATGGTCTCAGGAAACAAGCTGGAGTAGCCATTCTAATATCAGATAAAATTGACTTCCAACCTAAAATCATCAAAAGAGACTCAGAAGGTCACTTCTTGCTGGCCAAAGGGAAAATCCACCAAGAAGAGCTCTCAATACTGAACATCTATGCTCCAAATGCAAGGGCACCCTCATTCATAAAAAAGCATGTAAAGCACACATTACACCGAACACAATAATTGTGGGTGACTTCAACACTCCACTCTCCTCAATGGACCGGTCAGGAAAGCAGAAACTAAACAGGGACACAGTGAAACTAATTGAAACTCTGGACCAATTGGATTTAACAGATATATATAGAACATTTCATCCTAAAGCTAAAGAATATACCTTTTTCTCAGCTCCACATGATACCTTCTCCAAAATAGACCATATAATTGGTCACAAGACAGATGTCAACAAATACAAGAAGATCGAGCTAATCCCATGCCTCCTATCAGATCACCATGGAGTAAGAGTGGTCTTCAATAGCAACAAAAACAACAGAAAGCCCACATACACATGGAAACTGAACAATACTCTACTTAATGACACCTTGGTCAAGGAAGAAATAAAAAAAGAAATCAAAGACTTTTTAGAATTCAATGAAAATGAAGGTACAACCTACCCAAATCTATGGGACACAATGAAAGCAGTGCTAAGAGGAAAACTCATAGCTCTAAGTGCATCCAAAAAGAAACTGGAGAGAGCATACACTAGCAGCTTAATGGCACACCTTAAAGCCCTGGAAGAAAAACAAGTTAATCCACCCAGGAGGAGTAGAAGACAAGAAATCATCAAACTCGGGGCTGAAATCAAACAAACAGAAACAAAGAGAACCATACAAAGAATCAACAAGACCAGGAGCTGGTTCTTTGAGAAAATTAACAAGATAGATAAACCCTTAGCCAGACTAACCAAAGGACACAGAGACAGTATACAAATTAACAAAATTAGAAATGAAAAGGGAGACATAACAACAGAAACTGAGGAAATTCAAAAGATCATCAGATCCTACTAAAAAGGTCTATACTAAAAACAACTGGAGAATCTGGAGGAAATGGACAATTTCCTAGACAGATATCAAATACCAAAATTAAATCAGCATCAAGTAGATCAGCTAAATAGTCCCATAACCCCTAAAGAAATAGAAGGGGTTATAGAAAGCCTCCCAACCAAAAAAAGTACAGGACCAGATGGTTTTAGTGCAGAATTCTACCAGACCTTCAAAGAAGACTTAACACCAATACTTTTCAAACTATTCCACAAAATAGAGACAGAAGGGACACTGCCCAACTCATTCTTCGAAGCCACAATTACGCTAATACCTAAACCACAAAAAGATCCAACAAAGAAAGAGAACTACAGGCCAATTTCTCTTATGAATATAGATGCAAAAATACTAAATAAAATTCTTGCTAACTGAATCCAAGAGCACATTAAAACGATCATCCACCATGATCAAGTAGGCTTCATCCCAGGGATGCAGGGATGGTTCAATATACGGAAATCCATCAATGTAATCCACTACATAAACAAACTGATAGAAAAAAACCACATGGTCATCTCATTAGATGCTGAAAAAGCATTCGACAAAATTCAGCATCCTTTCATGCTAAAAGTCTTGGAAAGAGCAGGAATTCAAGGCCCATACCTAAACATAGTAAAAGCAATCTACAGCAAACCAGTAGCCAACATCAAAATAAATGGAGAGAAACTTGAAGCATTCCCACTAAAATCAGGGACTAGACAAGGCTGCCCTCTCTCTCCATATCTTTTCAATATAGTACTTGAAGTTCTAGCAAGAGCAATTAGACAACATAAGGAAGTCAAAGGGATACAAATTGGAAAGGAAGAAGTGAAACTATCATTATTTGCAGACGATATAATAGTTTACCTAAGCGACCCAAAAAACTCCACCAGAGAACTTCTACAGCTGATAAACAACTTCAGCAAAGTGGCAGGTTATAAAATTAACTCAAGCAAGTCAGTGGCCTTCTTGTACTCAAAGGACAAGCAGGCTGAGAAAGAAATTAGGGAAAAAACACCCTTCACAATAGCCACAAACAACATAAAGTATCTTGGCGTAACTCTAACCAAACAAGCGAAAGATCTGTACAACAGGAACTTCAAGTCCTTGAAGAAAGAAATCGAAGAAGACCTCAGAAGATGGAAAAATATTTCTTGCTCCTGGATTGGCAGGATCAATATAGTAAAAATGGCCATCTTGCCAAAAGCAATCTACAGATTCAATGCGATCCCCATCAAAATCCCAACTCAATTCTTCATAGATCTAGAAAGAGCAATTCTCAAATTCATCTGGAGCAACAAAAAACCCAGGATAGCTAAAACTATTCTTAACAATAAAAGGACTTCTGGGGGAATCAATATCCCTGACCTCAAGCAGTACTACAGAGCAATTGTGTTAAAAACTGCATGGTTTTGGTATAGCAACAGGCAAGCAGATCAATGGAACAGGATTGAAGACCCAGAAATGAACCCACAGACTTATGGTCACTTGATCTTTGATAAAGGAGCCACAACCATCCAGTGGAATAAAGATAGCCTTTTCAACAAATGGTGCTGGTTCAACTGGAGGTCAACATGCAGAAGAATGCGAATTGACCCACTCTTATCTCTTTGCACTAAGATCAACTCCAAGTAGATCAAGGACCTCCACATAAAACCAGACACACTGAAACTATTAGAAAAGAAACTTGGGAAGACCCTGGAGGACTTGGGCACAGGGGAAAAGTTCCTGAACAGAACACCAATAGCTTATGCTCTAAGATCAAGAATCGACAAATGGGACCTCATAAAATTACAAAGTTTCTGCAAAGCAAAGGACACTGTCAGAAGGACAAAACGGCAACCAACAAAGTGGGAAAAGATCTTCACCAACTCCACATCCGACAGAGGGCTAATATCCAATATATACAAAGAACTCAAGAAGGTAGACCACAAAGAACCAAATAACCCTATCAAAAAATGGGGCACAGAGCTAAACAAAGAATTTTCACCAGAAGAAATTCGGATGGCCGAGAAACACCTTAAAAGATGTTCAACATCATTAGTCATCAGGGAAATGCAAATCAAAACAACCCTGAGATTCCACCTCACACCAGTCAGAATGGCTAAGATTAAAAACTCAAGAGACAACAAGTGCTGGAGAGGATGTGGAGAAAGAGGAACACTCCTCCACTGTTGGTGGGATTGCAAAATGGTAAAACATCTCTGGAAATCAGTTTGGCGGTTCCTCAGAAAATTGGACATGTCACTTCCAGAGGACCCTGGCATACCACTCCTGGGCATATACCCAGAGGATTCCCCTGCATGCAATAAGGACACATGCTCCACTATATTTATAGCAGCCTTGTTTATAATAGCCAGAAATTGGAAGGAGCCCAAATATCCCTCAAAGGAGGAATGGATACAGAAAATGTGGTATATTTATACAATGGAATACTACTCAGCAATTAAAAATAATGAATTCATGCAATTTGTAGGTAAATGGTTAGACCTGGAAAATATCATCCTGAGTGAATTAACCCAATCACAAAAGAATGCACATGAAATGCAATCACTGATAAGTGGATATTAATGAGCCCAGAAGCCCTAAATACTCAAGACACAAATAGCAAGTCAAATGATTCCCAAGAAGAAGAGGAGAGGACCCTGGGCCTGTAAAGATTGCATCCAGTTTAGTAAAGAAACCGAGAGGGGAGGGGGAATGATTGGGGAATAGTTGGGGGGGAGAGGAACTATGGGAAGTATGGTGGGTGGGAACTGGGAAAGGGGAAAGCCTTTGGAATGTAAACATAGAATATAGAAAATAAAAATTAAAAAAAAAAAGATTCACCCTTCCTAAGAATGTCATGAAACCAATCAACATACACATAAATGCCAAATTTGCTATTGCCTGGCTATTACATTAATAAAATATTAATTTAAATATCCAAAAATAAGATCAATATAGAAAGACACAAACTGGATTTCTGTCTGTACCCAGAGCTGATCCTGTGCTGGTCTCCCAGGAGTGCTGACACATCTGTGAGTACAGGTGAGACCACCACTTCTGCTCAAACTCCTGGTCCAAGAGGGACCTACCTACCCAGAGCCATCAGGACACAGGAGCCAAGGAACAACCAGAGTCAGGATACTTTCGGTATCCATCTGCACCCCTGAGCTGACCCTGTGCCATAGCTCTTCATACCCAAATTACTCCCAGAGAGAACTGACACACAGGCTTGCAGGAGGGACAAGCCACAGTCAAAGACAGCAAGATCAGCTAACACCAGAGATAACCAGATGGCAAAAGGCAAGGGCAAGAACTTAAGCAACAGAAACCAAGGCTACTTGGCATCATCCGAACCAAGTTCTCCCACCACAGCGAGTCCTGGATACCCCAACACACAAGAAAAGCAAGACTCTGATTTAAAATCACATCTCGTGATAATGATAGAGGACTTTAAAAAGGACATAAATAACTCCCTTAAAGAAATACAAGATAACACTAGTAAACAGTTAGAAGCCCTTAAAGAGGAAGCACAAAAAGCCTTAAGAATCCCTTAAAGAATTACAGGGAAACACAACCAAACAGTTAAAGGACTTCAACAAAACCATCCCAGACCTAAAAATGGAAATAAAAACAATAAAGAAATCACAAAGGGAGACAACTTTGGAGATAGAAAACCCAGGAAAGAGATCAAGATGTATAGATGCAAGTATCAACAACAGAATACAAGAGATAGAAGAGAGAATCTCAGGTGCAGAAGATATCATAGAAAACAATGACACAACAGTCAAAGAAAATGCAAAATGCAAAAGCTTGTAACCCAAAATATCCAGGAAATGCAGGACACAATGAGAAGACCAATCCTAAGGATAATAAGTATAGAAGAGAGTGAAGATTACCAGCTTAAAAGGGCCAGTAAATATATTCAACAAAATTATAGAAGAAAATTTGCCTAACCTAAAGAAAGAGATGCCCATGAACACACAAGAAGCCTACAGAACTCCAAGCAGACTGGACCAGAACAGAAAGTCTTCCTGGTACATAATAATCAAAACACCAAATACACTAACAAAGAAAGAAGATTAAAAGCAGTAAGGGGAAAAGGGCAAGTAACTTATAAAGGCAGGCCTATCAGAATTATACCAGACTTCTTGCCAGAGACTATGAAAGCTAGAAGATCCTGGGCAGATTTTTTTTTTTTTTTTTGGGTGTTTTAAGACAGGGTTTCTCTGTCCTGGAACTCACTCACCAGGCTGGCCTCGAACTCAGAAATCCGCCTGCCTCTGCCTCTCAAGTGCTGGGATTACAGGTGTGCGCCACCACGCCCGGCTCTGGGCAGATGTTATACAGACCCTAAGAGAACAAAAATGCCAGCCCAAGCTACTATACCCAGCAAAACTCTCACTTACCATAGATGGAGAAAACAAGGTACTCCTTGACAAAACAAAATTTACACAGTATCTTTTCACAAATCCAGCCCTACAAGGGATAATAGCTAGAAAACAACAACACAAGGAGGGAAACTATATCTGGAAAAAAGCAAGAAAGTAATCTTCTTTGAACAAACCCAAAAGAAGATAGCCACAGAAACATAAACATTACAAAAATAACAGAAAGCAACAATCACTACTCCTTAATATCTCTTAACATCAATGGACTCAATTCCCCATTAAAAAGACATACATTAACTGATTATGTATGAGATTGGATACATAAATAGGACCCAGGATTTTGCTGCATACAGGAAACATACCTCAGTGTCACAGACAGACACTACCTCAGAATAAAGTACTAGAAAACAATTTTCCAAGCAAATGGACCCAAGAAACAAGCTGAAATAGCCATTCTAATATCGAATAAAATCAATATTCAAACAAAATTGTCAAAAAAACTAAGGAAGGACATTTCAAACTCATCAAAGGAGAAATCTACCAAGACGAATTCTCAATTCTGAACATCTATACTCCAAATGCAAGGGCACCCACATTCATAAAGAAACTTTACTATCGCTCAAAATACATATTGTACTTCACACAATAATAGTGGGAGACTTAAACACCCCACTCAGCAATGGACAGGTCATGGAAACACAAACTAAACAGACACACAGAGAAACTAACAGAAGTTATGTATCAAATGGATTTAACAGATATCTATAGAACATTTCATCCTAAAACAAGAGTATACCTTCTTCTCAGCACTTCATGGTACCTTCTCCAAAACTGACCATATAATCAGTCATGAAAGAGGCCTCAACAGATACAAGAAGACTGAAATAATCGCATGCATACTATCAGATCACCATGGACCAAGGCAATAAAAGCAACAGAAAGCACACACACACATGGAAGCTGAACAATGCTCTACTCAATGATAACTTGGTCAATGAAGAAATAAAGAAAGAAATTAAAGACTTTTTAGAGTTTAATGAAAATGAAGGCACAACATACCCAAACATATGGGGCACAATGAAAGCAGTGCCAAGAGGAAAACTCAGCTCTGAGTGCCTCCAAAAAGAAACTGGAAAAAGCATACAGTAGCAGCTTAACAGCTGAAAGCTCTAGAATAAAAAAGAAGCAAGTGCGCCCAAGAGGAGTAGGCAGCAGGAAATAGTCACACTCAGGGCTGAAATCAACCAAGTAGGAACAAAAATAACTATATAAAGATCAACCAAACCAGGAGCTGTTGCTTTGAGAAATTCAACAAGATAGATAAACCCTTAGCCAGACTAAGCAGAGGGCACAGAGACAGTATCCAAATGAACAAAATCAGAAATGAAAAGGGAGATATAACAACAGAAACTGAAGAAATTAAAAAAAAAATCATCAGACCCTACTACAAAAGCCTATACTCAACACAATTGGAAAATCTGGAATGAAATGGACAATTTTCTAGACAGATACCAAAGATAAATCAGGATTAGATAAATCATCTAAACAGTCCCATAACCCCCTAAAGAAATAGAAGCAGATATTAAAACCAAGGACCAGATGGTTTTAGTGCAGACTTCTATCAGACCTTCAAAGAAAAGCTAAAACCAATACTCTTCAAACTATTCCACAAAATTGAAACAGAAGGAACACTACCCAATTCATTCTATGAAGCCACAGTTATACTGCCTATTCTTCCTTGGAGATGAAACAGTTTCTGTCTAATCAGGAACTTGAAACAATTTCCTTTCATAGAGGATTCCATAAGAAATTTTTCTCTACTTCTATCATGTTTAATGCTCCAAAGAGATTTTAAAAACTGAAAAATATAAATAAAAATAAGAGAAATAAAAAAGAAAGATACAGCCTGTTTCTTTTTTCATTTTGTTACCTTCTTTTCTTTCTTTATTTATTTTTTTGGTTACCTTCATTTTAACCATCCATTTTATTCTTGCAAGTTAGAGATAACAAGGAGTGCTTGGCCTTAGGACTCAGAAGTAGAACTAGCCAGTCCCATCTTAATCTTCTCTCCCATTCCATCCCTATGAACTTTAACATAATAGCCATGCACATTTTTCTTGTGTATAAAATTACTGTCACAGACATTTCACAGACTAGTGTAAATGGAACAGTTTTCTTTTTGGGTATGGCAAAGCACTACATAAACTATTTGGATAATTAAACTGGTAATAGGAGTTGATCATTTCATCCAAGTGGACCTTGAAAAGAAATGTCCAAAGTCCAGTTTTAGAAGGCAATTTCATTAATATTTGATAAAAAATATTTAAAACACTGAGAAAACTAATTAGTGTTTTTTAGGGTATTAAAGGAAATTCACATCTTCAAAAGTCAACAATAGTTTTATATTGGCAGATGCTAGCCTTCAGCTTTTAACGTCTTGGTTAACTAGGAATTACAGTGAAAGCAGTGACAGAGAACATTTATTCAGGCTTACTCCTTCCTAGACTCCATGCTAGGAATTATTATCATTAGGTCCTTAGAATTATTCAATAATTATCATTTAATCATGATTGGCTTATCAGATAGTTCTATATCCTGTCATAGTACCAGAATGTGAAGCCAGGTTTTTTTTTTTTTTCTGAATTCTTTTTTTTAAATTTTTATTTTCTATATTCTATGTTTACATTCCAAAGGCTTTCCCCTTTCCCAGTTCCCACCCACCATAGTTCCCATAGTTCCTCTCCCCCCCCAACTGTTCCCCAATCATTCCCCCTCCCCCCCCTCGGTTTCTTTACTAAACTGGATGCAATCTTTACAGGCCCAGGGTCCTCTCCTTTCTTCTTCTTGGGAATCATTTGACTTGCTATTTGTGTCTTGAGTATTTAGGGCTTCTGGGCTCATTAATATCCACTTATCAGTGATTGCATTTCATGTGCATTCTTTTGTGATTGGGTTAATTCACTCAGGATGATATTTTCCAGGTCTAACCATTTACCTACAAATTGCATGAATTCATTATTTTTAATTGCTGAGTAGTATTCCATTGTATAAATATACCACATTTTCTGTATCCATTCCTCCTTTGAGGGATATTTGGGCTCCTTCCAATTTCTGGCTATTATAAACAAGGCTGCTATAAACATAGTGGAACATGTGTCCTTACTGCATGCAGGGGAATCCTCTGGGTATATGCCCAGGAGTGGTATGCCAGGGTCCTCTGGAAGTGACATGCCCAATTTTCTGAGGAACCGCCAAACTGATTTCCAGAGATGTTTTACCATTTTGCAATCCCACCAACAGTGGAGGAGTGTTCCTCTTTCTCCACATCCTCGCTCGTGATCCCGTTGAGCAGCAATCACGCATAACTACCAGTAGAGAAACAACAGGTAAGCCCAGCCTCACAAGAAGCCAGGTTTGTTACACTGCAAAGATATGCTATTTTATATCGTCATATCACTGGACACATTTAATGACAAATGCACCAGTTAAAACTCTAAAAGGAACCATTTGTACAATCTGAGCAAAGAGGGCAGCCTGTTGGAGACAGGGTCTCTTCACAGTCCTCTCCTCAGGGCACCTAAAGGTAGGAAGTCTAAACGCAGATGTTGACGAAATCTTGGCTTGCAAACTTTAGCTATGTCCTAATACAGCTATGACTTAGGGAACTTACTTCTCTAAGCCTATTGTCTTAGGTTTTCCATCTGTAATATGAAAAAGGGTTTCCATCACTGAATTATTTTATTATTAGGGTAAAAATAAAAGAATGTATTTTAAACAGTATAATTCTTGGTCGTGTAACCTAGTGACAGTTACAGGTTTTTTTTCTTTTTCTTTTTTTTTTTTTTTTTTACTTCCATTTTTGGTTTTCTAAGACAGTTCCTCAAAGTGCTAAACTAACTTCTAAGAAATATGATTGTGTAAAGCATATACTATACTGGTAACACTTGGTTATAACCAAGAACGGCTATATTTGGATCATATACGGGTTTCAGTAGATCCCCAGGAAAGGCACCCACAGGATTGTTATGCAGGAGAATTTCCTCAGAAGCTCACTCCACTCTAACACAGACCCATGCCTTCCCGTAAGCTTTGTCTGCTGAAATTGGGTTGGTTTTACAATCCACCCTCACCCTACACGAGAAAGATCTTGTTTTTTCCCTTATTCTTTTATCCTAAGAAGATACTATGATCTTATTTTGAGCTCTTACAACCTTGCTGAATACACATGTGGACAAAAGGATACAGACATATGATTCAGGAGTATACTTGTGAAACAGATTAAGGCAAATCTATTTCTGTGTATTTGGAAAATGTCCACATCAGTTCTCATCTGTACATCTTAGTTCTGCCATTACTGCCTTGAGATATATTTATATATATTTACACACCCATATATATGTACATATACATACATACACACACACATATACATATATGTATGTATGTATGTATCCCGATACTTCTTAGCAAAGCCATTATAGACATCTACCTACATTAGAGATTATAGCTAAGTGACCTCTTAAGGGAGTTCTGGGAAGTAAGATTTACTTTTCCAATCTCATACCAAGTTCCAAACAATGCTAATCAGAACATAAAGAGGCAGTAGTTAAGTAGGCAGAAATCCTCAAATCATGTAACAAGTTCTACTAACACAGCACTAGCAACATTTCCAGTGCCTTGCAGTCCCTGCTATATCACAGGTACTCAGTAATGGGAATGTCTGAAGAGGAAGGCAATAGTTGCAGGTAATGTTAACGAATGGTTCTCACAATAGTAGAACCGCCTGATAGCATTGGCCAACCTCCATGGTATAAATACTCACATGGCTGATTTAAACTGCCAGTGGTTTAAACACTTCTTATAGTGAATACTTTTAGGAGTCTAGTGTGAGCTGTCAGCTCAAGACTCAGAAGTGAGGGCTTTCCTGAGAGTTACCTGAGAAGGGAAGGTCTACCTTGAATAGGAGAGGTTCCATCCCAGAGACTAGGGTGGCTTTCAAATAAACATAAAAAGGGGAAAGGGAAAAATGAAAAGTGGGAATAAAGAAGTGCCTGCCACCTGGTGTGGTCCATCCTGCCACTGTCACCATTAATTGTATGGGTCTCGTCAAACCATGAGCCGAAAAGCCTTCCTGCCCTCAAGTTGCTTTTGTAGTATCAATACAAACATAATTAATAAAATAATTAATTCAAAGGGTATGCCAAGAATTAACCAGACTGACTTTCAGATCAGAATAGCTTCCAAATGCCTCACTGCTGGCCTCCTTCCATTCGGTGGGACAGCAACATGTCTCCTCACAATGAGCTTGCTAGGTTCCTCTTCAAGTCTTGAACAGGAGACTCAGCTACACGCATGTCAGTGTTTGCTGCCAAATTTCTAATTTGGAAAAGGGTCGGGTGTTTTGTTTTTTAATAAAAGTACAAATGTCTTTAAAGTATTGTACTTTGATAATACTCTTTCTTGATTTAATATAAATTTTAGTGAGACAAATAGATGAACACTACAATAAGCTTCTTGTACTATTTTTTGAACAAGTACACTACTGTGAATGGTCTACCTATGGACCATTACTACTAATAGATATGGTTCCTACACATTACAAACTGCAATTTTATCTACAGCCGAGAAAGTGCCTTCTTCATACAACTGCTGAGGAAAAAGGTTGTCCAGAGGTATAGTGAGAATACTAAGGTTAAATATTGATATATCTTCCCCAACATTTTCTTAAACTCAATTTAGTTACAGGCATGTATTACCATACTCTGTAGAGAACAGAAGGTATGTCTGGTCTGCTGGATGTTTTTTATTTGCTAAATCTTGAAACTGGAAATAAAAACTTAACACTATACTCAAATACATTTGATGGCTCTTACCTGTACACTTGTAGTCTGAGGCCACACCTTGAAGCACAGCATCAAAGATGGATATTTCCACCCTCTGTTTCCTGTGGTGACAGCTCAGAAGCAGGGAAGGTTGGGATACAATTAAATGGAGAAACAGGTCTAGTTCTAAGTCACCAGTTCCTCTTCGGCCAGGCTGTCGAACAACAGTGACTCCAAGGGCTTGTCTGGCAGATGACCGTGTGGATGCACGGAGGCTTTCAAGGGAGAGAACCCTTACTTTCTTCCCTGAAGAAAAACTAGTGCTACTGCTTAAGGGATCTTCAGCAGTCACCATGGAAACGCAGGCCTGGTTAGGCTTAGCTACATCAGAATCAACTTCTGTGAGATTTAAGGAACTCTTGCCTGTTTTCCCATCTTCCTTTTGGTGTTCTGGTAATTTGACTTTGGGTAAGGCCACGGAGGAATAGGTCATTAGGGAGATCCTACTTGCAGTAATAAATATGTCAAAGGGAATAAAATTAAGATTTTTCACAATTGATGACTGGTGAGAGGGATGGGCGATGCGGTGCTGACTGGCACCACTGTACTGCTCTATTTGCACAATGCGGATTTTCACACTGTCACTGCCAATACCACTGTCCTGAGCACCACTGTATCGGGAAGAGGTTTCAGCTGTGCCTCCGTCAAATGTATCTACTTTCTTCTGTTCTTGTTTAGAGATCTGTAGGAAAAAATAAACATGTCAAAGCGTTATGCATCAATTGTCACTACATGAACAATGTTATATAAACATGCTGTTTAAAGGAACTTAAAATGAATATAGTATAACTTAAAGCCATTATCACACAAACTAAGTGGATGTCCATTTTAAAAAAAAAAAAAATCTCCTCATGATCCATTCTTTTTTTGGGGGCGGAGTCTCCTATTCAAGATTTGAAGAAGAACCTAGCAAACCTTAGCCTGGGCTAGCCTAAGACTCTTATGTTTTCCAGATTGGTCTGAAATTCATAGCAATCCTTATGGGTGTCTCCCAACAGCTGAGATTCCACACCTGACACCATGCCTAGAAATTCATGAGAACAAATTATAAAATGTGAATTTCCTTCATTAATATGTACTTCAGAGTGTCAATATTTCTCACTTTATATTAATAAAAAAATGTCATTAAAATGTTTCCCCAAATAATTACTTTAGTCATCTTACAGTAATTCCCTAAATAATGCAATACATGACTCCAGCCACCAGCCAGGGTCATCACTGGTGAACACCGATTCCATGTGGGTACAGGTTGTATTTTGTTTTTCATTCTTATTATAAAACTGGTTTATAGAATTTAGTTTTTAGAAAGAGGTAAAATACAAGAAGTTCAGACTTTGAGGGCAAAGATTGTCAAATTAAATAAGTGGATGTCACTTTAAAAGGTCTGAAGATTTCTTTTTCTACAACAGGTCTTGGGAGGAGGGTAAAGGTAAGCCATCAAGTCAACACTCCAGTTAAGAAAGACTGGAGGCCGACTTTCCACTGACGACTCCTGTGGGGAAGAAGGAACTTGGGCGGCCAGCTGATGGCAGAGTCCCAGGAGACCCCACACCTCTCTTGGGATCTGTCTAGGTGGCCCTGGCCATTCATTTGCCTTTCTCTAAAGTGATGCAGACTAATCCATACAAACATGGGAGTCAGCAACACTGCGTGAGAAAACCAGCCTCCCCATTCCCACTGCACTGACAAGCATCGTCAACAGGATTATTTAATAGATTCACTTTCAGTGTTTTCTTCCCTCTACTCAGACCCCTTTGTGGTTATAATCACATTAAAGAAACAGAAGTGAAACTCATTTCTAGATAAGGTATTATCCTTGTAAGTTGATTTCTTTCTTAGGCAGGGTCTTGTTATATAGCACACACTTGCTGTGAGTTCTCTATGCAGCCAAACTGGTCTCAAACAGTCTTTGTGTCTCGCCTCCTATACTATTTTAAAAGAATCTGCAAAAAGCTGCATAGAATTTCATTTAATGTTATGACTAAATTTTTCAATGATTTCCACATAATTAGAAATTTGGGCTTTTATTCTTGCCAAGACACATCTACAAGAATTGATGAGAAATTCTAGGACAAGTTCTAAGAAGTTACATTACAAGGTAAATAGTATGAAAATCTGCTAAGTTGAGTGTTTCCAAGCACCTTTCCAAAGGACTTCACTAGGATATAAGACAACTTGGAATTGAGAAATATTCCTAAAGCACAGTAAAACTCCTAAGTGTTATTTATCAGTTATTATATTCTACTTTGACTGGTTAAAAATATTTTGCCAAAATTGGAAGGAGCCCAAATATCCCTCAAAGGAGGAATGGATACAGAAAATGTGGTATATTTATACAATGGAATACTACTCAGCAATTAAAAATAATCAATTCATGCAATTTGTAGGTAAATGGTTAGACCTGGAAAATATCATCCTGAGTGAATTAACCCAATCACAAAAGAATGCACATGAAATGCAATCACTGATAAGTGGATATTAATGAGCCCAGAAGCCCTAAATACTCAAGACACTAATAGCAAGTCAAATGATTCCCAAGAAGAAGAAAGGAGAGGACCCTGGGCCTGTAAAGATTGCATCCAGTTTAGTAAAGAAACCGAGGGGGGAGGGGGAATGATTGGGGAACAGTTGGGGGGGAGAGGAACTATGGGAACTATGGTGGGTGGGAACTGGGAAAGGGGAAAGCCTTTGGAATGTAAACATAGAATATAGAAAAAAAAAGAATTTAGAATAATAATAAAAAAATATTTTGCCAAATGCTACAAACTGCTGTAAGCCGACTCCCAAAGACACACTGAAATATTAAATAATTTAATAATCAAAGATAATGTGGAAGCACTTATGAAGGTTTCCCAAGTATTTATCTTGATTCTACAGTACTAAGAAACACAAAAACATTACCTATTTGAAACAAAACGGTGTAACTTTACTTTTAGAGGGCACCATGTTTTCTGAAGTTATACTATCCAAACTGTGCTCTTGTCCTGAAGTCAGTCTGTCCAAACCATGTTCTTATCTGACCACAGCACTTCACTGAGCTGGCCACAGCTGGCCATCCATCAGAACGTTCTCTTCTTGGTAATCTTAGTGGTTCACACAATGTTACTACAGCATAAATTATATCATTCTAAAATATAACATTTGATCATACTAAACTGTGGTATTAATATCAGATATTATTAGAACAATATGGTTAGATGGGGGACTGCATATGCAACAGTTTCCACTAAATTATGGGACTGAAAATGTTCTGTTCCATTGTGATGTCCTGGCGATGCTAATGCCACCTAAGAATGAATTTCTCACATTTATGTGACATGAGTGTAACTGCCATCATATAAAGGTACAGTATAGTACACATAACTATGCCACACAGTACAAAATACTTGATTATGTAACAATGCCACTATTTTCAGTGTTTCCTGTGGTGACAGCTCAGAAGCAGGGAAGGTTGGGATACAATTAAATGGAGAAACAGGCCTAGCTCTAAGTTACCGGTTCCTCTTCAGCCAGGCTGCCCAACAACAGTGACTCTGAGGCCTTGTCTGGCAGATGACCGTGTGGATGCATGGAGGCTTTCAAGGGAGAGAACCCTTACTTTTCCCTGTGTCCTTATTTTAGTGTGTACTGATGCTTCCAACAGGGTTAAACAATGCACTTTGGTATCCACAGCCTTTTACAGCTTGAAATACCTTTCTTGATTGTATTATTTTCTTTTATGATTTTTGGTTAATCATGGCCTCAAAACAATGGGCTAACATACGCACGCTCGTGCGCGCGCGCGCGCGCACACACACACACACACACACACACACACGTACACACACACACATTCTACATGTTCAGCATACTTCACATTCATACTCCTATGAGAGGAGTATTTAATGGGACACATACTTCTCAGAATATTTTTACAGAAAAGTTAAAGTGATGCATAGCTATATATAGGTCTTGGAGTCAGACAAACCTGGGACCAAATCCTATACTTTGAATAACTGTAAACCTTTGTACGAATATTCATAAAACAGAGTTAGTTATTCCTCACAGTGTTGGTGTAAGGATTTGAAAATGCAGTCTACCTTAGAAAGTAGCAGTGCCTGGGACAGAGAAAAATTTTCAGTCTAGGCAGGTGCTAAAGGTCTGTAGTTTTTAACAGGTGAAGAATTACTAGATGGAATGATTTCTATCATTATATAGGTAGGGATATATCCTCAACACACCAAAGATGATCCTTAAAAGTGCAGTGATAATTGTTCTTCCTACACTAGTAACAAAAATTAACAAATCACATAGCAGACAGAATTAATGATTATCAAGATGCAAATGCATGTTTTTGAAAACTTCCCAATACTGAGCTTTGTACTGCCTTTCACAGACTCATTCATGAAGCCTTGGGGGTTGTGCATCCTTTCTACTGTGAGCTGAGCATACTCTAAGTAACCCCCAGTCTCTGGATGGACCCTTTAAACTGGATTATTCATATGCATGGCTAGTACATCACTGAACGAGGCGCTATATTCATGACAGGTTAAAACAACCCCCTCTTTAGAGCAATGTCTACAGCCCTTCTGGGTACTCTCAGCCCCCTTCTTCCACACGGCTTAGCTCCTCACACTATCCTCTGCATCAGTGCTGTGACCAGGTGTGCTTACTGCTGGTTACAGAGTTAGCATACTACATACACTCTTTCCTCAATGCTGTCATCTTTTGAGGACAGAGTATTGCTACTGAGGCAGAAAGAGGTTTCTCAATAGGATCATGAGGAGAAAGCTGACAGTTTATGAGTTAAAAAAACAAAAACAAAAACAAAAACACCTTGCTAGTATTCTTGGAATGCATGAACAGACAGACTTACTTTAGGAACTAAGTTAAAATGGTCACTTGCTCTCAAGGTAACAGCTTAAGTTTTAAAGCGCTGTGTCATCCTGTCAAAATTTCAAATATACCTCCAAATACATTGCCAACTAGTAATGTAATTAAGTCTTTAAGGAATCCATGTTTGTTGACTGTATTTTGGGGCATTATAAACTGTTTTTTCCCACAGTTTAAGTGAATTTGTTAGTTGTGTTCCATGAAAAAACCCAACCAAGAGTTCTCGCTTCATAAGCTATTTTTGTTCCTTCAATCAGGAAAGTCAGCCACTGATGACCTGGAAACATGCAGTTTTCATGCATGCAGAATTTGTTTCAGGCTTACAGATTTATGCTTAAAATCTTATCTCTCCTAGAACAAGCATATTAAATATTCCTATAGGGTGTTAGTTAACATGAGTGCACACAACACCCATCCCCTAGAGAAACATGGTAAGGAAAGTCAGTGTACAGCATGCACGGAGAACCACACCTCAGGCTCCAGCAGGTGCCCCTCAAGTCATGAGATGTAAGTACATGGCGGGCAGGGCAAGGTGGCAGCTCTCTGCTCAGGACGCATGGGTTACTAAACACAACTCCCATGGTAGCTAATTCTGCTCACTACTGACCAGAATAGAATGACCAAGAGGTAGAAGACTAGCTTTCAATAGAAAAAAAAAAGCCAAAAATTTCTCAGTATTGGAAACCAATCCTTAAATGGGAACTCCAGTTAAAAATCTGATTTTCTATTTTTGTAAGCATGAAAATCATTTTAGCACTACAATAAGGTGGCTATTGAGACATAGTTGAAAATCCAAGTTTGTCTTCATCTCACTGTGGATATATCCATCCTGTGGAGGAAGATCTGGCTCACTGTTAGGACTAATTTATGATTGACTGTATGTGCTGGGCCCTAAACTTGGGCATCACCAAATTTACCATTCATCTGAAAAAACACCAAGTACACAGTGTGATCAATTGGAGGCTAACCTTTGCAGGCCCTGAGTACGGGGTGCAGTGTGCATCTCTGGGCAGCACAGCTACACCAGCCCCTTCACTCCTTACCTAACTTATTTAAAATGGACAATAAAAGTTTTCTTTAATTAGCTACTGGTGTGCATTAACATGATCATGATTAAACCATAAAACCCAACTGTACATAACTCTGGTCCCCTATTCCGTATGTTTTGAATTACTCTGTTTGAAAATGTACTTTGCTTCCCTTTTAAAAGTTCGACCTTCTGCTTTCAGAGAATTAAATGCATATTACTGGAGTGAAGAAGATAATGTTTCAGACCTCCAGGCAGATATTAAACACACTGGCAGCACTTGAGACAAAATGCTTTACTTATTAGATACTTCCTATTCTAAACAGTGTCATCAAAGGCTAAAAACAAAATCCATATAAAAGCTGCACAATGCTTCCACACAGAACCTGTGCCAAAATCCCTGTACTTTCCAACTAATGAGGAAAGGATGTGTACTCTTAACATATGAATGTAAGATTTTCCAAGCATTCACTTTAGGAAACAAGACTATTGATTCCATATGGGTTATGTTAAATGAAACTGTATTGGTAAAATAACCTTTAAGATATCTGGCATGATAACAATAATTAAACAATATTCCAAAGACTAAAACAAAAGGGAATTTGGTTCCCCAATGGCTAATTAAAATAAAATGAAAAAACACAGCATGCCATCCATCAAGATAAATTGTTATTGTTTAAGAACTTTTAAAATACTGTTAAAATATACTTTTAGATAAAATCTGAAAGAGATGGGAAAATATTTGTGGCTTAAAAATGGATAGTTTGGTGGAAAAAGAAAAGTATAGGACTCTGAAATTTTACGTGGAGATAACAGCTTTAAAGCCATGAGCACAACCAGATGGTACTTAAATCCCAGGAGTTCTACAGTTTCACCATCAGTGGGTTTCAATGTAAGATTTCCACTAGCTATGAAAGCACGCCACGCTGACAGTTTCCGTCCTAGGTGACTGACTGCACGGCATCTCCCTAGCCATTCACAGCAATGCAGCCCACACCCAGCCAACACCATAGGGAGGCAGGCACTGAGAGCTGGAGTTTAGTGAGAAGACCATAGCAACTTCTTAATGTGGCATGCTTACAAACAAATTCACCTGCAGTCTGCTGAGCCTCAGTGCCTCAGAAGCAACTAGAACCACACGGGGTAAAGGGACAACATTAAACAATGAGATACAGTCAATTCTTCCTATTTTAATTAGATGTTTTTCTGTGGCACTTTGGAATAGAAAAAAATAAGCTGGGTTGAAGCTTCTTGTTAGGCCATATGAGCATTTTTATAATCACATTTTAAAATCAGCCCTAGCAAGGTGTGATGTTACATTAATGCCTTCCTGACATTTAGAAGGTGGGGAGCGGAGGTGGGACTAGGAACATTACCAGTTTGAGGCCAGGATGAAGATGAGACCCTGTTTCACACAAAAAACCCAAACCCAACCCAACTCAACCCAACACATACATATATACCAGCTTGAATAGTACAAGTGCTATAAATATATGTTCAAATATCTTACAAGAGGAAATGTGTAGAAAGCAAACTCTAGGATACTGGTAAGAACTATATTTTTGCTCTGATGACAATGAAGGAAAATGTAGCTTCCATTCCAACTACACTATAGTTCTGTGTTTAATGGTCACTCTACAGCAAGCAGAAGCATGTCTACAGACTTAGCCAGGTGCAGGTGCACATGCCTATGAATCTGCCTTTGGTGACTGAGGGCATGTGACACAGCACTAACACTTCCTTCAGCAGTCAACAATCAGACTTTGACCTGGATCAAAATAGCTTTTTCCAATTATGAGTTCATTTTCCACATCTTATAAATTATAAAAAAGTGAGTGTAAAACCACAGAATCAAAGTTTCAATCACATCTGTATATTACTGTGACATGTATCTTAATTTTATTGCCCTGACTAAAACTCAGCAGTGCTCTCAAACAAGTAAACATGTCTGCCTTCCCAAATCAAATACAGTTAAGAGGAGGAGGAGTGGCTAAAGCATACTAAAATTACAAATGAGAGTATTTATAAAGTAGAAAAAAATCATGTGCTGCCCTATCTAAATATTTATGGAATAGTATGGCATGCTGGGCTGGGAGAGGTCGTTACTGGACTGAAATACAAAGATCGTCCACATTGGAAACTTTAACTAAATAGCAAATTGTATCAAGATTATTAATTTTAACAAGAAACAAGAGTTTATTTTTATACTTCTAATTTTTCAGTATTATAGGTCAGAAAAATATGAGGAATTGCTATTTCAACTCAGTGATATGGTAGGTTATATTTTAAAAAGCATAGAATAGTTGGACTTTGGTGTAAAAAGCTTCCTTCAATGGTATTTTTTATTTAAAGTAAACTTAAGCTTGTGGTGGTGGTACATGCTGTAATCACAGCACTTGGAATGTAAAGGCAAGAGAATTCAAAGTTCCAGGCTATCCTTGGTCTTTTTAGCAAGTTCTAGAGCAGCTTAAGGACTAAATGAGACATCAACTACAACAAAACAAATAAAGAATCAAGGTATAAACTTGAATATCATAGAGTAGAATAAAATTAAAATTTTTAATGCTTTATTTTCTCCAAACCAGATGTTATACAACAACCCACATCAATGACAAGTTTTGTCAACAATAAGGTAAGTATTCAAAAAGGAAGCACAAAGGATGCTTATCATGCTGAACAGACTAGAGTCTCAGTTTTCCCCTGTCAAGAGGTGACCGTCCCAGGTCTCTGTAGTGTTACTGACCACTCCTGCCTGCTAAGTGTCCATTCACATCCTCACAGTTCATGACACTGTTGCACTAACTATAATATAGAGCTATCTCAGCCAAGATTGAGTTTTATTGCAATATGTGGTCTAATTTAAGTTGTAAATTAGGAAAGACCTGGGCCTAGTGTTAATGGACTATAATACTTAGATCATTATTGATGTTTCAAAATGGTAGACCAGAAAGAAAAAAAAAAGGTGGGGATTAATAACCTGTTTACAGGGGCCCAGGTCACTCAACATCTACCTTTAATGCTAGTTTACCTTACTCATAAGCTTGTATAGCCTAAAGGTACGTTCAGGAATTCCTAAGCTCATGAAAATGAATTAGGAATGAGGAAAGCATCGCATCACAGGGTCTAAACTCAGGGCCAGTTCTCACTGTTTCTCCAGGTCTGTGAATATGCTTCTCACATGCATCATGAATCAGAGTAGGTTGGTCATCCTTTATATTATATTCAGAGTTTTAAGTTTGACAAGTTTTCATTTTTTAATGAACTTAGGCTTTAAGAAAACAAAACAACACATTTTGCACACCTTAATCCGGGTTTACATCAGGAACAACCTGGCTTAGAAAGGATCATGATGTTAATTCTTTAAAAGTGGCTACTGTGTGTGTATAAGGTATATATTCTCTCTGCTGATAAAAATCTAAAGCTCTTTCCACTGATGTCAATGTGGAAACCATTTTGTTCCATGGCTGCTTAAAGATCTGCAACAGGATTAAGTCAGCTGCAAGTGCTCATTAGATCAGGCTTTACAATGGTGTCTGAGTTGGAGTCTGTTTCTCATAGACTTCCTCAGAGACTGACTTAGATTGGCTCCTTAGAGCTAGTCTGATTTTACTAGAAACAACTGTATCACATCAGCCACTCTCATAAATTTGCTTTAAGATGGAATCCGCCCTAACCCTGAAGCAGATGAAAGTTTACTGAGCCTATACACTCTCTGTAGGACTCAAACAAAAATATACGTTTAGCTTCTGGAACAATGTACAAGACTGGTTATTAAATATTCCAATGGGCTTCTGCCTTACAACTATGAACTTAACAAACTGTAGTTGAACTTGAATAAACATCTACTGATAAAGTATATCTACATTCTTACTTGACTATCAGATGAATCACATATAATTATTTAAAGAAATTACAGAATTCATGGAAATGAAGCAAAAAAAAATAGAATGCTTTAAAACTAATTTCTAATATGCAGACTAAGCTGAGCATATTCACGGTTAATCTTAACTGGTAGCAGGTTATCACTGCCTGACAGAATATAGTTACTTAACAAAATATCAAATTGACTTTTGTTTCTAAATCCAGTTTCTTTAAAGTAGCTGAATTCAAGGTTTTGTTATCTTGCTGACATGCAGAAATCCACCAAGTAATTGTAAAACTAAGGCTCATTTGCAAACTTCCCTGGCTGCCCTCTAACTTCCTAAAGCAGGTCAGACACAAACTGAACTAAGGCTATATGTTCTTCTGTCAGTTATTATTAATACTCTGAAAAATAATACTGGAAAAGTCCTGAAATGAAAAGAAACCAAGAGAGGAGAACATTTCTAGACATTATTGCCAATTCTATACCAATAGAAAATGGTCTTGCTTCTCCTTGGCCTTTCTATGAAAATGAGCACTCTAATCTACATCCTTGGTGTTGTGTGTGAAATAGGTAAAAGTTCTAAAAATAGTTCAACTCAGCTTGATTCAGATCACCAGGAAATTTCACAATGTAGTGTGCTTTGGGAGTTACAACTTTCAGTCACTATAAGACAGTAGCTTTCTGCATTGTTATAAAGGTAATTGAGAATAATGGAAGACAAAGTTGGAAAGGCAGCATCCAGAAAGACCCTAGGTGACAGGCTTAAGATATCAACTCTCTTTGATGCCTCTTGAATACTAAGCCAAGCTCCTGTGTACTTACTTATTCTAGGCTTCAGGTCGCTATCTGAGCCAAAGCTGAAGGATAGCCACTGATGCATACCCAGAAATGTTCATGTGTACTACTATTTGGGAAATGCTGTTCTGCAAGAACTACAAAAACTTTCTAAGCAAATTAATTACAAGACAATACTCAAGAAAAAGTGGTAATTATATGTAAGGACAGCAGATGAGAGACTGTGCCTGTGGCAGGCCACTGTCTATGGGATAAACTACCAACTCTCTTGAGACTTCCTCTTTTAAAATCTGTCTGTCTCTGTCTCTCTTTCTCACACACACACACACACACACACACACACACACACACACACACACCAGAAGATAGCTTGTAGGAATTACTTCTTTCCTTTTACCACATGAGTTCCAGAGCTTTAACAGCATCAAGCAGGAAAACCCTTTACCACTGAGCATCTGATCAGCTCAGGGAACTCCCTTATTAAGCCACCACTCACAACTCTTTGATTGACATTCCCCATTCCGGGTCTTCATGCTCACCTATCTGCCTCCATGTTACTGTTTATCCTCTTCACCCAGCCTGGATTCCTCTCCCTCTGGAAAGTTCTTGTCCTCTGTGAAGCCTATCCTCAACGGGCCCACAGCAGTAAGCAGTAATTCTCTTTCCTATAGTCCTACAGGACATGCAGTCTCTAGCACTGAGCTGGCATGCAGCACAGAGTACCTTCTATTGCAGTTCTCTTCTAAATACATCACAGGCTTCTGAGGCTTAGAACTATGCTCATATATTTATAAGCGTGGTGCATGAATATGTTACGTGATAGGTACCTATAGATGAGTGATTTAAGATGGTAATAATAAACTAATTGGTTCCCTGAGAGTTTCTGAAGCAACAATATCAACACACAGGTAACACTACTGGCTCTTTTCTATTTCATCATATATACCAACTCTGTAAATTGTATACTATTTCTCACATTTTAAGATGAAAAAAAATGAGCCTTAAAATGTAATTTGCTCAAAATCATATAACTAGTAGATAATGAAGTTAGAATTTGGATATCTACATCTACTCTAGAATTCATTTAAAACCACAACCTATAGTGTCTGTTTCCTAAAAGCTTACACCAATTCAATTCATTTTACACCAATTCAAAAAGCTTTGTACTTTTTTGTTGTTAATGTACATCTGTCTATTAAATTGGACAAGGCGAGCCTCAAACTCAGATCCACCTGCTCTTCCTATTGTATATTGGGATTAAAGGTGTATACCACTATTCCTGGCAAACATGATTAATTATTTTTGACTGGCAAAGCATAGATGTTTTGATATATACATGTACACATATATACACCCAATATGGTGCAATGAAACTGTACTTGTTAACATATCTAGTACTTATTCATCTACAATTCTTTTGTGGTTAGACATTTGAAATTTACTTTCTTGGTTATTTTGAAACATGTATTATTGCTGAATGTAGTTATTCTTCTATGGAACAGATCTCAAAATCTACCCACCTCCAGTCTATTTGAAACGTTCTACCTTTTAACCTACAACTTGCACTTTTCCCCAAATTCAGCCCCTGGGAACCATCCTGTTACTCATTACTTCTCCAAGTTCCCCATTTTAGATGTAACTTAAAGGTGAAATCATGCAGGACCAGCCTTGCTGTGCCTGATTTATTTCAGATAGTAAATGTCTTTTAGATTTATGTATGTGTCACAAAAGGCAAGAATTCTTGTTGGAGGCTGAATAGTATTCAACCAGGTGTAAGAATCTCTGTCTCTCTCTCTCTCTCTCTCTGTCTCTCTGTCTCTCTGTCTCTCTCTCCCCTCCCCGCCCCCCCTCTCTCATCTATATTTCTGTCTATCTATATCATATTTTCTGTACCAGTTCATTTACTCCTTGATAATCTATTGACTCAATATGTTACCTAGAGTGAATGATGTCATGAGCACATAACTACAGCTGTCCCCCCCCCCCCAGACAGGGTCTCTCTGTGTAGCCCTGGCTGTTCTGGAACTCACTCTGTAGACCAGGCTGGTCTCGAACTCAGAAATCTGCCTGTCTCTGCCTCCTAAGTGCTGGGATTAAAGGCGTGCGCCACCACCGCCCGGCTACAGCTGTCTTTTTAATATTCTGATTTTGATTCCTTTTGGAAATAAATCTCCTAGAGTGATCACACAAAGGTTCTACCTCAGATCACTGAAGAACTTCTGAATTATTTTTCTCAGTGGCTGTACTCCTTTACACTTATGCTAATAACGCGCAGGAGTTTGCTTTTCTTTACATATTTCCAACACCGGTCACTTTTCATCTAATTTAAAACTAGTTGCTCTGAGATCAGCCATATATGTTAATCTATGTACAGCATATGACTGGTTTTAGTACAGACAGTGTCATGCTAGTCCATCACCTTTAAACATGAGTCAGTGCTCACCTCACCTGCTGTCTCTCAGCTCTAGTAAAAGCTGATTCTTTCATTGCTATAACGTGATTCATTGTTTTTAAGGGCAAGAAATATTCTATAACATGGATGTTACATTTTATTTAACCATTAATTAGCTTGTAGACAGGTGCTGATTTCGATCATTATAATGGTGCGCACACACACACACACACACACACACACACACACACACGTCTCTGAGTGGGCATGACTCCATCTCTCTGGCTTACATATTTAGAAACGGAATGACTGTGTCCCATGGCAAGTGTTTAATCTTTCAAGAGGCTGTCAGTTTCCATTTGCTTCCTGGTGGCCTGTGTCTCCACCTCCTTGTCTACACTTGCCCATGTTAATGGCTGTGGCCAACCTAGCAGGTGTGGGTGACAGCTCTTGGAGGTGCTAATTTGCATTTCCCAAGTGCTAATTACTACACTGAGCACTGAGCCTTCCCCAAGTATTTAATCTTTCACATTTACAAGTTCAATGGAGAAAAATCTGTTTGGATCCTTTGCCTAAATTCTATCTATTGCAAACTGTGAGGCTTGCAGACACATTTGCCTATTCTGTAACTGTGTTACACTTTCTTAATGCTGATGAAGGCTTTTTGTTCGTTTAATTTGCTTGTACTTTTGGTGTTATATAAGAAATTATACTGGATGCAAATTGAGAGTGAAGTTGAATAACTGCTTCGAGGAAGCAGTTTACGTGCTTGTGTTCATGTGTTCATGTGCTCTTCTGTAGCAAGGTTTATATTTATTTTTCAGCTATGCTTCTTATTGACCTCATAGTGCTACCTTTTGGAAGATGAAGATAAGACAAAAGTAGGATCTAGGTCTTTTAAAATTAATTACTTTTGTGTGTGTGTATAACTCAAGGGAGTAGGTTTTCCCTCCTACTCAGGTCTTCAGGCTTCTACCCCTGAGCTGTCTTACCTCCTCCAAGGAAATCCTCGATTCCACTCCCAGTCAGTGCAGTCAAGTCTCTCAGATGTTCATAACTCACTTCATACCCTTTCCATTTCCTGCTCTGCCTGAGGCAGGGTTCTCCAAATAATTGGAGGCAGCTGTGTAAGAGCCTCTACTTTCCTGCCTTTACTGCAAGCAAAAGCACTGACTGTTTATTGGAGGTGTCCTTCTCTCATGAGGACTCAAGGAACTGCAGACTTGCTATCTCTTAAGCACTCAGCTCTGAGAGAATAAACACATGCTGATGTTCGGCCACACATGCTTTATCTGTCGAGAAATCTGAGCTGTGCTATCTTGATTACTGTGTTATTTAAAAACTTCAAGTAATTTTGTGCAAATATGTTTTTCTCCATATATCTTGGCTTTGGCATTTAATTAAGAAAGGTTATTTTAGGAATTGAAGTCTTAAAATACTTTACCAGAACTTATTTGTAAACAAGGACACACTTGCATCAAAGTATAACAATGAAAAGCCTTGTACGTCCAAGGTTTCACTGGGAGAAATAGTCATTACATGTGGGAAAACATTAGGTATGTTGGCATAAGGCTGAGGCAGGAGAACTGAATTTGTGGCCAGCCTAGAATACACATTGAGCCCCTGCCTCAAAACACTGACTGTGGAGAAACGTGACAGATACTCTTGGTAGTCAGTCTCAACAAGCAAGGCCACCTTAGCAAAGGAAAGGAAGCAGCCGCTGACTCAAGACACTGGTAGTATTTAATTTTAATATGTAATGTAGCTCCCAGGGTACCTGCTAATTTGTACATTCCTAGGAGCATATTTTACAAATATCAATAATGTATTTTCAAGTCTGGTTACACTTACCAGGAAAATGATATAGCATCTATGCACCTCTTCCAACTATGGTTGTTTTTGGTATCTTCTATGAGTCACTTTTGAGAGACTCTAGCAAGCTACACGCAATCTAAATAAAATACTTTTAATAAAATAAACAACTCAGCGCTAAAAGCTTTCTGACTCATAAAGATCTAATACTGTTTTCATTCTAAGGAATGGGTAACTTTAGAGAAAAAAAAATGTTGTTACCACATCAAAACAGTACGGTTTTAAGCTAAAACAACTGTTAGGTAGAGTACTTTTTTTAAAGTCCTATCAAGCTTGTTCTGGCCACCAGAGATCCTTTCCAATGGCTGCATCCATACACCTATAACATGGAGTTCTAAGAAACAGTTGATTTCTCATTAAACTGACAACTCTTGAAAATATGAGCTATATTCCTAACACTAGTAAAAACAAATAATTTTCCCCTATAAACAAACACACAAACAAAACACCAGCATGTCTGACGTAGGGTGAGGAACAAAGGGCCTGATTTCCAAAACATGTCACACCAGTGAACCATGGTTTATATCTCAAGTGCATGAACACCCAAGCACACATTGTACAGTTGTAGATACTCCCAATTCTTCATTTCTGCCTTAAATTTTATCAATAGGCTTCTATTGATCTTTACTGTCAGAATAAGCATAGTACAAGTATAAAGGTGAAGTCTTCACCTACAGATCTTCATTAACCACGCCCATTATGCACTTGTTTTGTAAGCTGGTCTAAGTACTTACAATGCAACTGGTCATTTAAAATACTTGGATTACAAAAGTAGAGAAGAAACCTATCTTCTGATCAGGCAAGGAGAAGCGAGTAATCAGCTTCTATGTGTTTGGTAGATTATGAATGTAAGAAAAAGACAAGGGCAGGGTGAAGGAGATCAGGAGTGCTGAGGCAAGTCATGGAAAGCTTCTCTCAGAAAACATGTGAACATCTGGAAGAGAAAGCTTTTGCAAAGCTCCTGGCAGCAATCAAGCAGGCATGCTTGATCGACAGCAGACAGACCAAGGTAGCAAGAGGAGTGACCTTAGGCATAGGAGAAGGACTAGGCCTGATCTCAGAAGCCTTCACAGCTGCCATCTATGGATCAGCCTTCCACTGTGAGGTAGAGGAGCCACTCAGGAATGCTTTTAGGGAAGGGTGCTGGAATTTTTGGAGGCGGAATCTCCAGGTTTCTTATCAAGTCTTTGTGAGGTTAGCAGGAAAACTGAATGAGACTGGGAATGATCTAATACTGGAAGCCTACCTGCCTGGAACACATGAGGTCTGCCACAAGTCCCTCCCCATTAGTTTTTCCCCTGTGTGTCTTTTGGCTCAGGGTAAGCACTCTCTTAAGGCTGTAAGGATATTTTGTTTTTCCTTACAGTCATGTTTTCCCCACGCACGCACGCACGCGCGCGTGTGTGTGCACACACACACACACACACACATACACAGAGAGAGAGAGAGAGAGAGAGAGAGAGAGCGAGAGAGAGAGAGAGAGAGAGAGAGAGAGGGAGAGGGAGAGGGAGAGGGAGAGGGAGAGGGAGAGGGAGAGGGAGAGGGAGAGGGAGAGGGAGAGAGAGAAGAGAGAGAGAGAGAGAGAGAGAGAGAGAGAGAGAGAGAGAGAGAGAGAGAGCGCTAGCTAGCAAGAGCAAGCGAGCACGCAGTCTGGAGAGCCATCTCAGCAGAACTTGAGCCACTTACAGCTTCCAATTTCGTGTCTTTCTGGGATTCCTGCGTGGGAATGAGTGGGTTTGATTGATATGCCATCTCTTGTCCTTCTGTTTGTCTGTTCTCCGACTACAATGTATTTTTGTTTTATCTTATTTTATTTTGTTATATTAAAAAAACAAACTGATACTGTGTTCTAACAAAGTTAAGAGGAACTGATCTACTTTTAACAGGACCTATCACTTGCTCCTGGATTCCCAGTGCTCTGAAGTGAACTAACGAATGATGGGGTCAATTGAGAGACGCTCCTCAACAAGGATGGTGGCAAGTAACAGAAGGAAACAGAGATGTCTGCTTTATCACCGCCATGTGCATCTGCACAGGCCTAAAATGCAGGCACACATGCAAAGAAAAGAATGTCTATGATGAAACAGTAAAGATTACTCATTAACTCTTGACTCTTGCTTGAATCAACTTATTTTAATATTTAGTAAGGGTGATTAAATGGAAAGTCTACACCAAGCATTTTCTGGATATCACAGAATGACAGCTGTTCGAAAGAAATGCAGATGTGGATCTGAACCACTGGTTGCACCAGCTGAGCTTTCTATGGAAAAATTTATTTTTATTTGAAGGAATGACTATGGAAACTACTGTTATTCTTAATTGGTATTTCACAAACATTTTCTCCCAAATAAACAAAATAAGCCTGCTACTTGAAGGAATATATTCACATATTTCTACACATATTATACATATTATATATATATATATATATATATATATATAATATGTATGTATTATATATGTACACACAAATATATACATGTGCATCCTATACATATGTCACTAGAGATAAAACTCAAGATTTCGGGCAGAAGTTAGCAATTTTTAACATTTGCCAACATGAAGCTGCTGTAAATTCAAACCAACTTCAGATGAGATTAGTGGTGAGATTAACAAATGTGAACTTCAAAGTGATATAGTAACATGTCAGTTTTTGGAAGATCTCTATAACATCAAGTAAATAGTATTTTCAATCAACCAATGTATTATAAAATCCTATATTGGTAACATATCCTCTTATATTCAGGACAAATCAATTAATTGTAATGGTTTCAGAGTCCATAATTTATGTAGCCTTCTGGAAACTATCAATCATGCTGAAAAACTGGATAGGTATATGTTGAACAAGACCAGATCCTTTCTCTCACCTTGTATAAAATTAGCTTCAAATGGATCAAAGTAAGGTTTGAGACTATGAAATTGTTAAGAGGAAAAAAATCAAGGAAATATCAAAAAATCTTTGAAGACATAAAAGCATACACAAGGACTTCTGTAAAAGATTTGTGCCACTTTAGAGATAATGCCAATGGCCTAAGCATAGCACAGAGATAATGCCAATGGCCTAAGCGTAGCACAGAGAACACACTACAAGGCAGCCTCAGGACTGCAGACTTTTTATTACTTTCAATCCAATAGAGAAATAGTATGTAGTCTATATACTTAAAGTTAAAAAATTAAATCATTGATTGGGTAATCAATAACTGGGCTAATAAAATAGGATAGTTCTCAAAAGATGAGACTACTGTCTGTAGGCAGGTGAGGTCAGGTGAAATATAAGGCCTGTGATTGGGCAATGGAAAAAGAAGGTGGGGCTGAAAGGTTTAGAGAGCAAACAGAGAGAGAGAGAGAGCCAAGAACGGGATGGAGAGAAGATGGACCAGATCCCCGTGGACTCAAAGATCCACAGGTAGCTATGGATATTATAGAAGGGTGATGGAGTCATGGAGGGCACATTTGTCCAATTTAGGTGTCAGCTTGTATCAATATCAATTGAGTTTGAGTTCTTTGTATGGGCATTTTGGGGGTTGAGGACTTACTGCTATCAATCTGGCTGTTAAATTACAAGCTACGGACACGAGACCTAGGTCCTCTGCACATATGGTGAGTAGCTTGGTGTTCTTGTGGACATCCTAACAGCAGGTGCAGGGGCTGTCTATGACTCTTATCTATTGTGGGATCCTTTCCCTCCTGCTCAGCTGTCTCCTCTGTCCAGTCTTAATGTGGTGGCATGTGCCTGGAATTATTGTAGCTTATTACGCCCTGTCTGGTTGATATTCAGAGTGGAGGCCTGCTCTACTCTGGAGGATAAGGGAGTCGCTTGGGCAAACAGGGGGATGTTGGTATGCAATAGATGAAAGAAGAATAAAAAGGGTAAAAAGTGAAAAGTTTCAGTACAACAAACAGTTCCTGTTACTCCCAGTATATAACTGTACAACCTATTCAGAATAAAATCACAAGATGTCCGCAGGGCACCTCCTTGTCACACCACTAAGGACTCTCATTAATTCACTGAACTCTGCCATCACAGCTTCCCTGTGCTGCATCCGAAGAACCACACATTCTAATGTCAGCCCTTCTCATCTCACTTCACTTCAACACCTAGTGACATTTCAATGTGTACACTCCATATTTACAAATAAAACCTAAGAGCAAAGAAAGACCCCCTTCCCATATAAGACATAAAGAAACTACAGCTCAATCTAACATTTTAATGTAGAGCATAAATGACATGCTGGAATCATGAAGAGTTCAAGAGCAGGTAAAGATGGGTGTTCACAGTGCTGAGCTCTGCAGCAGCCCGAGGCAGGGAGGTCCCTTAACCAGCATGGCCAACTCAGAGAAGGGAGAGCGCAAGGTGCGAAGGGTAGTGAGACACAGCGGCCGGCTTTACATGCGGTGACTTCCACACATAGATAAGTGAACACTGGAGCATTTTCGAGGACTTTCCAGAGGAGGTGAAGAGGGAGATTAAAAGATGAGATGGGAGAGAGAAGTACAGAAAAAAAGGAAAACTAGGAGGGGGAGGGGAGGGGGAAGAAGAGAGCAGGATGCTTGCAGAGCACACAGAGTAAGGACACACACACACACACACACACACACACACACACACACACACAGAGAGAGAGAGAGAGAGAGAGAGAGAGAGAGAGAGAGAGAGAGAGAGAAGAAAGACAGACATGGAGATAGAATATCAGAAACTTTGCTTTGATAATAGTTAAATATTTTGGCAAATTTTGATTTTGAAATTTCAAACTCAGTTTCTATATCTTTACAATCTGAAACGTTCAAGTCAGAGGCTGATCATGGAATGAAAAGAACTAAGACATAACACATTTAGCACACCTCACACACAGTGAGACTGCACAACAGGTGGCTGACGCCATGAGCCCAGCCACTGCTCAGCTGAAAGACAGGAGCACGAGTGCAGAGCGCCTGGGGCTAGAGCTGTGTCTTCTCCAGAGCATTCCTGGGCACTCCAGGATGTTTTACAACTAGGTTTACAAAATAATTCATAAATAATAAATTTTATCATTTAAAAAAGTACTGGTTGGGGATTTATCTCAGTGGTAGAGTGCGTGCCTAGCAAGCCCAAGGCCCTGGGTTTGGTCCTCAGCTCTGGAAAAAAAACAAAAAACAAAAAATAAAAAAAAAACCTATTAAATTAAAAAAAAAGTACTATTGGCCAGTCTTTAAAGATTGATAGGAGCCACCTAGGCCACAGGCCCTCAAGTAAAGATCATTGAAAGTATGGAAGGAAGCTGAGTAAGTGTAGGCCCTGCTGGCTTTCTTATATAGTTGTATGATCAAGGAGAATTTAGTTATTTCATATGAAACAGCACTGAGAAAGAGACAAAGGCCTAGAAATAAGAAAACTAAAAATGTATAAAACCTTCCATACATTCTCATGGCACTACTGTTAATTTTCTGAAGTGAATTCTTTTATGTAATTTAAGAAAAGCCTATACGTAGGCTTGGAAGAAACAGAGTTATCAGAGAGGAAGCCAAGCAACTCATGAGTTCCAATCTGAATCTGAACTGTCACTTGGTGTAGTGGCTATTCCCGGCTGTCAACTTGACTATATCTGGAATGAACTCTGACCTGGATCTTGGCTTGGAGATCTTGAGGCATAGTGGCTATGAATCCCAGATTAAGAAAGAGCTGAGTTCAAGGTCATCTAGGGCAAAGCAAGTCCCAGATCCAAGCCCGGTGGCACACACCTTTAATCTGGGCCACATCTTCTGCTGGAGACCTACAGAAGGACACTGGAAGGAGGAAGACTCTCCTTCGCCTACTTGCCCTGTGGGACTGAGCAAATGCTGGCTCCTTGGACTTCCATCCACAGCTGCTGCTGACCCTTGTGGGGAGCTGAACTACAGACTAAGTCATCAACAGATTGCCTTAATATATAGAGACTACCCATAAATACTGTGACTCTAGAGAACCCCGACTCATACACTTGGCTATCACTGTTTTTGCTCACAGGGATGACAGCAAATTAGTCATAATCTATTTTTCTTGGGATTTTCTCTTTATATAAAATACATAAAAATATTTTTACAATACAAAAACATGGTGCTAAAAACAAATCACTGGGAAATCTGAAAATTACAGATGAAAGAATCAATTATTAAAGTGACAGAATTTAGGGTTGGGGAGAAAACATGTAAGTATTGATAGGAAAAAAGATAAATTATAGTGAACATCAGTGTGCTGAGCACAGAGAGGGAGGACATCAGTGTGCTGAGTACGGAGAGGACATCAGTGTGCCGAGCACGGAGAGGGGTGACATCAGTGTGCCGAGCACGGAGAGGGGGGACATCAGTGTGCCGAGCACGGAGAGGGGGGACATCAGTGTGCCAAGCACGGAGAGGGAGGATATCAGTGTGCTGAGCATGGAGAGGACATCAGTGTGCTGAGCACGGAGAGGACATCAGTGTGCTGAGCACGGAGAGGGAGGACATCAGTGTGTTGAGCACGGATTGGTAGCAGAAGCAAAGGAAAGTATGATAGTAATCTGTTTTAAGATGTGGCCTTATCATGCTTTAGTAGACAGCTGAGTATTACTTGATGTAGTTTTTTTTTTTTTTATGTTAGGTAATTGTAGAGACTAAAAGCAATAAGAGGACAAAGCCTAGGGAACTAAAACACCACTTCAGGTGTAAACAGCCATCCCTTTAGAAACAGTAACGGAGTCTAGACTAAATACTATATGTATGTGTGATGGCTAAGTCAAAAAAAGTTTTTCTTTTTACAAGTATAACCTTTTTTTTTTTTCTCAAAAAATAGTAAGAGGCACTAAACACACACGAGACAGTCTAGCACGCGCAACTGTACAGGAGCAATGGGAACTGTACAGAGCTAAGGAAGCAGCTAAACCAAAGTGGTCCCGTGGGGGAACGCAAAGGAGGCGAAGGAAGCATGCTCGGCTGGCGCGAGTCGCCCTGTCCTCTCCAGGACACACCCACAACACATTCACAGTGCTTCTGGTTTTTCTTCTAAAAGCATGGTTTACACTTTGTTACAAAAGCTTTATTCTCTCTAAAGCAGTGATTTGAAATGAGCATGTGTTACTCCTAACACCACCTCTTCGAGGAGGCTTAATGAGAAGATTACTTGCTATTAAGGACTAACAATCATTACTGACGCCAAATGAACATAACCCAGGGCATGCCAGCCCCCTTTCTCTTCTATTTAGTTTACTTTTAAAAGCCTGATCATAGTATAAGAAAACAAGATAGATTCATTGTAGCACTGAAACAAGATGTAGTGCTAATGCTTCAGTTCCCAGTTAAAAGTCCTTACACCACAATAGGAGAATAAACCAGGGCACTTAGGCTTGAAGGCCACATGCTTCCAGATGATTCCTATAGGTCTAGCCTGGGCTTAAGTTGTGAAGCACATCCATATTCTATGCTCACAGCACTACAGCCTGTGAAGCAGGTCAGTGCTTCACAACATGTACTGAGCCTGTTCCCGATGAGTGTTAGATACCAATCTTTAAATTCTTGGGAGCTGTATGCTGCGCCTTGTATTTTCCAGTTCTAGAAACAGAGAGAGGAATTTCCATGAATTGCAGAATCCAGTTGTAAGTTTATAGAGTGTCATCCACTGCACACTCAGAACCATCCTGGGGTCATCAACTTAGCTTCAGAATACTGTTCACTTTATATCATTGAAACCCAGATACAGGGGTCTCAACAATATACATTCTTTTCCTCACTTATTGTTAAGTGCTATTGGGTGCAGCAGAGTTGTCATTTATATCTCAGGACTGTGTGACTTCTGGTATCACATGGTCACAGTGTGGCCAATTAATTACCCGCATTGTATAACTGCACAGAGGAGGACAATGATGACAAAGTGTTTCTAGACATCTGCAGACCATTTGTCCTTCACCGTATGTGTACAGCCTGTATGAAGGAAGTCAGGTGATGCCACCCAGCACTCCCACTGCCCCCACCTCTGCTTTGCAAAAATCTGTGCATTCCCACCGTCTTTTCTCCTTTTAAAACAGACCAGTTCTCTGCACATGACAGTGAGGAAGGGTAAGAAGAGAGTGTGGGCCATATAAGCTTCAGCAGTACCATGAGGGCATGGCCCATAGGAAGGGGCCATCTTGGGATGTCTTCATATGAAATGTGGCTTTTTCCAGGTCCTGAAACCACATCAACCAATGGCTGAGTCTGGAAGATGAAGTAGAGTATGGCTACACTGTAATAGGAGACTCGACATCACATGGTCCAGGGGGAGTGACTTTACCACCAGGGACAATGGCTATTTCGCTGTGCACTCTTGTAATCTTGGAACTTGGGAGGCTGAAGGATGGGAATACCCATACCTTTGAGAGTTAGCCTGGGCTACACAGTAATACTAGTAGTCAGCCAGTCCAATATGGCAAGACTTGTCTGTAAATTTAAGGCCTATCACCAAATTAAGAGTGGTACAAACGACAGAAGACTGTTGGTTATCTATATGGATTTATCCCAGATCTCTTTATTTCTAAGTATTTCTCAACATAGACTGTGGCAGCACAGTGCCAGCTGGAGATGGACAGAATGACTACACTTCTCTGCTTTCCTTTGCACAATGAAGGGAACACATACTAAGTTTTGTCTAATGGGATGGATAGCTATGTGCATCACTTCCTAATTAATTTTTTCTCCTTGATCTGCTGACTAGAACTTGTTCAATTCATGGAGACACCTTAAAATGACAAAGAGAAGGAGACTTGCTTTCTAGCTACAGAGTTGCCATCCCAATGTTAGAGCAGTGACCTAAAGACTGGTATGTAAAAGAGAAGCGTCATCTTGGGCGTTGGTGACACAGTGCTGGACCAGACAGTCACTGAATTATTCTGACCCTTGTGTACACCTCATATCGCAGTGGCTTTCTAGCTGCTTGTACCTGTTCCTGTTCAGAAGGCTAGTGATTAGCTGTATTTTACATTCCAGCTTGAGAACACAGTAACCTAAAATAGAAGCAATACTTAAAATTATGACGTGTGGAAATAGTGTACATACATACGGAGAAATATGTATCCCACATTTTGCTTTCTCCAACCCACCATGGAACAAGCCTTGCTCCCAGCTGGATGTCTCCCAGTCTCCGCTTGCTTTTGACAGCCCACTAAATTCAGTTAGTGAGACCTATACATGCACAGGGAGTCAAAATTTTATTTGATTGATTGGTTGATTTTATTCATTTATTTTTTTAAGGCCATTGTTTGTAACCTAAGACCAGAATTTTGCACTGAAGTTCTTATGGTCATAGCAGGCTCTACAACTAGTACTGAAATAAGATAATGTAATGGTAGATTCTTTTTGCTTTTGAACTATTTCTTATAATGTCCTATATACTGATAGGCTTAGCAACTTCACAATAATTATTAGGTTCCTTTTATTGTGATATAAAGATGATCTGATTTACTTCTTAAAATATCTGCATGAATTAAAAATTTAACTTTATTTACATTATTATACTGACTTCCACAAATTTACTATAGATGTATTTAGTCAATCTTCCTTACTTATTGATTGTATATTATTTTATTATTGATAGTAACGTTCATATAATTGGATCTTAATGTCAACAAGACCATTTTTCAAGAAGGTAAAAAACCTTTGAAAAGTAAAGCAGTTGTGTCAATCAGTGTCGCAGACAAGCTAATTACTAGGGAAGAAATCCAGGCTAGGTAGTACAACATTATTTGGGAGAGAAAACAGAATTGTACCTTTGGCTTCACTAGTCAGGCATGAGGGAGCTGGGACCTGAGAACCTAACTAGAATGCCAACTGTAGAAGTACCATACAGCCCCGTGTTCCCATGCAGAGGTGAAGACAGCAGAGGATGGTGGACTGTGGCAGTGAGCTAGGTGACTAAGGACATTCTCTTGCAAGGGTTACTGAAACTGACTGCAGATGCTACAAAGTGTTATTAACAGACATGTTCAGATATGTAGGCCATTTATGGAATCAAAAGAATTTATATAAATCTTTCACTTGTTTGGTTAGAGCCACACCAAGATACTTTATATTGTTAGTGGTTATTGTGAAGGTTGTCATTTCCCTAATTTCTTTCTCGGCCTGCTTATCCTTTGCGTATAGGAAGGCTACTGATTTGCTTGAGTTGACTTTATAACCAGCCACTTTGCTAAAGTTGTTTATCAGCTGTAGGAGTTCTCTGGTGGAGTTTTTTGAGTCACTTAAGTATACTATCATATCATCTGCGAATAGTGATAGTTTGACTTCTTCCTTTCCAATTTGTATCCCTTTGACTTTCTTATGTTGTTGAATTGCTCTAGCTAGTACCTCAAGTACTATATTGAGGAGATATGGTGAGAGGGGGCAGCCTTGTCTAGTCCCTGATTTCAGTGGGATTGCTTCAAGTTTCTCTCCATTTACTTTGATGTTGGCTATCGGTCTGCTGTAAATTGCTTTTATTATGTTTAGATATGGGCCTTGAATTCCTGTTCTTTCCAAGACTTTTAGCATGAAAGGATGCTAAACTTTGTCAAATGCTTTTTCAGTATCCAATGAGATGACCATGTGGTTTTTTTCTTTGAGTTTGTTTATGTAGTGGATTATGTTGATGGATTTCCGTATATTGAACCATCCCTGCATCCCTGGGATGAAGCCAACTTGATCATTGTGAATGATTGTTTTGATGTGTTCTTGGATTTGGTTGGCAAGTATTTTATTTAGTATTTTTGCATCAATATTCATAAGGGAGATTGGCCTGTAGTTCTCTTAGTTGGATCTTTCTGTGGTTTTGGTATCAGGGTAATTGTGGCTTCATAGAATGAGTTGGGTAGTGTTCCTTCTGTTTCTATTTTGTGGAATAGTTTGAAGAGTATTGGTACTAGTACTTCTTTGAAGGTCTGATAGAATTCTGCACTAAAACCATCTGGTCCTGTACTTTTTTTGGTTGGAAGACTTTCTATGACCCTTCTATTTCTTTGGGGGTTATGGGTCTGTTTAGATGATCTATTTGATCCTGATTTAATTTTGGTATTTGGTATCTGTCTAGGAAATTGTCCATTTCCTCCAGATTCTCCAGTTGTGTTGAGAATAGGCTTTTGTAGTAGGATCTGATGATTTTTTTTGAATTTCCTCAGTTTCTGTTGTTATATCCCCCCTTTCATTTCTAATTTTGCTAATTTGAGTACTGTCTCTGTGCCCTTTGGAAAGTCTGGCTAGGGGTTTATCTATCTTGTTGATTTTCTCAAAGAACCAGCTCCTGGTTTTGTTGATCCTTTGTATGGTTCTCTTTGTTTCAACTTGATTGATTTCAGCCCTGAGTTTGATGATTTCCTGTCTTCTACTACTCCTGGGTGAAAGAGCTTCTTTTTGTTCTAGGGCTTTCAGGTGCGCCATTAATTTGCTAGTGTATGCTCTCTCCTGTTTCTTTTTGGAGACACTCAGGGCTATGAGTTTTCCTCTTAGCACTGCTTTCATTGTGTCCCATAGATTTGGGTATGTTGTACCTTTATTTTCATTAAATTCTAAAAAGTCTTTGATTTCTTTCTTTATTTCTTCCTTGACTAAGGTATCATTGAGTAGAATATTGTTCAGCCTCCATGTGTATGAGGATTTTCTGTTGTTTTTGTTGCTATTGAAGAACACTCTTACTCCATGGTGATCCAATAGGAGGCATGGGATTAGTTCGATCTTTTTATATTTGTTGAGGTCTGTCTTGTGACCAATTAGATGGTCAATTTTGGAGAAGGTACCATGAGGCGCTGAGAAAAAGGTATAGTCTTTTGCTTTAGGATTGAAGAAGACCTCAGAAAATGGAAAAATCTTCCATCCTCGTGGGTTGGCAGGATTAATATAGTTAAAATGGCAATCTTGCCAAAAGCAATATACAGATTCAACGCAATCCCCATCAAAATTCCAACTCAGTTCTTCACAGAGTTAGAAAGAGCAATTCTCAAATTCATCTGGAATAACAAAAAACCCAGGATAGCTAAAACTATCATCAACAGTAAACGAACTTCTGGGGGAATCAATATCCCGGACCTCAAGCAATACTACAGAGCAGTACTGTTAAAAACTGCATGGTATTGGTACAGTGACAGGGAAGTGGATCAATGGAATAGGATCGAAGACCCAGAATTGAACCCACACATCTATGGCTAATTGATCTTCGATAAAGGAGCTGAAAACATCCAGTGGAAAAAAGATAGCCTTTTCAACAAATGGTGCTGGCTCAACTGGAGGTCAACATGCAGAAGAATGAGAATTGATCCACTCTTCTCTCCTTGCACTAAGCTCAACTCCAAGTGGATCAAGGACCTCCACATAAAACCAGACACACTAAAACTAATAGAAAAGGAACTGCGGAAGACCCTTGAGGACATTGGCTTAGGGGGAAATTTCCTGAACAGAACACCAATCGCTTATGCTCTAAGATCAAGAATAGAAAAACGGGACCTCATAAAATTACAAAGTTTCTGTAAGGCAAAAGACACTGCCAAAAGGACAAATCGGCAACCAGCAAATTTGGAAAAGATCTTCACCAACCCCACATCCGACAGAGGGCTAATATCCAATGTATACAAAGAACTCAAGAAGGTAGACCCCAGAAAACCAAATAACCCTATCCAAAAATGGGGTACAGAGCTAAACAAAGACTTTTCACCTGAAGAAATTCGGATGGCTGAGAAACACCTTAAAAGATGTTCAACATCATTAGTCATTAGAGAAATGCAAATCAAAACAACCCTGAGATTTCACCTCACACCAGTCAGAATGGCTAGGATTAAAAACTCAGAAGACATCAGGTGTTGGCGAGGATGTGGAGAAAGAGGAACACTCCTCCACTGCTGGTGGGACTGCAAGCTGGTACAACCACTCTGGAAATCAGTATGGCGGTTCCTCAGAAAACTGGACATGATACTTCCGGAAGATCCAGCCATACCACTCCTGGGAATATACCCAGAAGATTCCCCAGCATCCAATAAGGATACATGCTCCACTATGTTCATAGCAGCCTTATTTATAATAGCCAGAAGCTGGAAAGAACCCAGATGTCCCTCAACGGAGGAATGGATACAAAAAATGTGGTATATATACACAATGGAATACTATTCAGCCATTAGAAACAATGAATTCATGAAATTCTTAGAGAAATGGATGAAGCTGGAGATCATCATCCTAAGTGAGGTGACTCAGACTCAAAAGAATACCCATGGCATGCAGTCACTGATAAGTGGATATTAGCCTAGAATCTTGGGACACCAAAGACACAATTCACATACCAAATGATGTCTGACAAGAAGAAAGGAATGGACACTAGTGCTGGAAAGGCTCAAAGCATCAGTGTAGGGGAATACCAGAACAGGGAAGTGGGAAGGGGCGGATGAGGGAGCGGGGGGGGGTAGGGGGGTAGGGCATGTGGGACCTTAGGGGGGTGAGGAAACAAAAAAAAAGGGAAATGAAATGTAAATATAGAATATATCCAATAAAAAAATTTTTTTTGAAAAAAAAAATAGAATTATTGTTACAGCATTAAAACAACAACAACAAAAAAAGAATTTATAGTATAGAAGGCGATATGTGTAATATTTACTTTTCCTAACTGCCCTCTAAGACTGTCATGTATAAACAAGAAAATATTACTTAAAAATGTCTCAATCTCACTTGGGAGTAAGAAGAAAACAATCATAAGACGGGGAGGGAGGGAGGGAAAGGGGACAGGGAAGGGAAGAGGGGAACATGATCAGGTACTGGGTGGGAGAACAGGACTGAAGCCCTTAGGGCCAGCAGATAGAATGGAAACAAGCAACCTCCAGAAGTAGGAAGTGAGAGGACCCTCCAGAATGTACCAGAGACCTGGGAGATGAGACTCTCAGGACTCAAAAGGACCCTAGATGAAATGTCCTATAGTGGGGAGAGGAAACTTGTAGAGCCTACCTCCAGCACAAAGACAGGTCATCAAGTGAGGGAGGGGGTTGCCATCCCATAGTCAAAACTCTGACCCATAATGGACCTGTCTGAAAGAACTGCAGGGACAAAAATGGAGAGGAGCCTGAGGAAAAGAAGGTCCAGTGACAGGCCCAAAGTGGGATCCAGCTCAAGGGGAGGCCCCAAGGCCTGACACTGTTACTGAGGCTAAGGTGTGTTTACAAAAAGAGGCCTATCATGATGACCCTCTGAAATACCCATCAAGCAGCTGAAAGAGTCAGATGAAGATATTTACACCCAACCAATGGACAGAAGCTGCTGACCCTGTTGTTGAATTAAGAGCTGGAAGAACCTGAGGGGGAGGGTGACCTTGTAGGAGGACCAGCAGCCACAACTAACCTCGACCCCTGATATTGCTCAATCACTGGGCCACCAACAAGGCAGCACACACCAGCTGATATGAGGCCCCCAACACATATACAGCAGAGGGCTGCTGGGTCTGGACTCAGTGAGGGAAGATGTACCTAACCTTCAAGAGACTGGAGGCCCCAGGGAGTGGGGAGGTCTGATGGGGTGGGGGAGAGGAGGAAGGGAAAGGAGGTATGGGATGTGGAACAGTCAGAAGGTAGACCAGGAGGGGGATAAAATCTAGACTGTAAAAAAAGATTAAATAACAACGACAATAACAACAACAAAAAGAATAAACACTAATAGCGGAGCGGTGGCGGTGCACGCTTTTAATCCCAGCACTTGGGAGGCAGAGGCAGGCGGATTTCTGAGTTCGAGGCCAGCCTGGTCTACAAAGTGAGTTCCAGGACAGCTGGAGCTACACAGAGAAACCCTGTCTCGGAAAAAAAAAAAAAAACCAAAAACCAAAAACCAAAAACCAAAAAAAAAAAAAGAATAAACACTAATGATTTCACCAATGTGGTGAAAATTTAAATCCACAGTTAATAATAATTGCAAATAAGTTGACTAATAAAAAAGAAAAATAATAAACAGCATATTCTGGGAGTCACAAATCAGTAGCCATGTTGAGAGGGACAGTGAAAAATCAGAGTGCAAATCGATTTTTCTAGAGACAGGCCTCATTCCACCACATACCTACATGGAGGCCACAGGTCAACTTCAGGCATCTTTCTTGTCTGTATCATTAATTTATTACTAATATGAAATAATAGTTGTTTAATAGTTGTGGTCAGGATACACATTTAAACAAACATATCTTTGCCTCTACTTCTCCATTAAAAAGCAGGTTCAAATTAGGGATTAAGAAAAATACTGAGCCGGGCGTGGTGGCGCACGCCTGTAATCCCAACACTTGGGAAGCAGAGGCAGGCGGATTTCTGAGTTTGAGGCCAACCTGGTCTACAGAGTGAGTTCCAGGACAGCCAAAACTACACAGAAAAACCCTGTCTCAAAAAACAAAAACAAACAAACAAACAAACAAAAAAACCAAAAAAAATGTATTGTAAGATATAAGATCAATTAGCCTTTCAAACTATAGCTTGAATCATTAGAGTATTAACTAAAGTATCTTTATACCCATGACAATTCTAATGTGCTTTATGGTACTAACTCATGATTGGAATCTATCCAAAATGAATGTTCACACAAATACCTCCTTAGGGATAGGGGTGACACCAAATGATGCTTTGTAACTAATGCCACAGTATAACACTCACCATTTTTAGAGAATCATGGAGCTTGTACTTCCAAATGACCACTGAGAAGGAACAAACAGCTGCACAAGCACCTTAAAAACAGCTGTCAATGCCTTCTACTTTCTGAGCACGTGAGGAACGCTCTAGTTATTGTCACAGTGGTTTTGAATTCTAGGTGTCCCTTTATCTTCTAACATCTGAACTTACTAAGCGGCAAACCAAGCAGGTAGATAAATAATTAACACTGTTGTTAGGTTGTATGAATTTTTTGTGAGTTTGTTTTCTTTGATTTAAGGAGTCAACAACAACAAAAATAGATATAAGTAACATGGAAATATAAAATTCTCTTGTCCATCCTTACTTGCTTCAGGACCATCACAAAAATGCATAAGGAATATTTTTAATTTGCTCATTTTCATGTCAAATAATCATATTTTATGAATTTTCTTAAATATACTGGAAAACATTTGGGATACTAGATAAATTTATAGTAATTTTAAAGTCATTACTGAATGAACAAATTAAGGGAGGTAAAAGATGATCAGGGTAGAGACATTACAACTTTTCACAGTGAACTTAGTTTTGTTTGTTTTGTGTTTTTAAATGAAGTCCATTTGGAGAGTACAGTCAGCGTATGATTTCTGACAGGCAGGATGGGAGCTGATGTGAGCGGTTGCCATTCAACTCTGAGACTCCTCACTCTGCAGCTCTGGGTCTATCTCAGGCAGACTGGCTCCCTGTACAACCCCAAAGTCTCGCCTATCCAATGGGCACAGTGCCCACAGGTTCCTCACAGTCACCACAATGTGCCTGAAGTCCTGTGAGTAGATACACATAGAAAGGGTGGCCATAGTGCTATTCCTTATTTACCAACTTGCATTCTGTGTCACTCACTGGAAGAAAAGCAATACCTCTTCCACATACAAACAGTTTTTCACAGAAAACTCATCTTCCTGTAAGATTTGACTAAAGAAGTATGGGAACAAAAAGTAGAGAAAAGCTTTCTGGGGTAAATCTAACAAGCACACTCTAGCTCTGCTGTGCGCATCTGATTCTACGTAAGGCATCTTGAACCTTCCAACAAGTCAACCTCAGAACAAAACTGAAATTCTAAGCAGGCATTCAACCCTGACACCAAACACAGTGAATCCTTTCAGTGTTGTTCCTTGAGGACGCCACTAAGGAATGCTTACAAAGCTAGAGGCCCGACCCCGGGATGTGACTAGGTAATTAACAATGACACCAGGTTCTCACAGCACACTTTAGAAACAAAATCTTATTCCTAACAAAACATTCTCTTAAGTCAGTCTACAGTGATGTATTGAAATTACATGATAAGAGGAAAAGACACTATACAAATTAAAAACATATGACATCAATCTAAAATAATTTATGGACATATTTTGGAAAAAATTAATGCAGGCTAGTTAACAGAAAAGCATTTAGTTGAGTTTTCCTTTGTAAAGTTGGTAAAAATGCAATTAAGAATAGATATCAGGCCGGGCGGTGGTGGCACACGCCTGTAATCTCAGCACTTGGGAGGCAGAGGCAGGTGGATTTCTGAGTTTGAGGCCAGCCTGGTCTACAGAGTGAGTTCCAGGACAGCCAGGACTACACAGAGAAACCCTGTCTCAAAAAACAAAACAAAACAAAACAAAAAAAAAAAAAGACATCAGGTAATAGTTACCTCTGTGGCTTTGGTTGATGGCTCCGATCCAGTCATATTTGCTACTATTAGCTGATGTAAGAGTTGGACCTGAGCCACACTGAGGAAGAAGTCCAGGTTTGTGGTTATGTTCACTTCCAAGGAATGGCCACACACTAAAATCTCCTAAAGAGGGGATGGGGGAATAGGATTAATAGAAAATTTGAAACCAATAGTCCTCAAATAGTGCATCATTGTTATTGGCTGCTTACTACTTTCTAACTCTCTAGGAACTCAAGTACACATATTAATGAGAAAAGCAAAACTCACAAGCACAGCTGCAAACAGTTCAGTGGTGAACTCTGTACTAGATTGTGTGGAAGACAGGTGTCAAGGAACAATAGGAAAGTTTCCCCTTTTTAGATCCATTTGTTTTTATTTTCATACTCTGAACTACTGTCATTGTTTTATATGTAATTAATGGTGCAATTTTGCAGGAAATGTACTAACAGCTACTGAGAATTTCTTATACAACAGGCCCTACTGCAGAGTTCTGGGATGCCATCAGGAACACCTCCCCCTCCAAGATTACAGTGGCCTTCCAGGCCAACATCTCTTGGAGCAGACAGATGAAAATAAGATACTAGAGGTAGGCAGTTAAAATTAGAAACACTATAGTATAAACATTAGCCAAAGACTACAATAAATGATTTATAACAAAGTAACAGGCTGAAACGAAAGCTATTAACACGACTTTCTCTACTTTTGCTGCCAGAACCTTGGCAGGAAGAGGCAGGTGTCTGCCACTTAATGGGAGCTGTTCTTCAAAACTGTGTCACTTGAACATTTATCATTAGAAACCACTCAGTGGAGGTAAACAAAAGACAAAACAACACAAAAGCTTAAGTTAATGAGCACAAACCCTGCCTCCTGTGGACGGTGTTCAAATGCCTGCAAATGCCTCATTATGTAGATCATAAAAGAATAGACTTAAGGATACTGTAGCTGGCCCAAGTACACTAGACAGTTTAGAGCTGCTCTTAACAAAGCCATAAAGAACAGCATGTTTGGCATGATTATTTTCCTTAAAAAATTTCTGTCACAAATTTCCTGTATTTGTTTATTATATTTATTTTATTTCCCTAGTCATGATGAAAAAGAAGACAATGATTTAGAATATTTTTTTAAATTGTCTTCTCATTATAACATGACTTAAAGTTATAACAATTTCTATAAAATGATAGTTGTATTAGTACATATGTCCTATAATTAGAGGATGAGCAATCCTCATCTCCTGCTGAACAGCACGGAATGCAGTGGCAGACTAAGTGGCTTAACCACACAGTGACAAGGGCACACTACACCCCCTCCTCCTGTAATGACTTGCTTGACGGTTTCCCTGTCTACAGCAGTGTGGAGGGGAACTGGGCACTTTGTCCACACAACTGAGAAGAGCACAAGGCAGCCAGCCAATAGGAGGGAGGCAGTGAGCTGGAGGCTTCCTGGCCTGGTCACCTGGAAACAGGAATTGTTACTAAGGCCTTCAAATCAAATTAGCAGTTAATTAAGCTGGGATAGAATTATGTTAGCATTTGACATATTTTTATTTTCATTTCATAATTTTGTGATGGCAAGTTCTTAAGAATATAAGAAAGGAATATTTCTACACAAAACGTTCTTAGTTTAAAGAGATTTTGTGGGGTTTTTTGTTTGTTTTCTTTTGTTTCTTCTTGTTGTTGGTATTTTATTTTTTGGTGGTTTTGGTGGTCAAGTTTATAGGTTCACATGTAGCAGGCAAGTATGCTATGTGGGTGCTACATGGCTAGACCCAATATTTAAAAAAAAGAAAAAAAATATATATTTAATGTGTTCAAGTGTGTGAATCTTGGCTCATTTTCAGTTTGGGTGTGTACCCCATTAGGTGTTGTGTAAAGTCTATACCAGTTGTGTTACTAAGAATCTGGCTATAAGACTTAGTCTTTACACAACTTTTAGGGTTATAAAGAAACCAAACTAGCTCCTTCTCTAAGTCCTCTTCTATCCCATAGGAACTTAGTCTCTTGGTGAAGACCCAGGGTCTCTTAGTTCTTCCCTGATGCCCTTTCTCAGCCTTTCTTTCCAGACCATCTCCATTCTTTGGTGACTCCCCACGTGACTCCTGTGTACTCAGCAGCTGCACTATCTTGTGAGTACACAGGCCACAGGACCCTTCTACCCTCACTGAGGCTTCTTTAAGAAGACAGCAATCAACACAAAACTTCACAACTAGACAATGTATAGTGAGTAAAAGACCTTAGCAAGCTCATCCCCAAATGGGATGTCTTCATCAAACCCCTCTCCAGCTAAAGGTTCTGGGATCTCTGAGGAAGAGGAGGTGGAAGACAGCAATGAGACAGCACCTTCCAACACAGCAGGACTGACACACAAGACATAGAGCTTATGACCACAGCCACAAGACGGAACAGGGAAGTGGACACAAAGGCTTGTCCTTAATTCCAAAAGCTATTTTCAGGTGATTCCTGTAGGGAAAGAAAAGATGAATTTTTTTCCAATGGAGTGTCAGCGGACACAGGAATCAGTCTAGGCTGAGCCCTATGCCTAAGGGTAGCTGTCCCTCCCCCAAAGAGACTTCATGGTTCATGTTTTCTGAGTGTACTTTCATGATGTTTTAAGTTTTTGTTTTCTTTTTTTCCTTTCTCCTTCCTTCCTTCTTTTGTTGTTATTTTGTTTTTGAGACAAGTCCCTTTATGTAGCCCTGACTGTCCTGAAACTCACTCTGTAGACCAAGCTGGCCTCAAATTCAGAGATCCACCCATCTCTGCCTCCTAAGTGCTGGGACTAACGGTGTGTGTGTGTGTGTGTGTGTGTGTGTGTGTGTGTGTGTGTGTGTGAGAGAGAGAGAGAGAGAGAGAGAGACAGAGACAGAGACAGAGAGACAGAGACAGAGACAGAGAGAGGGGGAAGGGAGGAAAACATGAACATGAAGCTGGATGAACAGAAGAATCAGGAATGAGTTGGGGAAGAACAAAAAAAGGAACATGATTAAAATATACTGTATGAGAAACTTTTAAATAAAAAATTAATTAAAAAAGAAACTAAAGAAGGCCTAACTTTTGCTATACTAATATTACAAACCTCAAATGAGAGTATACAAAAACTATTTATTAAAAATTTAGAGAAGGAATATAAGTTTTCTATTGTTTTAAATTAATACAAAGTATCGTTTTCACTTAACAATGGGTCATAAGCTAACAGATGCACAATGAGCTGAAAATACTCAGAACTCAATTAAAATGCTTATTTAGCAAACACAAATGCTATAAAATGGATCTTTCAGAGTAGTTGGCTAATGGGAGCTGTGTCTCAGCTGCCTCACCTGTAACGTTCAGTTCCTAAGAGTCACCCGATAGGGTGACTAGGAGCAGTAGAGGACTCAGCATTTCTAGTCTTGATGGTGACTGTCATCATGAATGAACTAATATGAAATAGTATAGGATGAAGCAGTTAAACTGAAACATACAGACAAGAGTCACCCCAGTACTCAGACTAAATGCACTTTATATTCTTCTGTTCTAACCTCCATATGCAGACTTTCTTGGGAGATTATTTTGGTGAAAATGATAGCAGGTGCTCCAGTTATTCGTACAGAAAAATCTGTCAAGATGGGTGTTAAAATTGCTCTCCTTTCTTGATGACGCTGGATGCTAAAAAGATAACAAAAACAATTGTAATTCATTAAAAAATGAAAACAGGAAAATATTATTCACTTGCTGTTTTTCAAGGATAACTTTACTTTTGTTCAAGTCTGCACAAACATGCATAGCAAAGTCTCACCATTGTTGTGAGAGTGTCTATTTGGTTTTTACAGTCAGCTTCTTTGGTTCTGTAAGGTCTCAAAAAACTGCCAGAGAAAAGAACCTCTGAGAAATTCAAATGAACTTAAGCAATTTCCTAGCAATATCATCCTAGGTCTTACTACGTTTTCTGTTTATAACTCTATTTGTTCTTCCACAGTTTCCTATTTCTTTTGTTACTGTCAATGATCTTTCTATTTTTGGAATAATTTTAATTTCCTATTTTTAATACATTGTATGTTCCATTTGACAAAGACCATCTCCCCTTGCCCCTTGCTCCCAACAGAATTCTCCCAAGTCTCCATATGTAGGTCTGGCTTGCTTGGAATTTCCCTTATAAGATAAGCCTGACAGTGAACTTGCAGTGATCCCCCTGCCTCTGCCTCTGCTCCCAAGTACTGGGATTATAGATATGAGACATGGTGCTCAGCTCTTAAACTCTTTTTACTTTAAGCTCTAAGATCCAATTCAGTTTATGAATAATAATCTGATATTAAAGCCTTCTTTGTCTATTAACTAGTTTTTGTATGTGAAAGCGAAGGCTTCCCCAAACAGGCTTGTAAACTGGAAAGCTCCTTCTCAGCTTACGACGGGAATGAGGACCCAGAGCTCAGGGACTGGGCTGCACACTCAGGGAATCAACACCTGCAGAGCGTGGCCTGCAGCACGTCCTCCCCATCATAGCTGGTCTCCTTTCCTTCTACTTTACACATTTCCAGCTTGGCTCAGTAATCTCTGCGTGACACCCACATTTGCTAGTAATTCAAAGGAAGTGCTCTCTGCATGGCAGAGGGTGAAACTAACACCACCACAACTTCTGGCACACATATTCCAAGCGACTCTGCAGATTTAGTTTTCATTTTATGAAATAATACATCAGTATGTTTATGTTAGACTAGAAGCCACACCTATAAATTTCCTTTAAAATTAATTTAATATTCTCTATAAATATAACTTGATTAGTCCCTTATGATAAAATGATAAATTTGAAGGCAGAAAATTGGCATAACTTGTATCGCATGTGGAAATGTAGATAAAGTACAACTCTTTATAGATCTTAAAAAACAAACAAACAAACAAACAAACAAACAAACAAAAAACCCAAAGTATTCAGGACAGCCCAGAGAGCACTAATGTCTTCTGTTAAATTTCCAGGGGGCAGTGCTTTATATGGTATGTGCCAAAAAAGCAAACTGGATCATCTGGTTCTGTGACACATAAGTATTGGATTTCAAGAGAGTCAATTTTAAAGAATTAGGAGATCTGGTAAGTAGAGAGCACAGAAAGAAGCATTAAAATCTGTAACTACAGAGGAGAGGTTTAGATCCTAAGAGACACCATAATTACAGTCTAATCGCTCAAATTCCATAAAATGACCAATGTGAGAAACACGAAACGCGATGCCCTCTGGAGAGGACTGCTGAAGCAAGGCGCATTACAGAGACCTCAAATGGAAGCGATGGCAGCAAACCAAGAGGCTACAAACACTGAAGCACTGTGGGAAAGAGAAGGTACTTGTCCCTATCATTTATTTTTTCCTCACTTATGTGATGAATTAAATCAGTGACATTAAATAGAAAAGCCCAATTACCACAGCAGGGAAAAGGAAATCTCATCAAAACAACAGCCATCTTTCTGATACACTGTGAAAGCTTTTCTTCTGAGCTATCACTGACAATCATTTGAAGTAATGATAAACTTTTAAAAAAACAATTTAAAATTTTATAAATCAATCATTGTCAAAGATGAGTCACAGGAGGGAAAAAGAAATGCTGAAGGAACAGTGGTTCCTACCAAGCTCGTCAGTACTGTGGCTGGTAATGTACAGTGTTCAAGACTACAAAGGAACCAAAACCCCAAGTATCAGCAGAGGTTGGTCACAGACATTGGGGCCAGCAGCAGTGGACTGCTGACTGAAACCTGGGCCCCAAGGCTATGAAATCACAGCCCATCTAAAGGGGAACAGGAACTGCCTAGCTTTGCAAGAGCATGATGAAAATGGCAGAGATCTCCCTAGAAAATATAAAATAGGATTTATCCTCTTTATGTGTGCCTAATTTATATTAGCTTAGAGATCCAGGAATAAACATTTTGAGTTATTTATAAGAACAAAACAAAACAGCTGTATTTACAAATAGATTCATGTGTGTAATGAAAAGCAGTACCAATACAAACCGTCTGGGTTGGGTTTGTTTAGAGAACCAACTGCCCTGATAACAAGATTAGAAGCGTAAGCCGTTCCCGGGCCTTCCTACCTGCTGGCCATGTTCCACTCCAGGGCTGGGTTCTGGGAGTTCCTCTCACTCTCTGCTGCCACTCCTCCAGAGCCACTGCCTTTCTCTGGTTTGAGTTGATCCCACTGGGCAGTACCAATATTGATGGACTGCAGGTCTATTTGGTACTGTCTATCTTCAATTTCTGATCCAGGATCTCGAAGAATTCCTAAGTTTAAGGCTCTCCTGAGAAGGCAGTGAAAAAAGTAAATATATTCTATGGTTAATACTATCATAGTCATATTTGCCCTAATTTGACAATCAAGATAAATGACTGAATTAGTTAATAAAGTAGGTTAATCTGATTGAGGCAAAAGCTAAAACAAATTTTCCTGAATTGTATTCAAAGTCAATTTAAAGACTTTCTCCCAGATGAGGGAGCCACAAAAAAAGATACAAATGTTATCAGTCACATAGTACTCAGGGGCCTTGAGTGGGGTCCAGCAGGAGTAGGAATAAGACCCAGGGCCTTCGAGTTCACCAGCACTGGGCCAACTGGTAAGAAACACGGCTGCTTAAGATGGAAACATCCCCAGTGTGTGGCCGAGAATGAAAGTATTAGAATCCTGCATAACTACAAGTAAATATAGAATCACTTAAATTTAAAACCCATCAGATAACATGACAGATGTGACTGTACATGAAAAGAGAAGAAGTGAAGGCACCTTACAGTTAAAACAGGGTTCCGATACACACAAGCTGAGGGAAGAGATTATTTTAAACCCTCAGTGGACTTTCAGGGAGATGATACACAGAATGAGAGAATATGAAATCACATTATGGAGCTAGGCTGAGGGATTGGTAGCCTTGCAGGCCCTGGAGGATGTATTCCCTTAGGGTCTGCTTGGGACCCCATATTTGGTTTCCCCAGTAACACAAGAAAGAAAGCATATAACTGCTTCCCTACAGGTCTCCTGATAAATCAAAAGAAGCAGATACCTCTAGCCAAGGGAAGAAAGACATACTAGTCTGATCTATCTAAAGATTAAAACATATGACATTGTATCATTCCATAAGACTCAATTCAACAGGGCCTGTAAATCACCTGGCCAGGAGCCCACCCCTAGGGAAACCTGACTCTCCTGGAGAGAATGCTGAGGAGCGGGGAGGAAAGGAGATCCTCCTAAAGAGAAGATGCACCCATCAGTCCTGAAGCCCCGCCCTCCCGCGGCAGCTGAGGGAGCTCCTCTAGGCTGCATTTCTAAGCCTGCCCACTTTTCTGAGCTGAGAAAGTATGAATTTTTCCTTCCTTTTGTATACTACTCAAAAGCCCAAGCATGCTTTCCAGGACACTCTGAAGTTCTCACTATTGATCTGAAGCTCCCACTTCTACCACGCACCATCTTGTGAACCCCACTGCTAAACATGGCGACTTTCTCTGTCCCCAAATGAAAAGCTATAAATTTTTCTTTTCATCTTCTTCACCTGCCCCCACACAGTAGCTGCTGGGACTGACAGCTCGTCTGTCTGGGTTTTCTTTCAAATTCTAATAGCTCCCTTTAAATTCTTTTAAGAATTCTTAAATTTATTTTTAAATGCTTTTAAAAGTGAATCCAGAAAAGATCCCAGAAAGTGAACCTGATTTTCCTGGTAACAAACTAATCAGAATAAGTATAAATGATTCATATATTCTACTTAAAACATAAAACCATCATGTTTAAGACATGGCAGTTACAACATTGCTCATGAGACACACACTGAAGTTTTAACCACAGGACGGTTAACTAAGCTAATGGAACAACAAACACCAACCAAGCCTGTGGGAAGCACTTAGTCATTACAGTACAGATTTAACTCTACTTCAATAGTTACTTTTTAGTGTAAAATTTTTAACTAGCCCCCCCCGCCCCGTGTGTGTGTGTGTGTGTGTGTGTGTGTGTGTGTGTGAGAGAGAGAGAGAGAGAGAGAGAGAGAGAGAGAGAGAGAGAGAGAAATACAATAAGCAGGACGAAAGAAAATAGAAAATTTGAAACATCAAATTACCATATTTGTTGATATTATGGAACATGGTATCTGACAATTGGAAAATACATCTCCCAAGTACAAAGCAACATTTATAAAAACTGTTTTCCTCCTGGCATCAAGCTCACCTCAACGCATTTCAATCAATTAACTTCATACGGATTGTAGTCTATGAGCACAATAAAATTACCCTCAATGCTTTACTGAAGAGAGCCCACAAAACTCCTTATCATTTCTAAGTTAGTTATTCCTTAGTCAAAAATGAAATGGAGAAACAATTCCAATCTTACGCTCTACATGCACTGGACAGAGAGGAGATGGCACTTCAGGAAAATATACTGCTTAACTTCCTAGTGCTGGTGAGGGAGCCAGAACCAGAACTCACAAGGGCACAGAACAAAGCAGGAGAGGCTCAGGACAGTAGGGTACAAGAGCAGGAATTAGCAAAAAGATAAGAGATGATCAACAAGGCCAAACAGTAGATGAAGGTCTAGCAAAGAGAAAAGTAAAAGGGTAAAGAGTGAGGTCTCTGCCATGAGACAGGCAACATGACTGTGGTGCTGACCAGAGAACACAGACAAAGGGGGAGCTGCGCCCGCCTGGAGAGCCAGGAGCCTCCATCTTCTGCACAAAAACAAAACAAAACTCCTGGCTACTTCTCTCCCGAGAAGGCATTTTACTCTGTTCATCATAGCTTTAGATAAAAGCTATCCTCTCATCTCCTCCCTATATATAACATAAAATTTCCTCATATGAGTTCTGTGTTGTGAAAACAACCCATTTTAATACCCTGACAACACAAACCACGAATATAATGCTGTAAGTGGGAAGCAGTCAAGTCCTGCAGCATTCCTAGTGTCACACCATCAAATCCACACCGTCTTCTACAAATCCCTCCCAGCTAGAAGCAGTGCAAAAAGACTGAGCACAGAACACAACTAGAAACACACACAAACAAGGACCACCTACCATAGACATGGGTAGTCAGTCCAGGGAAGAGAAAGTACTTAGGTTGCAAACAGCCCTGTCTCCTCAAGCAAATGAAAATATGTCTCACACAAGTGAAAAAAGGCCTGAGGATGTGGCCACAGCAGGTCCAGAAACCATAAGAAGGCTCTGAACAGCGAGCGAGGGAGCGACCATGGAGAAGGGGCAGGAAGGAAGGCAGGCCAGAGCTCCACCTCCCCTCAGCAGGTACAGTTTAGAGATCAAACAAGGCCCAGCTGTGGAGACTGGTGCTGCGTGGCCTAATCCGAGGCTTCCTGTGAACAAATGGCCATCCCACCCTAGCCCAGCAGAATACAGAGGGACAGGGTGACAGCTATGCGGAGGAACCCGAGTTTCTGCTCGTTAGGAGTGTGAGAACACGAACACGCACGTGCGCGTGAGTGCAGAGGCTGACACCCCCATTAGTTAGCGTGAGGGAAAATAACCATCCTCCTTGACTGTCCTCAGCCTCAGTGTAAACTGTGGACAGACGTGCAATGACTAGAGCTCCGCCATAGAGAAGAGGCATTAGGACTGGAAAATCAAAACCAAACAATAAACAAACTAACAAAGCAACTGAGAAAAACACTGGTCCTTAATGAATTCAAACCACATTTTTATTAGCCTAGAACCCTTGTAATAGCATGTTGGTTAGCATATAATAAATTTCTACTTTCCAGGCTAAGGACAAGTTTATCATGCAAAATTTAAGTCAACTAACAATATATACACATCTTTGCCAAACAGTTTCTTCAGTAACTTTTGAACAACTAAGATATCAAAATCAGGACACATAAATGTATTTCTAATTTGTTTTCTCAAGTAAAAAATGCATATTTAGATTAGAAAGTACAAAAGTATGACACCTAGTGACCAGGTGTCACACTTTTGTATGATGTTGGTATTTTAAGGAAGTAGTTAATATAACAACTGAGTCTGGTTAGATTTTTCTGTAATAAATTTGACAGGGATGCTTTTTCAGACATAAAATACAACTCAACTTTCCCCTCATATTACTTTATGTCAACAATTTATCCTCAATTCTTTACAAAGAATATATACTACTAGTAAATCAGCAAGGACTAGAATGCTTTACTCTAAGACTAGGCTGTAAATATGTTACAGTAAAAAGCCTCCTAGTGGGGGGAGGGGGAATGATTGGGGAATAGTTGGGGGGGAGAGGAACTATGGGACATATGGTGGGGGGGAACTGAGAAAGGGGAAAGCCTTTGGAATGTAAACATAGAATATAGAAAATAAAAATTTTTTTAAAAAAAAGCCTCCTAGTGTTGCTTCCTTCACCTTCATGTCTGCTCTGAAGAAAGACATCGAATCCAAATGCCTGAACTTCACATGCTTCTAAAGCGTTCTATGAACTCTGCTCCAGCCCTACTGCTGCCTTTGAAACCAAGCAAGTGGACCAGGAAAGAGAAGAAGCTCAGTTCTCATAACTTCCTTGTTCTTCACACAAAAAGCTGCTTTGTCAGCTACCACGCAGGAGTTGTAATTGTAATTGCTTTGGCCTTCCTACCTCTCCTCCCACACCATGTAAACTATCCAGCAGGTGGTGTGGGGGGGCAGACCCAAGCCTGCAGCAGTTGGCCAATAATGTAATCATAAGGAACCAAAGAAGACTTTAAGAGTATAACAGGAAACATGGCTTTAATGTTTTCCTCTTTAAATTGATTTAGTCTGGGACAGGCCTTTGTATGTTTACACAAGGAGCAGCTCATGTTGGACCATTTACTGCTCATTGCTGAATAGGCATATCGTGGGAATTCAATGTAAAGTAGCAAAATGTATTCACTTATAGCTCAACTGAGATCTATAAAATGCTAAAAAATCCAGAAAATAGGAATGTAAAACCAAGTACAACTTTCATATCTTGAATAAATTAAATGTCTACACACTTATCACAAAGTCTCTATGAAAGACAGTAATTTGGAGATTAAATATGGAAGGAGTTATAACGGCTGACTGTCACGCTGGGTTCTCAGCTGACTCGTTCAGAGCAAGACAGTCTTCAGCTGCAGAAGACCTGCTGAGAAGACTGGAGATGTCAGACTCCCAAACAGACAGAGTCTGACCCAGGACAAGTCGGCTAGGCTTCAGGGACACCACTCCCCTCCCGCTGTCTGATGTAAGCATTTAAAATCATGACAGAGTCTGTAAATATGGAGTCTTTAAAATAATTTATTGTTACAAGTTAACTTGCTAGCTACAGTCTATATTGAGAAGAAACCTAATGGAGGCAAATTACAACCTAATTAATTGGACCTCAAGTATTCCAGGCATTCCAAATTGCAATACAACATTTTAATAAAGACAATTCCTTTCCTATATTATCATATTCATTTTATTAATATGCTTCTCTGTATCATTTACATTTTGTTCTCTTTAATTACATAATTTCATTCCATACTGACTCTACTATCAATCTCTGAAGTGTTTGTAATAAAAAATATTTATTACATAAACTCGATGGTGAAGGTGGTAACAGGACCACCTCCTGCTGCCTTCAAGTGCATCTATGGAGATCACCACCCACAGGCCACACAGCCTCTGCTCTACCTTGCCGGTACTGCGGGGTGACACAGGAAACAAAGCCACACCCTGACTATAAATTCAATCTCTTGTTGCCTGTGTTCTATATGTAACACCATTAGAAAACAACATTTAAAATGTTTAACACTTTACTGAAATAAATTTGTGTTAAGCAATTGGTTGAAAACTCTAGGGCTTCAAGTTAAACTAGACAGAGACAGCACTTCCAAGGCTACTGACCAGAACTGATTCAAACCAAAAACTGGAAAGGAAAACAGGTTTAGCATTCAACAACCCAACTCCTTTAAAAATAAAATTGTGTGAATTTATAAACTATAAGGATTTTTAATACCACCAATACCACCAAAATTAGTCATGAAGGGCAAGGAGCATAAGATTGTGAAATGTATAAACATTAAGCTATTTATTAAAAACTTCAATGAAACAGTAAGAGAAAGTGCAGAGATGAGAGAATGCAGAGAAGAGGAAAAGTATTTTTCCCCTAACAATCTCATCTCCAGCTTCAGGAGAGTCCCAGGCAAGATTTGAATTACTTCCACAGGCGGAGCACTGAAAGGGACATTAGAACCACCAGGGTATAACAGACACAAGTGAGGTGGAGATCAGGGTATGACAGACACTGGTGAGGTAGAGACCAGGGTATGACAGACACAGGTGAGGTGGAGACCAGGGTGTGACAGACACAGGTGAGGTGGAGATCAGGGTATGACAGACACAGGTGAAGTGGAGATCAGGGTATGACAGACACAGGTGAGGTGGAGATCAGGGTATGACAGACACAGGAGAGGTGGAAATCAGGGTATGACAGACACAGGTAAGGTGGAGACCAGGGTATGACAGACACAGGTGAGGTAGAGATCAGGGTATGACAGACACAGGTGAGGAGGAAACCAGGGTATGACAGACACAGGTGAGGTGGAGACCAGGGTATGACAGACACAGGTGAGGTGGAGATCAGGGTATGACAGACACAGGTGAGGTGGAGACCAGGGTATGACAGACACAGGTGAGGTGGAGACCAGGGCATGACAGACACAGGTGAGGTGGAGATCAGGGTATAATAGACACAGGTGAGGTGGAGAACAGGGTATGACAGACACAGGTGAGGTGGAGATCAGGGTATGACAGACACAGGTGAGGTGGAGACCAGGGCATGACAGACACAGGTGAGGTGGAGACCAGGGTGTGACAGACACAGGTGAGGTGGAGACCACAGTATGACAGACACAGGTGAGGTGGAGATCAGGGTATGACAGACACAGGTGAGGTGCAGATCAGGGTATGACAGACACAGGTGAGGTGGAGACCAGGGCATGACAGACACAGGTGAGGTGGAGATCAGGGTATGACAGACACAGGTGAGGTGGAGACCAGGGCATGACAGACACAGGTGAGGTGGAGATCAGAGTATGACAGACACAGGTGAGGTGGAGAACAGGGTGTGACAGACACAGGTGAGGTGGAGACCAGGGTGTGACAGACACAGGTGAGGTGGAGATCAGGGCGTGACAGACACAGGTGAGGTGGAGATCAGGGCATGACAGACACAGGTGAGGTGGAGATCAGGGCATGACAGACACAGGTGAGGTGGAGATCAGGGCATGACAGACACAGGTGAGGTGGAGATCAGGGCATGACAGACACAGGTGAGGTGGAGATCAGGGCATGACAGACACAGGTGAGGTGGAGATCAGGGCATGACAGACACGGGTGAGGTGGAGATCAGGGTATGACAGACACAGGTGAGGTGAAGACCAGGGCATGACAGACACAGGTGAGGTGGAGATCAGGGCATGACAGACACAGGTGAGGTAGAGATCAGGGTATGACAGACACAGGTGAGGTGGAAACCAGGGTATGACAGACACTGGTGAGGTGGAGACCAGGGTATGACAGACACAGGTGAGGTGGAGACCAGGGTATGACAGACACTGGTGAGGTGGAGACCAGGGTATGACAGACACTGGTGAGGTGGAGACCAGGGCATGACAGACACAGGTGAGGTGGAGACCAGGGTGTGACAGACACAGGTGAGGTGGAGATCAGGGTATAACAGACACAGGTGAGGTGGAGAACAGGGTATGATAGACACAGGTGAGGTGGAAACCAGGGTATGACAGACACAGGTGAGATGGAGACCAGGGTATGACAGACACTGGTGAGGTGGAAAACAGGGCATGACAGACACAGGTGAGGTGGAGACCAGGGCATGACAGACACAGGTGAGGAGGAAACCAGGGTATGACAGACACAGGTGAAGTGGAGACCAGGGTGTGACAGACACAGGTGAGGTGGAGATCAGGGCATGACAGACACAGGTGAGGTGGAGATCAGGGCATGACAGACACAGGTGAGGTGGAGATCAGGGCATGACAGACACAGGTGAGGTGGAGATCAGGGCATGACAGACACAGGTGAGGTGGAGATCAGGGCATGACAGACACGGGTGAGGTGGAGATCAGGGTATGACAGACACAGGTGAGGTGAAGACCAGGGCATGACAGACACAGGTGAGGTGGAGATCAGGGCATGACAGACACAGGTGAGGTAGAGATCAGGGTATGACAGACACAGGTGAGGTGGAGACCAGGGAATGACAGACACTGGTGAGGTGGAGAACAGGGCATGCGAGACACAGGTGAGGTGGAAACCAGGGTATGACAGACACTGGTGAGGTGGAGACCAGGGTATGACAGACACAGGTGAGGTGGAGACCAGGGTATGACAGACACTGGTGAGGTGGAGACCAGGGTATGACAGACACTGGTGAGGTGGAGACCAGGGCATGACAGACACAGGTGAGGTGGAGACCAGGGTGTGACAGACACAGGTGAGGTGGAGATCAGGGTATAACAGACACAGGTGAGGTGGAGAACAGGGTATGATAGACACAGGTGAGGTGGAAACCAGGGTATGACAGACACAGGTGAGATGGAGACCAGGGTATGACAGACACTGGTGAGGTGGAAAACAGGGCATGACAGACACAGGTGAGGTGGAGACCAGGGCATGACAGACACAGGTGAGGAGGAAACCAGGGTATGACAGACACAGGTGAAGTGGAGATCAGGGTGTGACAGACACAGGTGAGGTGGAGATCAGGGTGTGACAGACACAGGTGAGGTGGAGACCAGGGTGTGACAGACACAGGTGAGGTGGAGATCAGGGTGTGACAGACACAGGTGAGGTGAAGATCAGGGCATGACAGACACAGGTGAGGTGGAGACCAGGGTATGACAGACACAGGTGAGGTGGAGACCAGGGTATGACAGACACTGGTGAGGTGGAGACCAGGGTATGACAGACACTGGTGAGGTGGAGACCAGGGCATGACAGACACAGGTGAGGTAGAGACCAGGGTGTGACAGACACAGGTGAGGTGGAGATCAGGGTATAACAGACACAGGTGAGGTGGAGAACCGGGTATGATAGACACAGGTGAGGTGGAAACCAGGGTATGACAGACACAGGTGAGATGGAGACCAGGGTATGACAGACACTGGTGAGGTGGAAAACAGGGCATGACAGACTCAGGTGAGGTGGAGACCAGGGCATGACAGACACAGGTGAGGAGGAAACCAGGGTATGACAGACACAGGTGAAGTGGAGATCAGGGTGTGACAGACACAGGTGAGGTGGAGATCAGGGTGTGACAGACACAGGTGAGGTGGAGATCAGGGTGTGACAGACACAGGTGAGGTGGAGATCAGGGTGTGACAGACACAGGTGAGGTGGAGATCAGGGTGTGACAGACACAGGTGAGGTGGAGATCAGGGCATGACAGACACAGGTGAGGTGGAGACCAGGGTATGACAGACACTTGTGAGGTGGAGACCAGGGTATGACAGACACAGGTGAGGTGGAAACCAAGGCATGACAGACACAGGTGAGGTGGAGACCAGGGTGTGACAGACACAGGTGAAGTGGAGATCAGGGTATGACAGACACAGGTGAGGTAGAAACCAGGGCATGACAGACACAGGTGAGGTGGAGACCAGGGTATGACAGACACTGGTGAGGTGGAGACCAGGGTATGACAGACACAGGTGAGGTGGAAACCAGGGCATGACAGACACAGGTGAGGTGGAGACCAGGGTATGACAGACACAGGTGAGGTGGAGACCAGGGCATGACAGACACAGGTGAAGTGGAGATCAGGGTATAATAGACACAGGTGAAGTGGAGACCAGGGCATGACAGACACAGGTGAGGTGGAGACCAGGGCATGACAGACACAGGTGAGGTGGAGACCAGGGTATGACAGACACAGGTGAGGTGGAGAACAGGGCATGACAGACACAGGTGAGGTGGAGAACAGGGTATGACAGACACAGGTGAGGTGGAGATCAGGGCATGACAGACACAGGTGAGGTGGAGATTAGGGCATGACAGACACAGGTGAGGTGGAGAACAGGGCATGACAGACACAGGTGAGGTGGAGATCAGGGTGTGACAGACACAGGTGAGGTGGAGATCAGGGTATGACAGACACAGGTGAGATGGAGACCAGGGCATGACAGACACAGGTGAGGTGGAGAACAGGGCATGACAGACACAGGTAAGGTGGAGACCAGGGCATCACAGACACAGGTGAGGTAGAGATCAGGGCATGACAGACACAGGTGAGGTGGAGACCAGGGTATGACAGACACTGGTGAGGTGGAAAACAGGGCATGACAGACACAGGTCGTATAGTTTGGGGAGGTCGTAGAACTTTAGTGCTGTGGGGAGGAAATGGGTAACTGGTGTGGGTTTATAGCCAATTCTATTCCCTGCTCTCTGATGTCAGGCTTGTAGAAGTGTGAACTAATGGCCTTAGACTCCTGCCAATACTATAGGAGCTCTTCCCAACAGCCATGTTTTGCTTCCAGGTCTACAAAGATTAGGGCATGCAGTTTCATGATTCTTCCACTAGAGTTCTGAGCTGCTCCTACTGCTAAGGCTTATCAGCAAGAGGGGCTTATAAGGCCTCAAACCATAGACCCAAACAAATGTTTTTTGCCCTAAGCTGCTTTTTCTCAGTATTTTCTAATAGTAATAAAGGCAGCAATTAAAATATACTGTGAAGAAATATTCTATTTTGAACTTTATATATACTCATAAAAGACTATGGGAAAAATGACCATTTAAACACCAGGTTTGGAAGGTCAACCAAGGCAGCCAGAAAAACATGTGAGAGTCTCTAGTAGGGTAAGAACTGGCAATCTCAACACAGAATCATCTCTTAGCCACTAAGATCACAGTCACTAAGAAAATTACTCAATTATACAACATAAATATTTAATGACAATGAGAGTTGTTTATGTGACATAAGTCTATCCTTAATTACAGCAATGCTGCTAGATATGCTATGAACCTATACATCAGAGATGTGCGAACTTCAATAACCTGGATCACACCAGGGCTACAACTGGTAGCAGACCACTCTTCATCATATAAAAGCCACCAAGCACATGAAAAGAATTACACTATATCACACATCAAACACCATGGCCTGACGCCTCCCTCCTCTAATCCTACTGGCAGGAAATGGTCTACATAGCCTTTGAGGTGAGCAGACACATTTAAAAGAAGTCCCTTTGTTGGTGCCATTCCTGAAGATGGCGCACTTTCCCGCCCTCTGGTCAGCAGCTTGCGGCTATTGTCCACCAAAAGGGCTACAGAGTGCAAGTGCTTACCACTTAATTGCCCGCTCTCGGGGCATGCTAATTGAGCATTGTAGCAGAAGCCAATCAGGCGTTACACAGGTCTCCTAAGCATATATAAGCAGTGCCTCTTCTTCTCTCGTGGTCCTTCCCTCTCACTTCATAAGAGCTGTACAATAAAGTTATGCTACAGAAGAATCCTAGCGTCGTTCTTGCTGGCGAGACGACAGCGCACGACATCCCTTGTTAAGAAAACTCCTGGACACTGCACTTCTCAGCAGGAGGGAGAGTACCTTCTGCTCTGCTGAGGACCACTGTGCTGCATCTCCAGTCACCACAGAGCCCTGCAGCCACACTGAGAAGGTACTGGAATTGTATGATGCCATTTACTCTCCAAAGACTTAAAAACAGAAGGAATCATGAAAGTTGTGTTTCCATATTGTATATAGCAGGCAAATTCATCCAAAATTGAAAAGATTCAACAATTTTACTTTAGAGTAATGGAATCAGCTTTTTTTACCTGAGCATGAATTATATACTTTTAGTTCAAGAATAAATTTCAAAAAATATCTTTCTCACATGACAATTCTTGAACCTGGGCAGTATAAAAATGATTCTGGTGTACTGTCAAGTTTTTTTTGTCTGTTTTTAAAGAATACTACATATCTGAGGATGTATTTTCAAATAAAATAATTGAAATTAGACAAAATACAAATCCAGATAAAAAGCAAAAATTCATAGACTAATGTGATACAAGCTAGGAAAGTATATAAATATATATGTATATATATAATTAATTATATTTAATTTTTTATTTCAAAATTTAAGTATGTTTATAATATAACTTGACATTGTTTACCAGAATGAAAGCAAGTTAAAGAATTATCTCTTTGAACATTTTATTAATGTTTCTTCTGTCACTAAGCTGAATAAAGGGTGCTACCATTCTATAACCCTGTGCATTTGCTTATTTTTCTCAGATTTGGGAAATTCCAAGCTCCATGGTACTATACCTCAGTTTTATCAGGTGTTCATTAAATCACCTGAACATACTGAGACTATGTTTCACTGGGCATAAGCTCCATGGATCCTACTCAGAACTCAGTGACTGCAGCTGTGCTCAACACAGCGCTGTGCTGTCTACAGTGTACTTGATGAGATGACACAGGAGAGGAGCTTTCTTCACCTTTGTGTCAGGTCATCAGACCCATACCTGGATGACAGGCCATTCAATGGAAGGAAAACCAGTCCCAGAATTCAAAGCATTATTTGCTGTAGAAGAACTCTGTGCTCTGTGATCTCTAAATGCCAAATTTTATATATATGTATATATGACAGTTTTCACTAAATTACTCAGCCTTAAATATTATGGATAGAAATGGTTGCACTGCTAAAGTTATAACCACAGTTATTAAGGTTTACTGAGATGCTATGGGATTTGGGTGAACATAGCACTAAGGATAAGTATCTATTACTTGATAATAAAAAATGAGGAATTTATGTTAAAATTTTGCCCTGACTTTACTTGATCGTTGACTTATATTTTTTTGTTTACTGTATTGCTTTGGTTCAGAATCTGTGACAAGAAAATTTACAGGTGGCAAACACAGGTTAAGAAAAAGGCATTCACAAATTAACAACTGAAATTAGCATTTAGTTTTCTTGAAAGTTACCAATGACCATAACGGGCAGAATAGAGTTAGTCTTTGACGTATAGGCTACTATGGGCAGAAGTGAGGGCTGCAAGGGTCTGGGGAGTGTTAATGTGGCTGTGTCCAAGCAATTAATATTTCTCCTGTGGGAACTATCACTTCAAGAATGAAACAAGGACAAATAAGAAAAAAACATTCTATGTCCATTTTTTACTAACCTTGAAAATCAGGGCTGTGTTCCTCAGTACTTTTCTCAACGTGAACTACTTTTCTGGTATCTTGCTCTGATCAAAGTTCAGAGTTACAGAACAAAAGCATATTAGATTAAGGAATGGTTTCAATGAAGAGGATACAGAGGTTCTAAACAAAGGATAAGCCTTTCTAGTGCATGAAAACCTGTAGTGTTTAACCTAGAACACTAATGTCAGTGCACACTGTAATAAAGAGAAGGGCCGGAAGCTGTCCTTCACACTGACCCTACAGAGGACAAGTGTCCCTGCTGGGCATGGCAAGTGCAGGGGTGCTTCCCAAGGCAGCGTGCCACCTCATGGCTGCTGCTTAGATGCTCAGACGTGACAGATACAGGCAATTCACTGTGCATGTGTAGTGAATATCTGTACGATCCTTGCTTCTTAATTTTCCTTCTAATTAGCTTCTTTGTGGTAAAGTTATTAGGCTGTAAGTGGACCTTAGTCAATACAGGATAACACTGTAAATAAGTGGCCCATACAATATCTCACATTTATTAGTTCACTAAAAAGATATTTTAAAAACAGGGAATGTATGATGTATGATACATCCATCCTTTCATCCACGAACACATATAGGAAACAAACATACAGGATCCTCTAATTTTTTTTTGTTGTTATTTTTTTTTTTTTTTTTTTTTTTTTTTTAGACAGGGTTTCCCTGTGTAGCCCTGGCTGTCCTGGAACTCACTCTGTAGACCAGGCTGGCCTCGAACTCAGAAATCCTCCTGCCTCTGCCTCCCAAGTGCTGGGATTAGAGGTGTGTGCCACCACCACCTGGCTTACAGGATCCTCCTTTAACATTCAATTATTTTATATCAGGCATTTAAGAAAACAGAATGCTATCTTACCATTTTTCTGTCTTACATGTCAGTAGCCATGGTGTACAAGCATTATATGCCAAATATTACGGAGATTTAATGGTTTACCATTATTTTAAGGTCTATTTAACCTGTTTTTGATTGCAGTCTTTTGTGTGCTGGGATGGGTATGTGAGTGGATGAAAGTGGAGGTCAGAAGATGACTCTGGCCAGTTGGTTATTTCTTTTACTATGTGGGTCCTGGGAATTGAACTAAGATTGTCAGGACTGGTGACAAGCTATTTACCAGTTGAGCCATCTTGCTGACCCTGCAGGTGTGTTTTAAAGGTACATTATGCTTCCTCTCTGTTGTGCTTAAGCCTATAAATGTTACATTCATATGTTAACTTGGCATGAAAATGTTAGTACCTTAATGGAAGATTCAGACCAGGACTAGATGTATCCCACATCCAGTGAACTTCATATAACCTAAGGGTGTTTCAAAGAACTGTAAAGTAGATTTTTTTTCCAATTAAGAAATTCATGTTAGGATCTGAGGCAGATCCGAATGTTCTGTAGCTTCTTTCCAAATGTAAATTAAAAGAGCAAACTAAAAGAACCCCATAAAAGGGCAAAACATATTTTAAAAATGTTCTACAATTTATGACAGTAGAATTTAAAGTCATCTTGAGACAGTTATTGAGGAAGCTTTTGGCAGCAAACAGACACAAATTCATGGAAATTTATACCCTGCCACAGGAGCCACAAAAGAGTAGTTACTTTAGTTAGAGCCAAGTCTCAAGCTCTCAATAGGATCAGCTGAAGATCATGACAAGGACGAAAACTCCACCCACAGTATTTTCAAACAGTTTTCGGGGAAGTCACTCTAAATACCCGCTATTCTGAGTCAATCTGACTTGTAAAAGGGAATGACCTGAAACCAACAGTACAGTACACTTTGTAGGACTAGGGATATAACAGCACTAGATAATAAAACATACCCTGAAACAAACCAACACAATCATCATTCTGAGAACATGTGTATATTCAGAGAATTAGAATGAATCTAGAGGCTGAGAGAATGAAAGAGCATATTTGGGGAGGATTTATATATTTTAATCTAAATACTATATCTGGAACTATTGCTCTCTATTAAAACAGACCATAAGTTTTAGCAAACTACAAGAAGGAATAATGTCATGATGTGAGCTACATTATAATCTCAGAACAGAACACAACTGGGATAGTTAACTTGTGACTCATATAGCCTTCCTGATTCACATGGGAAGACAATAATGCCAACTATCAAGTGACATACTCATTCCTAAAGACCTACCAGATCTCCCACAGAAGGAGACAACTCATGTTTACTTTTATATTTTATCATGTAAATCATGTTTTCAAGTCTGAGAAGTCTAATTAAAAATATTTAAAGAACCTAAAGGGAGTTTGTAGTAATGTTGAATATCTAGCTGGTTCAAAACAAAAATCAGTATTAAAATAATCTTTGGATCTGTGTGTATAAAATATTATTTTTAAAATGGAATTTGTTTTCTGAATATGAGGATATGACCACAATATATTAATAAGTAAACACAAATACATCTTAGAAAACAACATGTAGAGGACTCACTATTAAGACTACAGACAGACATATACAGAAAAAAAAATGGGCTAAACCAGAATTGACCTAAATATGAACAGTGCATGCAGCATGGAGAAGTGCCTGGTGTGGAATAAGTACTGGAAGAAGAAAGACTCCATTTCTTAGTGCACAGAGTTTGGTATTATTGAATAATAATAATAAAAAAAATAACCTTGGGGCTAGAGAGATGTGCCTGCAGACAAGACCTCAAATACTTAGCAAGCGGGTACAAAGCCAGGTATGACAGCACAATCTATAATCTCAAAATGTGGAGACTGCTGTCCAGCTAGTTTAGTTCAATTAGCGAGTTGCAAGTTCAGTCTCAAAATATAAAAAACCACGTCTCAAAATATTAAAAACTAAGATCAATTGGGGAAAGCAATGGTGTCATTTGGTGATCTTTCTCTTGTTGACTTAATTTTGAGTAATGTGTTTCCTGCTAACAGGTCACATTACCCTCCTTCTTTGACATTTTATAATTGTTATTTTATATATAAAACATACATAAAGAGACACTAAAGTCAACACTGCGCCCACCCCCACACAACCAAGAGGCACACATTTTCTTGTTGGTTTGAAAGGATAAAGTATAGACCTCCTAAATCCAATTGCAATTGACCTATGGTGGAGCAGATTTGCAGCTTTAGTTGTATTTGATCACCTTTGCTTACTTGTCTGTAAGAGAGGACTTTCCCTGTGCACTCACAGGCCTCTCCCTCTAGCACAGCACTGTTCAGTGGGAATGAAGCCAAACACAAAGATAAACCACTATATCAATCAATCAATTTATAAGTAGTCGTATTGAAAAGGTTGTATCAAAGTAGAATATAGTTGTAATAATATATTTGTCAACATGCCTGCCATACTGCCTAAGCAATACAAAACTGAAGTATTTTACTTCATTTTCAAAGTCTGATGTATATTTTATACTTATTAAAACCTCTAGAATGCTCCCTTCTTGCCAAACCCATGGCCGCTCCAGGGCAGGTACTACTGACACGTGGTTCTACTCTTCATGTTCATGTTGAAATCATGTTGAATCATGTTATTAGAAGTTTTTATCAATAGTATTTCATGTAAAAAAAAAAGTCAGACTATCCACATTTGCTTGTGGCTGCTATGTGGATTAATACTCCTTAGTGTGGCGTTATCTTTTAATAAATGTGCAAATCAATTTCTTCTGGCTTGCTCTTCCCAACAGTAAAGGTGCTATAGGGTGATTGTGTGTTTGGGGCTCTCCCAGACTCCAATTTATCACCACAGCCCATGTGATTTGACCAATGTCTTTCAGGTGACCTTTCGAGGATAACTTATTTTCCTGCTGCAAACCGAGTACAACAAGATCAAGCCATGTTACAATGTTTATTATTACTCCATTTCTTCCTGTGGCAGAACTATGTTCAATCACATGGAATGCCACATTTTGGTTTTTTCGATCATCACTGAGATGAGTCTAAGTTGTTTTCACTCTTAAAAAAATTAAAACTATTATGAATAACTTGACTATAAATGTTTGTATGGACATAGGAGTAGAAGTGGTAGACCATATGATAACTATGTTTAATCTTAATAAAAACATACCCATTTTATATTTCAACCAGAAATGTATATTCTTGTGATATTATAAATATATGTAAGTATGTTTATATATTTATGTAGCTATGTATGCATGGATGTATATTTACACATATGTATTCATGTATATTTATTCCCAATTTCTGACATACAGCTCTTAGAACTTTCTATCTCTAAAGTAGTATGTGTGTATGTGAAAGCGAGTGAGGTGAATAGGGCTATGTCCTCTGAAAGACCAAGGCAAAACTATGATGGGTATTTTCATTTAGTCTCTAGGAAAAAAAGGGCTAAAGGTTGCCAATGGGCAAGACCATAAATAATCTTATTTATGTAATAGTTATCCCTAAAGGATGTGGATAAGCTTCTGCTTTTATTTTATCTAAATGTAAACATCAGGAACTGTGAGTTCTCACACTTTTTACCTAAATGACTGACTTTGCTACCTAAATCAAGAACATTTTCATGACCACTTTCACTGCTAATACAACTCCCTTTCTCCCCCATCCCCCATTCCACACCATGAGAAGTAGTAATCCAATTTTGTTGTGGATCTTTGTGTTCTGATAACTTTCATATATTCAGGAATCATACAATATGAAATGAATCTTTATAGCCTTGTCCACTGATATTTATGGTTAAAATATTCATAAAAAATAAACACAGTTCTAGAACACAGGGTCTTCTGCTTTGCGTCTGTTTTTTATTCTAAACGAGTCACTCCTACTTTATTCCTATGTGGCTTCTACTTCTGCTGTTTGTTCTCTGATGTTGGTGACACAGCACCTCAATGAGCTCCTGAAAGGCTTTTGATGAGCTCTTGGGTTAACCTTGCTAGTTTAGTTACATGAAATGACTCAGAATGTGAGTGTTCCAGGAGAACCGTTCTGCCTAGCATACCTGTGGACTCGAAAATTCAATGGTGTTTGACACTCAGGCACATAGTCTACGCTGGACTTCAAAGTTATTGTACATGCTCTGAGTTCAATTTCTCCTGAGCCAGGAGAGCAAAAGTATGCAGAAGAAAAGTGTTGTGAAGGAGACTAACATTAAAGAGGATGCTCAGAACATCCAGTAAGAAAACTACAAACAAGCGCTGACAGTAGAAAGCAAACCTGAGGGAAGTCTCCTGAATACAAGCAATGAAGCTGCAATTCCTGTAGGTTTTGAAGTTGCAAAGAGAAGGGCATGGGGGAGGGGAAGGTGTCTCAGGGTAAAAATACGCCTTAAACAAAGATGATGTATTCCAAAGTACAGGAAAAAAAACGTGTGGAAGGGCTTCTAAGTGTTGGAAACCATAAAGTCCTTTCTAATCCTCTCCTTCCTCCCTAATTCATGGTTAGAGACGGAAGCCGGGCCTTAGTCTTATGGAAAGCGTGCTACCACTATGTGGTATTCCAACAGCCCACAAAACTCTAAAGGAAACTCACTGTTAAATAAGCAAGAATGATTTTTAATAGTTCCCACTTTTAATTTTTAAAATCCCAAAGATGGGTTAGATACTTTACAAAACCTCACAGAGCTTTGATATCCTTAGGTTTTTATATAAACTAAATAAAAGGTGAGAAAAATACTATAAACTATATAAATAGTAATATAAGGATGGGACCAATATGTAAGTCAGAGTAAATTGGAAAACTTTATAAATAAAACTACTATATCCATTCAAAGATAGTCTGTTTGAAACTAGATCATATAGTGGCCACGCCTATGGTCTGGGTGTTTGGGAGAAAGTGGTGCTGCAGCAGGATCAGGACTTTGGGTTCAATTGGACGATATAATGAGATCAGGCCTTAAGATGAAGGGTAAAGTAAAAACTTTGTGTCTTCTAGGTGGTAAATACAATAGTTGAATTCAAACGTCTTCAAAGCTATGACATCTACTGGAGAACTGTAAGCATTCAAGCTTTTAAAGGACTAAGGCTGTGACATCTGAAGTCCAGACCAGCAGGCAGAGCATTACTTGTTCAACTGTGTTCCTGTGACTTTTCTCACTTGGCATTATTTGCAATTGTACTTGTACGTCTGCCAGCAGTTGAGACTTCAGTACAAGTTATGTATTATTTTTACCATGCTCATTACATACGTTCAGCAGTAGAGTCATCTGCATATGCTTGGTGTGGTTTGCAAACACTTGGTGACAAAATCCAGAGCCAGGCATTTTCACAGAAAGTGTTTACTGTGAAATTTCTCCTTAGAAGTTTGCTTTTCTTTACAGCTTTGATCCACATGACATCCAAAAGCCTACACTTCAAATAATGGCTTATGCCTAAATTAAGAAAATGTTTCACTTTGATACAACAAGACTCCAGTAGGATGTGGTAGTCCTGAAAAGAACCTCATTTCTTACGTGATTAGAGATTTGGTCAAATATGAAGGCTGCTAAAATTTTCCACACTATGTTTCTTCAGTTCATGATGACTTGGTACGTACATTCTGCTGTTCATCAACACTTCACAGGCATACTTGATTTGTTTGAATGAATTTAAAAACCCACAACTGAGGAAAATCAGAAAAGCCTAGTTTGAAATATCAAAAGATCCTTCAGTAAAAAATATTTCTAGAGGCCACACCAAGCAAGTTTTATTGATCATTATACTTCTCTACAGGACAAAATTGTTGCAAGACAGAACATAAAAACAAAACAAAACAAAACAAAAAAACTTACTGGTAAATATCTTTCCTGAGGACAGATCTGCCAAGCGGATTATCAGCCTGAGGAGCCATGGCAACAGAGCCAACCTTCAAAACCACTGTGTCTTCCTTTGCTGCCTGATTCACTGTAACAAAGGGAAGACACATGAGTACACATGGATCTGTGATGCACAATGAGATTTTTGTGGAAATAGGATGCCAATATCTGACAAAAAGAGCAATAAATGAGAAAAAGAATAAAAAGTGATATTTAAAATAAAAAAATTTGATGCTTTTGTAAGTCTATTTTCTTCTATTCCTATTTAGTGGTTTTCTGTTTAGCACAATTAAAATCACAATGAAAAAACAATCAACTCACTTGAATATAATAGTATATTGTTTTTATTAAATATTTATACTTAACACTCAAACCATATAATGATCTAATTCCAAATAATACTACTGGATTGTTCCTGAACGTACTTTTTAGATCTGAAATTTTAACACTAAAAACATACAATAGAATATCAACAAAAAATTTCCCATTATTTAAATTTTTATGTGTAATGATAATTAATTATATCACAATTACAGTGTATAACTACTAAATGTCACAAAATCTAAGAGAAATGGGTGGCTCCAGTGTTGAAGATGGAAAAGGCCAAATGAAGTACAATGAGGAAACATCTTAGCTTGTCATCAGAGGTGCCTTGAATTGGAAGGACTATACCTGCAAAAGGGCTTGGGGAACAGGTTTCACTTTCTGATGAAGCAGACAGGTAAAAGTATCAAAAGACAAAGCAACGAGAGATGTTCAATGGATACCTGAGTTCTAATTCTTCTCTGTGTATTGAATAAGAATTTATGCAACTTCATGTTCGTTGAAGTTCGCACTTTCTTCTATAACTCACAACTATTATTTGGAAAGGATAGGGTCTTTCTGATGGCACTGTGCAGTAAATTCAATGACTTAACAATAAATCAACTATCAGAACTGTTTACCTATTATTAAACATTAAAACATAATATATGACTTTTCGCACTGTATTTTAAAACCTGTAAGGTCAGTTAAAGCCCAGGGCTGGTGTACAGCCTCCCTTCTGTGAGCCACTCCCAAGGGCACTGAGAAAGGTGGTGGTGAGAATATGAGTACAAAGTTTTATAAAGAAAAGATACGCCTGCCATACCTCAAGGAGCCCTTAGAATCTGCCACAAACAGAACAGAAGAAGGCTGGGTGTGAGGCCTCCAGAATATCCTATGAAGGCACAATTTGTGTTTCCCAAACTGTGCTGCTCAAAGAATGCAAAAGCTAGGAGATTATTTCCAGCTGCTTCAGCAGCACACTTGCTATGGTCTGACTTTGATTAGTCCAAAAAAAGAAAGTAAGAATTGAGAAAATGAAAAAGCAAGAATAAAGCTTGTCGGCAAGGGTTGGAGGATGAATATGACAGGAGAGAGGTGGGAGGAGGGTGGGTAGCAAATGGCAGAAATGGAGATGAACTATCATAATAAATATTAGCATGTGGACATCTTAGTAAACACAATAATTTAAAAAGCCCATTTCAAAAAAGATCAAACAGAAAACTACATCTCATGCAGCTGGGCCATTTTCAAATGAAGGCGGTCTGGCTTGATTATAGGTCCTCATAGTATGACCAGTGTTTACATTTCACAGATCTTGCATTATATGCCAAGCTTAATAGTTCCATGTGGGTAAAGCCTCTGATTAAGCAGAAGGCATCAATTAAATCAATAAATAGTAAGCCTGGAGAATAGACTGCAGACACCACAGAAGTACTTGCTAGCTGTCCTCCAGGCTGCAGACACTGCCTGTCATATGAAGTCTCAACTGTAGTAGACACGCAGCAATAGATGAGGTGCAGAGGAAAAAAACTACATGCTTGTGTAACACCGAAAGCCAAAACTCTGCTCTCAGTAGGCTACATTATCAAATCAAGGCAAAATATAAATATAAAACTATTTGCTGACAAACATTCATAAATTAGATTAAAATTTTATTATAGAAAATATTGAATTTAACAAAATTTTATTCATATACAACTAAGAATAATGAAATTGTGAACTTACATAAAGAAATGCCTTGAGTGATTTCTTCAGCTACTTTACAGCTGGGAAGGTAGCTTTAAAGCCTACCTTTCTGGCTTATTTAACACGCTTTTAATTGTTGGGCCACATGATGGAATATTTGCTTTTAAAGCATTTTAAGCATGAAAACCAATACCTTCCTTCTTTGCCTTAGCTGTTTTAAGTGAGCTTCATCAGGAACCATTCACCCCGGGAGAAGTATGCTATATCCAAAACACAGCTCTCTACGATGAAATAAAAACTAAAGCAGGAAGTAAAACCTATAGATTTAGAACCTTGATAACCGTGAAAGAGGCAAACAACTCTTAGACTAAAACAAGGTGCAACTCAAAGTGAAAATACACTTTTGCTCACAAATACTGTGAGAACCGTTCAGTACATTAATTAGATACGACTGTGAAGGCAAGGGAGCAAACGGGAGGTACAGATCAGAGGATTGAGGTAAGGCAAAGGTACATCTGGCCAGTCATACCTGTGAAACTGCTAACACACCCACTCATGTGCACACACATATGCACACACACACACTCGCACATGTAACAGAGTATAACTGTGGCCTTGGCTGGCAGAAACCTTACTATACAGATCGGCAGGGCCTTGAACTTAACAGCAATCCTACTGCTCCTGCTTAGAGTTCTGTAATTACAGGCACAGCCCACAAGCTTAGAAGGATTTAGGTTTTTAATGTACCAGCTTATACTAGTTCACTTAGAAAAATTAACTTGTTGATACTGTTTTGTGGTCTTGGTAGTCTTAAATTTAGTAAGTTGATAATGAAATAAACCCATGGAGCTTTTAAAACTTGTATTTGAAATTAATATTAACTTATATTGTGTGAAATGGATTTCTAAAACTAAAACTTTAATCTGGAAGTTCATCCCAGAGATATTGTATTTATGAGGACAGAGGCTCCTTGCTCAGGACTAGGAAGAAAAGCAGCAGCAGGGACAACAGAAAGAGGAGGAAGAGGAAGAGGAGGAGGAGAAACCAAAAGAAAGTAGTACTAGACATGAGAAAAGAATCACTTTACAGCCAATTAACATGCTAAAGGCAATAAAGTATAAGGAAACAGAGTCCTTTGTAAAGCAAGGTCTTCAGTAATATAAAGCGGTGGCTTGGACAGGCTCCTCACTCCCTGTATTTTGGTGCTCCTATCTCTTCTGAGCGTGTTCATTTTCTCCTTCATCTCAACTACACATCCCCAATATCATTTTCTGCTTAGGTTTCAATGAAATTTGGCTTTACCAATTTATATTCAACTAAAATTAAATATGTATGGAATGGAAGACATAAGACACATTCTGCAAAGAATCTTTGTGATCCCAAAGAACTTACTAACGTGAGTTATTTAAATTAAATAAGAGTGCTGGCTCAGTAGAAAAGGGTGCTTTCCTGCCAATTTTAATACTCTGAGTTCGATCCTTCAAGAGGATAAATGACTCCCCTAAATTGTCCTCTGACCTTCATATGCCCATGTGACACTCTCCCATCCCTTAATAAATTACATATTCAGTTAAAAAGATCATAAAGGATGGCTAGCTAATCTATGTGGTATATCATAACAGGCATCTCTACCATGGTCATGAGAAAATGATAACCTAACTTGTAAATTTGGCCCTTAGGGAATTATCCTCTGTATAAATTTAAGTTCTTTAAACCACTGTAAGTTTATTGTAGCTTATTTATTTATTATTCATTAAATAGTCATCTAACTAAAGAGTGTAACTAGACAACAGCATAAAGGTCATTATATCTGCAAGGAACGTGCAGCTCTTCCCCGGGTGCCTAGCAGGTGGTCACACATCACCTGCTCAGAAGGGTCAACTATTCTTTATGATTCCCGTGCTGTATAAACTGTGAGCGGAGGAGAGCAACTGCATAGTTCTGTTAGAATACAGCATATCTAAAATATTAACTTTCAATCCCACAGCAAGTAATATCTAAAACAGTCATAAAGGCAGGAACAAGTACATACTGAGAATTATTAATACACTGAGGTTAGTTCTAAGACCTTGGTAAGTCTTTAAAGCTCTAAAAATACTTTTAAATTATGGAAATGAAAAAGATTATTGTCTTAATAAACCTTAGTAACTGGTAATATTCAGACAGAGAGACTATCTTCTGTAAATCATGGTCATCCGTGCAGCTCTACAGAACAGAGAAGAGATTCTGAGAACACAGTGTATAAACGCCACTTTATTCTGGTATTTATTACCACTGGACACTTAGTCTTTCTTCTTCCTCTATATAATACATAAGAGAACAGAAAAGAAAGATTGCTCCTATTTCTATGTAGCATGGACTATGACATATATCTCAAATACTTTTTTCTTTTCTCTTTAACTTGTAAGGGTAGTTGCTATGGATTGAAATCATATGTTCCCCCAAAGTACCTATGTTGGGGCTAAAATCAAGATGATGATGTTCAGAAGTGGGGCCTCTCATTCTGAGACCCACCCTTTGGGCAGGCACCAGTCCCTCATACTATTAATGATGCTGTGTTGTGCTTGCAGACAGGAGGAGCCTAGCATAGCAGCCCTCTGAGAGACTCTACCCAGCAGTTGACTGAAAGAAATGCAGATACCCACAGACAGAGGTTGGGGACTCCTGTGGACCAGCTAGCGGAAGACTGATGGCCAACAAGGAGATGGCAACCCCACAGGAAGACCAACAGTGTCTACTAACATGGACCCCTGGGAGTTCCCAGAGACTGAGCCATCAACCAAAGAGCACACATAGGCTGGTCTGAGGCTCTCAACACATATGAAAGAGAGGGCTGCCTTGTCTAGCCTCAGTGGGAGAGAATGTGTCTGATACTGCAGAGGTAGGGAGGGCGCTGCCCTCTCCGAGGTGAAGGTGAAGGGATGGGAGAAGGAACTCTGTGAAAGGGGACCAACGTTTGGGATATAATTAATTAAGAAAAAAGGGGATCCTCTAGGAATAATTCAGTCGTAAGCATTCCATCTGCTATCAAAGGTCAATGAGTTTGTCCCTTCTGCTGCTTTGTTTTGTTTTGTGAGGTTCCAGCAGTGACATGCCAATCTGCAAGCAGAAAACAACCTTCATCATATAGAGAGTATGTTAGTGCTTTTATCTGGCTTTTTAAAGTACCCAGACTGTAAGAGATCCATTTCTGGTATTTATTAATTGCCAGATTAAGGTAAGTGTAGCCACAGGAATAGACGACAGTAGTACAAGAAAGATCACAACTCCTCCTCTTCTGCAGCTCAGAATGACAAGGATGGTGTTGGTACTCTGTTCAAGCTCCACCCCACAGCTACCTGGCAATAGCCAGGTATGCCCCGCCCCACATGCCTGCTCCACTATAAGAGGGGCTGCCTGCCCCCTCCTCTCTCTTTCCCCCCCTTCCTTCCTCTTTCTTCTCATCCTCTCACCTCTCTGCCCCTCTTGGGCTCCCCTCCCCCCTCTCTCCACATGGTCATGGCCGGCCTCTATTCTCCCTCTATTCTTTCTCTCTCTCTCTCTCTCTCTCTCTCTCTCTCTCTCTCTCTCTCTCTCTCCTACTCTCATCTTATTCTCTGAATAAACTCTATTCTATACCATGTTGGTGTGTATGTGTGGTCCTTCAGGGGGAGGCGATGCCTGGGCATGGGCCCGCTCAGGCACTCCCTTCCCCCACATCGCCATGCCATATTCACTAACACTCTTCTTCTCTTTTAAGTCCCATCAATGGTGCCGAAAACCCGGAAACATCAACAACCCAATTAATAAAGAAATCATCAGATGGTAAATGTGGCCACAGATATGTTTGTGATAGTAAGATATGAGGCATACAGAGTTCTGATTTAATAAAAAGGGTACAACCTCATCATGGGAATAACTTTATTAAGTAAGAATTAAATGAGACTCTGCTGCTGTATTGTCTCCTAGAGTCACTGTTTGAAAGCACTTAGCACTGTGAAGGGAGTTCCTGGAGCCATTATGGTTTTGCCTCAGCCTGCAGCCAAACAAAGGCCTGCAGCACAGTGTCATTCAGGGACCCTCGCTCAGTGTGCTCAATTCCAGACTCTCCAAGCAGCAATGCTGGGGTTCTTAAAGCTCAATCTATGTAATCTCAAAACTCACACCACTAACAATGGAGGTGTTAATGTCTCTCAAAATTCCTACATCTCCCAATTCTTTTAAGACACAGAGGAAAATCAATCTTGTTAGGGAAAACAGAATTATGTATTTAATACAATCCAAGACAGGATTTCAAGAAGGTACTAGGAAGCCGGAAGCAGCTATGTTGGTCTGTTGACAAGTTTTCTTCCTGTCCTCCATTGTGGGCATTTATATTAGGATTTTCATAAATTTCATTATTATGAACATTATTTTGATTTTTTTGAATAAAATTTTACATATCTTGGATAATAATTGAGTACAGCATTAGAATTCCAAACAGAAAGCAAAATGCTACAGAATAACAATAATCTGTTTTCTCATTCTACTAAATTAATAGATAGTGACTAACTCCTGTTTAAAACCATAATATATTGTATTCATTCATATATTAATAAGAAAAAATTATCTAATCAAAACCCCCTACCCACCCATCTCCAAGCATCACAAATGGAAAAATAAAATAAAACCAGAAAACTATACCTGCAATAGTTGACTGTGTTTCTTCTGTTTGGGGAACAAAAATTCTGATCACACTCGTATTGATATAAATCAAAGGTAAATTGCGTGAAGTCAGCGTATGGGTCCTCATGGGCTGACCAGAAGATTTTCTTTTCTCTCTTTGGGTCTTTGGGAGTTTAGTGTGAAATATGCTTGCAATTGCATTAAGTAAAGGAAAGCACAGGACAACATCAAATGCCTGTGCAGAAAGGAGAATCTCATGAAGAAAGTGCGGTGAGCCGTCCATTAACCCTTCAGATAACTTAGGAAAGCCTCTTCGCTCACTTCTTGAGGTTAACTTGTGGCGGACATTTTTCGTTACAGCTTTTGTGTATGTCAGAGAGAGAAATCCATGCTGCTGATGGACACCATCTAGAAGTTTGGTAGTTGTCTGTTCCAGAAAATGAAAGCAGAATATACAATTCATTTTTTTTTTTTTAAAAGAGACAGTATTTGTGAAAGAGAGATAAAAAGACTAGAATTTGACCTTCTTGTGTTGGTCATCTTACATTTATTAAACATGGGAATGTTTTTCCCTTAATCAATTAGTGGTACATAAAATCCTATTTTACATATCACTTAACATAAAATTAGAGTAGAAATTATCTATCTCATTTCCAACACCTCTTCCCAATACCTAACAAGGGACGAGGAAAAGAAAAAGAGCATGTTAGATAAACAGGACACAGGAACCAGTAGGCCACGCCGCCTCCCTCTCCAGGTCCAGGGCCCCTTTCCCTCCAAACTTCCTCCAGGTTTACACCTATAACAACAACAGATCTGAGGGGAAACCTATGCAATTCAAATATTATTGCTGAGTTTCTACTTTTTCCTATTGCTTGTTTGCTTTGGTTTTGTGTGTGCCGTACATGTGTGTTTGTGTGTGTGTGTCTGTCTGTCTCTGTGTGTGCTTGTACGTGCACAAATTCAACCGAGGGTCTTACATGTGCTATGTAAGTACTCCAGGTCTGAGCTTAATGGTCTGCTAGACTTTTAAACTGGACTTTATAACTCTGTATGCATTTTTAAAGTTAAGTACCTTGACCATTGGGAAAAGCATGTAAGGTTTGGTGCTCATAAAATGAAACGAAAATTTCATTTTCCCCTAGTGGCCTGCCTTCACACCATTTAGCCCTTCCAAACTTCCTCTTTGTAGTTATTGTCTGCTTCCATTCTTTTCTCTCTATGCTTGAGACAAGCAGAGCTACAGTTATGCTAGATAAAGTACTGTCCCCATGTGTTGGCCAGGAGGCAACAACAACAGGTGCAAAGGGCCTGCTACCACCCCTGTAGAGAAGGGACAGCAATGTCCCATTCTCAGGTGTCAGAATAAACCAGTCCATAAGAAGCTTTTATTTAAACCCTGGAAAGAGCATAAAAAGCATTTCAAAACTTGCATGAATGCTTTTTAAAAACCTTTGAAACATGTCGAATATAAGCACTCTTGAAAGGTTAACTACACAAGCGAAAGGCTTGCATTGTCTTCATGTATTTATTTATTTACATTTCAAATGTTATCCCTCTTCCCAGTTTTCCCTCCAAGAATCCCCTATCCTATACCTTCCTTGCATTTTCCTTTTCTTTTTCTTCTTGTTTTTTTTTTTTTAAAATGCAAAACGCAAGAGGAATGTATTGTTCCAGCATGTTGGGTTCACCCTACACATGGAGAGAGAACAATCCCCCATTGCATTTCCTTAAACTACTGTACTTAAGTAAGGAGAGTAAATACACTCAGCCAAAATGGAGGTAAAACATATCTTTTTCATACTTCCAAATGGTAAAAATCAGCATTTTATTTAAAATTTAAAATGAATAGAGACAACAAATAATTAAGAACTTTTCATAGAAGTGACTCTGGTGATGGTGGTGGGGTAATCCTGGGGCCTGAGCCCTGGGATTTCTCAGGAAGCTTATAGTCTCTTATAGAGTTCCAGCCCTATACTAGGGCAATTGATTTGTTTTAACTGTTGAAAGAAAATGTCAAAAAATTTTAAAGATATAAAATAAGATCTGTGAGTTGTCTGAAGACATTTAAAGTAATTAAGACTGTTTCTTAGAGCTCCTAAGAATGCAAATGAGCATGCAGGTGAATGACTAGAATTCCAAGGAGCTTCTGCTCTCAGACAGCATACCTCAGACTCCTGCTTGTAGTACTAAAGAAACTATTAGAAAAAGTTAAAATTCAATGAAAAGAACTATTATGCAAATAAACTGGCAAGCTTTATTTGAAAAGAAAAAATCATAGGAAATATTTCAAAAGGATACTAGTTATGCCTTTTCAGCTTTATATGAGAACCAGGAAGTATTTTGCAAACAATGAGGAAATATTAATGTTGTGGTGACTTAATAGACTAAGCAGTAGCTACATTTTAAAATTTCATGAATTTTATTAACATTAAGAATTTCACTTAAAGGAATAAGTCTAATCTTGTACCATTCAAAAATATACATTTGCTACTTCTGAAAATTACTAGGATGTGCCCTAATTTAATTTTGTCCCGAAGAAACAAGAGCACTACAAACTTGTTTTAATTAAAGACAGCAATAAAAAGTACTTCTATTAGCTGTGAGATCACAACTGCATAAGAGAAAAACAAACAAGCAAGCAAGCCAAGGAAAACACAAAGCAGTTGGGGCAAGAAGTAACTCAGGAATGACAATGCTATGTTGGTCAATGCTTGATCATTCAATATGAGTAGAAAGCCATTTTACTTAATAACTTACTTTGATTTTCTTATATTGACTACAATATTAATTCTTACAAACTCAGAATAGCTATAGTACATACAGATGACAATCAGCATATGATAGAAAACCAATTTATGATTCAAAAACAGATCACAGTTCACTTATAAACAGTATCTCATTGACAACAATGAAAATCAAGTGTGGACTGTAGATACTTTTAGGGGAACTCTGGGATACAGCTTTAAAGTGATTTCTTACAGAAGAAAGCAAGGCAGAACAGTTACTGCAAGAGTCCTGCTTGCTGAGGGGTCAAACCAGCAAGGTCCATGTGTCCAGCTAGTCTGTAAAGGAAAGGAAGACACCTCCACAGTGCTCCAAAGACCAACACTGTTCCCCAAGGCTCGAGGTGATTGATAGACAGAAGCAAAGAAGGTGAAAAGACAAAAAAGCAACAAAAGCAATTAATGAGACAGGGCAGAGGAGAGAGAGACAGAGATAGAGAAAGAGAGATAAAGAGAGAGACAGAGACAGAGACTGCTAGAGCTGGAAAGATTTTTCATTCTGTTAAAGTCTGCACATGTTCAGTTCTGAGCCATATCTCAATATGGCCTCTGTACTTCTTTCTGTAAAATCATTACAAATAAAGGTAACTAAAAGAATAAAGTAAATGATCTCCATATACAATTATTACTTCAAGTTTTTAGTACTGGAACTTACATATGAAAGGAAAAATTTCTTCAGTAAAGTGGCTGGATATAAAATTAACATATGCAAATCATTAGTCTTTCTCTACTCAAAGGATAAACAAGATGAGAAAGAAATTAGGGAAATGACACCCTTCACAATAGTCCCAAATACTATTTCATACCTAGTTGTGACCCTGACGAAGCAAGTAAAGATCTGTATGACAAGAACTTCAATTCTCTGAAGAAAGAAATCAAAGAAGGTCTCAGAAGATGGAAAGATCTTCCATGTTCATGGGTTGACAGGACCAATATAGTAAAAATGGCCAATCTTGCCGAAAGCAATCTACAGATTCAATGCAATCCCCATCAAAATCCCAACTCAGTTCTTCAAGGATCTAGAATGAGCAATTCTCAAATTCATCTGGAATAACAAAAAACCCAGGAAAGCCACAACAAAAGATCTTCTGGAGGACTCACCACCCCTGACCTCAAGCTCTAGAGCAGTAGTGATAACTGCTTGGTATTGGTATGCAAACAGGCAGGAAAATGGAATAGAACTGAAGACACAGAAGAGAACCCACCCACACAATTATGCTCCCTTGATATTTGACAAAAGTGCTAAAAACATCCAGTGAAAAAAAGACTATTTTAAACAAATGGTGCTGGATCAACTGGAGGTCAGAATACAGAAAAATGCAAATCGACTCATTCTTATCTCTAAATCCAAGTGGATCAAGGATCTACACATAAAACCAGACACACTTAAGCTAATAGAGCAGAAAGTGAGGATGAATCTTGAACACATGGGCACAGGGAAAAAGTTCTTAAACAGAACACCAACGGCCTATGCTCTAAGAACAAGAATCAACAATTGGGACCTTATAAAACTGCAAAGCTTCTGTAAGGCATAGGACATGGTCAATAGAACAAAACGACAACCAAGAAATTGGGAAAAGATCTTTACTAACACTACATCCAATAGAGAGCTAATTTACAATGTATACAAAAAACTCAAGAAGTTTGACTCCAGAGAGTCAAATAACCCTATTAAAAAATGGGGTACAGAGCTAAACAGGGAATTCTCAACTGAGGAACCTCGAATGGCTCTGAACCACCTAAAGAAATGTTCAGCATCCTTAGTTATCAGGGAAATGCAAATCAAAAAAACACTAAGATTCCACCTCATACCAGTCAGAATGGCTAAGAAGAAAAACTCAGGGGACAGCAGATGCTGGATAGGATGTGGGGAAAAAGGAACACTTCTCCATTGTTGGGGGGGATTGCAAGCTGGTAAAACTACTCTGGAAATCAGTTTGGAGATTCCTCCAAAAATTAGACATAGTACTACCTAAGGACCAAGCTATACCACTCCTGGGCATCTACCCAGAAGATGCTCCTACATGTAATAAGGACACATGCTCCACTATGTTCATAACTGCCTTATTTATAATAGCCAGAAGCTGGAAAGAACCCAGATGTCCTTCAACAGAAGAATGGATGCATAAACTGTGGTATATATACACAATGGAGTACTATTCAGCTATTAAAAACAATGAATTTATGAAATTCTTAGGCAAATGGATGGAACTAGAAAGTGTCATTCTGAGTGAGGCAACCCAATCACAAAAGAACGCACATGGTATGCACGCACTAATAAGCAGATGTTAGCCCAAAAGCTCAAAATAAACAAGTTACAATTCACCTAGTACAGGAAGCTCATGAAGAAGGAGGACTGAAGTGAGGGTGCTTTGGTTCCTCTGAGAAAGGGAACAAAATACTCACAAGAGCAATAAGGGAGACAATATGTGGAGCAGAGACTGAAGTAAAGGCCACCCAGAGACTGCCCTACCTGGGGATTCACCCTATAAACAGTTACCAAATCCCGACACTACTATGGATGACAAGAAGTGTACACCAAAAGGAGCATGCCACGGTTGTCTCCGGAGGGGCCCTGCCAGAGCCTTACACATACAGAGGCAGATGCTAGCAGCCAACCAGTGGACTAGGCATGGGGTCCCCCAACAGAAGATCTGGAGGATGGTCCAGAGGAGCTGAAGGGGTTTTCAGCCCCATGGGAAGAACAATGATTTCAGCCACCAGATGCCCCAGGACTCCCAGGAACTAAACATCAACCAAGATGTACACAAGGTTCCAGCCAAAAATGTGTCAGAGGAAGGCCTTGTTGGATCAGTAGGAGGAGTCGTCCTTAGTAAAGGCTCAATAGAGGCCCCAACAAAGGGAAATCAAGAGAGGCAGTGGGAATGGGTCAGGTGGAGGGGCATATAAGTGGAGGCAGGGGGTGGGAGGAAGGGCTGGGGGTCTCTGGGGAGGGGGAAAATTGGGAAAGGTTTTACCATTGGCAATGTAAATGAAGGTGATATTTATTAAAAAACAGAAAGGAAAAATCTAAAATGTCAACATAACAATTCATAAATGATAAAATATATTAATAAGTGTGATACAATCCTACCTTTGCATTTTGATAAATTTATTTAACTGCTACAAAGAAATTGGTTACAAGACATGAGCAGATGAAGACTAAGCAAAATATAAGTTTAGAGGAAGAAGTCTAAAAGAATGTACTGAGTTCTAACTCTTAATATCATTACTCCTGTTGCAAAGTAAAACAAATACAATTTAAAATATATTCTCAAAAATAAAAATACTAAATGAATCTCACCACAGGCTTTTCTTTGCACTGCAGAAACACTCCTTCAAAATGTCCTGACTGCCAACCTTCCCCAGGCCTGGAAAACATAAGTTCACCTTATGTGTTCTCTTTAATTTCTCTCAATTAAAAAACTGACCATACATCAAAATACCAGCAGTTCTAAAGTAAAGAATGCTGTACCAAGTACAGATGTAACAATGCAGCCAGAAGAGCCACAGACAGCAGCACAGCATGCTCTGGGCTCTCCATGGGAATAGTTCTGATGACAGATTTAACTTTTTTCTTTTTATCTTTTTGTCTCTTCTATAGATGAGAAGGTACAAAGAGGTAAAAATCTTTGCCTATTTTATTTAACTCTGTATCTCCAGTGCTTAGCATATAAAATATATTATTAAGCACATCATTATACTGATAAATTATATAAAATTTAGAATGCATATAAATTAACAGTAAAATTAAGAACAATCTAAAATACATATTATTCATATAAGAAATTGCTTCAGTTCTTCAATTGATATATTACATGGAAAATCATTTCATTTTAAATATGTACTGGAAAGATATCAAAGAAAAAAAATCAAATGTCAATTAACCATTCATAATTAATATGACAAAAATAATCGCCATCTGATTATCAAGATAATATTGTAACAAGTTCTACAACACAGCAACTAATATATTGTGTATTTCATAATGATAATTTCCAACTATCTATTATGAATTTGTATTTAGTGGTATAATAAATATGACATGTGAGAAAAGACAAATATAGAAGTAGAACTAGACATTTTTACAAAAATATTTTAGGAAATATAATCATAGAGCAGAACATGTACAAAAAGACACTGGGCACCTATAGTTACATAACAAAAACTGTTACACTGATAAATCATATGACTCTATTAAGAAAATACATCTTAAGATTATTTCTAGGAGAAATTACCATGAAACTGAAAATACAATACTATTTAAAATATCTTAAAAGTATCTTTAGATTTTATAGTATGTGTGTTATATTTTAAATTAAAAATAAAGCCCTCAGTCATACTATAAATCCAAAAAAGGGAAGATTTGTACTTTTATTTAGGAAACACTAATGGTGAGATCATTTTAAAACACTGAAAAATATCTATTACAAACAAATAATATTTTCATATAATCTTACTTTTGATACAGAGGGATTACATAGGTAATAATGTGGTTTTATGCTTATCTATGGCATTTATACGACTTCTAATAAAAGACAAGTCTCCTCAGAGTTAAAGGGCATGAAGATGCTCCACCTCAGTGTAGGTTAGAGTCCGTAGATCGAAGTCTGCAGCAATCAGACATGTCAATCGTGTCCTGTGTCTTAGCACATCTATAATACACGGCATACACTTGTGAAATACTCGTAAAAGCAGTAATGTGGATGTTTATGAAGAGCTATATGCCATGTTATAAAATTTTATTGGATACGAATGAAAGACTACTAAGACAACAACTTCATCTGTTAAGCATGCCCTTTGAGAGTACACTGTAGAACAGAAACAGCTTTATGGTATCAGCTCAAACAAATGCAGCTCTCCTGGAACTGTCATTTGCCACTGACCTGCTCTGATAGTGGTCAACACTGAAACTTTCGACCTTACACTTCACTTTGGTGTATACATCCTGTACATCTATGGACGCACTGAGATCTTCCAGCTCACTGACCATGCAAACCTCTATAAGAAGAAACAAGCATCATCATCAACAGAGTTTCTCATAATCAACATTGAAATCTCCCATCTTATATCTCACATTGGCTAATACATCCTGACCATCTAAAGGGCATAAAGATTACAAACTTCTTCCCCCCCCCAAGGGCAAAAATAAAAATTTATCTGCCCCCAACATTCATTAATCTGACAAAGCAGATCCCTCATTAATTCATCTTTAGACACATAGACCGTGCTTAAATCTAGTAGATGGTGGGAACTAGGAAGAGCTAATGAATTAGAGTTTTCCACACTAATCCCAACTCCATCAGTATTCTTACATTTTAGCCTTAATTTTCTTTTTTTTTATTATTTTCAAAATATGCTCAGATAAGCAACATTAGTAACAAAGGGCCCTTAATGTTGAGAAGGTGTATATCTATCTCAAGATAGGAAACCCATAGTTATCACTGAATAGATGAATGTGTTACCAGCTAAGGATCTCTGAATACTAACAATGCAATGCATTGCTATGCTCAGAGTAAGTCACTCATACCTTCTACCTGAATTTTAATTATCAAAATCAAAATTAGATTTTACAAAGTCAAAGAGAATAGGTACACATAAGCTTTATATAGTGATGAGATTAAATGGTAGCCACATTCTTAAATCAAAACACTTGAATATGAGCTAATTTAATTATAAATGAAAGCACTGAAGAAAATTATACTAATATCTCTTCTAAAAGCAATAATTTTTTTAATCTTTACAATAAGAAAGAAAAATACTCCTGTACCTGTGCCTTTTTTTTCAAGGTCTGGAGCAAACAGCTTTATAGTAGCTTTGGGGAGCACCCACTGCATCCACAGACTAACACGGCCGCTGGACCCACCAATGTTACTGGTAGTCTGTTCCAAGGTAACAGAGTCTGAGAATGGTGAATCATCACCAGCTTGAACCGAATCTCCCTGTGATGAGGAAAAAACAAACAAACAAACAAAACAAACTTAAATGTTGATAATCAACCAGAAATAGATAAAATGAAATTTATAATTTTAAAATGATTTTAACTTTTCTGTATTATATATTCTGATAATATAAATGGTATTGCTAACATACGAAGCTAAGCATTATAAACACACACTACTCAAACAGTTTATATAATACAGGTGCATAACAGTACAGCTTTTTGGAGACCACGGATCTCCAAATAGCCAAGGGCCACAGCCGGCTGCCTAGGAATATATGTTTCTATGACCACAGTCAAGGAGCCATTTTCTGCCTGCTGCTGCTTTTTGATGGAGATGATTAGCTGCTGCAGAGAAGCTGAAGACCACAAGGCTTTCGGCATTTACCCCCTACCTCTTTTATCCAGGGCATTTATGAATAAATTTAGAACAAAAAGGAACAAAGTGATTTGTACAATGTAAAAATCAAGAAAGAATTTCTCTTGGTAAATTAGATTAGATTTTATGAAATGTTTTGTATGACTGAAATCCAGAAGATAACATATGAGCGTATTCAATTTCATAGGTATATACTGAACTTGGATAAGATCCGAAATTCCATGGTAGCATGTTTGCTGTGAAAGATTTGGTGGGTGTTTTTGTTTTTGTTGTTGTTGTTGTTTTCAAAAGCTTTTAGTAGCCTAGAACAAAATAAAACCTTTTATTTGAACTTAAACTAGAGTTGAGTAGCTCTAGTCTCAGATGCAGGAATGATACTGCTAGAGACGGAGATGGAGACGTCACTGCTGTACATGTAAAAGCTGGACAGAAACAGATCAAATAGAGCATGCTTATTTGTTAGATAGATGCATTTGTAATCTATATCTAGTTAATTAGGTTGAGTCTAATAGGCAGTATGATATATTATGAAAAGGACTTTCCAGAGGCCATTACCTCCTTCATAAATTAGTTTTGATAATACTGAATGCTTAGAATCTAGAATAAATAGGAGCATAATGGTAAAGGAAGTGTTTCTCCATAGTCAGCACTTAATAAGTAGATGTTAATTATTAACACTAAGCTTGCATCTTTATTCTGCCTCATTCTGTCATTACTCACATTTTCTTTTTTTCTTCAAAACATTGTATATTTTATATACTATGTTCAAAGACAAAAATATAATACAAAATGACTTTAGGCTATGTGCTCAGGGGCAAATAAAACAAATCAAATGTATGCAAACCTGTGACAGTCACTGCAACATCTCATTACATATTACAAAAATCATTGTGTTCCCCATTCCCAAAATCTGGAAAAATCCCCAAATCCAACATGGTCCTATACACTTGAGACAAAATATGCACACACCATCTCCCTCAGGTGTTAACACAGGTGGAATAAATGTGCCATCTGAACTCTGGCATAGCTCAGTGGGTAAGGTCATTTGGAGCCAAGTCTCACCCCTGAGTTGGACCGGATCCCCAGGGTCCACCTGGTGGACGGAGTCAGTCCTTTAAGCTGTCCTCTGCACATGTGCAGATGCACACGGTCACACACATTTTCGTATGCATGCACTGAAGGGCTCTAGCAGGCCTGGACAGAGTTTGCCCTTTTACCCCCTTTCCTCTCCCTTGCTAACACCTTTATATCCCTAATGCTAGTTCCCGGAGTTTGTACTCTCTGGCTAACACCTTTATCTCCCTAATGCTAGTTCCCGGAGTTTGTATTCCCTGGCTTGGCCCACTTCCTCTTCCTGAAGTTGATTACCAAGGCCCAAATATCAAAATATTTAAGTCTCCCAATGAAAAGCCCCACTTTGGCTACCCTGATTAACTTGCCCAATCAAAATTAATGAACTCATTCTAATTCAGGGTTTTCCCCTTTTGCCCTTATAAACTGCCTACAAGCCACTTCTGTCTCTTCTCTCCTCAGAGGCAGCCCTGTGCCCCTCTATCCTTGCCCCCGTTTCCTGTCTCTTTTCTCTCCTCTCTTTCTCTTCCCCTTCTTCCTAAACCTCAATCTCTTGTCTGTATCTCTCATCTCCTGCATTTGTCCCTCTGGGGCTAAGAACTTGGTCTTGAGGTGTCTTGTGGGATACCAGTATTTCCATATATCCATACTCTCTCATGGTTCCCTACTGATTTGAATGTTTTAAATAAAATGTTTATTTCCTATGTAATCATGCAAGAGGAAAATGTCCCTTAGAATGTTGTGAAGGCATGCAATAGTGGTTAATGTGCTATTTTCTCCTGAAAGGTAGTCAAAGCAGAAGCCACTAATCTCTAGATCAACTCCACCTGAAAGCAAGAGCCATCCATAACTGAAACACACACAGGGAGCCAAGAGCCCTGCTCCAGCCTGCACACAAGCCCGCCTTGCCAGGTAATTAGAATGTTGCTACAGAAATGTTTTATCCTTCTTCTCTCCTCTATCTAAAAGGGTAGAATAACAAGCGTGAAGAACTGTGGAAGTGACAACTGTTTCCTCAAAAGCTCTCAAGGAAGGTGGGGCCCAGCACAGCAAGAGAACCAGTGTCCTGGGACTTACTGAGAAGGGAAAATTTTAGCTTCTTGTCCCAAACATAATCAAAAGCTGTTTGTGGTTTTTTTTTTTTCATATTTCTACTAAATAAGTAGAGCCTAAATTTATCGTAGCTGAAATTTCTATAATTTAAAAAGCTTCAGAAATTTTTTTGGTTAGCTAACATAACATGTAATAAAAAGCACAAACTATTTACAAAGCAGATACTTTTACAAACTCAAATCAATAAAAGATGACACAATGTAACAATTATGCATTTTTAAAGAGATACTTTCTAGAACAGAAACATTCCTAATCAAATCCTCTAAGGAACAGCACACCTCACGGGATGACAGGTGCAGAGAAAACAGCATCTAATCATCTTTAAACACTCCTGGGTATCCTGATAAGAATCTTGTGACTGTGACTTCCAGCTAAGTTAAGCACTCCTGAGAAAAAATTTTTATACTACTCTGTCATGCAGTTTCAATTTTCTTTTTGAATTTAAAACATTTGCTGTGATATTGTTAAACATGTTTCTACATTAGTTTCCTTCTCTATTTAACAAGTCTATAATGAAAACTAGACCCAAAATGGTAATGCTGAACTATTTTCCCACACCTCCTTAGTCCAATTTTAAAATAAAAAAAAATGTTCATGGAAAGTTAACGAACATATCGAGTTTATTTTTCTAGGTAAATTTATCTTGGTTCATCTGGAAGAGTAAACACTTCGGCCCTCTATCCTAGGCCTGCTGCAGAGCTCAGGGAAAATCATAGTAGGCCAGACTGCAACTCTTCCTTTCAAAATAACTTCAACATTCTTGTCCAATCACATAAGCTCCCCTAGGCTAAACCCTTCCACAGTGTTTGTACTGAAGTCAGCAGTAACAAGTGGCCTGCTGGGTCTCCTGCACCTTTGCTTTCTCAATCTCAGTAAACCAGCTTTTAAGCAGAAAACTTAAATCTCGCCCATACTTCCCAGTTTACCATGACACAAATGCAAACACAGGAAGCTGAAGCTGCATTTGCCAGAATCAGAGGCACCAATACATTAGTATGAAAATATCACTTGGGAGAGTTTCAATCATCTGGTATGCTACAAGCAGTTTTACTTAAGACAAACAATTGTTAGAATGTAGTTAGCATCACTTCTGATAAATTCCATATTTTAAAAAACAAAACCAGTTCTGACCTATACAACCAAGTAAGACAGTATATTTAAGTTGTAAAAATATATTGACTTTCTTTAAATAGAGATTTGAATTAGACATTTATAAACCCAAAGTTAAATTTCAAAGATGATCCGCTTAGATAACTGACATGAAAAATAAAGGCTACCTCAGATTATTATGCCATAGTATATAAAAATCACATGAATTTTTAAAAAAGTCTACAGATAAGAAGTGAAACACTAGAGGTATTTTCTGATATGATGATTTTAAGTAGGGAAAGCATTAAATAGAAAATAACTGACAGCTAACAAAGGCTAAACAACGACCTTCACTTATCTGACTCATTAGTTTATTCTGTTCTCTGAAGAATAAAAAGTTAAATGCCATGATTTGTACATTTTGAATAAAAGCTTCTTGTTGAATATAAACTATCTAATGGATAAAATAAATCTTTTTATTAAAGATTTACTATTATATGTAAGTACACTGTACCTGTCTTCAGACATACCAGTATGGTTGTGAGCCACCATGTGGTTGCTGGCATTTGAACTCTGGACCTTCGGAAGAGCAGTCTGAAGTGCTCTTAACCACTGAGCCATCTTAGCAGCCCCCAAATAAATCTTATTTTAGAAAATATTTAAAATAATTAGCAGCCTTAAAATAGTAGTATAGTAAAAATGCTCAAACTACACTTATCATCACAAAGGCCATTTGAACAAGTTAAAATAACCACTGCTTAAGTTAAAGGACCACAGTCACTGAGAATCTGATAGTAGTTTTGCTGTAATAGTTATTTACATTTTTAATATACTGATGTACATCCAACAACAGCTATACACATTAAGAAACTATCTTTAAAGCAATAAAGCAATTTGATTCCTGGATTAATAAATAATTCTGGTTAAATTTTGGGTGAAAGCAGCTTCTAAACATTGGTGGGTCAACATTATCAGTTTCGGTTTTGAGAAGAACTGGTGTTTTAAGCATTTACTTGGCATTTTCAATTTTTCTCTTCACTGTTCGGTTGCTGAGACAGACTCACCCTACCGCTCTGTGGCTTAAGCTAACTGGAATTCATGATGCAGCCTGGACTGGCCTGAACTTCTCTCCTCCCTCCTCAACCTGCAGAGTGGCATCACCATAGTGAGAAAATGTGCTGTTAGCAATATTTGCTGACTTATCAAAATACAGGTCCCCATATAAAGATAGACCTGTGTTAAGCAGCTTGGCGATGAGCTGAATTTCCCAGCTCAGCTTGTATTACATGTATTCACAGACACTGTCTGCATAAAACATGATAAATTCTTCTAAGGACAAAGGACTAAGCCTTAAATGCCTAGGATGTTTTTATAAAAGGGCAAACTTAATTAAAAAATATGCAATATATCAAAGTAGCAAAATGCAGTATCTCTGAGTTTAAGGATGAAATGTTATTCCACCTGCGCGTTTTCAAAAGCACACCTGCACGTGTGTGGGACAGAGGGCTATGCTTTGTACTCAGTGAGGACTCTGGAGGGGACAGCAGTGGTTTCAGTGCCTTGTGCCATCACTTGCACTCTCTCATGAGCACTATGCTAAGCAAGTGATAGCTCAAGGAGGAGAGTGACAAAGACACTCATTACCTCAGAGTCAAAGGATTGAAAATTTTCCAAGCAAATGTTCACCAGAAACAGGCCGGACTGGCAATACTTATATCAGAAAAAAACAGATTTTCAACCAACCAAAAGTTGTCAAAAACGTTAAGGACAGACACTTCATATTTGTCAAAGAAAAATCTACCAAGATGAACTCTCAATTCTGAACATCTATGCTCCAAATGCACATTCATAAAAGAAACTTTACTAAAGCTCAAAGCACACATTACACCCCACACAATTTTAGTGGAAGATTTCAACAGCCCACTCTCAAAATATGGACAAATCATGGACACAGAAACTAAGCAAAGACACACTGAAACTAACTAAAGTTATGGACCAAATGGATCTAACAGATATTTATAGAACATTCCATACTCAAGCAAAAGAATGTACCTTCTTCTTACCACCTCATGGTATCTTCTCCAAAACTGACCACATACTTGGTCACAAAATAGGCCTCAACAGATACAGGAATATTGAAATAATTCCATGAACCCTATCAGATCACCATGGCCTAAGGCTGGTCTTGAGTTAAAACAAAAACAACAGAAAACACACATACACATGGATGTTGAATAATGCTCTACTCAATGATAGCTTGGTCAAGGAAGAAATAAAGAAATTAATTAAAGACTTTTTAGAATTTAATGAAAATGAGGACACATCATACCAAAACTTATGGGACACAGTGAAAGCTCATAAGAGGAAAACTCATAGCTCTAAGTGCCTCCAAAAAGAGAGCGGAGAGAGCATATACTAGTAGCTTGACAACACACCTGAAAGCTCTAGAACAAAAAGAAGCAAATACACCCAAGAGGAGTAGACAGCAGGAAATAATCAAACTCAGGGCTGAAATAATGGCGCAAGCCTTTAATCCCAGTACTTGGGAGGCAGAGGCAGGCGGATTTCTGAGTTCGAGGCCAGCCTCGTCTACAGAGTGAGTTCCAGGACAGCCAAGAATATACAAAAAACCCTGTCTTGAAAAAGCCAATGAATGAATGAGTGAATGAATGAATAAACAAACAAACCAAATAGAAACAAAAAGAACCATACAAAGAATCAACAAAACCAGGAGCTGGTTCTTTGAGAAAATCAACAAGATAGATAAACCCTTAGCCAGACTAACCAGAGGGCTCAGAGGCACTACCCAAATAAATAAAATCAGAAATGAAAAGGGAGACATAACAACAGAAACTGTGGAAATTCGAAAAATCATCAGATCCTACTACAAGAGCTTATATTCAACAAAATTGGAAAATCTATATGAAATGGACAATTTTCTAGATATATACCAGGTGCCAATGTTAAAACAGAACCAGATAAACCATCCAAATAGTCCCATAAGTCCTGAGGAAATAGAAGCAGTTGTTCATAGACTCCCAACAACAACAACAAAAAAAAGCTCACGACCAGATGGTTTTAGTGCAGAATTCTATCAGATCTTCAAAGAAGAGCTAATAGCAATACCCCTCAAACTATTCCACAAAATAGAAACTCAAGGAACACTACCCAATTCATTCTATGAAGCCACAATAATGCTTATACATAAACCAAACAAAGATGAAACAAGGAAAGAGAACTTCAGACCAATTTCCCTCAAGAACATTGATGCAAAAATTCTCAAAAAATTCTGGCCAACTGAATCCAAGAATGCATCAAAACAATAATCCACAATGATCAAGTAGGCTTCATCACAGGGATGCAGGGATGGTTCAATACACATAAATCCATCAATGTAATACACTACATAAAGAAACTCAAAGAAAAAGAGCACATGGACATTTCATTAGATGCTGAAAAAGCTTTTGACAAAATTCAGCATCCCTTCATGATAAAAGTGTTGGAGAGATCAGGAATTCAAGGCCCATACCTAAACATAGTGAAAGAAATAAATTGTAAACCGGTAGCCAACATCAAGTTAAGCAGAGAAACTTGAAGCAATCACACTAAAATTGGGGACCAGACAAGGCTGCCCATTTTCTCCACATCTATTTAATATAGCATTTGAAGTCCTAGCCAGAGCAATTAGACAACAAAAGGAGGTCAAAGGTATAGAAATTGGAAGGGAAGAAGTCAAAGTATCACTATTTGCAGATGATATGATCTTATATTTAAGCGACCCTAAAACTTCCACCGGAGAACTCCTAAAGCGGATAAACAACTTCAGCAAAGTAGCAGGATATAAAATTAACTCAACCAAATCAATAGCCTTTCTCTACTCAAATGATAAACAGGCTGAGAAAGAAATTTGGGAAGTGACACCCTTCACAATAGTCATAAATATTACATACCTTGGTGTGACTCTAACCAAGCAAGTGAAAGATCTGTATGACAAAAACTTCAAGACTCTGATAAAAGAAATCTTAGAAGATCTCAGAAGATGGAAGGATTTCCCATGCTCATGGATTGGAAGGATTAATATAGTAAAAATGGCCATCTTGCCATAAGCAATCTACAGATTCAATGCAATCCCCATCAAAATTCCAAATCAATTCTTCATAGAACTAGAAAGAACAATCTGCAAATTCATTTGGAATAACAAAAAATCTAGGATAGCAAAAACTATTCTCCACAACAAAAGATCTCCTGGGGGAATCACCATCCCTGTCCTCAAGCTCTACTACAGTGCAATAGTGATAAAAACTGCATGGTATTGGTACAGTGACAGGCAGGAAGACCAATGGAATAAAACTGAAGACCCAGATATGAACCCGCACACCTATGGTCACTTGATATTTGACAAGGGAGCTAGAAACCTCCAGTGGAAAAAGACAGCATTTTTAACAAATGATGCTGGATCACCTGCAGGTCAGCATGCAGAAAAAATGCAAATTGACCCATTCTTTTTTTTTCTCCCTTATATTCTTTGTTTACATTCCAAATGATTTCTCCTTTCCTGGCTCCCCACTCCCCATAAGTCCCATAAGCCCTCTTCCCTTTACCCATTCCCCAATCACCCCCCTCCCATTTCTCTGTCCTGGCACTCCCCAACAATGCTGTATCAAGCCTTTCTGGGACCAGGGACCTCTCCTTCCTTCTTCTTGGGAATCATTTGATATGTTAATTGTGTCTGGAGTATTCAGAGCTTCTAGGCTAATTAATATCCACTTATTAGTGACTGCATTTCATGTGTATTCTTTTGTGATTGGGTTACCTCACTTAAGATATTTTCCAGTTCCAACCATTTGCCTAAAAATTTCATGAATTCATTATTTTTAATTGCTGAGTAGTATTCCATTGTATAAATATACCACATTTTCTGTATCCAGAGTCTCTGTATTCCCATGCTTTCCAATGAGAAAACAAATTTTACTTGCATTACATTAGGCAGGTGGTACATTTGAACACACAGGTAAATCCAGGAAAAATCAAGATACTTGTCATACTGGAATTCAAAGGATCCCCTAAGTGAGTTAACTGTATGATTCAAAGGTGCAAGGAAAGAAAATTGGAAAGGCCATAAAGCAAATTTCTAGAAACACTATAAACAAAAGGAGACAAGAAATAAAAGTTTGGCCAAAGTTTGAATTTTTTTCTGGAGCCATAGGTGACACACTGTTGCATATTGAGAAAACATTCACCAAATCTTTATGTTGTCCTTTACTACTGAATTATTAAGGAGATACATTTAAATGCAGGTGTATTCTCAGTTTACTGTGAGCCTCACAAAATATTTTATTGAAAGGAAACAAAAACATAAAGGTATGTGAAACATGAACATCTAAGATGTAAAGAAAGTTCTAGCTGCACTACCCAATGCTCACATCACACCATCTCAACAGCGGCCCTCCTCTCCTTCCTTCATGGAGACAAGCCAGCGAAAGCATCTGAAGGAACCTCTGAAGGAACAGGCTTCCCAAGAGCTAGGGTCCAATGGATATCTTGGTAGTCAGTGGCTTCTCCTTCTGGCCACACTATCTACGTTAAAGTGCACATCCTGTGCAAGTGCCTGCCACTTCTAGGTTGTTCAAGCCTGATTCTGTATTGTTTCAAATAAGCTCTTTTACATAGTCTCTCTTGATAATTAATTCTTGAATGCTTTACATTAATGTTCATTCATTTTTAGTTTTTTTCTCAAACCAAAATAATTAATCAAATTAATTCAAATTATCTTTATATCAAAATTAAAGGAAAGCCAATGCTTTAACTTCAAATGAACTAAAGTGCAGCCCAAGTCTGACTAAATTTTCCTGTTGTTTCTTTGCTGGAACTAGGGACTGAAACCACAGCTTATGCAAACTAGAAAAGTGGTCTACCACTCAGCTATATCTGCAGCTCAGAATTAGTTTTAAAGCAACTGAGTAAAACCCTCTCATCCTTGTTTAATCTCACTTTCTTCAAAATTTCTTGTCTTTGACAAATGAAGACCATTCTTCGAGTTTGTTATGTTGTTAACTCTACTAAAATAAAATAGTACCCAACTCTCAGTTATTAAAATCTCATTAATTTATTAAAAATATTCAAATACTGCTTTCTCACAAAATATCAATAAATTTCCCAGGAGAAGTCCTATAATGATTTATGAACAAATGTCAGTAGTATTTATTTCTATTGCAGATTACCTTTAGGTCACCATATCTTTTACATTAGTAAAACTAGTAAAACTGCATGATTCTAGCACATGTCATTTGTGCTATGAATTAGATAAATGGTAATTCCCAAGAGGTATGAGTACTTCCATAGTAGGAAGTCCGAAGACTGACATTCTTGTGAACACATGACTAGCAAACAACTGTTTGATGAACTACTCCTTTATCTCCTACTAAAGCAGACGTCCCTCCATTTAAATGCCTGTATCCACTCCTTTATCTCCTACTAAAGCAGACATCCCCCGATTTAACTGCCTGTACCCACTGCCTTGCAGCCATCTCTGTCTAGCAACCGACTACTTCAAACTTCAATCACTCTATTTCACAGACTGTATTATCTTACAGGTTGTATATCTTACAGTAATATTTTTATAGGTATGCTATTAAAATGAGTACTCAGAGCTGGGAAGTGATGATGCACACCTCTAATCCCTGAATTTGGAGGCAAAGGCAGGTGGATCTCTGAGTTGAAGCCAGACTGGTCTACAGAGAGAATTCCGGGACAGGAAAGATTACATAGAGATTCTCTGTCTTCAAAATCAAAATCAAAATCAAAAGAAGAGGAGGAGAAGAAAGGAAGAGAGGAGGAGAAGAGTAGAGGAGGAGAAGAAAGGAAGAGAGGAGGAGAAGAGAGTAGAGAAAAGGAGAGGAGAGGAGAGAGGAGAGAAAGAGAAAGAAAACAATATTCTGAAATTAAATGTTAAAACTGCTACAGCTACAATGAATCAAATAGTTTACTGTAAAGTTTTTGAAACCAACATCACTGAGGCTTTCTACATAAGAATTTACTGCTCTTACTCTAACAGACTCTTCCTCATTTGGAAAAGCAAGAAACAAGAAAAATTCCCATCACTTCTTTAGGCTTTAGGAGAGAAAAGCTGATTGTGGGTCAATAAATAGATGTTTTCCAACTGTTTTAAAGGTTTAGACCAGGTTAGGTCAGCCCATTCCAGATGGCTTGGTTTTATTGATTTGTAAAATTAAGAAAACAGTAACATTCCCCTCATTTAAGTCCCTTTCTTTATTTTACCAAGTGTTTTGATTCTAGAGGAAACTGCCTTATCTCAGCAGAAACAAAGCCACAGAATCTGCCACCAGCTACTGCAGAAAGGTGGCTCTCCCCAGGGAGGCTTGGGGGGAGGAGGGGGCGGAGAGGGAGGAGGTAGAGGAGGTGGTAGAAATGAAAGAATATTTTGGGTTAGCTCAGTTTCATTTCTGATAGATATTTCAAGGTTAGGAATCAGAAATTCAACAGTTCCTTTGGTGAATACAACAGTCCTGCAACACAATGAAAACTGTATCACAGAATAATCATATAGTCCTAGAAATGTAACAATCAACTTAAAGACCCAATTATGCTTTGTTCAAAACTGTATCTGAAGTTGTCCCTGCTCCAGAAAGTCCTGCTTCAATAGCACTACCACTTGTGGCATTTAATACAGAGCTACAGAACCCTATATCTGTAGCCTTTGAACCCTATATCTGTAGCCTTTGCACACAAATCCCAGGTAAGTGTCTTTGTAATTAATACTTGGCTATCAATTCTAACACAGTTGTGTTATAATATTCACACAGTATTTATTACTGGATGTTATATATCTTTCTATCACACATACATATTATCTGTTTTCATCTCTTACACAGTATATTTTATTTCACTTCAGGATAATAAATGGGCCACTACAAAGTATTATTTATTATACAGTAGTAGTGGTGTTCTGTCTGCCCTTACAGTGCTAAAATAAAAAGCTGAACTGATGACCAAGGGAAAGGAAGAGACTGAGGACAACAGGGCTCAGAACCACTGAGTTGAAGGCCAGCCTGGTCTATAAGAGTGAGTTCCAGGACAGCCAGGGCTACACAAAGAAACCCTGTCTTGAACCCCCCCCCCCAAAAAAAAAAACCAAGAAAAGAAAAAGCAGACAATAGTTAACACCCTGACTTACAAGCAGCCTCTAAGCCCGGAGAGAGCAAGAGAGGAGAACAAATCTCTTTTTTACTCAGCTTCTAAGTCTTCATGCGCCCAAACAGTACCCTTACTGCACCTCAGACTGTGTGCGGTCCTGGACTACTTCACAGCCTACAGCCTACTCAAAGTGCGAAGACTGCTTGGCATTCAAAGGAACATCTTGCAGATCTAGGCAGGCCAGCACCACAGAGCTCCTCAATCTGCCAGCTTCCATGGTGGTAAAGTCACTTTCACTTTCAACGTGTTTTATCTCTCACTGGGTAACAGATTTTCAGACCTACTTACCTCAGTGGTAGTTCCTATGTCAGCAGATGGGCTGCATGTGCTGGTGTCTGGTGGAGCTGTGCCTACGCTGCTCCGAACTGGAGAACCGGGGACAGGCCCTGCCATTGTCTCTGGGTAGACTGAAGAAGGACTAAGATTGCCTCTCTTCTGAATCTTATTCCAGACTTTACTCATGGTATCAGCCAATTCATAAATGAGCTGGACCTGAGTGTGGGGGAGAGCAGGGAGAAGAGTCACACTTTCAGACTCTATGTACAACCTACTAGAATGCTAGATATAAGAAAACTGACAAGTTCAAAATGCGAGAGTCTACAAAATAACTAACAATCAAGTAACAGCCCAAACCCACCACGGAGAAGGACTGATTTACACCAGCCGCAAACTTACACTATGCTATTTTATGATCAGCAAGCATTCCTGCAGATGGGTGCACTCTAACCAAGAGTGCTCACTACTGACAGGCAGATCCCTTTTAAGAATGATAATGAACAAATACAAATGCCTCTTACACAGAGAACTGGTGAAAGAAGAAAGCAAATACACACCCTGGGAAGTATGGGTACTTTATGCACTATAGATTGGCTACTGCCCTTCTTTCAAGATAATTTCCATAGCTAAATGTCAATTTTTCTGAGATAAAAATGACATGGGATTTCTTTTCAGACAAGTGAAAAGGGTGATATAACAGAGAGTAGGAAAAGAAAAAATTACCTTATGAGACTTCTAGAGATAGAAAACATCTCCAACCTTCTTCCCCTGGGATATGTCATTCTAATATTCATAGAAAAACTATTTAACTTGCAAATTGTTTGACTGAGTTCTAAGATATTTATACAAGATTTCATAAATAAGCATTAATCATGGAGTTTGTAGAAGAACATACTGACATATACTGTATAAAACAAGCCCGGGGGAAAAGGCAAACATAACATATAAGCAAACCCACAGCTGGATACCATACTCTGATTGCAATTTTAAAAAAGTGAAATTCTCCTATTTATAAAGAGTGCCCTAGGACACATCCAGATGATAAGCTGGCTTCTCATGTGTGCAAACAGATGCACAGAGACACTGCTGTCACTCAGATGCACAGAGACACTGCTGTCACTCAGATGCACAGAGACACTGCTGTCACTCAGATGCACAGAGACACTGCTGTCACTCAGATGCACAGAGACACTGCTGTCACTCAGATGTACAGAGACACTGCTATCAATCAGATGCACAAAGACACTGCTGTCACTCAGATGCACAGAGACACTGCTGTCACTCAGATGCACAGACACTGCTGTCAATGCTTCCTTGATGTAAACTCTACATGCTCTAGTTTTCTACTGCTTTTTGTGTACTGAAGCCTCAAATCTTGAGTCATGGATATTTGTAGTTTTAAAATGATCTAATGACTATAGATTCTAGCCCTCCCCCCCCAAAAAAAAAGCTATAGAAAAACCATTCAAGCCATTTTCTATTTCATAATTAACATTTTTCTCTTAAAAGTAGGTGTTGGAACGCAAATCTTTATGAATGGTTGTCTTTTTCCTAAATAAAAGAGCTAATAAGAAGAGCATTAGCCAAAGGAAGTAAGTTCTGTTCCTAAGGGTTTAGGGTTATTTACTTCAGTGGCACAATACTGTTCTTATTGTCACTACTTCTGATTCCTTCCACTATTCTTAAAAAGATGTGACAGCACATGTGTCTACTGTGGCAAGCAAGCAATGGTGTACACCTCAACTGTAATGCTATTTTCAAAGAAAATATTGCTTCTCCTCCCAAATAAAGCAAACATGTGGAGGACGAACGATCAGGTTTCAAATGGAGTTGAGCTGAAACACTGAGGATTAAAATCATAAAATTAAAATGTGTATAACTAAAAAGTACAACTATTCTAAATATCTCATAAAGTAACAGAAACACTCATTTTCTACTGGTAAGAACAGAAGATTTAAAACCAGTTTGGTAGTTTTGAAGATATATGTATCTACAACCTTATCAGCCAATTCAAGTAGTTTCTGTAAAAAAAAAAAAAAAAAAAAAAAAAAAAAAAAAAAAAAGCTGATGTCTGCAGAGACATAAACAGAAACACTTACAGCATCATCTGTAATGCTAGAAAAGTCCCAAATGTTTAACAACAAACACTGAACAAATGAAGATCAATCGTATAGCTACATGTTACTTAGTAATAACAAGAGGACACATGTAAAATATGAACTAATCTAAAAATGACTGTGTAGAATCAAAGAGGCTAGACAAAAATCACACCTGTAGGATTCTACCTACACCATGGGGTTTCAAAGGACTACAACTGTTAGGACAACTTCTATGATGATTTAATGAGTATATATAACCCAAACTTTTTCAAACTGGGTAACTTAAGCATGGAGTTTATTATATACTAAGTATACTTCAGTAAAACTGGATTGAGAGAGAAAAATGAATATATATGAAGCACTATTCTATGAGCTTTGTGTGAAGGTAACTAAACAGCAATGGCAATCTGAATATGACATACCAACCAAATAAAAATCTTCATTCATTAAACATTCAGAAATGAAGAAAATCATATCATTAATGATGGAACCAAAGTGGAAGCTTATCTCTGAGATCTAAAGTATGAAATGGATACCAACTTAGATCTAGAATGAGCAATTAGTACTTAACAAGAATCGAGTACATGAAGTAGGTACCTGCTGTGATCTAGGACATGACATGGATACCCACTCAAATCAAGAGGATGAAGTGGACACTCCCACCCACGACTCTATCTAACACTCAATCTGTCTCTACAGGATCAAGGAAGCCAGGTGAGGGAAAAAATGTCTGATTTTATAAAAGAGGAGAAGGTGGGGTATAAAAAAGAAGGAAAGAGTTGAACAAATCAATGTTCAAACTCTGAGCAACTGGAACGAGTAATAAGAAGAGAGTTCCCTGTTTAGGAAGAGAAAAGTAATTAATTCTAGAGTTTGGGAAGCGAAACAGTACTAGGCTCTTACTCTTAGAAACAGTTCAAATTAAGCACTATCACTTTTACATATTGTTCTATTTCAATTGTCATAGTGATGGAAAACCAGGAAATTCAAACAGAGAAGCTGAATCTATTGTTTCCTGTTCCATTTTGTAGAACTTAAGGAATCAAGCACCTCAATAAAGATGATAGATAGATAGATAGATAGATAGATAGATGATAGATAGATGATATAGACAGATGATAGATAGATGAATGAAAGATAGATGATATACAGATGAGAGATAGACTGATGATAGACAGATGATAGATGATATACAGACAGATGGTAGATAGATGATAGATAGATGATATAGACAGATGATTGATAGATAGATGAATGAAAGATAGATGATATACAGATGAGAGATAGACTGATGATAGACAGATAGATAATATACAGACAGGTGGTAGGTAGGTAGGTAGATAGATAGATAGATAGATAGAAAGACAGATGGATGGGTAGACTGTATGGATGGATGGATAGATGGACGGACGGATGGACAGACAGATGGATGTTTAAAAAGAGGCAGGGGGAAGAGACAAGCTGCACTGTACTGAAAAGGAAGTTCTATAATATGGAATGATAGTAAAGCTTATTTTTTTTAAATACTTCAAAAACTGGCCTGGCTGATAACTATTAAAGCTTGAATAGATTTATGACTTTTGAATTTATGAATATTGGCCCATCAGATTCAATAATATGCTAAAGAGGATTGTTTAAAAACTAGTATTCAACATTGACTATGTGGAAATTATATAATAGCATACTTAAGGTTAAAAATGTAAATTTTATGATAATTAATGATGTACACAAAACCAGGTAATATGAATGCACAGTAATTATAAGGAGGTAGAATATACCATGATTGGCACATCACAGTTGAAATGTTATGGAAGTGTCAATGACTTTAGTAGGAAACTTTTCATAAGTGCTCTCTTTTGTTGTAAAATAGAGCAAGCCGTGAAAAGAGGCTGGTCACTTCAGTACATCCTCCAGTCCAACAATAAAAGAAATAGTTCCTCAGAATTGCAAGACAGCACGTCCATAACTGATTGTATTCCACAAGCCAAGAGATGAATTTATGTTCTCATCAATATAATTCTTATTACAAAACTTGATAGAACTTCAAAGCCATTCTTCATCTAATTACCACAATGTTGATGGTAAGGTTTAAAGACAAAAAGGTATGGTATTTAAAGGAAGAGAAAAGTCTTTTAATAAAACAAATGAACATATTAAAAAAACAAACAAACAAAAACACTTAACTTTTGAAATGAGGTGTACCAACCTGGGGATTAGAGCATTTTATCTCTAGTGACTCTAAGTCAACGTGAAGACAGACCACAAATGACTGCCTTCCATCAGGCCCCACAGGAAGGAGCTTCTGAGATGTGACAGCTAGAGTAGAGGTGCAGCCCATAGGCTCCACCAGGGAAAGTGTCACTTGCTTTCCGAGAAGGGTATATATGCTGAAATGACGCAAGCTTATGGTCCAAGGAAATGCATCACCTGTAAGGGAACGAAATAAAAAAATGAAACAAACAAAATTACACAATTAATGAAAACAATTAAAAATGATTTAAAATTTCATCTGAAATATAACATGACACAACAAAGGTAGGATCTCAGACACTAAGGTACTAAATAATTTGCATGCTACTTAAATAATTTGATTTTAGTATTTTTAATTACTATAATATACTTTTATACCCTTCATACATTATAAGCATATGAAGAAAGCTAAATACAAGAAATAAAAAGAGAAAAAGAAGTCCTAACACCCTCTTTACCACTATGGTAAATAGTAAATATAACTGCATTTGGAGACTGGATGAAATGGAGTGTGTTTAATGATGTACAGTGACATTTGCAAGGAGAAGAGATCTGGCTGTGAAATGAGAGAGGAGAAAGATATATATGTTCTTTGTGGATGGCAACTCACACCAGAATTAACGATGGTGGGACATGCTAATGAATTAGGCTTCTGGTGCTATGTCAGAAGTACTTAGTCAGAAATTCTGTGGGTGGAACTCAGGCATATTTCTACATATTCCTTGTGTGGCTCTTAAAGCATATGAAATATATTTTAGAGGATGCAGGCTTAATTAAAAATTTAGAATTCATAAATATCATAATTGAAAGAAAAACATTTCTTTTATTGTTTAGTGATTTATCTCATGTACAATGTATTTATAAGTCGAAGCACAGAATATAAAACATCTTAGAATTTTATACTGTAGTTATAGGTAAAGTAGACTGATACAATTCCATTTGGAATATTGAAAATTCATTATTCTGGTATCAACTTAAAAACCATACATTTCCATCAAATATTTAGAATGCCTATTTATGTGTATACTTATCTGTACAGAAAGAACATTATAATTACTGTTTAAATGATGTTATCATTTTAAAACATATAGTGTTTTGTTTATTTTTCAATTAGCAAGGTATTCAATACTCACCATGGATATTTTACAACATATAAAAAAGCTAAACATCAAAATAATGATGAATCTACCATCCACGTGATCCCCAATTACATGTGAATATTTTGTTACAGTTCCCTAGTCAGTTCCATGAGTGACAGAAGTGCTGGAGCAAAAGAATGGGAAAGGGAATACCCCACTTTGTTTTTTCATTGAAAACAAAATAACAAATACATTATTTAGTGAATTCACACAATGAGTTAAAAGTCCATATACATACACATACATATGTGTGTGTATATATATAGGTATATAATATATAAACTTTTATATAGTGTATACATATGTGTATGTGTGTATATGGACACAGATATCTATATGATAAATGTGAACATTCAAAATATCTAAACCAGGAAACTCTGAAATTGGGACTTTAGATAATGTAATAAATATAGGAAGAGGGTAGTTGGTAACTAGACTAGAAACAATAATTTCATAATAGTATGTGGTCTGTCCCATACATTTTGCATGTTCCAGATATATTATTTTGCTACTAAAGGGAAAGTGAGAACTTTAAATCATCTGTAACTTGCAGGAGACTGATGGAGTCAGATATGTCTTTCTCAGGCCTGAGCAGGGTCAAGGTGGGGGCATTAGTCATGGGAAGTGGTCTGGTCAGTCTGGAATTGTTGCTGCTGACTGTACCCTGAGCTCTTGATGAGACACAGTGTGCTGACATATACTTTAGATTAGATTCTCTATAAAAGTCAGGTTGTTTTTGTTTGGTGGTTGCTTACCACATCCTGTTCTCTTTTTGCTGCCAAATGCTTTACTATATAACGGCTACGTGAACCTGCATTAAATGAGACTTGATCAGAGTCCTGTCTTGTCTCCATCTCAAGTCTCTTGCCCCTAAGTCCTTACTCTACCCCTCAGGAACCTCTTCAAGAATCCACAGGCGGGTTCAGTAACTGATTCTAAACTAATTTTTAAACCTACATAAAATTCTATGCTGTTTACAAAATTAAACCTCTGCCACCGTTATCTCCTACCCTTGGAATGATTTCAGATTCTCACTTTAAATAAATAGGCATATTTTTATGTGTTTTCAAACTTTATTCTAGCAAATATTAAATGGTGATTATGGAGCAAAATCACATTTACATTTGTTAAATTAAAAAAAATCACAGTTGGGGCTGGTGAGATGGCTCAGCGGTTAAGAACTCTAACTGCTCTCCCGAAGTTCCTGAGTTCAAATCCCAGCAACCACATGGTGGCTCACAACCAACCGTAATGAGATCTGACGCCCTCTTCTGGTGTGTCTGAAGACAGCTACAGTGTACTTACATATAATAATAAATAAATCTTTAAAAAAAAATCACAGTTGACATTGGTACTCTTAGAAAAACATTCTTATTCAGAATCAAACTAATTGAAATTGGTTATGTCACACTCTCTTAACATAACTAAATTACTTTATAGTCTTAGCACAGAGATTGTCTTAAAAAGATAAAGTATATTCTGGGATCTTAAATTAACATCAAGTGATAAAAATATCAAAGATTTTTTAGGACAAAAATTGACAAAGCATATTAACTGTATAATAACTATATACATAAACATCTCAAAATAAAAATACCTAATTTACATAAACTATAGACAAAATAATAAATACAGACACTTCTAAAATGAGGTCAGATACCTATTACCATCCCAAACCATGCTATTCAGAGAACTCCATGTAGCTTTCTTCCCATCTAGCATGACCTTAAAGCTCAGGCTACTTTACTGGTTAAATGACTAGTGAACATCCAATGAAGGCACTCATTAGGAGACTAGTCTGGAACTGCATTCCTGAGCACAGGCAATCCTGCCTCAGCCTCCTCAACTGTTGTATATAAGGTATAAACCATTGTGCCCAGGTAAGAGTTTTCATTTTAACTAGGTCTAATCTCTGTCTTCATTTTCTAAATACATTTTTTTCTGGCAAAATTTATTATTTTTCAAACAAAATGGTAGAAAAACAAGGCAGAAAAAGAGCAAGAAGGTTAAGAAGCATGCATGTGCTTTCTTCAACATCTACAAATTTAAGAATGATGGCAATGATTACTACTAGTTATGAAGTTTTATACTTATAATTCATCATTATAAATAAAAAAATCTAAGATAATATACTACATACAATGAAGCATTAGTATATCTAAAAATTGAACATTATGTGAAATGATGGCCCACAAGAGGTGGTAGAAAATCACACTCAAATGTGAAATACAAAAAATCTGCCAACAAAAAAAAGTAAATATCCTGAAAAACCATTACTTAAAAAATAAAGGCAAGGAGATTCAGATATGGGAGGGAATAAGGCATTTGCTTAACATGTACAACTGTAGTTCAGTTATCAATAGTACCAAACAGAACAAAACAAAATAAAACAAAACACAAGAGTATAAAAGGTATTCAAAAATAAATGAACACTGAGAGAATTCACCAGAAATACAAGGAATAGCTTGGCCTTCAATTGTAATTAATTCACAAAAAACAAAAAGAATAACAGAGAAAACCAATATGTGGGCTATATGAAAGATTCTATTAAAATATTTTTCATTTCTTCCTGTAGCAGCTTGTGTTCACATGCTAATTACATTATCCAGAAACCTGTCTGCAGTGTTCCGCACATAGGACTAAAGGAAGCCTGTCCCCAGTAGGTTTTGACTGGTCAATAAAGCTAACCAGTGGCCAATAGCTGGGCAGGAAGAGAGAGGCAGGGCTTTGAGGATTCCCAGGAAGGGGCAGAGGAAGGAGGGCGAGGGCATCGATTCTCCATGAGGAGGGCGTGGGAGGTGGAACAGGGTGGAAAGGTGCAGGAGGGTTAGACAGCACGCATGTAGGTGCAGGGGGAAGTGGCCCCAGGAGGGCTGCCCAGCAGGGGCCAGGGCAGCAAAGATAAAATACAGATTTAGTAAACATTAGCTCAGGAATCTCTATCTGAGGTTAGTGTGTGTTGGATATGTGGTGTTAAGGAGTGACCCAGCCATTGAGCTGTTGAAGGTATTTAAAATATAAGGTTGAGTAGGTGTGCCTTTCTTTCAGGAATCCAGAACATTGGGGAAATAATGAGAAGTGCATATGCACGTGCCAGGAAGTATAGAGTGGTTTAAAATATTACCGTTTCATCTTCCCCTAAGTACTATAAACACAGCAAATTTGATATAGCAATATTTATAATCTTATCACTACGTGTGTGTGTGTGTGTGTGTGTATATACATATATATATGTATGTGTATATATATATATATGTGTGTGTGTATATATATATATATATATATATATATATATAGTATGTTTCAACAGAAAGTGGAAAGAAATATATATTTGTAAAAAAAAATTAAATAATATAGCTAAATTAAGCCAGAAGTCCTCTGGCTTAGAATGGGATAAATTCAGATAAACAACATAGTTCCCAGTAACCACCACAAAAAATGCCTAGAAAAAAATCAACAGAGAAAGCAGCAGTCTAAAATATAGCTTTAAGATAAAAAAAACATTTTGGGGCCTAGAGAGGTGGCTCAGTGGTTAAGAGCACTGACTGCTCTTCTGAAGGTCCTGAGTTCAAATCCCAGCAACCACATGGTGGCTCACAAGCATCCTTAATGACATCTGATGCCCCCTTCTGGTGGGTCTGAAGACAGCTACAGTGTACTTACATAAAATAAATAAATCTTAAAAAAAAAAAAAAAAAAAAAAAGGGAACATTTTGTTCTATTGCCAGTATCCTTTGCCTTACAGAAACTTTGTAATTTTATGAGGTCCAATATCCCTGACCTCAAGCAGTACTACAGAGCAATTGTGTTAAAAACTGCATGGTATTGGTATAGCAACAGGCAAGCAGATCAATGGAACAGGATTGAAGACCCAGAAATTAACCCACAGACTTATGGTCACTTGATCTTTGATAAAGGAGCCACAACCATCCAGTGGAATAAAGATAGCCTTTTCAACAAATGGTGCTGGTTCAACTGGAGGTCAACATGCAGAAGAATGCGAATTGACCCACTCTTATCTCTATGCACTAAGATCAACTCCAAGTGGATCAAGGACCTCCACATAAAACCAGACACACTGAAACTATTAGAAAAGAAACTTGGGAAGACCCTGGAGGACTTGGGCACAGAGAAAAAGTTCCTGAACAGAACACCAATAGCTTATGCTCTAAGATCAAGAATCGACAAATGGGACCTCATAAAATTACAAAGTTTCTGCAAAGCAAAGGACACTGTCAGAAGGACAAAACGGCAACCAACAAAATGGGAAAAGATCTTCACCAACTCTACATCCGACAGAGGGCTAATATCCAATATATACAAAGAACTCAAGAAGTTAGACCGCAAAGAAACAAATAACCTTATCAAAAAATGGGGCACAGAGCTAAACAAAGAATTTTCACCAGAAGAAATTCGGATGGCCGAGAAACACCTTAAGAGATGTTCAACATCATTAGTCATCAGGGAAATGCAAATCAAAACAACCCTGAGATTCCACCTCACACCAGTCAGAATGGCTAAGATAAAAAACTCAAGAGACAACAAGTGCTGGCGAGGATGTGGAGAAAGAGGAACACTCCTCCACTGTTGGTGGGATTGCAAAATGGTAAAACCGCTCTGGAAACCATTTGTCAATTCTTGATCTTAGGGCACAGGCTATTGGTGATCTGTTAAGGACAAAACAGCAACCAACAAATTGGGAAAAGGTCTGTTGCCTACATCCAACAGAGGGCTAATAACTAATATATACAAAGAACTCAAGAAGTTAGACTCCAGAGAACCAAAAAACCCTATTAAAAATGGGGTACAGAGCTAAACAGGGAATTTTCAACTGAGGAAACTTGAATGGCTGAGAAGCATCTAAAGAAATGTTCAACATCTTAGTCATCAGGGAAATGCAAATCAAAAAAAAAAAAAAAACCACTGAGATTTCACCTAACACTGGTCAGAATGGCTAAGATAAAAAACTCAGGAGACAGCAGGTGCTGGAGAGGTTGTGGAGAAAAAGGAACACTCCTCTACTGCTGGTGGAAATCAGTTTGGTGGTACCTCAGAAAATTGGACATAATACTACCAGAGGACCCTGCTATACCACTCCTGGGCATATACCCAGAAGATGTTCCAACATGTAATAAGGAAACAAGTTCCACTATGTTCATAGCAGACTTATTCATAATAGCCAGAAGCTAGAAAGAACCCAGATATCCTTCAACAGAGGAATGGCTACAGAAAATGTGGTACATTTACACAATGGAGTACTACTCAGGCATTAAAAACAGTGAATTCACGAAATTCTTAGACAAATGGATGGAACTGGAGAATATCATCCTGAGTGAGGTAACCCAATCACAAAAGAACATTCATGGTATGCACTCACTGATAAGTGGATATTAGCCTCGAAGTTTGGAATACCCAAGACGCAACTCACATATCAAATGATGCCCAAGAAGGAGGAAGAACAAAGTATGGATCCTTGGGTCCTTTTGTAGAAAGGGGGAAAAATACCCACAGAAGGAGTTACAAAGACAAAAGGTTGATCAGAGTTGGAGGGAAAGACCATCCAGAGACCACCCCACCTAGGGATCCATCCTATATACAAGTACAAAAGTGCTGGGTGACTGGATCCAAATGTAATACATGACAAATACAGAGGGGGACACTCTCAGCCAGCCATTGAACTAAGCACAGGGTCCCCAATGGGGGAGCTAGAGAAAGGACCCAAAGAGCTGAAGGGGTTTGTAGTGCCATAGGAGGAACAACAATATGAGTCACCCAATACACCCAGAGCTCCCAGGGGTAAAAGCATCAACCGAAGGGTTCACATTGAGTTACCCAGACACATCAGCAGCAGAGGATGGTCTTGTTAGACACCAAAGGTAGGAGAGGCCCCTGGCCCTGGAAAGACTTGATGCTGTAGTGTAGAGGAATACCAGGACAGGGAAGCTGGAAAGGATTGATTATGGGATTTTCGGGGGAGGGAGTAACCAGGAAAGGGGAAAACATTTAAAATGCAAATAAAGAATGTGACTAATTAAAAAAAAGATAAAAAGACCAATGATATATAAATAAGATACAAAGGAAAAATAATTAGAGAAAATCAATGGACAGCAAATCAGCAAATGAATTTCAACATATTAATACTACACTAAATAAAAATTATCTAATACATATCCAATCTAAAAATCACACTGTCAGGATGCAAAAAAAAAAAAACAAAAAAAAAAAAACAAAAAAAAACCTGTCCATTTTAACGTGTTTTTTTTTATATATTTCTTCTATCTTATCAGAAATATTTTCCATGTAAATCTTCAATTTTATCATAAAATGTTTTTACTTCCTTTTTCAATAAAAGAACGTGCTTTTCAAAAAAAAGAAGAAAAAAGTGAGCTAATCAGTAACACCTATAGAAATTTGATTTTAATCTAAACAGGGAGAAGGAGAGGGTGGAAGAGATAAATGAAGGGAGGAAGGAAGAAGGGAAGGAGGAGGGGGAGGAGGGAGGAAAGGAGGAGGGAGAAGGAGAGAAGAAAAGCTAGGAGGGGAAAGGGGGGAGAAGAGGGATAAAAGGGAAAGAGGGGAAGAAAAGGGGAAAGGGAAGGAGAAAGAACCACCAAGAGCAAAGCAAGAGCAGCCACCCTATTGCAGGCAGCCCACCCCGTTAGCACCTGCCAGCATGCTGCCACAGCGGGACTGAGGTACATATAGATACCTAAGACATCCTGCACAGAGCAGAGAACTTAGCCATCCTGCTCATCAGGTGGTTTGGTCTTCCTGTTCAGTTTGTGTAGATTACACCAGAAATGCTGTTTTTAAAATATTAACTCCCTGACCCATAAATAGAAATTCCCCAAGTTTGCTGTAACCACAATAAAAACTGTGAAGCCGTAGACTCAGGGTTCTCACTCTGACCTGCTGCTATGGTAAGAGTCTAAAAGACCTTGCTCAGGAATTCATAATAAAGACCCTTGTGTGTTCTATAATGGAATTGACTCCTTGGTGGTCTTCAGATACCTGCAACTTGGGCATAACAATGTAAACACACAAGTGGACTCTCCTTGTTAACACAAAACCAGAACATGCTAATACATACCACATGATGTGAGGATCTCAAAAATGCCTGTTATACTGGGTGAGCAATGTCAGATGTAAAAGATTGTATACAGTATGATTGTTGTTTATTAAAACATCCAGAGCAGACAACGTTATAGAGGAAAAAGCTGATCAGTGTTTGCCTATGCCAAGAGGTAGAAATAGAATAATTGCAACTCTGGGATCATAGACATATGCTCAACGGTATCATGGTAATTGTCAGTGTTAAAATAAAACAATCTTAAAATGGTTGAATTTTATATCTACAATGCCTTATTGAAATATATATGTTTACATTAAAAGGAAAGCAGTAGCAGGGCACTTTAATTCTGGCACTCAGGACAAAGAGGCTAACAGATCTTTGTGAATTTGAAATCAAGCTGATCAATACAGCAAGTTCCAGGAGAACCAGGGCTATAATAGTGAGACTCTACATCCAAGTAAGTAAGATACAGACAGACAAACAGATAGACACCCACAAAGGAGGGAGAGGGAGGGAGGGAGGGGGGGGGAGAGAGAGAGAGAGAGAGAGAGAGAGAGAGAGAGAGAGAGAGAGAGAGAAACAGTAGTGGAGGCTTGCTTTGAACTATCTTAGGAAAACACCATCATCACAGGGCCAATCATGTCCTGCCGTGTTTTCAGCAACTGTGCTAATACATTCTCGATCTGTAATATACCACCAAGGCTCTCTCACTGCCCTTAGAGCTCACCATCACTCCTGCTACCACAGATACATTCCGTAGGAGAACTTGACTATCTAGCTTTCTAGTAACCAGGACAAAAAGATTTCCAAAAAGGAGAAAGTCTTAAAATAAGACGAGAAACTTAGTGTAGATGTTTCAACAATCCCTTAGGTGAAAGTGGGACTGAACCTGAAATGTGCTCAACTTTACTGTCACATTTGTGGATTTGAGACAGAGAAACCCTGTCTCAAAAAAGAAAAAAAGTTGCCTTGGCAATCATTTAAAAAAACACATTTTTATTTCAAGAATCAAAGGGAAAAGATAGGCGTGTCTGCCAGGGCTTGGAATGCACCCATGCTGTCCTAAGTGAAAAGCACACATCCATGAATGCACATGTTTAAAACACATATATCACACATAAACAGCTTCATGATTTATTGAAAGATTCTAGAAAAACAAGTCAAACACAAATACAACAGCAAGACACATTAAGGATCAGGGAAGGTCTCAGAAGTAGAGTTGATTATTTGAAAAGATTAGCAAGTTTAACAAAACCCTGCCCAAACTAAACAAAGCATAAGGAGACCCAAATTCATAAAACTAGATTATAATCTACTGATTCAAATGAAATCCAGATTAATGGGTAACAATAAAAATTCATATTAACAAAGTATGTAAATTATACAAAGAAATGGATAAACTTCTAAATGCATAAAATCTACCAAAATTAAGCCCATTTAATTTAATCCAGTTACAACTTTAAAAATATCACTCCTGCCTCACCAGCTCTGCTGATCTTAAGCATATACTCCAAGGACTGCACAGGTAGCATACATCTTGCATATCTATTTTTATGGATGTCCTATTAACAATACCAAAGAAAAGGCATCACTCCATATGCCCATCAGCAAGCAGTGGATATGAAAGCTTGGTTCATATGTGGAAAGAAATGTTATTTTACTGTAAAAAAATAAAATGAAAAATTTATGAAAATGGATGAATCTAGACTCAGCAAAATGTGTGCTGTCTTCATATGCTGGTCTGAGCTTCCAATTCCTACATGTGTGTATTTATGTGGGATATGGCTGAGAATGTGACAAGAAAAAAGAAAAATGACTAAGAAAGGAGAAAACAGTTTCAAGGAAAGAGGCAAGGAAAGGTATTGGAATATATCAGACTTCAGAACACAAAAGACAATGCTGGAAGAGCACGGTGAGCAGGGAGAGAGGGAGAGTCGTGCGGAAGGAAGCCTCATCAAAAGCAAGACAGGCCACACTGCCAAGTGAATCCTGGTGTGCTTTATGTTACAAAATTTACAATATTGGAGCTGGTGAGATGGCTCAGTAGTTAAGAGCACTGCCTGCTCTTCTAGAGGTCCTGATTTCAGTTCCTAGCATCCACATGGTGACTCACAACCATTTGTAAGGAGATCTGGTGTGTCTGAAGAGAGTGACATTGTACTCACATGCGTAAGATAAATAAGTCTTTAGAACACACATGGTATGCATTCACTAATAAGCGGATATTAGTCCAGAAGCTTGGAATACCCAAGAAACAATTCACATATCAAATGATGCCCAAGAAGAAGGAAGGAGAGGTCCCTGGTCCTGGTCAGTGCAGCAGTGTAGGGAAATACCAGGACAGGGAAACAGGAAGGGGGTGATTGGGGAACAGGGGGAGGGAAGAGGGCTTATGGGACTTTGGGGGGGGAATTCAGGAAAAGGGATATAATTTGAAATGTAAATAAAGAAAATATCGAATAAAAAATTTTTACAATATAACTCCATGAACTTAAATTATAAAATTTGTTAGAAAAAATGATTAGCATATGTGTTTTCCAAAGAATGTTCAAAGTGTCTAACAACTGAGCACCACATGCAGAACTATGAAAGCTCTCAGACGTTAACAGGGAAAAATGGATGATGATTTTCATACAACCCAAAGAAGCAGTTCATGAGAATGAGCTAATGAGCTAGCTGACGATAAGCTTAAAAATTTTATGGTATGCTAAAGAAGTATTGAAGAGTTGAAAACATGTGCCACAGATTGGGAGAAAATATTTACGCAAGCTATCTATTACGTAAGACACAAAACTGTTAATAGTTTAATTTTTGTTCTTTAACAAGAATAAAAGACAATCTATTTAAAAAGTAGAACCCTTAGCAGGCATCTTCAACAACAACAAAAGTTATATGTTGCCATGTAAACCTCACATCTCACACCACAAAGAAGATACAATGTAAGACAGGAAACAAAGCCACATGGTCATCAGCAAGGCAAATACACCATCAAATGCTGTGCTTCACAAGGAGGCATTTTCATAGTTGGTGTGAATAAAATCCACACATCTCCCTTTGGAGACATTTGGACAGTTTTCAACAAAAGTAAACACTAAGTATATAATCCAACAATCATTCCTTTCATTATCAAGCAGAGATGGATCAACATAAAAAAATAAATGTGTGGGTGTGTTATTCACAAATTTGATCAAGATATTTCAGATTTCTGAATAAACTGTCCTCTAGACAATGTGATCTTGTATAAGGAAGGGAAAGGGTTATTAACCCTAAAAACAAGCACAAGAAATGCATCTGAAAAACTTAAAGAAGTTGATATGAAACGACCACATGCTGGATGTAATATATTACATCTAAAACTGTCTAACTAGGAGACAGTAACTACAGTGATCACTAAGAATCAGCCATGCTAGCAGATGTAGGAGCAGGCAGATGACTAAGTATAGCTCTGAGAAATTTTTGGGCAGAGAAACTACTATGTAAGAAAAGATAATGATAGAAATTTGTCATTATACATTTCTATCAACTTACATAATGTCTATAACCAAAGGGTAGTACTAAAGTACACTATAAACTGAGATGTAGAAATGCCTGGACAGACCCATCGATTGTCACCAATAGAGCACTTCGGTCTGTGACACTGTGAAGTGGGAACTGAATGTTCCAGGGCAGAGAACAGATAGGAATTTCTGTAATGTAACCCTCGCTTAATTTTGTTGTGAACCTGCAATTAAGTGCCACAATGGTATCAAACATATAATATGTTAACTTTAAAATATAAAAATTAAAAAGAATTACCTTTTTCTAATGTCTAAAAATCATATTTCTTTAAAAAGTGATCAAGAAAGCGCATGAGCATTTTAGTTCGGTCACACTATTTTATGTTCTAAAGTAAATGTTCTAGACATTAAGAAATGCAGAACTGGGCTAGTGTAACATGGATAGTGTAGGAATCCATTTTTGGCATTTAAAACCTAGAGAGCTAAGAGAGACAAATAAAACGTGGAGCAGACTGAACGTGCTGGCAGAACCAGAGTGCTGGTAGCAACCATATCAGCTAGATATCAGTGGTACAAACGCAGCATCACAAAAGACTGGACAGCCTGCCTAATCTAACCCTTGCCAGGAGAACCCTTGCCAGAACAGGAAACTCTACACTGCCCTGCTCTCAGGTATAGGCTAGAATTTACTATCATTTGTAGAACTTGGATGGTCATTTTCAAGGTACTTAAAACTATCAGCATCAAAAGGAAATTAAAGGTTCTTTTCTGAGAGTGGAAGGACTTCTATTTGCACATACAATTTAAGAATTAGATCAAAAAGTCTAGAGAAAATAGGCAAACAAAACATTGTAACACCACATAACCATCTCTGTAAATGACAGAGGTTGATTATGAAACAGTTTTTAAAATGTAGAATGAAACAATGCACATAAGCTAACAGGGTGAACAGGAACAAGGTAGAACATTTGTGTTTTACATAAATTTTGAATAATTTCACATCAGTTTCTACAGAAACTCACTAAATCCAACAACAGCAAAGTTTTAACTTACAAATGATCTCACTATTCCATTTCTGTCAAAATATTTTATTAAAGTACAGGCAATTTCTTCAAAGAAGAAATAACAAACCTCTGCTCATGGGCACAGGGTAAAAGCCCATCTGCTCAGAGGTGTTGGCTGGATGTAGCAAATTACATCTGCATGGACCCTAAGCACGCTCACCATGCTGCACATCTGCACAGCCCCTAACCACACTCACCATGCTGTACATCTGCATGGCGCTAACCACGCTCACCACGCTGCACATCTGCACGGCCCCTAACCACACTCACCATACTGCCCATCTGCACGGCTCCTAACCATGCTCACCATGCGCCCATCTGCATGGCCCCTAACCACGCTCACCATGCTGCACATCTGCACGGCCCCTAACCACGCTCACCATGTTGGTTTTGATCCAAGTATCCTACACAGACTGAAACTGGCTACAGCAGAGATCATTGCTTTCCACTGCATCTGAATTCAGACGATACATTTCATTAGAGAATTCTACATTGTGAACTTTAAAAATAAGTAAGTACAGAAAGAGTTTCAAAGCTCCAGTTAAATAACTTGCACTTTATCCCATTAATCATTTCAGTAATTTTCTACAAAGGTTCTCAATAAAGGATCTATATGAATTACTGATGGACTTTCAAATGAGTCAGAAATTTACCATTCAATTTCAAATATATTTTTGGCTTACAGCTAGCCAACATATTTATTAAGAGTTGTCTATAAACTTCATACAGACTACAAGTATCATACTAAGATCGGTCCTTTCCACATGCCATGCTAGATGATAGAACTGAGCAGGAGTAAGAGGGCTCGGGTCTATTCTCCTCACCATTGCAGGGAAACCTTAGGATAAACAGAGATCAGGCTGAGGATTATGATGAGAGGGAAAGATAAATGAAGGGAAAAGGGAGAGAAGGCTAGGAAAGAGACACCTGAAAACTGTGCAGTGGGCAGCCTAGTTTCCAAAAGGAGATTGCTACAACAGAAATTATTTTAAAAGTCAGTCACAGAAGATCATACATTATGACTCCATTTATATGAAGTATTTAAAATACCAAATTCATATAGATATAATGCAGATTAGACTCAGCCTGGTAGCAATTACTAATCTGCATTTTATCTGTAATGATGGTTCCACAAAATTGTGAACATTGCAAAGAATATTAAATTAGATACTTTAAAAGGATTTTGTCACATGGGAATTACATTTTTAAAAGCTGTTTTGCAAATATTAATGTCTGTAAAAAATACAGGAAGAAATCATTTAACCCTCATAAAATTAACTCTATACTTAAAAAAAAAAAAGAGTGCCCAGAATTCTCTAGTGAAGCTTAGCACAGGCTTTATCCGCAGAACATTCTGCGTGGGGCGTAAGTACATGGATGTGATGCCAAATTGGATTCTCAGTACCACAAGACAAGCCCAGGAGAACTGCCCAATTTCCAAACTGAAATCTGAAAGAATGGATGTCTCCAAGATGTGAAAGGATACTTACATCAAGACAAAGATGATACAGATACAACTTTTTAAAGCGCTCCTTTTAATATCTCATATTACCAACCTAGGGAAGTTTCTAATGGATCTTTCTGTTCAAGAAAAGCAGAGAAATGGATATCAAAAATTGGAGGCTACAACACAGGCTATCTGCTTTTAGAAATAGACAGAATATACAGTAACCCAAATACCAGAATTCTTCATTCTTACATCCTCATAATGTGAACAAGGTGTTGAACAATTTAGTACTGTTGAAATTTGAGCTGTGTTACTGAGACACAGAATAGTATTTTCCTTATGACTCCACACTTTTCAAATTCACCTTTTGTTTGAAATGAGTATGTCACAGATCAAACAGGTATGAACTTATAACTGAAATTACTGCTCCAAGAAAGCAAGTGCACACTTGAAAGTGACCCACAGTCAAGTCATCTCACAATTATTTACCTTGTGTAAAACAAATTAGAATCCTGAAAAGTAATATATTCAATTGCTTCTATGTAATATACTTATTCATAATTCAAGTGACTTCAATTAAAATTACCCTCTTTGATTTTAACTTTGGCCTATAAAAATGCCACAAAACCCCAGCCGAATCCCTATCCCCTAGGGAATTAGACTTAGTGCACATACAGGGGCCTCATAGCACTTCCTGCTGCCCTTTCTGACTTTTCGTCTACTCCATCGTTAGTATTTTGTGTGATTCTGTTGACCCACAGAAGCTGCTTCTCTAGGAAGATAGAAAGAAGACCTCCATCCTTTTTCCTATCCTTCATCCAGATCTCTCCAGAATCTTGCTGGAGTCTATCCACGCAGTCCAGTCCCAGCCTCTATACATGTGGCCTTTTGGTCTTCCTAGTTGCCCTTTTCAGCCTTTCCTTCTAGCCCATCTCTAATCCTTCCCAACTCCCTAAGCAACAGCAAAATAACTCTACAAGAGACCCCACACCCTCCAAAAATATATCTATACCAGATAACCATACCAGATCCCAGGGTAGAAACACAAACAGCTGATATAATATGCCTCTTTCAGAATCCAGGAACCCAGGAACCCAGAGACCCCAAAACAAGCAATTTATCTGAAGCACAGGTCAAAGACTTCTAAATCACAGCTATGAACTTGTTTTAAAAACTTTAAGAAGGATATAAATAAATGCTCTAGAGACCATGAAAATATAAACAGTTCAAAAACAAAAGCAATTCAAGACATGAAAGAATTTACAAAAGAAATAGAATCATTAAAGAAAATGCAAACTGAAATAAAACTGGAAGTGAAAACTGGTGATGTCACAAAAAGCTCAGAGGTAAGCTTCAGCACCACATTAAAAGCTATGGCAGAGAGCCCAAGTGAGGGTGCCTCAGTCTCGCCAGGGAGAGAGAACAAAGCAACTACAAGTGGAGAGGGAGAGCAAGTGGAGGGCGGAGGGGAACCTGACTTAGTACTGGGTGAGGAAAAGGACTGAAGCCCTGAGGGCCAGCAGAAAGAATGGAAACAGGCAACCTCAGGAGACAGGAGTTTGGGGGGAACCCTTGAGAATGCACCAGAGACCCTGGAGGTGAGAGACTCTCAGGACTCACAGGGAGGGACCTTAGATGAAATGCCTGACAGTAGGGAGAGGGAACTTAAACCTCCAGCAGGAAGAGATGTTCCAGTGACAGGCTCAAAGTCATATCCAGCTCAAGGGGAAGTCCCAAGGCCTGACACTATTACTGAGGCTATAGAGTGCTCTCAAAAAGGGACCTAGTATGAACGCACTCCAGAAGACACAACAAGCTGCTGAAAGGGTCAGATGCAGATATTTGCACCCAACCAATGGACAGAAGCAGCTGACTCCTGTTGTTGAATTGGGAAAGCCTGAAGGAAGGTGAGGAGAAGGGCAACCCTACAGGAGGACCAGCAGTCTCTATTAATCTGGATCCCAAGATCTCTCAAACACTGGACCACCAAACTGGCAGTATACACCTGCTGATATGAGGCCCCCAACACACATACAGTAGAGGACTGCCGGGTCTGTGTTCATTCAGAGAAGATGCACCTAACCCTCAAGAGACTGGAGGCCCCAGGGAGTTTGGAGATCAGGTGGGGTAGGGATAGGGACATTCATATGGAGACATGGGGATGGGCAGGAAGTATGGGATGTGGAACAGTCAGAGGGTGGACTAGGGTGGGGGTTAACAAAATATGGAGTGTAAAAAATTTATTAATTAAAAACAAGGTAGAAAAACAAAATATCTAGGGCAAAGAAAATATTAAATCTATGAAAATCCAGGCACAAAACTTTCAGAAAATATGGAACACCATGAAAAGACCAAACCTATAAATAATAGGTATAGAAGTTGGAGAAGAAAGAATCAAAGGGTAAAAGACACAGAAGATATTTCTAACAAAGTCATAGAAGAAAGTTTTCCCTAGCTAAAGAAAAGACATATATCTAGGCACAAACTGCATGCAGATCATAAAATAGACAGGGTGAAAAAGGAAATTCCCCATGACACGCATAATCAAAACAGTAAATGAACAAAACAAAGAAAGGGTATTAAGAGCTGCACGGGAAAAGGAACAATCATCTAGGAAGGCAGGCCCACTGGAGGAACACATTCCATGCCGTGGAGAGCTCTGATAGCAGCTCTGAAGCTCTGAGGGGCTACTGCTGCTGCCCAGAATACTACATGCAATCAAACTATCCATCACAATCTGGAACAAGAAAACATCCTATGACAAAATCAAACTGAATCCACTCTGTTTACCAATTCAGCTCTACAGAATGCAGTGGGACAAGTACATTCTGAGGAGAAAGCTTATACTCAGAGCCAAATGAATTCAGTGCAGAATCCTATCAGACCTTAAAAATCAGTACCCCTCAAATTAAGCAAAATAAAAATTGAAGGAAAATTTCCTAATTTTTTATAAAGCCATTATTACCTTGATACTGAAACCACAGAAAGATGCCCCCCACACAAAAATGAAAGAAAATTATAGACTAATATCCATTTTGAATAGACAGAAAAACATATCAATAAAATAAGTTATAAGCTGAATAAAAATGCATGAAAAAGTTTATCCACCATAATTAACTTGGCTTATTTATTGCTGGCAGGACTGCAAACTGGTATAACCTCTATTGAAATCAGTGTGGCAGTTCCTTAAAAATCTGAAAGTCAGTCTACCATTATGTCAAGCAACACCACTCTCGGGTATATACCCAAAGGACTCTACATCTTACTGCAAAGATACTAGCCCACCCACGAACACTGCTGCTTTATTCATTACAGTCAGAAACTAGAAACAGTCTAGGTGACCATCACTAATGAATGGATAATTCAAATGTGACAGATTTACACAATGTAATATTATGCACCCATTAAGAAGAATGGAAATTGCAGGTAAAGTATCCTGATCGAGGTAACTAGGACACAAAAGACAAACACTGCATGTCTTCTCAGATAAGTAGATGTGAGCTTTTATGCTACAGCTTTGTGTGTTTCAATCTAAACAGGCACAGAGTCTAGATACCTGATAAGGGCTGGGTGGGCTGGGGGAGACCTTCCGGAAAAGGAGAGAGTAAGAAAAAAAGAGTAGAGTGTAACAAAGGGTGCTAGAACGGGATGGAAGGGGAAGGGTGCACAGGAAAAGGGGGTTATTGGGGAGGGGCACCAGGACTCTTAAAAAAATGTAAAAATTTAAATGTACCCTCTTCAAGGATGGGCCGTGGGATCACAAAGGGAATCTCCTGCAGCGGCTCCATGTACTTGTGACCAGCACTAATAATCTTTATCTGCGGCAGACACAGGACAAGTGTCCCTGGCATGCTGGTTTGACCATGGTACCAGCTTCTTGCTGTCCCAGGGATGTCACCACACACAATTGTACTTGGGGAAGGCAGGTTGTCATTTGGAATGAACACACAGCAAGACTGTACATCAAGCTAGAAAAGAAAAGCATAATTAAAATATTAAGGTCAGATCAAACTTACATTTGAACTACTAATATCGTCACAATAAATAATGAAGTAAAAATGGAAGCCATGCCCTCCACATTTCTTCATGAGTTAGTTTTCTTAAGAAATCCAAATGGCAATTGGAAAAGCATTGCTTCATGCTATGAATCTGATACAAGCACCCAGTGACATGAGACCCAAACTGCAGCTGCTCTTCACCACTTATCTTCAAGAGTCATGAAGGACGTAGGACCCGTGGCTGGGAGATGCTAAGGACATAGACTTCCTGCTTCTCCAGGTCATTAGATGATGTTAGCAACAGGCAGAGAAGGTTATCAACTTTTTGTTTTGTTTTGATTTTTGGGCTTGTTTGTTTGTTTTTGGTTTTTGAGACAGTGCTTCTCTGTGTAGCCCTGGCTGTCCTGGAACTTGCTCTGAAACCAGGCTGGACTCAAACTCATAGAGAGCCACCTGCCTCTGACTCTCAAGTGCTAGGATTAAAGACCACTGCCTGGAGACTTTTAAATTTTTAATAATGCTATTTGTATGCCCAATTCAGACCCTGTATTTAAAAATTAGAAGCTAAAATAGATGAACACATACTTAAAATACCCAGTTCATAGCTCTAAACAATCATTAAAAGAATATGTCTATGTAACAAACTTTGTGTATATACTCTTTGAGGCAAAATGTATATATATGCACACATGTGCCATATGTATTACACATGGTAATATGAAGTCATAGAAATTAAAGTGATTTGTCTCCGTTTAGTCTTCAATTTATTATGTAAATTCTTATTTTACATAAAATGTTTAATTCCCCTTAAAAACTGAGAATACTTACTTAAGTCAACAGAAATACAGAGCATTAAAGCCAAATATGCCGAAATGTAAAACTCAATGATATCAGTTTTGTTTTTAATAATTTAGAACCAGTAAAGATTAAGTTAAATTAGTCTTAGTTGATGCTAAGTACAAAATAATAATATTACCTTTGGGGTTATAATTATGCCTCAAAGCTAAGATGCTTAAATTATTTTTTTAAACAAGTATAAATGATTGCTTAATACTATCCTATTAAAATTGTGCAACAAAACTGTGATTTGATGGTAGATAAAACATGTATTGCTTAGTAAGTCTAGGGATACTTTAGGTAATTATGTTAGTATGGAGAATGTGGTTTATAATAAATAATGAAAGACACAGTAATAGCCCTTCTTTCAGGTTAATATATTTCTATCGAGAGCATGGAATTCCTTGATACAATCCATAATTCACTGACATACAAATCAATAGCCCTGTTTGCATTGGCTTCACATCTGTGGGTATGGACAACTCCTGGACTTGGTAATGGAAAATGGCACATGGCCTTCTGCAGAGACACATGCATGTGATGGACGTATCACTGGACTTGTTAGTTCCACGGCCTTACCTTGCAGCTTTCACAGCAGAAGTAGGTAGTTTATGATCAGATCAAGATCACAACATTCTCCATTGAGACACAAGTCTAAATGCCTTACATGTATAACTAGTGTTTTAAATATTTAACATAATGCATTAATGATGTTTAATTGTACAAGTTACAATGGCAAAACCTAAATGAGCTTTTTAAAATTCAGGGTAAGAGACCAAAATATAAATAAATATTGACATTTCATATAGATATTGATTATGTTAAAAATGCTCACAATATTGGCAGGTCATCAGTTTAATATGCTAAAATATGTGACCATACAAAGTCAGCTTTAAAAATAAAATTCTAATTGTACTGTGATTTCCAAAATCAAAAAAATTCCACTCTACTAACTTAAAACTCAACTATTTCATAGCATGGAAACAGTGAATAATAAAGCATACATAATCAATAATATACACATATATGAGTCAAGTTAAAAACTCTGAAACACGGGCAGCGGTGGTGGTGCATGTCTTTAATCCCAGCACTTGGGAGGCAGAGGCAGGCAGATTTCTGAGTTCAAGGACAGCCTGGTCTACAGAGTAAGTTCCAGGACAGCCAGGGCTACACAAAGAAATCCTGTCTCTTATAAAAAAACAAAACAAAACCCTCTGAAACATGAGTTTTCTAAAATATGGTATTTATGATGACAGTTCCACTAGTGATTAGATCTAAACACATACTACAAATTGCTCAAAATTATTATGGAGAATACCATGTATTCTATACAGAGGCTATGACATGAATCTTTTCTACACTTTTAGAATAACTGTTAAACTGTGTGTCTAAACGGTGGTTTAATGTAAAATGTTGAGTGATTTATAGTATTGGGCATAAGTGTGCAACTGTAAATTCGGCAGTAGTGTAAGGACCTGACAATTCAAGGGAAAAAAATGAAGTAATCTCCCAGTAAGACATCCTGAACCTGGGGGTCAGATTTTGTTCATGGAAACCACCTGGTTGGGACCCTCTGCACCACACCAAACAGGAATGATCTGTAAAAACTACCCTATTCATTAATGCACTGCAGCTGCACCGTGCTACTCCATTTTTCCATGGCAACATCCTTTCTGTTTCAAGGATCTTGTTTCAGTTTTGGTAGCAACAAGTTTTTTTGCCAACACTAAAAACATTCATGGGTGAAAGTAAGGCACTTATAAATTTTTGGAGTAGAACCACCTCTATTTGATTCCTACTAAGTTAAGGGCTATGTGCTTAGGTATCAGATATGGAGGATAAACCAAAAAAGTAAAAAAAAAAAAAAAGAAAAAGTTTGGTATTCATATTTTAACACGTGAAATTATTGCACTGTACTCTTTTTATTAAATTTCAAGTTTATGTGCCATAGAAAATACTCATGCCCGGTGTTTCCCAGCTCTGTAGGTGAAATTCCAAAATCAGAAGACTGTTCTTTCCTAATGAGGGACTGAGAGGGGGTGGATCTAGACAGAAGTAGGGAGGGATTGGGAGGAGTAGAGGAAAGGAAAAGTGTAATCAGGACACAGTGTATGAGAAAAGAATCCAATTCAAAACAAGGGGGTAATGAACTGATCTTTCTGACTTATTTGCTATATAAATGTGAGGGCAACTCATTTAAAAAGAAGATTTTACACATTAATCTGAAAATCACCTACTATCTCATTAATCCTTCATATGTAAATTCTTTCTCATGTTCTAGGTGCTTTAACAAAGATAACTGCTTCATAGCCCCCAAAATATGTTCCCCACATTTGAAATAAAACCTTAGGAATAATTGTACTTATTTACAAACACTAAAGAACAAGATATTCTCTACATGAATATACTTTACTCTTTAAGAAACAATTTCAGGAATAGACAAATGGCTCAGCAGTTAAGAGCACTGACTGCTTTTCCAGAGTTCCTGAGTTCAGTTCCCAGTAACCACATGGTGGCTCACAGCCATCTGCAATGGGCACCCTTCTGTGTGTCTGAAGACAGCCACAGTGTGCCTAAATAAATAAATAAATAAATAAATAAATAAATAAATAAATTCTCTTTGTAAAGATTCAAATTAAAGGGAAAAAAGCCTGCCATTTTAAGCTACTTTCTTCCTGTTTTTTAATCTGTGCGCTCTTTAAGATGACAAGGATCTGAACTGAAACTCAAAGAACACAGAAACAAAAGAAATAGGCCTGCCATGAAAAAGATTACAATAAAGACTGACAAAGCACTATGGTAGAGGCTTCATTGGTATGTAAGACTCTGTAGAATTGAAACAAATAAATAAATGATTGAATTACTTCATAATTTCAGAGACTTCCTCAACATCACAAACCTTCAGCAGACCATTACTTCTACGTGAATACTGTTCCTACTTCATTTGTGCTACAACGTGTAACACAGTTCCTAGCATTTACTAGGTATGCAATAAACAACTGTTAAATACATAAATGATGATTTTTATAACTAAAAATTAAAGTCATTTCTTCATTTATGCTATTCATGGGTTTTTACAAGAACAAATCTATTAGGTGTAGAGAGCCTTACTGGGGTGCCATGTCACCTGGCAGGAACTTGACATTGATCAATGTGAAGTTCCTCTCCCAGCCTTTGAGCAGGAACTCCTATGTGAGCCATAATCCCTTCCACCTAGGGTGGAGCACTCAGACAAAGGTGAAGCCCATTGTTCTTCAAGGACCTGCAGTTTCCTGAGAAACACTATTCACCTGTGGAGCAACTGAACAGGTTCTATGGAGAAGTTTCCACTCTTTGGGGGAATGGTTTTCCCCTGCCTATATATTTGGAGTCCTCCATTAAACTTTGAGACCTTGACTAGCAGGTGTTGTCTTGGTCTTGATCTCTTTTTGCCGCCTTCCCATACATCCCCAACTTCCCTTCCAGGTAACCCATTTGATGTAACTGCAGGCAGTTACAATTAGGACAACTAATAAAATTGACTTAATGGTCAGATAAGTTTAAACACAACTTGTAATAGTTATTTTCCTCATACAGGAGAAATACAACATTGACAGAAAGATGTATGATGCTGTCAACTAAACATTTTCCAATTAAATCAACAAATAAACACTAAGTGTCTGCTATTTGCAGAACTATCTGACTTCAAGTACTTAAAAGGATGTACATGGTACACACTCTAAACTTTGGTTGTTTACCTGTGTGTTTGTATTATAACAGAGCAAAGACTCAAAATTATAACCAACTTTCATATTTACATTATTATATTTCATATTTATATTATTTATATTTCATATTTATATTATTAGTGTGTTTCTTATTTGGGTCTCTCCAGATGTGATGAAGCACCATGGCCAAAAGAAATCTGCAGAGGAAATGACTTATTTCAACTCACACTTCCTAGTCACTGTTCAGCACTAAGACAATTTAGGGCTGGAACTCACAGCAGGAACCTGGGCCCTCACACATCAATAACCAATCAAATGAATGTATCAGAGGCTAGTCCACAGGCCAACTTGGTGGGAGCATTTTCTCAACTGAAGTTCTGTCTTCCCAAATGACTCTGGCTTTTGTCAAGATGACACAAATCCTGTCAGCACAGTGTGTCATGGAAATATTTTACATATGTAATCTAACTATACCCAAGTGTAAGTTTCAAATAAAAATAAAACAAAATCTCAAGGGGAAGCCTTGAATATCTTCCATACTTTTCCCATTCAATCTTGATGGGGTGGACATTAAATTCCTAGGGGTGGATTTCAGACTTCTTGCTAAGAAGCTACCATGAAATGGCTGTAACTCTGTTAGTGCCTATGATTAGGAAGGTAAATCTCACAAACCTTTAGTGTTAACTGTTATAAAACATGCTTTTATAATTAATGCACTGGCTCTTCATCTGTCTGTCCTAAATGTCCACTCCTCCTTGACTGAATTGAGTCAGGAAGTTCTCTAGACACCAAGAGCTACTATTATTTCATCACTGGCCAAAGCCAGGGTTAAGTTCCCCAGGAAAGAATTCAATTGCCCTAGTTTAACTGGCTTACAGTACATTACTTAAGATAGTTTGATTGACAAGCTCATCAAAATATTAAGTAGCTCTATACATAATGGCAGAGCGCCATTGAAAAACTCAGAAAACAAATCAACCTTTGAAATGTCCTAGGACAATAACCTGAGCCACAGTACACATGAGCAAAACAGCAGAGTTCAGCAACACCAAAGACAATGCTTGCCTTTCTTTGAGCTCCAGGCCAGAGCAGCTCAATTTTTATGGCTGGATATAAAATTAACTCCAATAAATTAGTAGCCTTCCTTTATACAAATGATAAATGGGCTGAGAAAGAAATTAGGGGAAAAAACACCCTTCACAACAGCCACAAATAATATAAAATATTTGGTGTACCTCTAACCAAGCAAGTGAAAGATCTGTATGACAAGATCTTCAAATCCCTAAAGAAAGAAATTGAAGACCTCAAAATATTTGCAACTTTATGTCATTGTCAATTATGTGCTTGCTGAATAAAATTATAGCTTTCGGAAATGTAAGATTATTGCTGATGATACTGGTCCTCATGGTTTTCAGATAAAGAAAAATGTTAAAGAAATGAGCATAATATAATCTATTAACAGGTCCTCAAGCAGAAAATGTCTAAGTCAACATGTACTCTTAATAAATAACCATTATAAGGATGTATAAAAGCCCTATTTTGCAACTAAAAATTAAAGAGTATATACCAAATATTGTTAGTGCCTTTAAACATGGTTTTAACATATCAACTTCAGCCCCAAACTCAATTTTCCATAAACTCTGGCCCCAAATATATTTACTTCTCCAAACTTTTACTAAAATAATAATCTTTTGATGGTTTTAAAGTTATGGTGTTCAGTTTTATCTGATGACAGGTTCAGAGTTTACTGTTTTACATTTTGATCAATAAAACATCTTAGAAAACAGAAAATGCTTTTAAAAGAATATCTTAACTTAGAGTTAAATCACTTAATCAGAATATATGTAATTTTCTCTCTAAAACTTACATGATATATTAGCATGTGTAAATATAGTAGGTGTTACCCAGGACCAGGACTGGGGTATAGCACATAAAATCTCAGTCAGAAACAAAATAATTCATGAAATGAAATACTTGTATGCAAATTAATACCCAGTATACTTACTCAAAATGAAGAACCATAAAATACATGGTGCATTTCAAAGGTTGTGAGTGACAAACTTTATGTAATGTGTATTTCATTGAATTTCATATAAAATAAAAAAAAATGAATAAGGGCTACTGTGATGGTTTACATCTAAACATCCCCTTTATATTCCTTATGCTCCTTCCTGATGCTCCTCTCAAGAAGAGGCACTATTAGAAGGTGTGGCCCTGTTGGAGTAGGTGTGTCACTGTGGGTGTGGGCTTTAACACCCTCATCCTAGCTGCCTGGAAGTCAGTATTCTACTAGCTAGTACTCTCGTGAGGACAACGGACTGACCTCTGAACCTCTAAGCCAGCCCCAATTAAATGTGGTCCTTCTAAGAGTTGCCTTGGTCATGGGTCTGACCATAGCGGTAAACCCTAACTAAGGCAGCTACCATTACCTGTATTTATGAATAACTAGCAGTGAAATGTGATTAAGTAAAGCTAATTACACAAGAATCACAATTACTCTGAGACTGGTAAACTTGGACTTAACTGTACATGGCAATGGTATACTTCATAGCACAGATAAGCAATAGAAAGGCCAGAGTTAACATGTAAACTGACCATGACTCGTGGAAATTCAACACTTTTTAGACTTCCAGGAACATTCTAGCCTCTCCCACTCATCTGATTAAGCTTCCCTCAGGGACATTCCATTTTCTACTGATTACTTTAAAGTAGTGTGTCAGTGGCCCACTGTTCTTTCAATTGACATGTTTTCCTGAATTTCTAGTTTCTTCCAATCTCTTTGTCTTAAGCATCTTTGGGAAGACTCCCCAGATTAAATTTCCACTATAAGTTTATAGCAGAAAGGAATATTCTACGATGCCAATATATTCTAATAATACTCTAAGACACCAGTATTAACCATGTCAAATATACACATAAAATCAGACCCAATTATTTTTCTAATTCTGAAAAGCAGTGTTCTACTGTTTAAATTGCATCACCATCTATTCAGACACTACAACCAGAATGGGATTACCTCCTAGATTGCTTTCTCATTCCCTAAGTCCTTCAGTTAGTAAGTTATCTTCAACCTGAGTCATTTGGTTATTCACTTGACTTACTGCCTGGTGTTCTGAAACCACAGTTTTCTGTATTTTGTTCATTTATTTTCCATATTTCTGGCAGTAAGATGTGATTCTGTTAACTCATCCTGAGTATAATATAGAACACTACATATACATGTGTATATATATATATATTGTTCAGGAATTAGGCAATATAAAGGGAATGTTTAGAAATATAAAGGAAATATAATAAATGATTTTCTAAGGCTGGCATCTAGCTTTATCTTTTGAAAATGGTATCAAAAAAAGATAATCATACAATGTTTTTTAATTCACTGTAGACTGGATAAGGAAGGAAAGAGGTAATTTTTATTATACTTATTAATTATTAACAGCATTTAAGGTCATGATACACTTCACTTGATTGTTACTGTTAACTCTTGCATTACAGAACACAGGATGGTGTCAACTAGTTCTATTAATCATTGAATATTCACCTGGGTCACTATAATATGGTGTGGATATGAAATGTTCCCCAGACCTGCACTGAAGGCATGGTCCGCAGATGGTGGGATAATCCACTGATGAGACCCTAGCTGATCAGTTAGAAGGTGGGTCTGAGTTGGAAGAAGTGAGCAGGAGAGCCTCTGAACGGGTGTGTGCAGTCCCTTGCCTACCTCTCTGCTTCCCAGGTGGCTGGAGTTGAGCACCTCTGCTTAGCTATACTCGTTTGGCATACTCCAGTACTCAACACAGGCCCACGAGCAAAGGAGTCAGCCAACCATACGTTTCTCTTCTAAGAAACAACAACTCAAACTTCTGAAGTAGAGTTTTCTAAATCTCTCAAAAGGAGTTCCACATAAGATGTTTCACATCAGGTCACTGGGTATATGCATGTGCACATGTGTGCATGTGCATATGTGTACAACATAAACTCATTTTCTAGGATTCTGTTAACACTTATACTAGAAAAAAACATATACTAAAAAAATTTAGTAACAGAGAACAAAAGAAAAAAGGACATGTACTTCACAGACAAAAAGTTTATAATTATCAAAAGTAAGTAATTTTTATAAGGTGTAAATGAAAATCCAAAAAGAATATTTCTACTAAATTCCATTATATATGAAATGTAAAGAAAAGTATGTCTTCCCTATTAGATTTGATAGTGCCAAATCGTTCAAACAAAAATGCCAACTCCAAAAATACTGTGAGTTGAACAAATTGAGTTATATGCATTAAAAACTCAAAATAAATTAGAATAAAATATAGTATTCATAAACATATAACTAATCATAAATCTTTTGGAAAATATTTTTTAAAAAATCAGTGTTCAGAATATATGTTATTTTAACTTTAAAACAAATTCAAACTATATACTTATAAACCATGTGTTGTCACATAATTTTGACTGTAAAAAGCAAACTTTACCAATGGACATGAGATGAACTGTGGGAATACTGTCTGTAATAAGCAAGTGTATCAGGAGACACGAGATAGACTACAGAAATGCAGCCTATAATAAGCATAGCACCAGTGGACATGAGACAGTATAGCACTGTTGTTAGAGAGATTGTAGCTTACTGAATATGCTATAATTGTTATAGCATTATGGGAAGTAGAGCCATAATATTTTTAATGCTTAAATTTACCTGTAGCGTGAGACTCTTCACTGCATTCCATAATATTGCAATAAATTCCTTCATTTTGTCTTCAGGACTTTTACATTCTTCATGAATGTGCAGCATGGCCTTCACAGGAACTGACAGTGGTCTGGACTCTAAGTTTAGGAAAAGCAAGTTAGGAAAATATATACATTGTGCTTTTACAAAGCTATACTGTAAGTAGTTCTAAGGTGGTTTCTATCTCTGCTTGTATGAGATTATAAGTCATTCTGTGGGGTTACTGATGTTAACTATAGTCAAGTCACTGACAACTGAGAGGCTAACTTCTAGGTGAGTGGAAATGCTCTCCTAATTGAGAGAGCACAGAGAAGTGCTTGTTTATGAACTAAGCTGTAACTTCAGTTCTGCACAATAATTCATCATCATAAAGTGATAGAAAACAGGTCTGCCCATAAATAAAACATTCTGATGGCAATGCTTTACTTACAAAATTATTTCTAACAAAAAGAAATAATACAACAAATAGAAATTATATAAATAGCAAAATATACCAAACAGAAAATGAAAATGCTTTATAACAAAAATTAATCAAAGTATACAAAAGGCTATATCATAATTAAAAAAATGATATTCTCTGTTAATACAAATTGGGTTTATTGACAAGAGTTACCAAATTTCAAAACATTGATAAGACTTCACGAATTATTTTAAGATATTTAATAATTTCTAATAATATGAAAATAACATATATTTATCTTAAGAAATTCATATGTGCTTATAGTGCTCATGTTAATTCAAATAAGTAGTTTACATGCAAAAGAAAACAAAATCAGGGAAAAAAGGAGAAAAGGAAAAATGGGTGATACAGAAAGAGAAAATACTAAAAAATTACTGATTGCTAAGAACTACAATTGAACAGTGGAAGACGAGGCACTCATAAAAACATTTTTTGGTATCTTTTAAAGTGGAAATAAACTGAAATTTTATGATATAATATAAATATATTTTCAAAATAATGTGTAAGTTTTAGTGAGAACTTCCCGATTACATATAAAAATTTACAAGAAACTGAAACATAAACCACTTCATGAATTATCTTTGTGGGTGAAGTGGAAAGAGAGTGCGTAAAGGGAGTACGTAGTCCTCCTGCGTATACTGGGATATAAATCCCTTTTATAACAATTATCTACTTTTATTTTCTTAACATATAATTAACTTTAAACACATTGGGATCTCTTTACAAAATAAAATGTTAACTTATACTTACTTTAAATTTCTATCAATTTAATTAAAATCTTTTTAAAAGTATAAAAAACATTTTCACAAAGGTTTACTATAAATTTTTAAAGAACTGAAAAATATTACTGCTATGTAATGAGTACTATAGTTTGAAATTGATCCACTTAGAGAATGGTGACATATCAAGTGCACTGCTGTCTGACAATGAAATAGGAACTACTTCCCAAGACAACAGCATGCTTCCTCTACATGCTGATATAGATAAAGTCCTCATGGATTAAGTCCAAACATAACAAAAATTAAGCCATACAGTCCTAAAAATCTTCCTGAAGCATAAGATTATCACATTAATATTAAAGCAAGTTTATCTAGTATGACTTGAATGTACTCACCTTTTTTTAGCATGAAACTATTAACAATGTAGTGTTTTATGAATAGCACATACAATGTTTACAATGTTGTTGTTTAATTTTTAATTATCAATGCTGAGTACACCAATTCACAAAAACACAGAGTGAAATGTGACAAGTATGTGTAGATCATTTTCAATCTATTAAAATTAGTCCAAATCCAAATCCAAAACCTACTAAAACATTGTTTTCATGAAACTCGGCCAGCAACTCAAACAGCAATCCTTTAAAACCAAACATTCTACCATACAATCCACAGGTACAAGTTGATACATACTTAAAGCCCTTGTTTTCCACAATTAAACCATCATGTCCCTACAATAGCAGGAAGCATAGTCCCTGGTAAGCACAGCACACCTCACACTCAGTAGTCATGGATGTGAGTCAACTCAACAGCTTTCCTTGATGTCGTGTTGAATGATGTCAAGAATAGCACAAAGCATCTGTGTTTTATCATCAGACTGAGGGCACAGGATACAGCGTGATACAAACAAGCACTGCACAGACACATCAGATTTGGTGCATGTTTCAATGTGAAGTAACTTTGGCCAGATCATGTCCAGAAACATTCTACTGTTGCCAATTTTTCCATAAGCTCATATATTCATTTAGGAAAGTGAGACTCTGGGGCTGGAGGGATGGCTCAGTAAGTAAGAGTACTGACTGCTCTTCCAGAGATCCTGAGTTCAATTCCTAGTACCAACATGGTGGCTTACAACCATCTGCAATGGGATCTGATGCTCTCTTCTGGGATGCCCCAAGACAGCAACAGTGACAGTGTACTCACAAACATAAAATAAATCTTAAACTAAAAAAGAAAGTGAGACTCTAAAGAAGGAAGCAGATAACACTGTGAGACCGAAGGGGTACAAGAGGGCACCATGCGGACTAGTCAGGACTCCCCAGAGATGCTGACACTGGGGATGAGAAGCAGAGATTAGTGCTGCAGCAGGCAGCAGAGGAACATCTCAGGATCAGAACTGGAACTTGATTCAGCCTCAGAACAACATGCCAAGTAGCATAAAAGGGAGACATAAAAACAGTAAACACATCCTAGGTTTGTTCTAGGTTACAACACATTTTAGACTTGAGCAGCATTCAATATACTGAAGCAGAAAGCTGTTGAAAAATAACTATACAGCAGCTTTTTTTTTTTTTAAAAGAAAACCATTGTTACCACAACAGGTTGAGATACAAATAAATATAAAACAGAAGGAAGAATATCAGGGTACTATGTACACGCATGCATTGATATAATGGATTTTATTAGCATGTGTTTACATTTGTGTATGTGTGGTGCCTTTGCTCCATAGCATGTATGTCAACGTTTGGGGACACTTTATGGAGTCAGTCCTTTCTTGCCATGGTGGCTCCCAGGAATCAAACTCAGATTGCCAAATTGAACAACAGTATTCCACCGGCACATGATTGGAACGCAAAGGAGAAAAGAAGAAAAAAGATTACTGTTCCAAGGTCTTTAAAGTAAGTAATGTTAGATAAAATAAGCTCTGCTATGTTTAAAGTTTACACTTTCTGTTTAATATCCTAAACACAAAAAAGTGATATTTACTTACTGTGTGTGTGTGTGTGTGTGTGTGTGTGTGAGTGTGTGTGTGCCAGAATGAAGGAACCCCAATTGACATTCCTCCATATGGTCCAGAAGCAAGGCATTGTCTTAATTAATGATTGATGGGGAGGGCCCTGTTTCTCTTTTCTATAAGAAGGTTCAGCACACTAGGGAAAGCAAGACCACCTCTCCATGGTCTCTGCATCAGCTCCTGCCTCCAGGTTTCTTCCCTGTCTGAGTTCCTGTCCTGACTTCTTTTGATGATGAACAGTGGTATGGTAATGTAAAACAAATAAACACTTTTGTCACCAACTTGCTTGGTACTTCTTTGTAACAACAAAAACCCTAAGACAAGTTAGTACCAGCATTGTGGGGTACTGTATGACAGACTGACCATGTTTTGAGGAGGATCATGGAAGGTAAGACTCTGGAACTTTGGGGTTGAAAAGCTGTTGAGGGTTGAGAGCTCCATGGTTTTTAAGTCTGAAAGATAAGAGTGTTGAGAGCTGCTGGTCTGTGGTGGCACACACCTTTAATCCCAGCACTTGGGAGGCAGAGGCAGGCAGATTTCTGAGTTCCCGAGGCCAGTCTAGTCTACAAAGTGAGTTCCAGGACAGCCAGGGCTACACAGAGAAACTCTCTCAAACAACAACAACAACATCAAAAACAAAACAAACAAACAAAAAAAAAAAACAAGAATGTTGAGAGCAGTACAGAAGATGACGAGCTGGCTTGTGACATTCCAGAGGGAAATTTGAAGCCTCTATCAGGACCATTTGTTATTTTGAAAACAGATTCTGTCATTTTAGAGCAGAAGAATCAGCTATGATTAACAAGAGACCAACACTACTGAAATGAAACCTTTGAGTTACTGGGACAGTTGTGTGAGCTGGAGATAGGAACCTGGTGGTAGTTAAGAAGAGACTGGTATCACGGAGGTGAAATCTTCTGGGAAGTAATTTGCTGAGAGCACAGAGGAGCTATGTTCCAGAGGAGGCAAAGGTTACACCTTGTGCTGGCAGCTAACGAGTAAGAGCACCTAGGTGACTCTTACTGGTTTTGAAGGAATGAAGGGGTCATGGAGAGCAGCTGAGGCTTGGCACTGTGAGAGGCCAGGAGAGGCTCTTGGTAAAATGCAACCTCAGTGGCAACTGTAGGACCAGGACTGAAGAAGTCATGCAAAACAGATGAGGCTTGGCACCAAAAAGAGCCTATAAGATGCTACTGGTGAAACTGCAGCCTAGTTGCAGCAGAAGACTACAGCAGTTTTGGAGATTCTAGTCCCATGGGATGACTTCCAAGATCATCACCAGCAGTGGAATGGAGAGAGCCAGAGTGTAGAGCTGCACATACTGCAGACAGCAGAGCTGGAGACGTGACTCAATCTCTTTGAAGGAGTCCAGAAGATAGGGAGTGAGTTATTTATAATGTTGGAATTTGGTTTTGGTTGGCTAAGATTGTGACTGTGCCCTGTTCTTCCCTCTTGAAGAAGGTATTCAATCTGATCTTGATTTTATAAGAGATTACAGCTGAAAGATTTTGAACTTTTTTTAAATCTTTTTTTTTTTTTTTCCCGAGATAGGGTTTCTCTGTATAGTCCTGGCTGTCCTGGGACTCACTCTGTAGACCAGGCTGGCCTCGAACTCAGAAATCTGCCTGCCTCTGCCTCCCAAGTGCTGGGATTAAAGATTTCGAACTTTTAAAAGAGATTTTGAATGTTTAGAGAGTAGATATTTTAAACAGACTGAAATTTTAACATGTCTGAATTAATGAAGATTGGGATTTAAAGTTATTTATGCTTTTAATGTAATCTTGGGAATGAATAGAAGTGAAAGATATGGCTTAGTAACAATTTGTGTGTTTGTGTGTCAAGTTGAAAAGGGGTCAGCTGTACTGGCTAGTCTTATGTTAACTTGATACATGAACTAGAATTATCTGAAAAAAGAAAACTTCAACTGAGGAAATGCCTCTTTAATACCCAGTCCTAAGGAATTTTCTTAGTGATTGACGGGGGAGGGCCCAGCCCATCATGGGTGATTCCATAAGAAGGCAGGCAGAGGAAGGCATGAGGAAAAAGCCAGTTAGCAGCACCCCTCCATGGCCTCTGCATCAGCTCCTACCTCCAGGTTCCTGCTTAAGAATAGCAATATGGAAGTGTAAACCAAATAAACTTTTTCCTCCCTGACTTGCTTGGTCATCGTGTTTCATTGTAGCAAAAGAAAGTCTTAAAACAGGTATATACCATAGTACTAGTAATAGTTACTACTATTTTATATTCCAAGTAAAACAGGGTATGTGATGTTAGTTTGAGATGAATTAGGTTTAGGGTTAAAACAATGACTACATATTTATTATGCCTGTCTTAGTTAGGGTTTTACTGCTGTGAACAGACACCATGACCAATGCAAGTTTTATAAAAGACAACATTTAATTGGGGCTGGCTTACAGGCTCAGAGGTTCAGTCCACTGTCATCAAGGCAGAAACATGGCAGCATCCAGGCAGGCATGGTACAGGAGGAGCTGAGAGTTCTACATCTTCATCTGAAGGCTGCTAGTAGAAGACTGACTTCCAGGCAACTAGGGTGAGGGTTTTAAGCCCACACCCACAGTGACACACCTACTCCAACAAGGCCAAACCTCCTAATAGTGCCACTCCCTGTGAAAAGCATATACAAACCATAACATTCCACTCCCTGGCCCCCATAGGCTTGTTCAAACATGAGTCTATGGGGGCCATACTTAAACATAGCATAATGCAAAATATATTTAGTCCAAATTCAAAAGTCCCTGTAGTCTATAGCAGTCTCAACAGTGTTAAAAGTCCAAAGTTCAAGGTCTCTTTTGAGATTCATGCAATCACTTAAATGCGATCCTCCAAGCAAGACAGGAAATCAGCAGGCGAAGTCAAAACTCTTCATCTCCACTTCTGATGGCAAAGCAGTCTTCAGATATCCAACTCCTTTTTCATCTTTGTTGGATTCAACAAGGTTCTTTCTCCTGGGCTTGTTCCACTCCCTGTTAGCAGCTTTCCTTGGCAGGCATCCTGTGGCTCTGGCATCTTTAATATGCTAGGGTCTTCCACTGCAATTATAATTCACCAAAGTTTCTCATAGGCTCTCTTCATGGGACCAAGCCTCAACTCCTTTGCATGACCCCTTCAGTCCTGGGCTGTCAATTACAACTGAGGGTACACTTTCACCAATGGCCTTTCCTGGCCTCTCACAGTACCAAGCCTCAGCTGTTCTTCATGATGCCTTCATGCCTTCAAAACCAGTACCACCTGGATGATTCTTACACATTACCAAGTACAACTGCAGCATGAGGAACACTTGGCTATCTCTGGAATACAGCTTCTTTGTGCTCTCAGAAAACACTTCTCATATTTCACCTCAGTGATGCTGGTCTTTTCTTAATCACCACTAATTTCTTAGCTCCAGTTAACCAGCATCAATTGTCCCAGTAGTCTCCTTCTCCTCTTGAATATAAAGCCAGAGACACATGGCTGAAGCTGCTGAGTTCTGCTGCTTGCAGGAGCTGGAACATTGGCCCCCTTGTTCTATTACATTATCACTAGCTTCCTTTTCCCCAGCTCCTTCACTGCCTAAATTGGCTATCCTGAATCTTGCTCCTTTGAACTCAAGAGATCTGCATGCCTGTCTCCTAAGCACTAGGATTAAAGGTGTGGTCCACCAAGCCTGGATTAAAGTTTTTCTTCACCTAGAATTTGCTCTGTTCTAGGCTGGCCTTGAACTCAGAGATCTGCTTATCTTTGCCTCCTGGGATTAAATGCTTGTACTACCATGCCTAGACCTAAAGTTAACTGGGTGAATCTTGCCCCCAAGGTCACCACTCCTTTAATTCAGTTTAATATCCTTGAATTCAGCTCCATTTCACTTCCTGGAGTCCCATTAATACTCAAATTATATATTTTGTACTTTTCCTTTCTCAGCTTGCTATGTTTGTTCAAAATTCTCTTCATCAGACTTAACCAGAGAACAAAGTGTTTGTTGGGCTTCTTTGAGACTTCCTTTGCAGATGCAATTAATATAAATCTCTTTACCTTAGTCCTGGGCAGTCTCTTCAGACAATGGCAAAAAGCAGCTGCGTTCTTCACCAAAACATCACAAAAACAGTCTCTCAGCCACATATTAAAGTTCTTCTCCACTGAAACCTCTTGGGCCATCAGGCCAACACAGTTCAAATGTCCTTCAGCACCACTGTCTTCCATATTCCTACTAGTCTGGCCCATTAAGCCCCACTTACAGAATTCTGTGGCTTTCCAAATCCAAAGTCCCCAAATCCACATTCTTCCGAACAAAAGCATGGTCGTGCCTATCACAGCAATACCCCAGTCCCTGGTACCAACTTCTGTCTTAATTAGGGTTTTACTGCTGTGAACAGACACCATGACCAATGCAAGTTTTATAAAAGACAACATTTAATTGGGGTTGGCTCACAGGCTCAGAGGTTCAGTCCACTGTCATCAAGGCAGAAACATGGCAGCATCCAGGCAGGCATGGTACAGGAGGAGCTGAGAGTTCTACATCTTCATCTGAAGGCTGCTAGTAGAAGACTGACTTCCAGGCAACTAGGGTGAGGGTTTTAAGCCCACACCCACAGTGACACACCTACTCCAACAAGGCCACATCTCCTAATAGTGCCACTCCCTGTGAAAAGCATATACAAACCATAACAATGCCCATATATTACTTATGTTCTATCTGCATTTTACAATGACTATTTTTAATGACTACACTTGAGAACACACATTCAAATAACTGAAGAAGAAAGTGACCTTTTCAAGTGATTTTTATGTCTAATGGCTGGATAGATTTTCAGCTTTAAAAAACATGACGAACTGCTTATAGTGCTTGAGACTGTTCATCATGAAAGAAATGACATCTGACACTATCACTTTGGAAACGCCCTTGGGAAATAATGGCTTTTGGATTCTGCTAGTCAGCATGATGTGGCATGCAAAATTGCATCTCATGCTGAGCCAACCAGGAAAATAAATGTCATCACTATGTGACATTCAAGATTTCATCTGGAAACGATAATCTCATTCTGACTGCTAAAAGAGAGCGAAAAGACGGCATTAAAATTTTGAATTTTTGCTGAGTTCTTGCCAATTCATATAAAAACTAGAGTAACATTCCCAAAGAATTCCATATTTGAGACACTTGCAATGTACTTATATTAGCACCACAATTGTTCTCAAAGAACTTCATAGCTAACTGACATTATAGTTCAAATCATTTTTATAATAGCTTAAGTTAATGGATTTCTGGGAGAAAATTTACAATGTAACAGATAAAGCTGAAAAATAAATTATACAAATCACAGCTGAGCAATTCAAAATTAAACACAACAAACATATGCCCTAATTCCTTTCACTTGGTTGAATAAACTGTAGGCTAAAAATCAAAATAGTAAGGCAGAGTTTCAAAGCCTGTGTTCCAGCACTAGGAAGTCCATGGTCAAAACTGGATGATCACAAGTCCCCGGCTAAGATGAACTACATAGCAAGAGCCCTTTCTGAGGAAAACACACACACACACACACACACACACACACGCACACGCACACGCACACGCACACGCACACGCACACGCACACGCACACGCACACGCACAGACACAACATGGGTTGGAGACATGGCTCTGTTGTAGGGCACGTGGGTGGGAGGTATAGCTTTGCTGTAGGGCACTTGCTCAAGCCCCCCACCGATTTAGGTGGAACATACCTATTGCAGATTATACACTCCAATCCCCATAGCCACGTACATAATACAAATATTATTCAATTCTTCTCAGAACAGAATGTGATTCCAGCATATGTCATATGCTCATTTTTAAGTGTGCCATGCCTAATCATTTCATGAAACATTAGCAAAAACAAACTGTAATAGCTCAAAAAATTATATTTTTGGGCGATGTTTATGCTGTCCTTTCATGGTATTTTATGGTATTACATGTCATGTTACTTAGAAACATGGCTGTGACAACACTGGGCTGTCATTAATAACTAATCTCTCGATACATAGCAAGAACATAAGAAAGGCCATATGATACAGGTCAGGTCATGCAAATTTCTCCTCACGTATACTTTCAATGGACACTAAACAAGAACTGTTTTTGCTTTAATCACAAAGTATTAGGAATGTGAGTCTAAGGTTATCATAAGCCATGTACACTGCTACAGCCAAGAAGCCTGTATCTAAAAGAAAAATAAGCCAATGTGAAAAGAAAGTCCTGACAGTGCAGTGTCTGGTACTAAGTCATGCTAAAGAAAAGATCTGGTTTTGCCTGTCTGTCCACGTTGGTTATGGAAATCAATAAACAACCCTTTTGATTATAATTTCTTTCTCTTGTGATTAGTCTTTCTAATTTCAAAACATGTATTCCTCAGTAATGCAATGACATACCAACCAACAATCTGCTGCTAGTGCGCCTTCTCCATTCATTATCCAGCCGGCACACACCTCCAGATGCCTACGTATCCTTGGGCTTATCTTCTAGCCTTTTAAGGAACTAGTTCCCCTATGGGTTCATATTTGATATGGCTAGCAGACCTCGCACTGCCACATCCACTAGTCACTCTTTCTCTCCTTCTGCTTGAGCCCACAAATCTAGAGGTATCATTGACTTTCTTCCAGACCTCTGATACTTTCTTCACCCAGCCAATTCTCATCTCAGATTAACTTGGGTCCATGGAATGAGGATCCTATCTGGTAGGTAAAGGTGCCTTTGAACCTACCAGATTCTTTTATCTTCTTTGCTTGTAGTTTCAAAGAATAGCTGTAGAATATTCTAGTAACAGCCTTCGAGGACACACATTTCCCCGGAGCACTGAAGTACAAGTTAAGTACTGTTGGAATAGTTAAATCCCTGCAATGCTATGGCTATGACTGCCACGGGGCTGAGGATTGAAGATCTGCTTGAGAGCTGTAATACTAGAAGACCCTATCTGCTGCTTGCATCCTTCAACTGTTTACACAGACTAGAATCAGAAATTGCAATGGCTTCCATATACCAGGGTGCTGCTGGTAAAAACTCAGAGCAATATGTTCCAAATGAAAGCGAGAAACATAACTCTAAAGACTGAAGGGATATGTTGTAACTCTCGGGTCATAATAAAGCTGTAGGTCTTCAGTCTAGCCTTGGCATCTCAAGGGCTTAGTTTTACCAGCTTCTCCACACCTGTCTAAAATTCCTACTGGAGTGCAGCAAAAGTCCCTCAGCAGAAGAAGAGTGACATGCTACGACAGGGAAGGAGTAGTTAGAATGGCCATGGTCAGTTCTAGTCTTCTTCCAGCTCTAGTGCTATGCAGCTGCTTGAGTGTACAGTCATGTCAGCTAAGAGTATACACCGCAGAGTGGGTGGAGCTTAGATTCAATGGGCACACACTCATAAGAAGCCTGCCTTCCTTGATAGGTTTCCTGAGCTTTTGGGTCGTGGCTCATAAGGAACTAACTGTACTGCTTATGTTCAATGAACAACTTGATGAACAATGAACAGCAGACCTATTCATTGGATCTTTGTAATTAGCCCCCAAATTAGCCCCTGAATAACTACAAAAATCTAGACACTAATATTAAAAAGTAGCAATTTTCTTTAAAACAGGTATATAAATTGCAAAAACTATAAACAATACTGGACAAAATATTAAGATCTATTTATATTTTACCTATCTGTGAAAAAGACATGCAGTTTGTTGATATTTAATTAAGTATACTGACATTGGAGCCTTTCCCTCTGTCAGAAAATTACAGATAAGAAGATGTTAAGTCATAAGGTTCTCAAGATGGCTGTAGGCTTTATGTACTTGGTAACACCACCATCCCTCAGGAAATAATAAACACATAAATATAAAGAAAAGGGAATATCATTAAACATGCTAAAAAAAACCCAAAATTTGTTAATGAGTGAAGTAGGTGAGCAGGTAAAGGCATTTGCCATGCAGCCTGAAGAGGAGCCCCACATGCTGGAATGCACACCCCGCAGGGGAGGACAACACACGCTGTAGAGCGCCCCTTCCCCAGACACACATGCATACAAAATAAATAAGGTAAGAGCACCAGAGTGTGACTCCCCAGAAGCCATGGAAACAACCGCGCATGGCCACGGCAGCCCTCCTGTGACTGCACACTCTAAGGGGAGAGGCAGGATCACCAGCACGAACTGCCTAAGGAGAGCAGAGACCCTGCTCCACAACTGACTGAAACTGACAGAAGAAGGAACATTCAACAACAAGAAGTAAACGGCAAGCACCCTCCAATTCTTCATTTGTTCCCGATAATTCTTTCATTGTATTTTACTAGTTCATGGCTAAGCACATTTGCAATTTTATGAACTGTTTTAATTACACTGTCACAGCATGTAGACACATTTTTAAAGGATTCCTGTGTGGTAGAGACAAATCAGTGGTTCACAGCAGGTCCTGTTCTCACACCCACAATGGGGCCTGTAGCTCCAACTCCTAAGATTTGCAGTCTCCCACATCTGTGTGCACAGACTACTTCAAACTCACACAAACATATACATAATTAATAAATAAAAAACTTAAAGAAGAGAGATAGAAAAGAAACATACCCAAACACAAGCCCTAAAGATAAACTTAGCTTAAAAAGGAAAACTGGCAGACCTTTGCCATTAAACTGGAATATACATCTTGTGTTTGGAAGATGGTAACTCCTTAGCCTAATGTGAACAGAACTTTCCAAAATGTAATCAGTTAAACTGAAAAAAGTATCTTGAGTTCAATATTTCCTATCTTGAATCTCAATTTCTCAGAGCGGTGGTATCTCTAAAACTAATCATTAAAATAAACTGAATTAACAATACAATCTTGAAGTTCTTAAAACAAAGTATTTTTAAAAATTTAAAAATAATGAATCTACTTTCCTGTTATTAATGTAGCACTAAAAAGTCATAGGGAAAACTATCACTCTAAAGGCTTCTTAAAATAACTTTGGCCAACAACTCAATTAGATTTAATCCACTCCTGGTACCGGATGTCCCACTTGGTGGCAAATGTGTCCATACAGGCATTGCTGCCCATGTTTCCCATAAAGGCAGCTGCTTTGTGGTCAGCGCACTTTCCATGGAAGCCTAACAAACACCCAGGTTCTCCTGGTGGAAAGGAACTGTGGATTGCCATTACGACCTGGAGCAGGGAAGGGACAGTCTAGCCCAAGGGACCAAATTCTTAAAGCAGAATCTTTTTTTATTCTAAGACAGAAAAACATTTGATCTCAGCACATTACACTTTAATATCTACCTTTAATTCTTTAATATTTTTCCATTAGAATTAAATATCTAATTAATTACAAATGAATATAATTTTAAGCTAAACTGCATGATAAAAGCAAGTAACTTCTAAAATATATAAATCCATAAAATGCAGTTTTTATGCTTCCTAATAATTCCATACTATAATTAACAAACATATTTGTGCAAATTCAAGCTTAAACAAATTAAAGACTGGCCTGAGCACTTTAAGAGAAATTGTTGTTGATGTATACTGACTGGAATGGTGTTACTCATTTTGGTTTCAATCAAGTTATTAAAATTAGATATTGGAAAATATCAATGCCATTGAAACATTAAAAGAAACATTTAAAATTGTCCTAAAAACCCACATTGCCTGTGACTAGAATTTGGAAATGACATGTTAAACTAATGAAAAAAGAAAAACAGAAGAGAAGATGTGATAGTCTGTCTTCATAGAAGGCAAGAATTCCATGTATGTGAACAGCAAAGAGCCTATACCTTGATAAAATTATTCTCATATCCTCTACAATAGTTTGAGAGAACCAATACTCAGACTACACAAGTGTTTGTAGAATGAATGGTAGCTAAACTGATGATATGAATTTGTTTTCTCCCTATCTCAATGGAAGATGTTATCTTTCTAAATATCCAGTCCATGAATCTGCTTAATATATCCTACATCCCATTTCACCCTGCGACTCTCAATATGCCTTTAACTCAATCTTGATAAATTCCAACTCTTTCCCTCCCTCCTCCCCGATTTCCATGCTAAGAGTCATACATAAGAGTTAACAAGCCATGTTTCTGGAGTGCTGGGTGCGGCCCATCCAGTCCTAATTCCTCAGGTCCCAATCATCACCCCACAGTTAAGCCTCCCTGGCCCTCTGGACTACAGCAGCAGTCTGTTCTGTCCGGCTCCCTGCTTAGGAGAGTTACTGCCTTCCTTCCAGTTGCGGCCTGGGCAGGACGGAAGTCTGGAGCTGCGCTGCTTCTCTCCCGCAGCCACGCTTCTGTGCCTTCCCTGCTGGGTCCCTTTTTGGAATATCTAAATTAAAAGTCTTCTGTAGTGAAATACCGTTTTTCCTCCCTATATTGCCCTGACCTACCTTATTCATTCTGCGGCTCCCACTACGATCTCACTGAGGAAAAGCAAGCACTGTCACATGAAGCTTTGTCTTCAGATGTTACCACAAGGAATTTTTTTTTATTCCAAAATTGAGCTTATCATAATCCATTTTAAGCTGTGACGCAGACAATTAAAGGACACTTAATATTCACGCTGTATCTTCTTCAGTTAGAGCTCACAAACTTGATTTACTCATGTAGCCTTAACTAGTATTTCACACTATTTGGACTCCTTATGCAAGTAGAAATAGTCATGTGACTAGCTTCTAAATACAAGTGAAAGATGAGTTGTTTTTAAAGAGACAGGGTAGGTACTCTTACTCCCCTTCACTAGTTTCTGTTCACTGACACACATTCGACTAACTGATAAGACAGTCCTCAACCACCTGTACTCCGGGTACATGCCCCTACCTCAAGATGCATGCCTTATGACCATGAGGCCCAGCTAGCACTGGCGGGGCCCACACAGTACAATGACAAACTACCTGAGCCTGGACCAGAACAGCATTGGATGTGCACTAAAGTTTTCACAAAAGGAACAAAATTTAATAATATTCTAAACACTGAGATTTAAAGTTTGCTGAAATGGCCAAATTTATTCAATCATAAATAATATAAATATTTCATTGAATTCTTGCTTAGATGTGGGACACTGGATTTTAAATCAAGATCAGAAAAATAGTAATTAAAAATTTTAGCCTAATAACCAAAATTCATTCCCAAAAGAAAGATTCTGTAAAAGAAAGAAAAGGAAGAGTAGAGTGTAACCTTTCAATATCTGCAATTAAAAACCAACTTTGCTTTAAGTTTGTTTCATACTTAATTCTCCTTCAGAACAAGGCATAAAGGAGATCTTAACTCTGAGAACAAGCTGCTACTGCTGCTGCTGGGGATAGTGGTGGGGATGGTGGGTGACTGTGGTGGAGGGTGACTGGTGGAGGGTGACTGTGGTGGAGGGTGACTGTGTTGGTGGGTGACTGTGGTGGAGGGTGACTGTGGTGGAGGGTGACTGTGGTGGAGGGTGACTGTGGTGGTGGGTGACTGTGGTGGAGGGTGACTGTGGTGGAGGGTGACTGTGTTGGTGGGTGACTGTGGTGGAGGGTGACTGTGGTGGAGGGTGATTGTGGTGGTGGGTGACTGTGGTGGTGGGTGACTGTGGTGGAGGGTGACTGTGGTGGAGGGTGACTGTGGTGGAGGGTGATTGTGGTGGTGGGTGACTGTGGTGGAGGGTGACTGTGGTGGAGGGTGACTGTGGTGGAGGGTGACTGTGGTGGAGGGTGACTGTGGTGGAGGGTGACTGTGGTGGAGGGTGACTGTGGTGGTGGGTGACTGTGGTGGTGGGTGACTGTGGTGGAGGGTGACTGTGGTGGAGGGTGACTGTGGTGGAGGGTGACTGTGGTGGAGGGTGACTGTGGTGGAGGGTGACTGTGGTGGTGGGTGACTGTGGTGGAGGGTGACTGTGGTGGTGGGTGACTGTGGTGGAGGGTGACTGTGGTGGTATGTGACTGTGGTGGTGGGTGACTGTGGTGGTGGGTGACTGTGGTGGAGGGTGACTGTGGTGGAGGGTGACTGTGGTGGAGGGTGACTGTGGTGGTGGGTGACTGTGGTAGTGATAGTGGAGGAGGGTGACTGTGGTGGAGGGTGACTGTGGTGGAGGGTGACTGTGGTGGAGGGTGACTGTGGTGGTGGGTGACTGTGGTGGAGGGTGACTGTGGTGGAGGGTGACTGTGGTGGAGGGTGACTGTGGTGGAGGGTGACTGTGGTGGTGGGTGACTGTGGTGGAGGGTGACTGTGGTGGAGGGTGACTGTGGTGGAGGGTGACTGTGGTGGAGGGTGACTGTGGTGGAGGGTGACTGTGATGGAGGGTGACTGTGGTGGAGGGTGACTGTGGTGGAGGGTGACTGTGGTGGAGGGTGACTGTGGTGGTATGTGACTGTGGTGGAGGGTGACTGTGGTGGAGGGTGACTGTGGTGGAGGGTGACTGTGGTGGAGGGTGATTGTGGTGGTGGGTGACTGTGGTGGAGGGTGACTGTGGTGGAGGGTGACTGTGGTGGAGGGTGACTGTGGTGGAGGGTGACTGTGGTGGAGGGTGACTGTGGTGGTGGGTGACTGTGGTGGAGGGTGACTGTGGTTGTATGTGACTGTGGTGGTGGGTGACTGTGGTGGTGGGTGACTGTGGTGGAGGGTGACTGTGGTGGAGGGTGACTGTGGTGGAGGGTGACTGTGGTGGTGGGTGACTGTGGTGGAGGGTGACTGTGGTGGTATGTGACTGTGGTGGTGGGTGACTGTGGTGGTGGGTGACTGTGGTGGAGGGTGACTGTGGTGGAGGGTGACTGTGGTGGAGGGTGACTGTGGTGGAGGGTGACTGTGGTGGAGGGTGACTGTGGTGGAGGGTGACTGTGGTGGTGGGTGACTGTGGTGGAGGGTGACTGTGGTGGTATGTGACTGTGGTGGTGGGTGACTGTGGTGGTGGGTGACTGTGGTGGAGAGTGACTGTGGTGGAGGGTGACTGTGGTGGAGGGTGACTGTGGTGGTGGGTGACTGTGGTGGAGGGTGACTGTGGTGGTATGTGACTGTGGTGGTGGGTGACTGTGGTGGTGGGTGACTGTGGTGGAGGGTGACTGTGGTGGAGGGTGACTGTGGTGGAGGGTGACTGTGGTGGAGGGTGACTGTGGTGGTGGGTGACTGTGGTGGAGGGTGACTGTGGTGGAGGGTGACTGTGGTGGAGGGTGACTGTGGTGGAGGGTGACTGTGGTGGTATGTGACTGTGGTGGTGGGTGACTGTGGTGGAGGGTGACTGTGGTGGAGGGTGACTGTGGTGGAGGGTGACTGTGGTGGAGGGTGACTGTGGTGGAGGGTGACTGTGGTGGTGGGTGACTGTGGTGGAGGGTGACTGTGGTGGTATGTGACTGTGGTGGAGGGTGACTGTGGGAGAGGGTGACTGTGGTGGAGGGTGACTGTGGTGGAGGGTGACTGTGGTGGAGGGTGACTGTGGTGGTATGTGACTGTGGTGGAGGGTGACTGTGGTGGTGGGTGACTGTGGTGGAGGGTGACTGTGGTGGTATGTGACTGTGGTGGAGGGTGACTGTGGTGGTATGTGACTGTGGTGGAGGGTGACTGTGGTGGAGGGTGACTGTGGTGGAGGGTGACTGTGGTGGAGGGTGACTGTGGTTGTATGTGACTGTGGTGGTGGGTGACTGTGGTGGAGGGTGACTGTGGTGGAGGGTGACTGTGGTGGTGGGTGACTGTGGTGGAGGGTGATTGTGGTGGTGGGTGACTGTGGTGGAGGGTGACTGTGGTGGAGGGTGACTGTGGTGGTGGGTGACTGTGGTGGAGGGTGACTGGTGGAGGGTGACTGTGGTGGTGGGTGACTGTGGTGGAGGGTGACTGTGGTGGTGGGTGACTGTGGTGGAGGGTGACTGGTGGAGGGTGACTGTGGTGGAGGGTGCCTGTGGTGGAGGGTGACTGTGGTGGAGGGTGACTGTGGTGGTATGTGACTGTGGTGGAGGGTGACTGTGGTGGAGGGTGACTGTGGTGGTGGGTGACTGTGGTGGAGGGTGACTGTGGTGGAGGGTGACTGTGGTGGTGGGTGACTGTGGTGGAGGGTGATTGTGGTGGTGGGTGACTGTGGTGGAGGGTGACTGTGGTGGAGGGTGACTGTGGTGGTGGGTGACTGTGGTGGAGGGTGACTGGTGGAGGGTGACTGTGGTGGTGGGTGACTGTGGTGGAGGGTGACTGTGGTGGTGGGTGACTGTGGTGGAGGGTGACTGGTGGAGGGTGACTGTGGTGGAGGGTGCCTGTGGTGGAGGGTGACTGTGGTGGAGGGTGACTGTGGTGGTATGTGACTGTGGTGGAGGGTGACTGTGGTGGAGGGTGACTGTGGTGGTGGGTGACTGTGGTGGAGGGTGACTGGTGGAGGGTGACTGTGGTGGTGGGTGACTGTGGTGGAGGGTGACTGTGGTGGTGGGTGACTGTGGTGGAGGGTGACTGGTGGAGGGTGACTGTGGTGGAGGGTGCCTGTGGTGGAGGGTGACTGTGGTGGAGGGTGACTGTGGTGGTGGGTGACTGTGGTGGAGGGTGACTGTGGTGGAGGGTGCCTGTGGTGGAGGGTGACTGTGGTGGAGGGTGACTGTGGTGGTATGTGACTGTGGTGGTATGTGACTGTGGTGGAGGGTGACTGTGGTGGAGGGTGACTGTGGTGGAGGGTGACTGTGGTGGAGGGTGACTGTGGTGGAGGGTGACTGTGGTGGAGGGTGACTGTGGTGGAGGGTGACTGTGGTGGAGGGTGACTGTGGTGGAGGGTGACTGTGGTGGTGGGTGACTGTGGTGGAGGGTGACTGGTGGAGGGTGACTGTGGTGGAGGGTGACTGTGGTGGAGGGTGACTGTGGTGGTGGGTGACTGTGGTGGAGGGTGACTGGTGGAGGGTGACTGTGGTGGAGGGTGACTGTGGTGGAGGGTGACTGTGGTGGAGGGTGACTGTGGTGGTGGGTGACTGTGGTAGTGATAGTGGTGGCAGTTGTTGTTGTTGTTGGTAGGTAGCTGTGATGGTTCTTTCAATTTGACAAATGCTGTGGAATATACTTAGGTGTATAACAGGAAGAAAACTATGTCCACATCAGAGTTTCATCCTTAAATGCCACCTAAGACTATAACTGCACAAGGAAGGCAGGAAGAGTAACTCTTCAAACATGTCATTACACAGCTTTCCAGCTTGAATTATATGCCATCTCATGAGCACCTTTCCTTAGATCACCATTCCTGGATGCACATGATCCCAAATTAGTTGTCACCTGAACAATGATCATCCCTCAGCTTGCTTGATGAAACAGATATAAACCCAATCTTCAGTGAGACATACTCTCACTAACACAAGAAACCACCACCCACAAATCATCACAGCTCTGCAGAGTCTCTCCATTACTTTTCAGTGCTTCATATTGGAACATTTCTACTACCTGCCTGTGAGCTAAGAGATCCCTCCTATCTGATCCGTAGCTAGTCCTCTGCACTACTCATTTTGGATATTATATTTTTCAGCTCTACAGTTAGACCATGGCTTTTATTGTTTCTGCCTGTTTTCATCTTTGACATCATGAATGATAAAATTGATAAAATTGTATAGTATTATGTTTTCAAAGTTTTGTGTTCATTGCAGGTATTTTACCACTTTCTACATGCTGGCCAAACACATCACACCATTAGGCAGGGATTCCTAGATGAGGGGATCCAGAGCTTCCGGAGAGGATGAGGGCTGTGCTGCTGGGCTCTTAATACGCTCTCAGCCATTCAGCATGCCCTGTACACTGGTTCCAACATTGCTCATCTAAGAACAGAAGTATACATTGGGAGCTTCTTATTGAAATGAAAAGCCAAAGCACACAGGGACTTAGGCGAGAAGGTGGTTTGAAGTTGAGCCTTACCTTGGCAACATAGAAAAAAAACTCACCTCTTTAAAAAGAAAAATGAGGGTCACAAATTTATCCATAAAATGAATATTACCATTTATTCACTATACAAAGCAATTAAAAAATAATACTATAGGACAATATATATGTATATATATACACACATATATAGGCATATATATATATAAATACACACACTCTGTATATTATGGATTCATAGACATAAAACTAGTTGAAATAATAAGAAAAAATAATCTACAAAGAAACAAAAACAACCAAAAAAATTGTAGATATATGCAAAGGGCTGTAAATTATAAATAACTTTCCAAATTCATTAGTATATTATACAATATAACATTGATGGTCACACTATTATGTGTATGTATAAATTCAAAGAAATCATAAATATCTGATTTAACCTAAGGCCCACTCTTCAACAAGGGACCCATTGTTTGGGTGACTAAGAATGAAAGACTAGATAGCCAAGTGACCTAAGAAAAAAACAATTACTACTGTTCTAATAATCATGATAATGATGATGATAATAATAACAACAACAAAACAGCAAAAAAAAAAAAGACTCCTAAACAACAGTAACAACAATAAAAACATATCAAGAAAATGACTCCTAATGACATTTGCTACGTTCAGACACAGAGCAGTGCCTCGCTCAGCCATCACCAGACACTTCCTCCTGCAGCAGACAGGGAAGGACACAGATACACAGCCAACCTTTATGCAGACCATGATAAACACCTTGGGACCCGTGGCCCTAAGCAGAGTACCTCCATCACCTCCTCCATCACCTCCATGAATGCCTCCCCTCAGGGATCAGGGAGCCCTTTGTACTGGGGATGGAGGACACCAAGAACAGAGCCTTCTAGAGCAGCGAGAGTAGAGCTTGCAGGAACTCCCAGCACCTAACAGGTTTGCACCAGACCCTTGGCACCGGCACTGGTATTATGAAGGCCTCTGGTTTGGTGTTGTTAAGGGATTCCTACTTGTGCAAACACATAGGTCTCTGTTTGTCATGCCTTTTCCGGGGATCTTTTTCTTCTCTTTGTTTTGTCCAACTGCAATGTGTTAGTCTTTATCTTTTCTATTTTATTTTGATGCATTAGCTCTTAGAAAACAGTTTATTTTCTAATGAAAGACAAAAAAGGAAGTGGATCCATGTGGGAAGTGTAGATGGAGGAAACAGTAATAAGTACATATTATGTGAGAAAACTCGGTTTTCAATAAAAGAAAAGAGCAAACTCTGTAAATTAAAAATTTTAAACCAAATTTTAAGTTAAAAAATGTGTTTTCTCAAGAAAAGGAACATTACTGCTAGGTTACCAAAAGAGGCAAGAGTGGTGAGCATCTGAGAGAGACGATTCACAAAGAGCACATTATGCCCATGGTGTGTACCAGATATAAATACTCAAGTATTCTTACACAACAAATGAGGGCTCTAAAGCTAGGAGGAACTAAAGACAGAAAATTTCTCCTAAGGAAAAAACAATATGACAGCATGCACCAGTAATCTGAATGGAAAAATAATTAAAATACTATTTATTTTTATATTATATACATAATGACTAATCATTGTAATATGTGTTGATAGGATAGTGAATTATGTTCCCCCCTCAATAATTCATATTATATTCTGATAAAAACAAGGACACTAATAAGGTAAACTAATCCTCAGAGAAACTAACCCTGTTCTTGACACATACCTGTCACTGTTTTTGTTTTGACTGGGCTGCTGGCATATTCTGAGGCCTGATATGATTGCTGCTTTCCCAATGGGGCACTTCCAATGGACAGTTCATCTTCTTTCCTTCTGTTAACTGAAGTGACAAGAGGTACAGCTGCCACAGGTTGCTGGAAGAAACAAAATGGAAAGGAAATTCCTGTCTTCATAAAGCAATAAAGGTCAAAGCTGACATCCCCACAGACAGTACTTTTTAAGTTGGGGTTTAGGCTGTGTTGTAAATCACACCACGTCTTTTCTTTGCCTCCTTTCTCTCATATGTACACCATCTCCATTTATACTCGGAATAACATAAAATAGCATAGAAGATTTCCTCCAGAGCATATAGAACCAGTCTTGCCTATGTGAGTTCCCAATCTGTGAAGTCAGCCACCATCCTAAACTTACAAGGCTCGTTTCTCATGTCCCTATTCCCTACCCTATAAAGTGGAACAACTCTACCCCGCATTTGCACTCCATTGGGCAGTAGGCATTGTGCTGATATCGAGTGTATAGCAGGGTGTGAACAGGTTCTGAGGAAACACACTTTGGTTCCTGGAAACCAACAATCGCTCAAGGATACTAGGAGGTAAAATGGAACTATTTTTTCCTATAAATATAATGCATACGATAAAGATTGATTTATATTTTCATAAGAAGTTAACAAAATTAAAGAACATAAAATTTATAATGCAATAACAATTAATTAAAGCTTATAAATTATTTATTTCTAGATTTCCCCCTATAGTATTTTCAGATGAAAGCTGAGAATTCTGTGTTCAAGCCTAAAAAGCTAGGTTAACATAGATTGTAATGAGAAAAATCAAATCTAAAATTCAAATTACTGAGGAAGAGGAGATAACTATTGATTACTCATTTACACAATCCAATTTTTGAAGATATTTTGGGAATTGTACTTTGTCTGATGAAGTGATAATCAGAGCATGTATTAGAAAGCATGAACTCTACTGAAAGTTAGAGAAAGCTGGAGAGCATTATGATTCCAGAGCTGGACAGTGGAGCAGCTGTTTCTTCTTTATTCAGTGAAATGGCGAATGATGTTACTGCCAGCGAAGTCTAATACAAGCCTGTCAGATTTTTGGCCAAAAAAAAAAAAAAAAAAAAAAAAGAAAAGAAAAGAAAAGAAAAGAAAACAGAAAAGATTTTTGCAGTAGGATCAAAGATCAATGCTGAACTTCATGGAAAAGAATCATCAAGTACTGGGCTTTAGCCACGACTGAGAAGGGAAGAAGAGCTAGGGAAAATAAGGGTGAGAGCTATGGTGAACCTGGTGTTTCATACAGATGCATAGATGCAGTAGGCTGCAGTGTCAGCCAGTGTGATTCTTGCAACTACAAACTATGACAAATCATGCAAAGAGAAAAAGGAAGATAAATGGGAAGCTATCCTAAGAAAGAAAAAACTCTGAAAGTGTGAAAATGCATTTATTTGTGTATCTAATTATAAGAATATATTTAATATTATGCTAATTACATTTAACATATATTTAATATTTTAAATGCTTAGGCATGGAGGTACAAGCCTGTAATTCCAGCACTTGGGACACTAAGGCATGAGAATTGAGTTCTAAGCTTTGTACTAAGAATAAGTAGCCTAATAAATCAATCAATCTCTGCCCATCATTTATATACCTGAGAAAATATTCAGGCAGCCAGAAAATTATAACCATATTAAAGATATTTTAAAATGAGTGTTTGTAAAAATAAGAAAGCAAAACTAAATTCCGGACAAAATGATGAAATGATGTAAAACTTACAGAAATCACAGTACTAAGACCACCCAACAACAAAGAAAATGATCCCTTTGCTGATTAAACCTGAGTGTATTCTGATGCAGGTAAAAGCACTTTAGAAGGTGCATCTGACACTCACTAACGCTCCACTGCAGCAAGTGTTCTCAAATCCAAATCTGTTCATAACAGTTTCTCATTATCCTTCAGGATGAAGTCTGAATTACCAAAGTACTGAGGATCCTTGACAAAATCTTTTTAAGAACTGGGTTCTAACTGTTGCTTGTGTCTAGAGTACAGTTTACTGCAGTCCAGCATGCTCTCTGCCATGGTTTTTACTTCTTTGACTTTGACCAGATACTCATGAGGACACGAGCTTCCAGGCGGCCTGGCTGCTGCGCTCCCTTAGCCAGTCCTCCTTCACACTGCTTAGAAGTCTCCCTCTCGTTTCCACGTCCTATAGACATACGGCCATCACTGAAACTGGCCTCGAAGTACTCTCTGATAGACTCAAATATATTAAATATTCTGGAGAGAGGGATGCTTATAGTAAAAACAGTTTTATAAGCTTGGTGGCTAGCAGGCAGTCCAATATTCCATATGTTGTGTTAAAATGAAGAGTAAAGCAGGAGCAAGGGGTATAGAAATTAAATTATGATAAAGGAATTGAAAAACCTCTAAATGCAGCTGTGAATGTGGTAGAATTTGTGCACAGCATGACAAGGCCATGGGTTCAATCCATCGCACCAAAATAGGAACAAAAATGCTCCCTGGGTTACACAGATTAATATTTTAATCTTTAGTTTACCATAGGACAATTAAAAAATCTCAAGTAGAATACTGTAAAATTATAATTTTGATGAACAAATACAATACAATACAGCATAAATATGAACCTCAAAAGGACTAAATTATGCTATTTATAAGTACTGTTACCATAGGCAAAATCCTTGGAAACCTTCATTTAAAATGAGAACAATAAGAGTTTGCCATAATTATATTGAATATTTCATTTAACGATTCTAGAAACCACAATGACCTATTCTATTCTTCTTTTATATATATATATATATATATATATATATATATATATATATATATATTTTTTTTTTTTTTTTTTTTTTTTTTTTTTGGAGACAGGGTTTCTCTGTGTAGTCCTGACTGTCCTGGAATTCACTCTGTAGACCAGGCTGGCCTCGAACTAAGAAATCCGCCAGCCTCTGCCTCCCAAGTGCTGGGATTACAGGCATGCGCCACCACGCCCGGCTCTTCTTTTATAATTTACATATTTTAAATTAATACATATCAGTAACTTTTTTGTACTACCTATCAAATTACCACGGTTAAAGTTCAAATCCAGAGATGGGTAAGAATAAAACAAGAGTAATTAGTGTTACTAATCTTTCTGCTTTACAAGCAAGTAAGTATGCAGAAAGTTACTTCAACAGACAAACTTTGTTGAACTGCAGTTTCTTATATATAAAATTACAGATCTTCTTTGAAAGGCATAGCAGGGCCTTAAGAAATTCTAGCTCGCCGGGCGTGGTGGCGCATGCCTGTAATCCCAGCACTTGGGAGGCAGAGGCAGGTGGATTTCTGAGTTCTAGGCCAGCCTGGTCTACAGAGTGAGTTCCAGGACAGCCAGCGCTACACGGAGAAACCCTGTCTCAAAAAAAAAAAAAAAAAAAAAAAAAGAAAAGAAAAAGAAAAAGAAAAAGAAATTCTAGCTCATGAATGAAATAAGAGACAATACGTAAGGACAGCATCATCCACCCCAGTCTGTATGAACAGCATCATCTAACTCCACAACAGTCAGTGACAACAGCGTCTTCTAGTGAGAGTCACTAAGATGGTGGCACCGAGTCCTAGCTTCAGTGCCAGCAGCACCTGGGGCTCACCCCAACCCAGGAACGGCGGGATGTGTTAGCATGACTTATGGAGCCACTCACCTGCTGCGCGTGTCTACTTGCTCGCTTCTGTGGCTGATAGATGACCCAAGTGTATAATACAGGATCGATGTTAACAGCTAGCCCTTGTACACTACAAAGAAATACAGCACCTAAAATAAAATATTTTGAAATTAATACAATTCATTATACAAAAATAACAAGCTGTAAAGAAGAGTCAAGTGATAAATACTGCCAGGATTCCAAGCATGCACGCACTGCTGTAGAAAATTAAAACACTGTTGATGCAGGCACTTTAAGAAAAAGGGCAATATCCCTCTTTTTGTAAAGAATATAGTTATAAATGACCCCTATGCAATAACCAGATAAAACACTAAAATGACAAAAAAAAAAAAGTCATCTGCTGAAGACTACCCTGTAAGAGATTATGAGAGAAATGGTTTAGGCCCAAAAGATAATTGTACCAGACTCTAAAGAAAAAAGAACCCAGAAACAATCACTGTTCTAAAAATTAAATATATAATTATTTCTAAATATCATTCAAATCACTTTTGTCTTTTTAAATCACAAACAATAAAAACAGAAAGTGCAACTCATCTTGTGAAAGTGACCAAGTAGGAACTCATGAGGAGTGGGGAATAATGGAAGGAATAATAATAATAAGGGTTTTTTTTTTTTTTTTTTTTTTGGTTTTTTACGAGACAGGGTTTCTCTGTATAGCCCTGGCTGTCCTGGAACTCACTCTGTAGACCAGGCTGGCCTCGAACTCAGAAATCTGCCTGCCTCTGCCTCCTAAGTGCTGGGATTACAGGTGTGAGCCACCACTGCCCAGCTAATAAGGGTATTTTTAAAACAGATTTCTTTACTGGCTTCTGAATTTAACAATGTTGCTACCAAGTACTTAGATACAATGTTGCTTAAACACTAATTTATGTAGAAATGTATTTCCCAATCTCTAAATCGCCAGTTCTGCATACCCTTCCCCAACATGGTTGAATTTGAATTCTCTTACTGACTAATATACCAAACATTCTATAGTTCATTTTAGTCACTTAGAACTCAGTTTTCTCTATGAAGATAATATCACTAAAAGGTATCAGGTGACAATAGGTGCTTTAGGAAACAAGCATGAGATAAAGTAACATATCTACTACTTCACACTGATGAGAATGATAGCTATGAATGAATGTGGCTCACATAAAATCATAGACAGCTTTAAACACTGATTCTTTATTTGTAACTTTTGGAAACACACCACACTGTCAAAAGGTTGGAACGAACACACACACACACACACACACACACACACACACACTGTACAACTTTAAGGAATGAAATATTTCCCTTAGCCTTGAATTCAAAGTGAGACAATGGGTCTTGAGCACATTTTTTTCTCCTGATAGATTAGGCATACACAGGGAACTAGTTGTGTGTGTGTGTATGTGTTGTGTGTGTGTGTGTGTGTGTGTGTTGTGTCTCTCTGTGGGTCTGTATGTGTGCCTCTGTCTACCTTGTATCTCAGAGAGAGATTGGGTATGTGCTTTTTCCTACTGTGACTTTGTCAAATCAGCTCAAGATGTATCTAACAGCTTTTTAGCAACTATAAAGTTAACAGTCAATTTCCTTGTATCTGACTCAGACTTTTATTATTTCATTCTATACCACAATGATTCTGCATTTTAATCTTGATGAATATATACAATTTCCCAAATCTGGCCAAATTATTCAATGTGCAGAGTAAAATACCATATGCGTGTGTTTTGGTTTAAAAAGTCATATAAGAAGCCTAATAAAATTTTGTATAGTTCTTGGTGTGTGTGTGTGTGTGTGTGTGTGTGTGTGTGTGTGTGTGTGTTGGCTCGTATGTGTGCACACATATAAGTGGGTCCATGTGCACAAGTCCATGTGTGTGGAGGTCAGAAGGTACACTACATGTCTTCCTCAATCATGTCCCACCTTACTTTTTGAGACAGCGTTTCTCTGACCTTCAAATCCCTTGATTTCTGAACACCAAGTTCCAGGTCCTTTTTCTCTGCCAGCTCAGTACTGAGTTAGCACACCAGTGCCACACTGCACAGGCTTGTGCCCAGGCACTGAGGGTCCAAACACACAGGTCCATGCTAAAGTAGCAATCGTTTTATTCAGCCATCTGTCAACTCAGAAATATTTTATTATAATAGTGTTCTAAATTAACTAGAATAAATGTTGAGCATCATTATAACAGAAAACACATGAGATGACACTGTATTTTTGTTTAATTAAAGAACTTTTCATATTAAAGATTTTATTAATTATATAATCTTTACATCAAATATTTCCTGACATTAAACATCACTGCCTGACATCTCACCTAAGAGCTAGAGGCAGACATCATGGAAGGCCCACTGAGACGGCTGTTAACAAGACACAACTCTCCATTCCAGTTCTAAGTTACTTCTTTTAATCTTTCAAATTAGCCGGGAGGTGGTGGTGCACACCTTTAATCCCAGCACTTGGGAGGCAGAGGCAGTCAGATTTCTGAGTTCGAGGCCAGCCTGGTCTACAGAGTGAGTACCAGGACGGCCAGGGCTACACAGAGAAACCCTGTCTCGAAAAACCAAAAAAAAAAAACAAAAAACAAAACAAAACAAAAAAAACAAAAACAACAACAAAAAACAAACAAACAAACAAAAAATCATGGCTCATTTTATGTTCATGAACTCTAAAACTATTATCCTTGGATAAGCATTTTTTGATTATTTCATTTGATTTTTTCAAATAAAAAAGAAAATCCCAGTTTCAGATTTGACATAAAGTAACCTAAAACTAAATTATTTCTTACCCTAAGTGATTTGCTTTTGAGGGTAATAACAATAACTAAGATAAAAATCCATTTGCATCATTAATGTGGGCTGTCTAATACTTCTGACATTACTTAAGTATTTGATGATAATCTAGACTGTTATATTCTCTGCAGAACACTATGGAATATTACTGCCGTACAGTACAAAGACTTTGTTTTGTTTTGTCTTAACTATACCTGACAGACAATTCAATTTTGTGGTTTTTCTCTGTTACAGAGTTGTAACATAAGATACAGTTAAAACTGTAGAGTTGAGAACATTATGTGTTATAGAGAATTTCAGGATTAAAAGCTTAATATGGACATAAAGAATGGATGGGGAATTAGAGGGATAAAATTGTTGAATATGAGTTTCTAAACTGTATTTGCATATTAAATGGACTATCTGGTTACAGCAACTGAGAATGCAAATGTACTACTCATTTAATACAGAGTGATTATTGTTTAGGATATGAATATTATTTAGGACATATTTCTAGCCGGGCGGTGGTGGCGCACGCCTTTAATCCTAGCACTCGAGAAGCAGGCGGATTTCTGAGTTCGAGGCCAGCCTGGTCTACAGAGTGAGTTCCAGGACAGCAGGGACTACACAGAGAAACCCTGTCTTGAAAAAACAAAAAACAAAACAAAACAAAACAAAACAAAAACCCAAAAAACAAAAAAGGACATATTTCTAAAATATAGAATAGAAATATATAAATTGTTCATACATTGAACCAGGAGTATAAAGCACATTGATTTCTTACTACCCAACTGTATTTTAAAATGAGAAAGAGCTTTAGAATAACATATATGTAAATACTATTTCACTTGTGATCCATGCCTATTCCCATTATACCAGCAGAGCTGAGGCAAAAGTGCCAAAGTCTGTAACCGCCCGCGGTCCACAGGGCGCTCGTGGCCAATGTAGCCACCAGGACCTAAGGTCAAAGGAAGTCATCTCTACTATGACAACAAGAATAATGGCATTGAGGTTAGTCACTGCAGCATTTAATTCTAAAACTGGAACACAATTATAAAAGGTGAAATTTAAAAACTGACAAGGGAAATAAAATTATTCGTGTTAACACATGCTTTAGCTCACAGCTTAGAAGCCAGCCTCATTTATATAAAGTAAGTTTATAGAAATACAGCCATAACTACTGCTTGTTGTCTAAGGCAACTTGTGAACACCAAGAGGAAAACGAGCGGCTGAAACAGCAGTTACCTGCCACGTGAGCCATTAAATACTCACCATCCATGTCTCCCTGTAAGGAAATGCTTGCTGCAGCCTGCCTGATAGCACATTGCTAATAGGCGTTTAAATAGATATACCAGTTTTAAATATAAACTGGAGAAGCTGCTTTGTACATATATATATATATATATATATATATGTGTGTGTGTGTGTGTGTGTGTGTGTGTGTGTGTACTTACAGATAATCTTTACTAACCATTTATAAATAAATTGGAGAATTAATATACACTTGCTTCCAAATTGTGACTATTAAAAACAAAGATATGCTTTTACACAAATGTTATCTTTCTGAACTTTTTTTTATTGCTAAAGTCCCTTTGAGTAGTTTAAAAATATTTTCCAATATCATAAGCTCCTTATTTTTTTAGAATATGTATCGTACAAAATCTTCTAGTACTGCTAGGAGGAAAAAGATTTCAATTACAACAAAGGGGAAAGCAAAAAAAAACCACAAAAATAAGTAAGTAAAATGCAGTGTTTCTTTGAAAGCATATAGTTTTTTATTATCTATAATCTCTCAATTCTTGCCTGTCACAGCAGAGATTTGAATTTCATTTAGAAAGTTCTCTATTTCCAGATCAATAGTAAGCAATATCATGATTACTAACAAAGTAAAGCATTGACCCACCTATAGCAGTCAACAAAGGGTCAGAGAAAGAAAACAAGAAAAGTTGATCATCACAATTGGCGATGTCCAGGTGGAGCCTTCACCAGCAGCTCAACAGTCCTCATGTGCAATGGGGCTACCTCAGCCTCAACTTCTCTGCTGAAAGATGAAAGTGTTCTAGTTGGAACCAAGATAGAGTAACTGGACCATGTTTTAACTTGTGTGGAAAAAAACAAAACCTAAGAAAATCATACTAGTTACGTGTACACAGTGTACATGCACACTATGTACGATCCCAGAAACCTGCTAACAGGACTCTGGACACTAAAATTTGAAAAACAATGTGATTCTAACAACCGTCACATGGTACTGCTACTTCCAGATCTTCCAGAATGACACACAAAAGGAAGCTATTCAAAGACTGGCAGTATCTCTGGTAAAGTCTGCAACCAAAAGGACAAAATGGAGACAGAGAGAATGGGTACTGACATAGTCAGGAAAGAAGCCAACAGCAGCAAAGCTGTCCACAGGACCGGCAGGCCTTCACATGAGCCTGCAAACACCTACAGGGAGGGAAGAGCTCAGCATACTAACTAACGGCCACGAATGTATGTGGGGCAAGTGAACATATTCCCGAAATGAAACCCAAACGACTGTGAACTGTAGCAATCCATGCCCATAAAATGTCAGAAAACCATACACACAGAGAATACCTATAAGTGTTTATATCTGCAAACACTGCTCGTGGGAGATGAAAATGGTTCAGGTACTATCAACAGAAAATTAATGGCTCCCGAAAACTTAAACATTGAGCACACGACACAGCAATTCCTCTCCTGGGTATATACCAAAAAGAAATGGAAAAAGGTGATCAAATGTGCATGTGTATATATATATGTGTTAAGTTGCATTTGTTCACAAAACCCAGGTGGGAACAATTTGAATAGCCACAATGAATGGAGAAATAAATTATGGGATAAAAACACAAGGAATAAACACTGATATATGGTACAACATGGATAAAGTTTGAAAATTTCATGAAAGAAGCCAGACCTAGACTATCCAGGATAGAAAAACCACAGAAATGGCTGGCAGGTGCTGGGGAGACGGGAGAATATTGCTTAAAATTCCAAATTCCGTTTACAAATTAAAATAACACTGACTATACTGTTTTGAAATGAAATAGAATGGCAGAATATTTAACATTTAAATGCCATGTTATTTAAATTTATAATAGCTGACTATATTATAGTCATGAACCCAAATCAAAATTTAAAAAGTTCATACCATTTTGGTAGTAAGGGATCACACGGACAATGGCAGTCCCATGAGATTACAAGGGAATGATAAGTTATTACCTAGTGACTGTAGTCTTCAAAATGTCCTAGAGCCTAAAACAGAGGCAGAGATCCAAGGACAGATATTATGCAGTACTTGGGGAATCCTCACCCAGATAGGTAGGAAGAATTGCAGGAGACAAAAGGAACAAGGACAACCTGAAAACAAAACAAAACAAAACAAAAACAAAAACAAAAAACAAAAAACACCTGAACCCACAAGGGCTCAGAGAAACTGAATCGCCAACCAGGGAGAGTGCATGGGACTCGCTAGGCCCTCTGCACACCTCTCACAGTTGTATAGCTGCCTTCTCGCAGGGCTCCTACACCGGGAGTGAGAGGCTCTACCTTGCCTGCCTTTGGGACCCTGTCCCAAGGACTGGGTTGCCTGTCTAGCCTTAAGAAAAGAGAAGGGACCCAGTCTTACTACAACTTGATATTCCATGGCCAGTTGATACCACGCCAGGACAACCCTTTTCTGAAGAAAAGAGGAGGAGTGCATACAGGTGTGGAAAAAGGAGAACAGAGGGAAGGACTGGGAGGAGAAGAGGGAGGGGTTACTGCATTTGGGGTGTAAAATGAATAAAATAAAATGTCCCAGTGCAATGTCTCTTTCATGTATTTATGTTGTTGAAGTAAATAAAGCAATTGTCCTTCCAGTCAGATGGAAGCACAACCAATACACTTAGATATAATATATAATTATGATTTTTAAAAAAAATCTTATGATATGAGTGCTCTATCTGCATGTACAGCTGAATGCCAGAAGAGGGCACCAGATGACACTATAGATGGTCATGAGCCACCATGTGGATGCTGGGGATTGAACTCAAAACCTCAGGAAGAACAGCTGAGCCATTTCTCCAGCCCCATAACTATGATTCTTAATGATAATAGCATGGTGTTTTCCACTGTGGTCCTAACATTAACAAACATATTAATATCTATTATTCATATATGATGAAATGTTTGTTTTCTTATTATAGCAACATATATTACAAAAAACCATATTTATTGATTAATTGATATTAATATATAATACATAATATCCTAAATATATGCTAAGGTATACTATCTAGGTTTTGAATAATTATAAGCTATGATGCATATTCAATTTGAAATAACAGAATTCTTTTGGAGGGGTTAATGGGATTTATTTATTTATTATTTTATTTATTTACGTTCCAAATGTTGGCCCCCTTCCTGGTCCTCCTCCCAGAGTTCATAACCCAATTCCCCCTCCCCTTTGCTTGAGAGGGTATTCCTCCACCTACACATCCACACAATGCCCTCATCTACCTACGCATTCCCACCTCCCCCTCTCATCCCCCCCCTTCCCTGTCAGTATAAGTCTCTACAGGATTGGAGCATCTTCTCCCACTGAACATGGATGTCCTCTGAGAGGCCCGACCAGAGCTGACTGAGATATACAGATACTTACAGCAAACACTGGACTGAGGTCCCTGACGCCCATGGAAGAGTTACAGGAAGGATTGAAAAAAATGGATTACAATCCATAGGAAGAACAGCAACAACAATGAAGCAGACCCCTGTGAGCTCCCATTTTCATGATGGGATGACTCATAATTAGACATAAATCCTACTGCTTTAAAACGCAGTTCAGAAATGGGGTTTTTTGGTAGTATCGATACTACTAAATACTGAGAAACAATTCTGACAAATTGGACAGAACATGACAAATGTAACTATGCAGTACTCCTGAGGGAGATGCAAAGGGCAAACCTATAAACAACCTAGCATTTTATATTAAATAATGAAGAGGGCATTAAATTGGGATGGGGACAGGAACAGCTGAGGAGGAGTAGAAAGGGGCTATAAAGAGGTGGATATGATCAAATTATATTCTTGAATAATTTTTCTCCAAAAATGTTATGTAAAGAACTGAACAGAAGCAAATCTTGAGGGGAAATTAACAAAAGTTAGATTATTGTTAAAATTTCTCAATAAAAATAAAATACTAGTAAGTGATAAAACTGATACAGACTGGAGTTTTTCCTAAATTGCTAGGTTCTCAAATTTTCACTTCCAGGATTATCTTATTTTACAATGACAAAAATATAAAATTGAATTCAAGTATTATTTCCTTAAGGTTGGGCTTGTGTTTTCTCAGTGTTAAAATGCTGATAATCATATACATACTGTTCTTAAGAATATTAGAGTTAATGAAAAAAGCAACTAATCCAAACTAGATGTAAAATAGTATCCACGCACATCAAATAAGTAAATACATGTCAATAGAGCACTCATCCATAAATGCTATATACATAACTTCTCCCCAAAGCTCAGAATCTATTGTAGAAGAGCAATCAGAAAGAGGAAATCATGAGGAAGCAGATACAAAGAGTTAAGAGAACCCAGAGAAGTAGAAAACAAAAAGAAGACACCTGGAAGAAAGGGTCCAAACATGAGAAAGTTGCTAACTTGGCCGAACACTGACACCAAATGTATGAAATAAGGACTGAGACATGACAACTGAATAGATTTGGGGCCCTCATAACTTAGACAAGATCAGCTTCAATGGAATAGATGGGTGAAGTTAGCAAAAGACTAGTTACAAGAGTTTACAAAAGGAAGAAGACACAGACAATAAAGGGAACAGATAATTCTCTTGAAAAGTTTTACATGAACAAAACAATGAAATACGGTGGGTAGAAAGGAGAACTAGACTCCAGGCAGGTGTGGGGTTAAGGTGGTGCAGAAGCAGCACATCTAGAGCTGCTGAGGTTGATCCAGAGAAGGAAGCATGAACAGACCTGACTAGAGGAAGGCAGAGATTTATTGTCATAGTGTCCTTGAGGATGTAGAAGTGTGAGTAGGATGGACCAGGTTTACACAGGAGCACAGCTATTCCACCTAAAGGAAGAGGGGTGAAGAACACCAGAAAACTTTACTGACGTACTTAAGAGTTGTGGGGTAGACAAGGGTGCTTGATAATTGCTTCAGTCTTTAGAGGCTGTGCCATCATCAGTAAAATGGGTTTGGAAAAGCTAAGAGCTAAAAGAAGATCCTACAGGATGGCCTGAAGAATAAAATCAGAAAGATCTTCACCAGAGAAATAACCCAGGACACCTTACTATAAAGCAGATTGCTATTTCAAAGCTCTGAAGTGTAGTCTTAGATATTTCTAGCAAAAGCCCTAGCTATTCCACTCAGTGGTGACTGTAGTTTGAGTGGGAATGTAGAGTAAACGTTCTGAGTATAATGTACATTGATTAACAGGAGCTAGACATGTAAAGGACCAAAAGCCAGGGGCCCTGGGAACTGCCCGAGCCTTTCCTGTGAGGAAGGTTTGGAAAGGCATTCTATTGCTCAAGTGATTAAGCAGTGTGTACAAAAGCTTGCAATTACAGCTTCCTCCTCCAGGATGACTGCAGCCTGAGGCCTCCAAGTAAGACAGGCTAATCACTTCCTCTCTGTTTACCTAAGACCTGAGCTGAGGTTCTGGGTAGTTGACACAGTCAGTGCAGCTCCTTCAGAATGCCTATCTGTCTCCAGCTTTTCTGTACCTGAGTTTTTGTCTGTCCTTGATTTGTTCCCTTTCTGTCCCAATCAGGTCCTAGACCTAAATGGTTGAATACTGAAGTCAACACACCTGCTTACTTAACAGAAGTAGCAAGTATCCACTTTTAGGGTAAGCTGAGACCATCTAAAGAACTTACATTTTTCTGTCTTCAAAGACTCACTATTTTATGTACAACGCACTCACGTTAGATAGCTATTTTTCTTATTATTCTGAATGCAAAAGGAAAAGGTGGCACCTGAACTGTGGTCCTTATGGTCTTCGTCTGGGATATAAAATATAAATTCATGTAAAATGTTAGGGACTATTCTAAACACATCACAGGCTTTATTGCACTCTTCCTAACAATATAAGGAGCTAAGTAATCTAAGATCATGAAAGTAGTAAACCTGGAGAAGAGGATTAAAAATCCGGTATTCATCTATAAATTTTTCATTTTATGCAAATCTCCCTGATCCCTTAAGCTCTAAGTCATACTGCTTGTCTGATACTCTTTTTGGTCTCCCACCCCTGTCACTTACTAGCATCACTTCAGTCCAAAATATTTTCCAACCTCAAAAGTATGCATCAGATGATGAGCATGTGTCCTATAACTGCAAAGGTCTAATAGTACTGTTTTCTATTTCTGATTCATAATAAAATACATGACACCGTCTGTTTATTTTGAGCTAAAGGCTAAATTTAAGTGATCTGTTATATCACATTCCACGTTTGTTTATAGCAAATTAGCTCAATTGTGATTGGTGTATAAGGCAAGGTGGTCAGCATTATATGTAACCAAATCATAATGACTTGTTGCTTTAGACTAGATAAAGCCTTCCACAACATACAACAAAGCTATCAACTTTTTTATAATCAAAGAGAAATCCTTTGAAGTAAATGATCATATGGGAAATGATGGGCTTTTTCCCACTATAGAATTGCTTTAGTTTTACACAAGTAATAACTCAGCCAGGGACTTCAAGAGTCACTGCTTTGTCAATCATTAATCTAGGTAAAGAAGCAGAGTGCAGGTGACAAAATGCTAGGATGTTTCAAAGGCACAGTGTCTGCCAGAGAGGTCTAGGAGTTCACAGTGGTTACTCTCTCTTTCATCTGGTGAAGCATCCTTTCAAACCATGTGTCCTCAAGGACCTGCACCTTAAATTAAAAGCCCGAGAGCAACACTACAGCTGTGCTGGTTACATTCATCCACACTATTCTTTTTCATAGCTATGTAGCCCTGGTGAGCTTAGAGCATGCTACCTAGATCAGGTGTAGTCAAAAATTCAGATTCTGCCTGCCTTTGTGCCCTTCCTCAACTAGAATTGCTATGTATCGGAAGCATAAGGTTAATTAACCAATCTTGGGAAACAATCTTTCAAAGGAAAGACACAAAGGAGGATCCAGTGTCCGTGGCAGTGATTTTGTAAGCACACTCAGGCAGTGAGAATACTGGAGTGTTCAAATGACAGGGACGAGCAGTGCTCACGCTCATGAAGGAGGTCCTTGGGGATTCGCAGATGTATGAGGCAATCATAACAAAGAGCACTTCTCTTCCTGGACTGACAAAGAGTTATTCTACAGCAACTGTTAGCATCTGAATAAAATAATCCTACTGATCCATTACCCAGTCTGGGGTGGGGAAGAGTGTGCTAATTTCTCTAATAACCTAAGAGTCCATGATGAACATTCTAGACACATCCTCTAAAAGTTATTCTTTCCAAATCAGAGTGATTGAAATGGGGAGACGGTTCAGTCAGAAAAATGCTCTCCACACATGCATGAAAACCTGATCTTAATTCTCTAGCACCTAGATGAAAAGACTGGGCAGTTTTTAACACAATTGCTCTGTAGTATTGCTTGAGGTCCGGGATACTGATTCCCCTAGAAGTTCTTTTACTGTTGAGAATAGTTTTAGCTATCCTGGGCTTTTTGTTATTCCAGATGAATTTGAGAATTGCTCTTTCTAAGTCTATGAGGAATTGAGTTAGGATTTTTGATGGGGATTGCACTGAATATGTAGATTGCTTTTGGCAAGATGGCCATTTTTACTATATTAATCCTGCAAATCCACGAGCATGGAAGATTTTTCCATCTTCTGAGGTCTTCTTGGATTTCTTTTTTCAATGACTTGAAGTTCCTGTCATACAGATCTTTCACTTGTTTGGTTAAAGTTGCACCAAGATACTTTATATTGTTTGTGGCTATTGTGAAGGGTGTCATTTCCCTAACTTCTTTCTCGGCCTGCTTATCCTTTGAGTATAGGAAGGCTACTGATTTGCTTGAGTTGATTTTATAACCAGCCACATAAGGAACAAACTGTTCTAAAATTTGAGAATATATTATGAAACTTTGGAATAAAATGAATATCCTGACATTTATAAAAAAAAAAGCCTCATTTAAAAGATTTTTTTATTCTATAATTATTTTTGATCAAAAGATAAGTAAATTTTATTTTTTAGCAAAGAACTTTATTTTATAAAGATAAATTTGTATATTATACAAGTAGTCAAGACAATAGTTTAATTACACCAAGCATGGTGGCATGTACATTAGCACTTAGAAGGCTGGGACAGGAACATTTCTGTGAGTTGGAGGACAATCTAAATGCCTTCAATAACTAGTGAGATCTCATACTAACTTAACAGCACACCTGAGAACAATACAAAGATTCTATAAGACAGTTTTTGAAAAAATCAACAAGGTAAGACAAATCCAAATCTAATTAACTAAAAGACAGAGAGAATATCCAAATAACAAAATCATAAATGAAAAGAGGAACAAAACAACTGACACTGAGGAAATCAAAGAAGTATTAGGTCTTACTTCAATTTGTAAAAAACTGTCAATGTAACCCACAATATAAACAAACTGAAAGAAAAAGAAACAAAATAAAAAAACAAACATGATCATCTATCTCACTGGATGCTGAAAAAGCCATTGGAAAAAATCATGATGAAAGTCTTGGAGAGATCAGGGATACAAGGCACAAATCTAAAGACACCAACTCTAATATGCAGCAACCCAATAGCCAACATCAAAGTAAATAGAAAATTAATGCAATTCGACAAAAATCAGGGACTTGCTCTATCTGTTCAATATAGTATTTGAAGTTTTACCTATAGCAATAAGACAACTGAAGGAGATTAAGGGAAAAAAGATGGAACAGAAGAAGTAAAAGTATTGCTGTTCAGTGATGACATGATAGTATGCATAGGGTCCCCAAAAATTCTACCAGCAAACCCCTATAAATGTTAAAGAGCTTCAGAAAAGTGGCTGGATACAAAATCAACTAAAGAAAAAAATAAGTAGCCCTGTTTTATACAAAAAATAAACTGAGGAAGAAAGTAGGCAAACAACATGCTTCACAATAGCCACAAACAATATATTGTTATAATTCTAACTAAGCATGTGAAAGATCTGTATGACAAGAAACTCAAGTCTCTGAAGAAATAAGTGGAAGAAGATCTCAGCAGATGGAGAGATCTCCCATGCTCATGGAGAGGAGGATTAACAGAGTGAAAATGAGCATCTTAACAAAAGCAACCTACGCATTCAATGCAATTCCCATCAAAATTCCAACACAATTCTTTACAGACATTGAAAAAAATAATAGTTCAACTTCACATGGGAAAACCAAAACCCAGGAGAGCTAAAACAAATCTGTCCAATAAATAAACATTCAAAGGTATTATTACCCCTGACTTCCAGCTGTACTACAAAACAATAATAATAAAAGCCACATGGTATTGACAAAAGAAACAGATATGTTAATCAATAGAATCAAACAGATAAATCCACATATATACGGACACTTGATATTTGACAAAGAAGCCAAAATTATGCAATGAAAGAAAAAAAATGTACCTTCAACAAATGGTGCTAGTCTAACTGCATGTAGAAAAATACAAATAGATGCTTATCTATCACCCTACACAAAACTCAAGACCCAGTGGGTAAAGGCCTGAAACATAAAACCAGATACTCTGAACTTCATAAAAGAGAAAGTGGAGAACGGCCTAACCACATTGGCACAGGAAATAACTACCTGAACAGAACACCAACAGCTCAGGCACTAAGACCAACAATTAATAAATGGGACCACATGGAAATTGAAAAGCTTTTATAAGGCAAAGACACTGTCAATAAGACAAAACAGCAGCTTACAGAGTGTGAATTACAAAATTCTCCAACCCTACATACAACAGAGGGCTGATATTCAAAAATATATAAAAACTTCAAGAAACTATAAGTCAACAAACCAAATAACCCAATGTAAAAAAAAAACAAAAAAACAAAAAACAGGGAGTACAGTTTTAAACAAGAGAGTGTTAACAGAGGAATCTCTAATGGCTGAGAAGCACTTTAAAATATTCAGTGTCCTGGCTCATCAGGAAAATGCAAATCTAAGATTCCGCCTTTACACCCATCAGAATGCTTAAAACAAAAAACTCAAGCAACACCTCACACTGGTGAGGATACAGAGCAAGTAGAACACTCCTCCACTTGGGGTGGCAGTGTGAAAACGTGTACAGCAACTTTGGAAATGAATTAGGTGGTTTCTCAGAAAACTGAAAATTCTTCTAACCCAAAACCCAGCTGTACTAATAATATAGCATGAGAACAATTGCTCAAATATGTTATAGCAGGTTTATTTAAATTAGCCAGAAACGAGAAACAATCTATTTGTCCGTCAATTAAAGAATGAATAAAGAAAATGTGTAACATTTACACAATGGAGTATTATGTAACTATTAAAAACAATGACATCATGAAATGTACAAGTGAATGGATGGAACTAGAAAAGATCATCTTGAGTGAGGTAACCCAAACCCAAAAAGGAAAACAAAACAAAAAGCATGGTATGCGCTCACTTATAAGTGGATATTAGCCGGAAAGTAAAAAAATAACCATTCTACAGTCTATAAACCCAAAGATCCTAAGTAACAAGGGGGGCTCAAGAGGGGAAACAGAAGAGACAATGTGGGTGCAAGGGGGCAGGGGACTGAGGAAGGGACGGAACAGAAGGAATCACATAGAGGTAGGATCCAAGGGAAGAGTACTGGAAGAAACAACTGGAATAATGGCCAGGTGGGGTGGGGCGAAGGGGCAGGTAGGTTTATCTCTGGAAAAAGGTAGAAACCTAGAGCAATGGAAACTCCTAGGAATCTATTAGTGTGAACTTAGCTAAGCCGACTAACAATGGGGACTATGGAACCTGAACTGGCCATATCCTGTACCCAGGCTGGGAGCGAACAGGATAGCAACCCAGCCATAAAGCCTTCAACAAAGTGACTGGATATAAAATTAACTCAAACAAATCAGTAGCCTTATTCTACTCAAAGGATAAACAGGCTGAGAAAGAAATTAGGGAAATGGCACCCTTCACAAAAGTCACAAATAATACATACATTGGTGTGACTCTAACCAAGCAAATGAAAGATGTGTATGACAAAATCTTCAAGTCTCTGAAGAAAGAAATCTAAGACCTCAGAAGATGGAAAGAACTTCCATGCTCGTGGATTGGCAAGATTAATATAGTAAAAATGGCCATCTTTCCAAAAGCAATATACAGATGCAATGCAATCCCTATCAAAATTCCAGCTCAATTCTTCATAGAGTTAGAAAGAGCAATTTCCAAATGTACCTGGAATAACAAAAAACTCAGGATAGAGAAAACTATTCTCAATAAAAGAACTTCTGGAGGAATCAGATTCCTGGAACTCAAGCAGTACTACAGAGCAATAGTGTTAAAAACTGCATGGTATCCATTCCTCCTTTGAGGGATATTTGGGCTCCTTCCAATTTCTGGCTATTATAAACAAGGCTGCTATAAACATAGTGGAGCATGTGTCCTTATTGCATGCAGGGGAATCCTCTGGGTATATGCCCAGGAGTGGTATGCCAGGGTCCTCTGGAAGTGACATGCCCAATTTTCTGAGGAACCGCCAAACTGATTTCCAGAGCGGTTTTACCATTTTGCAATCCCACCAACAGTGGAGGAGTGTTCCTCTTTCTCCACATCCTCGCCAGCACTTGTTCTCTCTTGAGTTTTTAATCTTAGCCATTCTGACTGGTGTGAGGTGGAATCTCAGGGTTGTTTTGATTTGCATTTCCCTGATGACTAATGATGTTGAACATCTTTTAAGGGAGGAATGGATACAGAAAATGTGGTATATTTATACAATGGAATACTACTCAGCAATTAAAAATAATGAATTCATGCAATTTGTAGGTAAATGGTTAGACCTGGAAAATATCATCCTGAGTGAATTAACCCAATCACAAAAGAATGCACATGAAATGCAATCACTGATAAGTGGATATTAATGAGCCCAGAAGCCCTAAATACTCAAGACACAAATAGCAAGTCAAATGATTCCCAAGAAGAAGAAAGGAGAGGACCCTGGGCCTGTAAAGATTGCATCCAGTTTAGTAAAGAAACCGAGGGGGGAGGGGGAATGATTGGGGAATAGTTGGGGGGGAGAGGAACTATGGGAAGTATGGTGGGTGGGAACTGGGAAAGGGGAAAGCCTTTGGAATGTAAACATAGAATATAGAAAATAAAAATTAAAAAACAAACAAAAACAACAACAACAACAAAAAAAAAACTGCATGGTACCGGTACAATGACAGGAGGTGGATCAATGGAATAGAATTGAATACCCAGAAATGAACACAGACACCTATGATCACTTGAACTTTGACAAAGGAGCTAAAACTATCCAGTGGAAAAAAGACAGCATTTTCAACAAATGGTGCTGGTTTAACTGGCAGTCAACACGTACAAGGATGCAAATTGATCCATTCTTACCTCCCTGTACAAAGCTTAAGTCCAAGTGCATCAAGGACGTCCATATAAAACCAGATACACTGAATCTAATAGACGAAAACATGCGGAAGAGCCTGGAGCATATGGGCACAGGGGAAAGTTTCCTGAACAGAACACCAGTGGCTCATGCTTTAAGATCAACAGCTGACAAATGAGACAAAGGACACTGTCAAATAGGACAAAACAGAAACCAACAATTGGGAAAGTTCTTTAACATCTGACAGAGGGCCAATATCCAATTTATACAAAGAATTCAAGGAGTTAGACTCCAGAGAAGCAAATAATCTTATTTAAAAATGGGGTACAGAGCTAAACAAAGAATTCTCAATTGAGGAATACTGGATGGCTGAGAAACACCTAAAGAAATGTTCAACATTCTTAATCATCAGAGAAATGCAAATCAAAACAAACCTAAGATTCCACCTCACACCGGTAAGAATGGCTAAGATAAAAAACTCAGGTGACAGCAGATGCTAGAGAGGATGTGGAGAAGGAAGAACACTCCACCACTGCTGGTGATATTGCAAGCTGGTAAAACCACTCTTGAAATCAATTTGGCAGTTCAACAGAAAACTGGACATAGCACTACCTGAGAACACAGCTATATACCACTCCTGAGCATATACCCAGAAGATGCTCCAACATGTAATAAGGACACATGCTCCACTATGTTCATAGGAGCCTTATTTATAATAGCCAGAATATGGAAAGAACCCAGATGTCCCTCAATAGAGGAATGGATACAGAAGATGTGGTACATTTAATATACAATGGAGTAGTACTCAGCTATTAAGACAATGAATTCATGAAATTCTTAGGCAAATGGATGCAAGTAGAAAATATCATCCTGAATGAGGTAACTCAATCACAAAATACACATGGTATCCACTTGCTGATAGGTAGATATTAGCCCAAAAGCTCGGAATATCCAGGATACAATTTACAGACCACTTGAAGCTCAAGAAGAAGGAAGACCAAAGTGTGGATACTTTGGTCCTTCTTAGAAGGGGTACCAAAATACCCATGGTTCACAGCCCACCAATGGACTAAGCATAGGATCCTCAATGGAGGAGCTAGAGGACCCAAGGAGCTGAAGAGATTTGCAGCCCCATAGGAGGGACAATATGTACCAAATAGTACTCCCAGAACTCCGAGGGACTAAACTAACAATCAAAGAGTACACAAGGAGTGACCCATGGCTGCAGATACATATGTAAGTGCTGCGGACCACACTCTCTCAAGGTCGGGGCTAGGATTCTTTTTTGAAGCAGGAATGTAAGGGTTCCAGGCGGCGTGACAAACAGAACACCAAACACAGGGACAGGTTGGGATCTGCATGTATTGTGCTGCAGTCAGCCAGCCAGAGCATTATAAACATGAGATCTTTACATATCAAAGAATGTATTCAGTACAGCGGGCACAAAAGACAATTAGCAATAACCATTTACCATGAGGAAATGTAAAATCAGCCAGGTAGAAAACATTTCTGGGAGACATCTGTAAACAGGGACTGCAAACCATAAATAGGGACTGCAAACCGGACCCCTAAGGTCTTAATGAGATTCAGTGAGTAACCTAATTATCACCTGGCTCTCTCTGAGGGAACCTGAGATCTTTGTGTTAAGTCAGAGTCTCCCAATGTCAGTGCCACTCTCATTAGCATAGCCATAAAAGATTAATGGAAGTATGTAAACTACTAAGCAAAGCAATGGCGCCTAGAACGGAGGTGTTTTGGCCAGTACTGTAGTTCAAAGAATGAACCTTTAATAAACATTCTTGCCTGGTTGCATATAGCTCCGGATATCAGAAATACCTGTGAAATAGATCAAAGAAAAGGCAAAGATAGGGTTGCCATGAGATTAGAGTTTAGAATCCTCTCCGGCCAGGGAAATTCACAGCTTTGTTCCCTCGGGGACGGCGATTACTCAAAAGGTGTACACTGAACCTTGCGCTTTAGACAGCGCTTATTCAAAGTGTCCACTTGAGACTCTCGCTTTACCTGTGGAATTCACAGTGTCCGCAGGGGGTGTGTGACATGTAAGCAGACAATGGCCTTTTCAAACATCAATAAGACTAGAGCCCATTGGTCCTGTGAAGGCTCGATGCCCCAGTGTAGGGGAATGCCAGGTAAGGAAAGGTGGGGGGGGGGGGGCGAGTTGATGAGCAGGGGATGGGGAAGGGGGTAGGAAGGTTTCAGAGAGTTAATAAGGAATGGGGATAACATTTGAAATGTAAATAAAGCAAATATCTAATAAAAATTGTAAAAACTCATTCTGATTGCAAAGTTTAGTAACCTCAGGATTTTTTTTTCTTTACTGTGGTTAGAACATTATATTTAAGAGGAGCTCTTTAACAGATATGAATGACCAATACCCATAGTCTTGTACAGTGGAGCCATTACTACCTGATGACTAGCAGGCAATGTCATGTGATGACATCAAAGTCCATATTGTAACTGAAATGGCTGCAGAGATAGATACTTAGAAAGAAAGGACACACTAGTCAATTACATGGTTTACACTCAGTGTGACATAAAGCAGACTGATCCAAGAACATACCAAGTTATTCAAAACAGTAAACATTTAAAATCTATGAATTGGTAATTTGTCCAATTTTCCATTCAATATCTAGGAACCATAATTGATAATAATAATTGAAACCCCAAGTTAAAACCATGGAAAAGTCGAACTGTTAGAATTGTTTTTTCTATGTCACAGAATGTGCACTATTGTCACCCAGGCTTTTCTCATGTTAACTACAAGATGTGTGTGTGTGTGTGTGTGTGTGTGTGTGTCTGTGTGCGCGCGCTCACACGCACATTTCTGTGGCTATCTATCTTCTCACTTTTGCAAGTATTAATATTTAATTATTCTATATAGGCAAAACAAAAAAGCTCAATAGAGAATGAATGAGAAAGGGAAGAGTAGGACATATTTATTTTTATTTCAATAAACTTGATTCAAGGAGATAATTATAAATAAATCAATATTAACAGTGCAAGTTTAGAATGATTGACTAACCAAATGATTAATAAACAATTTAGTCAAAACAAAACTTTTAAAAGCTCATTATTTCAATGAGATTATCAGTACCTTGAAGGAAATAAATGGTTTAAATATTTGTCAAATAACAAAAAGATTAAAAAAAAAAAAGAACTCCAAAGCTATAAGGGTTAAAAACAAATCATTTAATAGGTGAAAGCTGATATGCTTGTTTCCAACCAAACATTTTAATAAAAATATCTTGCCCAGGTCCTTGTAATCATGGATAATATTATAATATCTGAACTATAACTCTCCTCTAGATATACCACATTTTACCTTAAACCACATTTATAAACAGACTAGCATTATTTTGTAAAGGGTACTCATAGCAAAACACTTCTTACAAAACTGCCTTTGAGAAATCGGCTAATTCCCTGTTACTCTGGGAAGCAGTGGTCTGAAGAACAAATGATGCTTGAGATGACACTGCTTCAGTTTAACAAACCAGATAACAGAAGAGCTGCACTGGGTGAGGTATTTCCATCTTATTTAAAACAAATACAGAGTCATTAAAGGACTGAGAGAGAGAGATGGAGAGAGACAGAGAGAGAGAGAGAGAGAGAGAGAGAGAGAGAGAGAGAGAGAGAGAGAGAGAGAGAGAGAACACTTCAGAAATTTAAAGAAAAAAGGCAAACAGTATTGTAATTACGATGAAGAATATAAAAGAGGTTAAACAAAGATGAATTATGTGGGATATATTTAAGACAATCACAAGGAAAATAAGTTTAAAACCTGCTGGCTGCCTAACCAGATCAGAAGCAAATGACAACAGATTAAAATGTGTTTAATCTTGAAAATATAAATGTTCCCAATTTATCACTGTAGCAAAGTGCTCAGTGGACAGAGATAAAACAACCTTTAAATGAAAGTAAAGGCACAAAATATAACAATTACGCTTTAAAAATATCTAAAATCTCTTTCCCTTTGACCACGTCAATCAAAAAGCCTTCCTCTCAATCTATCACTAATTTTAAAGTAAAAGATTCATGGTCATTCTTTTGTTTGATCATTGCAACACAAACCAAAAAATCCAAAACCATACTTTAAATTTGGTGCTCCTTGAATTAAATTGTAGCTGTGCCTGTGCCTCTCAAACTTTCATACTAAAAGAATCCTTTTCTTCCCCCTCCACAACAAAAAATCTCATTAAGTAATCAAAAGTAAGGGGTGGGGGGGGGGAACAAAATATACAAAGGTCCTTTGACGGTATCTAAAAGTGAGGGCTTAGAGCCCCTAGTAAGGCATTTCAAACTTTTGTAATTTGTTTTTTCAAACAAAATTAGAGGGGAAACATATATTTCTTTGATTCTGTGAAATAAAATCAGCACTACTAATACTAAAATCAAAGTACTTAATTCATTAAGTAAATGAGATATGCAAATAGAACAGATGGTAGCAGCCATTGAAAGCTGACCTAGAAGAAATCTGTCACTGAGATTACTCAGTTAGAAGGTGAAAATGATCTTGGAGAGTCTACTAAGCTTTACATTAATTAATTTCCCATGCTCAATAGCACAGTTTGTCATCTAATGCAGCTTCAGAATTTGATTAAAGTGTTGGATTAAAAAGTTTAAAAAGATCACCTATTGCTTTTATCTTTAGAAAGGCTACTGTCCACAAAGACCTCCCCCAAGGATCATGGAGTAGGAACTATAGAATTGGTCATGTCTGGCTCCTTCTACCACAGCCTGCACTCATTACTTCACCCCATTAACATTCCACACTGGGAGTGCTTTACCAGTTTTATGAGGCGAAACCACAAAACATCAGGTTAACAAAATCCTCACAGAGCAATTTCACCTTAAAATACTGCCTGTCAGGGATGTGGTTCCAAGATATTCAATAAATCACTAGCTCTATAAAACAAGTTACAAATCAAGCAAATGAATTTTTTTCATCAGAACACAATCAAGATTAATCAAGTACAAGCAGATTATTGGAAGTTACACACTCATGGGCGAAGTGGTGCACCAGTAAATTCCAGTGTCCCTGAGCTCGGTCCAGTTGTCATTGGGCTTACAGGTCCACGTAAATAACCTTCCTCACTCTGAATCCTAGCACATAGAACAGGGGCTGCTGGGAACATATACTTACTGCTTCAATGCCTGGTTCGCCCACCTACGACCAGTATATCTTTGAGACAGTTAATAAACCGTCTTGAAATATGCAAATTTAAGCCCATTTTCTCAGTTTTAAAAAAAATTAAGAAATTGTGTTCATTGTTTATAAGATATAAGATAAAGGTGTTAGGAATAGGCCTAATAGTAGCAAATGCCCCAAATACTTTCCTTTCCTTCCAACTTCCCTTGTTGAAATACAGACGATGGTAAATGAGCATTAGTGTGTTATGTACCTAAACTGCATTATTTTGTGCATATAAATGATTCTATCATCCCAATTCTCTTGAAAGGAGGCAGGGACTAAGAGTGGTCAACTAACTTCTCAACAGAAACTGGTAAGAAGTCAGTAAGTAGAACTGAGATCCACATGTAAGGGAACTAGAGAGACGACTCCGTTCAGCGGGCTTGCTGCTCTTGCAGACGATATGGCACTATGTCCAGAAGACCTGGTGCTTCCTTTCTAGCCTGTTTAAGTACCCAACAAGCACATATATACACAAAGACACGTACGTTTTTGAAAATCAAATTTAAGATTATGAATCTTCTCTATAATGATTGTTCTTCATTCTATATCCAAAGGATTCTACAGAAAGGTTGTACCAATCTCTAGTAAGATTTTTCGTAAAAAGTTCATTTTCACAATATTAATTTTTACCAACTCATGACCATGTGATTTCCCATTTACTAGTGTCTTTCTCTATTTCTTTCTTCAGAGGTTTAAATTTTTCATTCTAAGAGTCTGTTACTTCATTGATTAGGTTTATTCACAGATATTTTATTTTCATTAAGACATTATTTTTATGAGTGGGAGTCTATCCATGACCTCCTTTCTCTGCATATTTTAGGTTGATATATAGAAGAGCTATTTATTGACTTAGGCAAATTGATTCTGTATCCTTCTGCAGTGAATTTGTTTGTAATTTATAATGGTTTTCTGATAGAACTTTGAGGACCTCTAATGTACAATACCATGTCATTAAATTCCTTCTCTCGCCTTGTTGTTCCAGCTACCACTCAATGGGGATAGTGGAGCCCTTGTCTTGTTTCTGACTTGAGAGGATTGTTTCAAGGGTTACTCCATCTAGGATGATGTTGGCTGTGTGTTTCTCACACACAACTTTTATATTTTTAGTTATATTCTCTCAAGTCCTACATTCTCTAAGTCTTTTATAATGAAGGTATGTTGGATTCTGTCAAAGGCTTTTTCTGCATCTACGGAAATGATCATATAATTTCTATCTTTAAGTCTAGTTATGTGGTTGGCTCCTGGATATCGCACTGAATAGGTGATGCTGAGAATATGAGGTCTCAACATAGTAAAGTTATATCCTCTCAGACAGGTACATAAATACAATTTCTCTTTATAATTACTTCAATATTTATACTATATTTTTTTCTTTTCACATCTAAACAAAAGTAGGTTAAATCCATTCTATCTTAAAATTTTTATTGCTGCAATAAAAAACCATGACCAAAGATCAAGTTGAGAAGGGAAGGTTTATAGAACCCAGGACCAAGAGCTCAGGGATGGCACCATCTACAATGGACTAAGACCACCATACTCACCACCAAAAAAAAAAAAAAAAAAAAAAAATCCCTTACAACCAGATCTTATGGAAGATTCTCCTTTCTCAAAGGAGAATCCCTCCTCTCTGATGACTCTAGCTTGTGTCAAGTTAACATAAAACTAGCCAGTACATATTCTTAATAAATTCTGAAATATTGAGAAATTTACACAGCAGAAATATTTAAATCATTCAGTATTTGACAGTATATCCATCATTTCATATAATCCTACATTTCTGAATTTATATTACTGCTTTATGACAAAAGCATACCTAGGCAAAATATATAACTGTCTCAATATATTACACGAGGGCAAAGTGAGTCTCTGAACTGACGGCTTCCTAGTGTAGTCTTCCAGCCAAACTCAAATATTATCTTGGTATACTTACTGTTTCATCACCTTAGATGGTTACTAACTGAAATAAAATTTATTTCAAGATAGAAAAGGGACAGTAAAAAATAGATGTTACAGAAAAAGCCACTGTATCCCTGTATCCCTGTTGCAGTAACTAGGCGATTCCAATGCATGTAAAGTACTCCAATACAATTAACTCTTGTCAGAAATACACTCAGATTATTCTCAATATTAGGATACTTCCTTTCATCGCACTTAAGTTCTGTATTCTATAATTTGTTCATTCCTCTCTTTGTCCTAAAAGGACTGTACAATGCAGGAAACAACGAGATGGAATTATGCATCTGGAATTATCCAGTTCTCTATTCCTTACATTATTTCTTAGCAGGTAGCCAATGAAAACAGTTGGTTTCACAGCACATGCTATCTATAAGTTTGTTAAAGAACTAACTAACTCAACATATGAAAGATCTTAGTGATATATTTACTCTAGTCTCTATTTTATTATTAACTCCTGGAATTGTAATATGATTTACTTCTTGTTGTCTTCAAAAATATACATTTTTATTATCATGCTTTTGTATGCAGTTTAATCATATTTTGCTCATATTTACATGCCTATTACCCTCTATATTCCCAGACTCTGCTTCTGTTTGTCCCACCTTTCCACCATGGTAAGGTTCACATTATTTTCTTGTCTGATGAAATGGTCCACCAAAAAAATATAATGACTATAAATATATATGCACCATACATATTTGTAAATATATATAGTATAGTGAATTTCATTTAGTAAAGCAGTACTAAACATGATAGAGTCTTTAACTGATCTACAAACTTAAATATACACCTCTGAAGTAAAAAAAAAAAACAAAAAAAAAAAAAACAAAAAAAAACAATTAAAAAGGCCGGGTGTGGTGGCGCACGCCTGCAATCCCAGCACTTGGGAGGCAGAGGCAGGCGGATTTCTGAGTTCGAGGCCAGCCTGGTCTACAGAGTTCCAGGACAGCCAGGACTACACAGAGAAATCCTGTCTCGGTAAACAAAAACAAAAACAAAACCAGAAACCAGAAACAAAAAAAAAAAAAAAAGAAAGAAAGAAAGAAAAAGATAAAGAAAAAGAAATTAAAAGAATAATATGTACAGGCAATAAATTCAGACAGATATACAATGGCATAAGGTTCATATCTCAGTTAACAAAACCAAAGTAAAACTTTGAAACAGATTACTGTAAATTATACTTGTTCAAGGGTCTCCTAGATTTACTAGCACACAAAAATGTTGTTTTAAATATGTATGTCTAGAAATCAAGTAACTACTACTAACCTGTAAATATTTCACTTGATTTCAGCATCACTAAATTTATACCAAAAGGTTTTAGAAACAAGGAGAACATTTTTTGCCTCACTGAGAATCATCATCAATAGTGAATGGGTCTTGAGAGTTCCTGTCTCAGATATTATATTGAGAAAACACTGTTCTTGTAGTATATGGTATAAACTCTGTCTAAATTTTATTCATATGTTTATATTCTAAACAGACTAAAGCTAAAGTAAAAATATTGTGTGGATCAGGCAACTTGCGCAAGGGGAGTTTCAGGCCAGGATGTATCATTGATGAATAGTTTTAACTGTGAGCCTGACCTGACTTAGAATGCCTAGGAGGAGAGCTTTAATAAGGGACTGTATCCATGAGGTTGTCCTTCACCCACATCTCTGAAGGACTGTCCAAACTACCCTAATGGCTGTGCACAGTTATCCTGAATGTGAGGTGCCTTTGAGAGGCTCCAGAGAAAGGACATGGAGAGAGAGACTGGGCGGTTTTGTTCGCTCGGCATTCACTTGGACCTGCACCTACCTTGTTGCTGCTGGTATTACTGATATTAATGCCAACTTCTTCAGGCTTCCAATGTCAATTCAAAACCTTGATTCCTGTAGATACTAAAACTAGCTTTTTGGGCTTCCAACTGGAAGACTGGAAGACCAGCGTTCTCTAGAGAATTTAAAGGCTTTTGGCAGCAGATAGGCATAACTGCTGAGGTACCTACCTTAATATACTATTCAACTCCTAGGTTTGGCCTCTTCTTTCTAAGAAAGCCATTGAGTAATCCAACCATATCAGTAAGCCAATCTAATAATCTCCCTTTAATGTACATTCAATCTATCACTCCTGTTTCTCTAGAAAATTCTAAGACAGTTACTAAATATCTAACAGCAGCAAATAAAAGAAAGGTTAACATTTTCAAAATTCCTCTTTACATGCACACACATGCACGCGCACACGCGCGCACAGACACACACACACACACACACATCTATATGTTTGCAAAATTAGACACGTGCTCAGGCTGGAAAACCTGAGGATAGTAATTTCTAACAATTTTTGAAGTGGTTAAACTAACAGAATAAGTAACATCTTAAAATACCACTTAAAGAAAAGGCTTACTTACATTCTCTAAAGTCAAATAAATATGTATTACTTTATATAGGTAGAGCTATATCCTGAAAATTCAGAATATACATATAAAATACTGAGTAGTTATTGTTACATTTTATTAAGAGATTAATGATGACAGGTAAATTTGGAGTGTACTTTAATGTTAACCAGACTCAGATTCACAATTTTGTCAGTACCTCATCCATTAATATCCCTTTGATAGATTCAAAGAAGTGTACTTTTACTCACATACTAATTGAATTGAGTTAATTAATTGCAGCCTAACTAGAAAGTTCAAACAGACCTCACACAACATTCAAAGCATAGCTTCAAATCTAACCTTCCCTCCCTTTCTTTAAACTGGCCCTGGGGATGAAGTCAATAAATTGCCAATTAATAACATACTTGCTTTGATGATTCTTCAGTAACGTACTATCATCCCACTTCATAAATATCTTGGTAAAACTTCTGGAATTTCAAGTAAGACACTGCTTCCATGGGAAACCTCTATTTAGGAGTTCTCTGCTGCCAATAAGACAGACTGGCTGGTGATCCTCCCACACCACACTGCACAGGGAGAGGCACTCAACCAGTCAAAGTTTAATCTGTTCCGCCAATGGCACAGAAAACTATTCCACTTCTTCACTACATCAATCTGTACGTTGGTCTCTCCCACGTTACTGAGACAAAGACTGATCTAGGATATTCAGAGACAGAAGCACGTGGCCCTGAATTTCAGCGGTAATAAGCTACATTTAACCCCATAACTAGGCTACTCCAGTGTGGTGATGATCAACTCCAAATGGCATTCCCTTTGACCTATGGCAGTTCCATTCTCTTCTCACCTACAGGCCAAATGCCTGCACACACAGTGAGGACATGCAACTCCTAGCACACCAGCCGCTCTGTCAGCCCATACAGTTCACCTCCTATCCTATTTACCACACCTATTTACATAGATTTGTAGCAACTCAGAGAAAATTCTAAAACTAATCATGTTTGGAAGGTAATTTAATAAAAATATTCATAAACAGCTTCTGAATGCAGAATAGAAGTGAAGGGGTTTCTTACATGTCTGGGAGACAATCCATGAACGAATTCTGAATGAGAATGCTTGAGATGAACAGAAAGGCAAAGACGAAGAAAGAGGAAGCAGTGTAAGCACACGATGCACACTAATGAGCCTGTGAGAGGGACAGCATGCCCTGTGACCACGACAGCTCCACATGCTGGGAGGGTGGTGCACACAAAGCAGAGCTGCCCTCACAACAACTCGGAGTTTTAACCAGAGCGCAATAAAAGAAGTCTTAAAAACATTTTTAAGGAGAGAAAAAAGATCAGATTTTACCTTCCAGAGGAGGTTTACAGAAAGGTCTGCGGATTTCTTGATCACAGAGAGAAGACTGGAAATAAGAGAAAGGAGGCCGAAGAGCGAGCACTAAGGAAGAGCACGGCCACAGTGAGTGCACTGTGCAGGTCACTGCGAGGGCATGGACTGGAACAAGATCACTGACTTTTAAATGCTGTACAAAGAGTATCTAATACAACTATTCTACTCACAACCAAAAATACATGGTTCTCTGTTCTCTGCAGAACAGAGAAAATAAAAACTCTGGGTTACAAATGTTAGGGGATGTTACAAATTAGAAATTTTATTTTTTTTTTATAGAACTAAAACATTCAAAGGCATATATTTAGCATGGGTTCCTTTCAGCGATTATATTCAATACTTTTTCAATGACATTGGTTTTCATGCAAAGCAATCATTTTCCTATGCAGAAAAAGTGAATATTTTTCAGCCTTTATAATCAAGATTCCCCTCACAAAGAAATGTTCTCCGGTAAGGTGGTAGTTAAGATGATCTTCTTTGTGTTGGGGAGGGCCCATGCTAACATCCTGAAGTATTAAATATTATTCTACATATTTGACTCACATGAATTCACTTAATCTTCTTGACAACATGCCAAGATATCTACTATTAATTTCCCCATTGTACTAAGAATGAAAAACTAAGGAAGCGTCAAAACTTCTATAGCCTCACAAAGCCTGGAAGGAGCCTGTCTCCTGATGAAGCCCGAACCTCAAGCCTCTACTATCCTCACAGAGCCTTTATCTGAAAAATAAGTATTACATAAATACCAGAATTGAATCTTAAGCTACAGAGAACTCTACCTAGAAATGCATAGGCATGTACTATGGAAAAGCATATCACTCTAGTGAGACTACCGACAACATACCTTACTTACTTCTTGGGCACTGAGCAGAGCAATGTCTATACAGTCCCAAGAAAATTCAGTCTAACAAAAGATTCCAATATTTACATCACTATCTTGTTAACACTAGACTTTTAAATTGTATACACTAAGTACACACTTAGTACACACCCTCCTGAAAACACCTGAAGCTGACTTCCATTTCCTTCCTTTAATATTAGTGCATTTTCATACTTTAAACAAAGCCCTTTGATTTGTACCTATCCTGAATGCACATACTTTCATCTCTTACTCCCTGATGCTAGCAACTTTCCTATTCTTAACCATTCTTCTATTATTTTCATTCATTTATTTGTTTTGGTTTTTTTTTTTTTGTTTTTTTTTTTGTTTTGTTTTTTGGATTTGGCTTTTTTCAGACAGGGTTTCTCTGTATAGCCCTGGCTGTCCTGGAACTCACTCTGTAGACCAGGCTGACCTCCAACTCAGAAATCCGCCTGCCTCTGCCTCCACATAAGAGAAAAAAACTAATGTGTGACTTACTCAGTCTAGCCCAGTTACAGAAACATGTATCAAAACTAAACAAGATAATTATTACATGTTAACCACAAACCTGTGCATGCATGTGTACGGAGTCCATACGTGAATGCCAGGTGTCAACCCCCACAGCACCCCACTGTATTTCTAAGGTCATCTCTAGGTCAACATGTATCTTACTATTTAAGCTAGACAGGCAATCCCCTGGGAGGCTGTCCCTGCTTTCCTAGACTGTTCTACAAGTGTGTGTCACTGCGTAGATGTTTCCATAGGTCCTGGGACATCCACACTCAGATCCTCAAGCTTGCACAGCAAGAACTTTACCCACTGAGCCATTTCCCCAGCCCTACAAACATTTCTAAAATGGAAAACGAGAGGCAGGGGCAGGGGGCAGAACAAAACCTTACTACAATAAAGTATAAACTCACATTAAATATGGAATCTAATATTCCTAATAACAAAAGAAATGTCTGCCAAAAACATTGCCCTACAAAACTTTACCTAAACCGTGAAAACAGTTAGATAATATTATATGTTCATTTTTAATTATTTGTATGGAGATATTCAAGTATGAAGGTCTGCACATACATACAGAGCTCGTGCAGGCCAGAAGAGGGGATTAAAACTCAAAAACTGATAAACTGGGTGGTGGTGGCGCACGCCTTTAATCCCAGCACTTGGGAGGCAGAGGCAGGTGGATTTCTGAGTTCGAGGCCAGCCTGGTCTACGAGTGAGTTCCAGGACAGCCAGGGCTACATAGAGAAACCCTGTCTTGAAAAACCAAAAACAAACAAACAAACAAACAAACAAACAAAAAACTCCTAAACTGGAATTTCAACAGCTATGACTTACCTGATAGCTGAGAACTGAACTGCAGTCCTCTAACAGCACTGTGTACTCTAACCACTTGGCTAGGTCATCAACCTCTTTAAAAAAATTTTTTTTAAAAAAAAACTAAAAAAGTAAACCATGGCCATGCTCACATTTGCCAATGGTAGAACAACAGAGAACTGAACCTACATCTGTTATACAAAGGCCTGACCACAGTAACTAAACATTCCTTCTGCAAAGCTCAGAAAGGAGAGAGGGAGGGAGGGAGGGAAGGAGGGAGGGAAGGAGAGAGGGAGAGAGGGAGGGAGGGAGGGAGGGAGGGAGGGAAGGAAGGAAGGAAGGAAGGAAGGAAGGAAGGAAGGAGGGAGGGAGGGAGGGAGGGAGGGAGGGAAGGAGGGAAGGAGGGAAAGGAAAGGAAAAAAGACCTTCCTATGTCAGTTTGCTTCATAAATTTTACAGTGAAGAAAATGAGAGTTGAAAATCTTGTATATGTCCCAAAATCATAAACGAAGTTAAAGCAAACAGATTAACCCTGGGAAGAGACTTGCAAGATTCAAAGGATGAAACCATTTCTCAATGCACAGGAGACTCAAGAAGTGACTTGCAAAATAATTTTGATAGTACTTTCTTGGGAACTATTATATGACAATTTGAAATTTTCAAATTGAACAAAAACAACCGCTATCAAAATATTATATTGTACTAGTTCAAATGAAGAAAAGACAAATTGACTGTAATTCTCTGAAAATATAAACTACTTAAAATTTGTAGTGTTTACTACAAAATTAAATTGTTCTGGCCTCCATCAACAGGACATCAGTTACAGTATTTTTAATATAGCTTTGTGAAAGACTGCTAAGATGTCATAGAAAACGTGTCTGAGAAGAATATCACTACTCGCAAAGAATGCTGGTTATTTTTTTTTAAGTGAGTATAAAATTAAAATGAGACAAGAGGAAAAGAAAGAATGCTGTGAAGTCACTTAGGGACAGTATATCAAAAATAATATAAAAGTATAACTACCAAAAATTTAACACTAGCTAGGAAACCAGGGTGTAGACAAAAAAAAAAGTATTGTTACTTCTTGATGTTTTACTTTCCAACTCAATTGTGGCATGAACCATTTTTCATACACTAAAGAAGTAAAGACTGAATCAGATATGAATTTATATATATTCGATATGAAGGGGAATAACATCTACTACATCAAACCTACCTAACCCTTAAAATCATTTTTTTAAAAGAAAAATCAATACCTAGAAAAGTTTCCCAGTTTTTCCTCAAAAACAATGTCAGGCAATAGTAGACTGTGCATTTCAGCTTATCAAGACATTAGTATTCAGGAGTACAAAGTACACTAGCTGGGAAAAGCTATGAAAAACTAACACACAAAAACTAACTACCTACAAATATTTCTCAAGGCAACCTGGAACAACCAGTTTATAATGTCACCAGCAATTTGTTTACAAAATGATCAAAAGAAAAGTCCAAATTAAGTCACATAATTTGAGATCAATAAGAATATAAAAATCTGTTCTGTTGCCACCTGCCCTTTCTGCTGTGGCAGACTCTTGCCAGTTCCACCACAGTGAAGACACCAATTCCTGATGCTTCATAGAGAACCAGCCACACTCAAAGCTTTTAGTAAGAAGCCCCTCCCACCTCAGGAGGCCCAGAGTTGCTGCTGGGGGTCTGGCTGAACTTGCTTCCCAGCAACCACAAAATTCCCTGCCCTGCCAAATACCATTCCCCTTCCTTTCCTTCTGCCCCTTCTGCCATTGCCTGCCCTTTCTGCTGAGGCAGACTCTTGCCAGGTCTGCCACAGTGAAGACACTATGTCCTGATACATCCTAAAAACCAGCCCCACTCAGGGCATTTGGAGTATAGAGAGACCTGGGAGCAAAGGAGAGCTGGTCTCCCAGGAGTGCCTACATACCTGTGTGAACAGAGAGAACAGGCGTCCCAGGAGTACAGATACACAGGTTTGCAGGACAGAAAACCCACAGTCAGAGACAGCAAGGCCAGGTAACACCAGAGATAATTAGATAGCAAAAGGAAAATGCAAGATCATTACCAACAGAACCCAAGGCATCATGGCAAGAGCATAACCCAGTTCTCACACAACAGAAAATCCTGAATACACCAACACACCAGAAGAGAAAGAGCAGGATTTAAAATTACATCTCCTGATGCTGATAGAAGACTTCAAGGACATAAATAACTACCTTGAAGAAATAAAGGAGAACATGTAGAAGCCCTTAAAGAGGAAACACAAAAATCCTTTAAGGAAAAGTGGGAGAACATGGATCAATAGGTAGAAGCACTTAAAGAAAAAACACAAAAATCCTTTAAAAAAACACAGGAAAACATGAGTCAACAGGCATAAGACCTTAAAGGAGAAACACAAAAATTCCTTAAATAATATCAGGAAAACACAAACAAACAAGTGAAGAAACTAAAGAAAACCATCCAGGATATAAAAATGGAAGCAGAAACAATAAAGAAATCACAAAATGAGACATCTCTGGAGAGAGAAAACCTAAGCATCAACAACAGAATACAAGGGATATAAGAAAGAATCTCAGGTACTGAAGATACCATAGAAAACATTGACTCAACAATCAAAGAAAATGCAAAATGCAAAAAGCTTGTAAATCAAAATATCCAGGAAGTCCAGGACACAATAAGCCAAACCTATGGATTATAGATATAGAAGAGAACAAGGATTTACAACTTGAAGGGCCAGTAAATATCTTCCAACAAAATTATAGAAGAAAACTTCACTAACCTAAAGAAAGAGATGCCCATGAACATACAAGAAGCCTACAGAACTCCAAACTGACCGGGACCAAAACAGAAAGTCCTCCCGTCACATAATAATCAAAACACCAAATGCATTAAACAAAGAAAGAATATTAAAAAGCATTAAATCATCCTTTCATGCTAAAAGTCTTGGAAAGAGCAGGAATTCAAGGCCCATACCTAAACATAGTAAAAGCAATCTACAGCAAACCAGTAGCCAACATCAAAATAAATGGAGAGAAACTTGAAGCAATCCCACTAAAATCAGGGACTAGACAAGGCTGCCCTCTCTCTCCATATCTTTTCAATATAGTACTTGAAGTTCTAGTGAGAGCAATTAGACAACGTAAGGAAGTCAAAGGGATACAAATTGGAAAGGAAGAAGTCAAACTATCATTATTTGCAGATGATATGATAGTTTACTTAAGCGACCCAAAAAACTCCACCAGAGAACTTCTACAGCTTCAGCAAAGTGGCTGGTTATAAAATTAACTCAAGCAAATCAGTAGCCTTCTTGTACTCAAAGGATAAGCAGGCTGAGAAAGAAGTTAGGGAAATAACACCCTTCATAATAGCCACAAACAACATAAAGTACCTTGGCGTAACTCTAACCAAACAAGCAAAAGATCTGTATGACAGGAACTTCAAGTCCTTGAAGAAAGAAATCAAAGAAGACCTCAGGAGATGGAAAAATATTTCTTGCTCCTGGATTGGCAGGATCAATATAGTAAAAATGGCCATCCTGCCAAAAGCAATCTACAGATTCAATGCAATCCCCATCAAAATCCCAAATCAATTCTTCATAGATCTAGAAAGAGCAATTCTCAAATTCATCTGGAGCAACAAAAAACCCAGGATAGCTAAAACTATTCTCAACAATAAAAGGACTTCTGGGGGGGAATCAATATCCCTGACCTTAAGCAGTATTACAGAGTAGTTGTGCTAAAAACTGCATGGTATTGGTACAGCAACAGGCAAGTAGATCAATGGAATAGGATTGAAGACCCAGAAATTAACCCACAGACTTATGGTCACTTGATCTTTGATAAAGGAGCCACAACCATCTGGTGGAATAAAGATAGCCTTTTCAACAAATGGTGCTGGTTCAACTGGAGGTCAACATGCAGAAGAATGTGAATTGACTCACTCTTATCTCTTTGCACTAAGATCAACTCCAAGTGGATCAAGGACCTCCACATAAAACCAGACACACTGAAACTATTACAAAAGAAACTTGGGAAGACCCTGGAGGACATGGGAACAGGGGGAAAGTTCCTGAACAGAACACCAATAGCTTATGCACTAAGATCAAGAATCGACAAATGGGACCCCATAAAATTACAAAGTTTCTGCAAGGCAAAGGACACTGCCAGAAGGACAAAACAGCAACCAACAAAGTGGGAAAAGATCTTCACCAACCCCACATCCGACAGAGGGCTAATATCCAATAGATACAAAGAACTCAAGAAGTTAGACCCCAAAAACCAAATAACCCTATCAAAAAATGGGGTACAGAGCTAAACAAAGAATTTTCACCAGAAGAAATTTGGATGGCCGAGAAACACCTTAAGAGATGTTCAACATCATTAGTCATCAGGGAAATGCAAATCAAAACAACCCTGAGATTCCACCTCACACCAGTCAGAATGGCTAAGATTAAAAACTCAAGAGAGAACAAGTGCTGGAGAGGATGTGGAGAAAGAGGAACACTCCTCCACTGTTGGTGGGTTTGCAAAATGGTAAAACCGCTCTGGAAATCAGTTTGGCGGTTCTTCAGAAAATTGGGCATGTCACTTCCAGAGGACCCTGGCATACCACTCCTGGGCATATACCCAGAGGATTCCCCTGCATACAATAAAGGCACATGCTCCACTATGTTTATAGCAGCCTTGTTTATAATAGCCAGAAATTGGAAGGAGCCCAAATATCCCTCAAAGGAGGAATGGATACAGAAAATGTGGTATATTTATACAATGGAATACTACTCAGCAATTAAAAATAATGAACTCATGCAATTTGTAGGTAAATGGTTAGACCTGGAAAATATCATCCTGAGTGAGTTAACCCAATCACAAAAGAATACACATGAAATGCAATCACTGATAAGTGGATATTAATGAGCCCAGAAGCCCTAAATACACAAGGCACAATTAGCAAGTCAAATGATTCCCAAGAAGAAGAAAGGAGAGGACCCTGGGCTTGTAAAGATTGGATCCAGTTTAGTAGAGAAACCATGGGGGAAGGGGGAATGATTGGGGAATAGTTGGGGGAGGGAGGAATTATGGGACGTATGGGGGGGGGGACTGGGAAAGGGGAAAGCCTTTGGAATGTAAACATAGAATATAGAAAATAAAAATTAAAAACAAAAAAAGGTAACTCAGTCTCAAAAGAATACCCATGGTATGCACTCACTGATAAGTGGATATTAGCCTACACTTTTGAGACAACAACGGCACAATCCACATATCAAATGATATCCAACAATAAGGAAGGAGTGGACACTGGTGCTAGAAAGGATCAAAACATCAGTGTAGGGCAATACCAGAACAGGGAAGTGGGAAGGGGTGGATGTGGGAACAGGGGGAGGGAAAAGAGCATGTGAAACCTTTGGGGGATGGGGAACCAGAAAAAGGGAAATGAAATGTAAATATAGAATATATCCAATAAAAATAAAAAAGCAGTAGGGGAACAAGGGCAAGTAACTTATAAAGGCAAACCTATCAGAATTACACAAGACTTCTCAACAAAAACTATGAAGGCTAAAAGATCCTGGGCAGACATCATACATACCCTAAGAGAACATGAATGTCAGCCCAGGCTACTATACCCAGCAAAACTTTCAAATACCATAAACTGAGAAAACAAGACATTCCATGACAAAACCAAATTTTCACAAACCCAGCGCTTCAAAGGATAATGGGTGGAAAATACCAACACAAGGCGGAGAACTATACCTTACAAAAGGCAACAAACCCAAAAGAAGATAGCCACACAAACAGGATTCCACATTTAACAACAAAAGTAACAGGAAGGAACAATCATTTTTCATTAATATCTCAACATCAATGGTCGTGATTCCCCAATAAAAAAACATAGAATAACAGACTGGATAAATAAACAGGACCCCAAATTTTGCTGCATACAAGAAACCCACCTCAGTGACAAAGACACGCATTACCTCAGAGTCAAAGGGTGGAAAACAATTTCCCAAGCAAATGGTCCCAAGAAACAAGAGGGAGTGTCCATTCTTATATCATCTAAAATCAAATTTCAACCAAAAGTTGGCAAAAAAGATAAAGAGGGACACTTCATACTGGTCAAAGGAAAAAAAAAATCTATCAAGATGAGCTCTCGATTCTGAAGATCTATTCTCCAAATGCAAGGGCACCAGTATTCATAAAAGAAACTTTACTAAAGCTCAAAGCACGCATTTCAACCCACACAGTAATAGTGGGAGACTTCAACACCACACCCGCAGCAATGGAGAAATCATGGAAACAGAAACTAAAGAGAGGCACAGTGAAACTAACTGAAGTTATGGACCAAATGGATCTAACAGATATTTATAGAACATTCCATCCTCATGCAAAAGAATATACCTTCTCAGCACCTAATGGTACTGTCTCCAAAATTGTCCATATAATTGGTCACAAAACAGGCCTAAACAGTTAAAGGAATATTGAAATAAACCATGCACCCTATCAAATCACTACGGCCTAAGGCTGGTCTTAAGTTTAAAAAAAAAAATGGAAAACACATATACACATGGACATTGAACAATGCTCTACTCAATGATAGCTTGGTCAAGGAAGAAATAAAGAAATTAAAGACTTTTTAAAATTTAATGAAAATGAGTTCACAAAATACCAAAACTTATATGACACAATGAAAGCAGTACTAAGAGGAAAATTCATAGCTCTAAGTACCTCCAAAAAGAAAATGGAGAAAGCTTACACTAGCAGCTTGACAACACATCTGAAAGCTCTAGAACAAAAAGAAGCAAATACACCCAAGAGGAGTAGACAGCAGGAAATAATCAGACTCAGGGCTGAAATAAACCAAATAAAAACAAAAAGAATTCTAACAAAATCAGGAGCTGGCTCTTTGAGAAAATTAACAAGATAGATAAACTCTTAGCCAGACTAACCAGAGAGCTCAGAGGCACTACCCAAATTAATAACATCAGAAATGAAAAGGGAGACATAACAACAGAAACTGTGGAAATTCAAAAGATCATCAGATCCTACTACAAGAGCTTATACTCATCAAAATTGGAAAATCTGGATGTAATGGACAATTTTCTAGACATATACCAGGTACCAACGTTAAAACAGGATCAGATAAACCATCTAAATTGTCCCATAAGTCCTGAGGAAATAAAAGCAGTTGTTAATAGTCTAAAAATAAATAAAATAAAATAAAATAAAATAAAATAAAAAAGTAAAGTAAAAAGTAAAGTAAAATAAAATAAAATAAAAAATAAAATAAAATAAAATAAAATCTTAGGATCAGATGGGTTTAGTGGGGAATTCAATCAGATCTTCAAAGAAGAACTAATACCGATACTCTTCAAACTATTCCACAAAATAGAAACACAAGGAACACTACCCAGTTCATTCTCTGAATCCACAATAATGCTTATACTTAAAGCAAACACAGACCAAACAGGGAATGAGAACTTCAGACCAATTTCCCTTATGAACATTAATGCAAAACACTCAACAAAATTCTGGACAGCCGAATCCAAGAATACATCAAAACTATAATTCAAGTAGTTTTCATCCCAGGGATGCAGGGATGGTTCAATATAAGGAAATCCATCAATGTAATCCACTACACAAACAAACTAAAAGAAAAAATCCACATGGTTATTTCATTAGATGCTGAAAAATCTTTTGACAAAATTCAGCATCCCTTCATGATAAGTCTTGATGTGTCAGGAATTCAAGGCCCATACCTAAACACAGTGAAAGCAATATACAGCAAACCAGTAGCCAACATCAAACTAAATGGAAACTTGAAGCAATCCCACTAAAATCAGGGACGAGACAAGGCTGCCCACTCTCTCCCTATCTATTCAATATAGTACCTGAAGGCCTAGCCAGAGCAATTAGACAACAAAAGAAGGTCAAAGGGAGACAAATTGGAAAGGAAGAAACCAAAATATCACTGTTTGCAGATGATATGATCTTAAGCAACCCCAAAAATTCCACCAGAGAACCCCCTAAAGCTGATAAACAACTTCAGCAAAGGGGCTGGACATGAAATTAACTCTACAAATCAGTAGCCTTCCTCTACTCAAAGGATAAACAAGTTGAGAAAGATATTAGGTAAATGACACCCTTCATAAAAGTCACAAATAATATTACGTACCTTGGTGTGACTCTAACCAAGTAAGTCAAAGATTTGTATGACAAGAACTTCAAGCCTCTGAAGAAAGAAATCCAAGATTTCAGAAGATGGAAAGATCTCCTATGCTCATAGATTGGCAGGATTAATATAGTAAAAATGGCCATCTGGCCAAAAGCAATCTACAGATTCAACGAAATCCCCATTGAGCTAGAAAGAGCAATCTGCAATTTCATTTGAATAACAAAAAACCCAGGATAGTGAAAACTATTCTCCACAGCAAAATATCTCCTGGGGAAATCACCATTCTGACCTCAATGTCCACTACAGAGAAATAGTGAAAACAAACAAACAAACAAACAAACAAACAAAAAAACCAAAACTGTATGGTATTGGTACAGAGACAGGCATGAAGATCAATGGAATAGAATTGAAGACCCAGAAATGAACCCTATGATCACTTGATATTTGACAAAGGAGCTAAGAGCATCGAGTGGGGGAAAAAAGACAGCATTTTTAAAAAGATTTGTTTATTTATTTATTTATTTATTTATTTTCTTTCTGTGAGTACACTGACACTCTCTTCAGGCATACCAGAAGAGGGCGTCAGATCGCATTGCAGATGGTTGTGAGCCATCATGTGGTTGCTGGGAATTGAACTCAGGACCTCTGGAAGAGCAGTCAGTGCTTTTAACTGCTGAGCCATCTCCCCAGCCCAAAAGATAGCATTTTTAACAAATGGTGCTGGATCAACTGAAGGTCAGCATGCAGAAAAATGCAAATCAATCCATTCTTATCTCCTTGTACAAAGCTCAAGTCGAAGCTGATCAAGGATCTACACATAAAATTAGATACACTGAACATTATAGAGGCCAAAGTGAAGAAGAGCCTTGAACACATGGGCACAGGGGAAATTTTTCTGAACAGAACACCAATGGCCTATGCTCTAAGAGCAAGAATCTACAAATGGGACCTCATAAAACTGTAAAGCTTCTGTAAGGCAAAGGATACTGTCAATAGGACAAATGGCAGCCAAAAGATTGGGGAAAGATCTTTACCAATCCTACATTCAATAGAGGGCTAATATCCAATGTATACAAAGAACTCAAGAAGTTAGTCTCCAGAGGGTCAAATAACCCTTTTAAAAATGGGGTACAGAGCTAAACAGAGAATTCTCAACTGAAGAAACTGGAATGGCTCTGAAGAACCTAAAAAAATGTTCAGAATCCTTAGTTATCAGGGAAATGCAAATCAAAACAACCCTGAGATTCTACCTCATACCAGTAAGAATGGCTAAGATGAAAAACTCAGGGGACAGCAGATGCTGGATAGGATGTAGAGAAAGAGGAACATTTTTCCATTGCTGGTGGGATAGCAAGCTGGTAAAACTACTCTGGAAATTGGTTTGGTGGTTCCTCAAAAAATTAGACATAGTACTACCTGAGAACCCAGCTATACCACTCCTGAGCATATACCCAGAAGATGCTCCAGCATGTAATAAGGACACATGTTCCACTATGTTCATAGCAATCTTATTTATGATAGCCAGAAAGTAAAAGAACCCAGATGTCCTTCAACAGAGGAATGGATACAGAAAATGTGTATATCTACAGAATAGAGTACTATTCCGCTATTAAAATGAATGAATTCATGACATTCTTAGACAAATGGATGGAACTAGAAAGTGTCATCCTGAGTGAAGTAACCCACACATGGTATACACTCACTGATAAGCGGATTTAACCCAAAAGTTCAAAATAAAGTTACAATTCACAGACCACAGGAAGCTAATGAAACAACACCAAAGAGGGTGTGCTTTGATTTTTCTGAGAAAGGGAATAAAATACTCACAGGAGCAATTATGGAGACAAAATGTAGAGCAGAGACTGAAGGAAAGGCCAACCAGAGACTGCCCTACCTGGGGATTCATCCTATAAACAGTCACCAAACCCCAACACTATTATGGATGACAAGTGCATGCTGAAAGGAGCCTGTTATGGTTGTCTCTGGAGGGGCCCTGCCAGATTCTTACACATACAGAAGCAGATGCTAGCAGCCAACCATTGGACTGAACGTGGGGTCCCCAATGGAGGAGTTGGAGAGTTGACTGGAGGAGCTGAAGGGGTTTGCAGCCCCATGGGAAGAATAAAGATGTTGGCCAACCAGACACCTCAGGGCTCCCAGGGACTAAGCCATCAACCAAGGCGTACCCATGGTTCCAGCCAAAAGCGTGGAAGAGGAATGCCTTGTCAGGCATCAGTGGGAGGAGAGGTCCTTGGTCTGATGAAGGCTTGATAGATGCCCCAGCGTGAGCAAATCAAGAAGGGTAGGTGGGAGTGGATTGGGTAGAGGGGCATATTCTTGGAGGCAGGGGGTGGGAGGATGGGTTGGGGGTTTTCTTGGAGAGAGGAAACCGGAAAAGGGTATAATATTTGAAATGTAAATGAAGAATATACACAATTAAAATAAAACCTGCAGTGGGTACACTTTGTATTTTAAAAGATTAGCTCAAAAGTTCAGAATAACCATGATCCACCCCATAGACCATATGAAGCTGAACAAAAATGAAGGCCCAAGTATGGATGCTTCAATTCCATGAAGAAGGGCTGGGTGGGGGAAATTACCTCAAGAAACTGAAATATTTAAAAGTTAAGCTATCTTGCTTATCAAACAGTTATTTAAAAAACAAACAAACTACATTTTATCCTTTTAGAGAAACATGGCCTTCAGTTAACTATGACTCTCATTTAAAACAAAACAATGTAAACTTATTTGCAATGCCAAAATAGGAACTGCAGACTCATGTGGAAAAATAATTGCGGCTCTTTTTGAAGCCCTTTCCAGAGTCTATTCAACCCTTTCTTTTATCTGGAGCAGTCCTCTCTCCCTCTGTTTTCAGAATATAGCTTTTTTTTTTTTTTTAAACAATTGTTACCACCAAGCCTGTTCAGAGCCCTGACTAGAACACATTCTAATACCAACCTCTTATAGTCCCTTGCATGCAGGGATATATGTGTGTGTGTGTGTATATATATATATATAAGTTGAAAGAAGAAGCAAAAAGAAGCTGGACAGCAGACTCAGCATTAAGACAGTTATTGCTTTTGCTGAGGACCCAGATTAAGTTCCAGCATCCACAACTATCTGTAACTTGAGTTCCAGGTGACAAAAAAACCTTCTCTGGCTTCCAGAAGAACAGCACACATGTGCTGCACAAACATATATGCAGGTGAAACCTCCACACTATAATGGCTGTGTATCACATGTTAAATCATTGTTAGCCCACTACTTATCTTTCCAAAAAGATTGATGAGTACATGTGACCTGCCTTCTACAGCTGAAGAACTGTTTCAGAAAGCCATATTTTCATATGCAGTAATAATCCCTCTCTAAATCCTTGACTTTTCTCTTCCTCTGAACCCTTACTCACTTACTTCAAGGAAATGTCCTACTTCTAAACATTGCTAATAATCATGAACTGTGTTTCAGCCAAAAGAAAGGTTAGTGGGAAATAAAGGTATAACCAAAAGAACAGCCATCACAAAACCTTGTTGCCTTGGAAATGCCTCTCCCTTCAAGTTCCTGTACAAAAGTATCTTTTTATTATCATATTCTGCAACTGTTTTGACCTACTCTTAAAAAAAAAAAAAGGTATTACCAACTTTAAAGTCTTCTCACATTGTTCACTGAAGATGTTAGTTCTACAATGGCAACACTTTCCAATCTATTAAGAGTTTAATGTACAGATGCACCACTTATGATATTATATCCCAACAACCCCATTAAAATTGAAAGCATTTTAAGTCAAAGAAGCATTTACACTCTTAACCTATAGAAAGAACATCCTGATTTCACAAGACTGTACATATGAGAGTATCTACAGTTTGCTCTGCTGAGCAATGAGCTGTCTGGGAACTGCAGCAACTGGATATTTGCTTTCTGCTGCAGACCATGTTGGGGGAGGAAACACTGGCAGATGCTTAAGAAACAGGTCACATGCAGTCAAGAAGCAGAAAGGTCAATGCTGGCCTTCATTAGCTTCCTCTTTTCCCTTCTTATCCAGTTTGGGGCTCTGGTCTATAGAACTGTACCCCTCACTTGGAAGATGAGTCTGCCCTTCTATCACACAGGAGACATGTCTGGGTGATGTAAAAGGCTCAACTGTGAGTCATAATGAGCTCTTACTTCCTTAAGCTATTTTTGTCAGGTATTCTGTCACAGCAACAAGAAAATAACAAAGTAGCTTTATATTATTTTACTTTATCTACTATTTTGGCCATCCTCGGAAAGTGTCCAGCCACTGAGCCACCATCACTCTAGTCATCATCAGTGTATGCTTTATTAACTACTTTTTAAAATATGCTTTCTATAGGAATATTTCCAATGACATCAAATATTTTTACAGGCCCCAAAATCTTACCAAGGCACATCTAAGGATTCATCCTGAAATATTTCACAATTTACTATTGGACAGCAAAAATATTTGTGATTGTCATAAATAGCTGCCGTGAATATTCTTATCCTTTAAATAAAATTTTGGGGGTGGGGGTGTATACAGACATGCATGCAGGAACCAGTGAAAGCCAGAAGGGGGTGCTGTATCCCCAGGAGCTGAAGGGGCAAGCTTTTGTGAACAATCTGATGTAAATAATTAAAACCAAACTCAGATGTTCTGCTAAAGCAGCAAATGTTCTTACCTGCTAGGCCATCTCTACAAACCTGACTACAATTCTTTACACACACCTAGATCACTCTCAGGACTTTATTTAGAACTAGGATTACAGCGACTATAATAAAGCATTAATCTTGTAACTTTCTCAGCTCTATTTTATGATTTATCAACCATGAGCTGGGCATGGTGGTGCATGCCCACACTCCCAACACTTCGGAGGAGGCTCTCTGTAAATTTGAAGCCAACCTGGCCCACATAATGAGTTCTGGGACCATCAGGACTATGAAGAGAGACCAAAGCTCAAAAGGGGAAGGCGGGGGGGAGGGGCAACTTGCAAGCAAAATGTTTTATTATCCTAAGATCCATTTTGCTATCTATAGCTTATATTTATACATGTTACAAGTAACTTATTTTTTCTATTTGTTTTTTTTCCGGAATTTCTGTCTATGAAATACTGGTATTTGTGTTACTTCACAATTTATTCATAATAAAGTTTGTAGAATTACTTCATACATTCATTCAACTGATCCCACGAGGTTTCAGATTTCTACTTTACAAATGTAAAATAAAAATGTAATCTACTTAGAATTCCTAACTTTTTATATTCAAAAAATACTTCTTAGTAGTTTAAGAATTTCCTTTTGAATTTTTACAATAAATATAAGAAAGAAATAATTACAAAGATAAAACTATAATAATCAATAAAGGCCTGTGAATGGAAGCCATGCTCTCACGTATACATAGGGCTAGCTACATCCTTATGAGTGCAACAGAATGATTGTGCACACATTCGGTATGTAAGGACTTGCTGCCTGAACTATCTTCTCAAGAGAACATCCTAATTACTTAAAATAAATTATTTACTTCAAGGCTCAAATACTTAATTTAAAACACTACAACCACCACAAAAAAATAAACAAATAAATAAACAAATCAACCTTAGCCTGATATTTGTCTAGCCAAATAACTATATGATGAGGTCTTAGTGTGCAAGATTTCAAGAGTCAAACTCAAGTAAAGGTCTATACCCAATTTACCTGCACTGGTCTGCTCTCTCAGACAGGGGGGCATCTTACTTCCTCACTGCCCTCAGCCGGTGACATCACTTCCCTCAACTTACTCTTCACCAAACCATTAATAAGTTTTGCCCATATTTAAACTATCCAAGATAAAGTTAGCCAAGCCATGTGGACTGCAGGAAGGGGATGAGGGACATGCTGTATCTCAGCACGGGCTCAGTACTGCTTAGAGTGCCTTCCAGGTTACCCAAGTCCGCTTCACTGGCCTCTGTACTTTTCATCACCTTTGAGTCCGGTTCTCTCTCTCTCTCTGTCTCTCTGTCTCTCTGTCTCTGTCTCTGTCTCTGTCTCTGTCTCTCACACACACACACACACACTCACTCACACACACACACACACACACACACACACACACACACGTGCAGGTACATGTTACACTGTAAGTAAATGATAGCAATATAAAATAATTCTCCATTATATGTATGCAAATATTAACAAACTGCTTCAGGCACAAGTATAAAGAGGCTCCCTCACTACTGAAAAGATAAAAACAATTTATACATTTCCCAATTCATTTTGTTACTACTGATCTATAAATGTTTGTGGATTTCAAAAATTCCCTATTGACTTTCTTGTGCTATATTCCCAGTTACCTCAATTAATAATAAGCTTTGTAGAAACTTAAGCACTCTTATATACACATCTATGCAAGAATCATTAGTTTACCATTATTCTAAATTATTCCCTATGAGCCAGACCACATGTTTCCCTCACTGGACAATTTATGAATAAAGTGGCAAAGACCTATGAACAGTAAGGTTACACTCAAATAGCAGACTGTATTTTTCCTTCTTATGTACTAACCGTGACCTGCCTCTTCACTTAGAACTTCCAATCAGATCATAATTAGATATAGAACAGCTGCCTTTGAGATGGACACTAGAACACCTAGGAAAAGGGAAAAAGGCAAAGATTCACAGGAATTTCTAGCCCTGAATATCTTGTCAGAAAGTTACTAACCAACCAATTTCAAAACTTGGAAGATTTGCAAGGTCAGTATTACTGGATCTTAAACACACAAACCAGCATATACAAAACTAAGACATAATTTTAAAAATTACATCATTTTCTCAAATATAAACTTGGGTAATAATACTGGCTTTTGATCCACTTAAAGAGACTTTAACTAAATGATTAAATCTACATATTTTATAGTTGCTTTACAACCTAGTTCACATGTAGCCTGTTTCCAAACTATTTCTTTTATATTAATTTGCTACTTACTTGTGAAACTGCTACTCTTTTCTCTTAATATCACTTTACTTTTATTAAGCATACATTTAAAAAAAAAAATGCCTAACTTCTGACCCTGTGCCACAAGGAGGAAAAGAAGTGACGGCCCACAAGGCTCACCAGGTTTCTCCCACTGGCTTCATTCCAGAATACAGGACTTTTCAAAGGAGGAAAGTAATTTCCTGTTACTATTGAAATTTCTCTTGACTCCCAAACCATGACTTCAGAAGACACTTATGTGTGGAAGGAACATTCTGGAATTGGGTAAAAACTTTGCTGCCCAGTTTCAGAAGCAAAGTAGAGATTTCTAAAGTAACTAGAGGAAAAACTGGACATGAAGAGGGATCTGATGGGGAGGAGAATAACAGCATCAAAAAAACTTGAAGTATTTAATTACTACAATGTCTTAATTAAAAATAACTGAAGCTTTCATTACATTTTAATTAACATACTTGAGTTTACTGTATTAAATCTAATCTTCACAAAAAATAACCAGAGATAAATGGATTAATTTTTGGAGATGAGAACCAATACTCAGAGGTTATCCTGTTCCAAGTCCTACAACCTACAAAGCCAGAGCTGAGTCAGAAGGTCAGAATGCAAGCCCCTCCCGGCCATCAGACTCACCTCTCACCCCTCCCCGCCACCTACTCACCTCCTACTCCTCTTCCATGATGCTCTGTTCATCTCCTCACATATTAGAATTTTACACAGACAATGGAGATTATTAAATTTTTACATGCAAAAAAGTTTGTAACAAAGTACTTATTGCATAAATTAATAATGAATCTTATACAAAGAAAATAAACACAAGAGTGAAGGCATTGTACACACACCTATAATGCCTGCAAGCACATCAAAGGCAAAAAACAGTGGAGTGTTGCAAGTTGAGGCCAGTCTGGGTTTCCAGGGCCAGGGTACATAGAAGACACATCTCAGAAAGACAAAGAAGGGAAGCAAAAGAAAAATGTAAGAAAACAAATGAATACTGAAAAGCAGTCCTTTAGAAACTAAAATACAAAGTAACTTAACGATTGGAAAAAGCATTTTAAATATATATTTATATACATATATACACATATGTGTGAGTGCTTTATATAATAATTATTTAAGCATAAATATCTGTCAAATTTCAAATTTATTATAAAATACCTTAATTTTTATAAGATTGTTATGACTTAAGTTTTAATCAGTTTTAAAAGCTATAATCAAAGTATATATGAATAATATTTTTGCACAAATATAATCTCTTGTCTATGTGTTTGTGTGTGAGTGTTTTCCTCTAAATGGAAAATAGATTTTTTCATTAATTAATGTGATTAAAAAATAGTATGACAAATGCAACGCCTATTCCAAAATTCTATATCCTGTAACTACCATAATCCTTTAGAAATTGTTTACACCATGCTTAAAAGTCACACTGCTCACATATTCCCACAACTACTTTGCATGGTAAAGTGATCAGCAAACTATTTTTTATGCATAACATCTTTAACATTCACTCCCCCTTCTGTGCTTGTGATTAAATGTAACATTCTGAAATCCCAAAGTTCTGAGAAAAAACATAAATCCTTGTCTCACAGCTGCTGTTTGACTCTGGAAACACATGCATTTTCTTTTCAAACATTTACCCTCAAAACTCCCAAAGGCTTTGGACTGGAGAACACCTGCATCTCTTCATTTAGTTCCAATAACAGAGCCCGAACTCCAAAATTACAAAAATAGACTCTCTGTTCAGCTGGAGTTACATTTTACCTTTAATTCCCATGAAAGAAAACTGCTAGGAGCATGAAATCATTTGGGCAAGCTCTGTCATCAAGAGGACAGACTTCTGCAACAGAAGCCCAATGGGAATATGAGAGAAACTGGCAACAATTACAGATAAAGTACATAGTATGGTCTAGGGAAGACAGAGGAAATGTAGTAAGATAGATGGGTATAATTTGTACATATTTATACTCAAACCACAAATGTGAATTGTCTTTAATTGGTCCAATATATAAGCATTTCTAGTCAAATTTTGTCAAAATTACTAAAACTGTAACTTAAGGCAATCTACCTAATTTTACACTATAAATAGAATTTTGTGAAACAAGACATTTGCCTAATGAAAGCACCAACTCTACTTAAGATCTCCTTAGAAATTCCTATCTGACGAAAGAACTTTGAATAGTGTGCATTTTCTGGTATGTTTTAATCAACAGGTCTACCAAAACTGAACTGAATTTTCAGAGATCTCAACTGTAATTTTGACTTTCCATTAACAGTAACAAGATTCCCCCATCCTGATTTTTGATAATAGATAAGATTAATTCCATTTGTGAAAACATGATAAATTTTAAACCCTAATTCAGGTTAATTATTCTGAAGAACAAGAATGTCTTAAATTGGCAATATTATGATAAATTGGCAAAAATTATGTTACAAAGAACATTTACTTTTACATCAGTATAGAAGGGTGTTGAAAATTATCTAATTCTGATTTTTACACCAGGGAGCCGGGAGACACCACAGCCTTCTGTGATCAGTGGAGCAGCCGGGACTGAAGTTTTCCCACCTTGAGCAGGGAGACTCCACAGCCTTCTGTGCATAGCCCTCCAGGAGGGAGTGATCTCCCAGGAGGCTTTCGCTTTTGAGCACAGAGGTGAGATCTCCACCTTCTCTCTGGAGGGGACCCAGCTAGGAGCACACAGGGCCTAAGATCAGTGGAAAAGCTGGGACAGTCTTCTAGCCCACCACCATTTGCACCAGGGAGCCTGGAAACTCCACAGTTTTCTGTGCATAGCCCACCAGGAGAGAGAGATCTCCCAGCAGTGCTTTCACTTTTGAGCTCAGAGGAATAAGGACACAGGCTTACAGGCCCACAGGAGGAACAAACTCCAGCCAGAGACAAGAATACCAACTAGCACCAGATGGCGAAAGGCAAGCACAAGAAACCTACCAACAGAAACCAAGGCCACATGGCAACATCAGAACCAAGTTCTCCCAACACAGCAAGCCCTGGATACCCCAACACACCAGAAAAGCAAGAGTTGGATTTAAAATCGTATCTCATGATGCTGATAGAGGGCTTCAAGAAAGACTTAAGTAACTCCCTTCAAGAAATACTGGAGAACATCGGTCAACAGGTAAAAGACCTTAAAGAGGAAACACAAAAATACCTTAAAAAAATACAGGAGATCATGGGTCAATAGGCAGAAGCCCATGAAGAAACACAAAAATCCCTTAAAGAATTACAGGAAAACACAATCGAATGAAAAAACTGAACAAAACCATCCAAGATCTATAAATGGAAGTAGAAACAATAAAGAAATCACAAAATGAGACATCTCTGGAGACAGAAAACCTTGGAAGGAATTCAGGAGTCATAGATGCAAGCATCAACAACAGAATACAAGAGATAGAAGAAAGAACCTCAGGTGCTAGAGATTCCATAGCAAACATTGACTCAACAGTCAAAGAAAATGCATAAAGCTGGCAACTCAAAACATCCAGGAACTCCAGGACACAATGAGAAGACCAAACCTAAGGATTATAGGTAAAGAAGAGAGCTGGGATTTACATCTTAGAGGCCCAGTAAATATCTTCAACAAAATTGTAGAAGAAAACTTCCCTCACCTAGAGAAAGAAATGCCCATGAACATACAAGAAGCTTTCAGACCTCCAAACAGACTAAACCAGAACAGAAACTCCTCCCAGCACATAATAATCAAACACCAAATTCACTAAACAAAGAAAGAATATTAAAAGCAGTAAGGAGAAAAGGGCAAGTAACTTATAAAGGCAGACCTATCAGAATGACACCGGACTTCTCACCAGAGACAATGAAAGCTAGAAGATCCTGGGCAGACCTCATACACAAATGCCAGCCCAGGCTACTACACCCACCAAAACACTCTATCACCATAGATGGAGCAACCAAGATATTCTATGATAAAACCCAATTGGTACAATATCTGTCCACAAATCCAGCACTACAAAAGATGGAAAATGCCAAGACAAAGAGGGAAACTACACCCTAGAAAAAGGAAGAAAGTAATCTTCTTCCAACAAACCCAAAAGAAGATACCCACACAAACATAAAAATAACATCAAAAATAACAGGAAACGGGGCTGGAGAGATGGCTCAGCAGTTAAGAGCACTGACTGCTCTTCCAAAGGTCCTGAGTTCAAATCCCAGCAACCACATGGTGGCTCACAACCATCTGTAACAAGGTCTGACTCCCTCTTCTGGAGTGTCTGAAGACAGCTACAGTGTACTTACATATAAGAAATGAATAAATCTTTAAAAAAAAATAACAGAAAGCAACAATTACAATTCCCTAATATCTCTTAACAACAATGGACTCAACTCCCTAATAAAAAGACATATACTAACGAAATATTTTCCATGTAAATCTTCAATTTAATCGGAAAATGTTTGCAATTCCCCTTTTAATTAATTTAGTAATTTCTTTTATGTCTACCATTTTATCTGCATTATTTTTCATGATAATGTTCAATTTTAATGTCTTTCTATATACTTCCTCTATTTTATCAGAAATGTTTTCAATTTGATAAAAATCAAATCTGATTTTTATCACAAATGTTTCTAATTCCACGTTCAATTAATTTAGAAAGTTTTTGTATCAACCATTCTTTATGTAAAATTTTCCATGAAATAATCAATTTTAATGTTTGTCTCTTTATTTCTTGAATTTTACCAGAAATATTTTCCATGTAAATCTTCAAGGTTACCTGAAAATGTTTATAATTCCACCTTCAATAAACTTAGAATTATCTTTATGCCTATCATTTTATCCATATAATTTTCATAATCTTTAATTTTAACATGTTTTTCTATATAGTTCTACAATTTTATCAGAAATATTTTCCATGTAAATTTTCAAGTTTATCAGAAAATGTTTATAATTCCACTTTTAATCAACTAAGGAATACTTTTATGCCTACCATTATTATATCTATATAAGTTTTTCCATGATAATTTTCAATTCTAACATGTTTTTTCTACATTTTTCTACAATTTTATCAGAAATATTTTCCACGTAAATCTTCAATTCTATCATAAAATATTTCTATCCCATATTTCAATTAATTTAGCAGTTTTACATGTCTACCACTTTACTCCTCAATTTTCCATGAAAACTGTCAATTTTAATGTGTTTATCTGAAATATTTTCCATTTAAATCTTTAACTTTATCACAAACTGTTTTTACTTCCCTTTACTTCCCTTTTCAATTAAAAAAAAAAACGGAACTTTAAAAAAATTATCTAATTCTATCTTTCCAACTCTAGGATGAAACTATTGCTTTGAGTATTATACATTAAAAAACTGGTGCCATGTGTCGTAGCACTCAGCAAGGACGAGGAGAAAGGATTTCACGCTCCAGGTGAGGGTGGACAGCACACTGAGACCTAGTGTATTAGTCATCTCCTGCTGCTGCTGCGGTAAGTACCATGACCACCATACCTTACAGAGTTGGCTTGGGCTTATGGTTCCAGAGAGAGGACAGTAGCCATGGTAAGGAAGAAGACAGCAGCACATGTTACAGCTGAAAACAGAAGCCAAGTCCTCACATCTTCAACCACAAACAGACAGCAGAGAGTGAACTGGGCATGGTTCATGGATTTGAATCCTCAGAGCTTCTTCTGAGTGACATACTTTTAACACAAGGTCACACCTCATAAGTTCCCCATACATAGCCACCAACTGGTAACCATGTATTCAAATGCCAGACACACAGAAGGCAAGGAAGAAAGGAAGGAAGGAAGGAAGGAAGGAAGGAAGGAAGGAAGGAAGGAAGGAAGATAATTAAGGATATAATTCAACTTGCATCAATAATTAAAGTTATGCAGATTTGAAGACAGTGTTATGAATGGTGAACAGAGTAACTGAGGATAACTCTACAGGGTTCAGTGTAAACCCTCCCCATGGATGTTCATAATATAAATTATGGGAGACTGTCTTTGTGCAAGAGTCATCTGTATGAGAAAAGATGCAATGCAAGGACAAAACATGACATTTAAAAAAAGAAAAAGTTCATATAAAACATTTTAAAGTATTATCTTTAAATAAATTACTATGATAAAATGTTCTATATATAAAAAGCTACAGAAAGATGCCTGTCTACTTCTTGTCTACTTGACCTGGCACGTTATGGTCCCACAAGAACCCTCGGGTCCTTCCTGTAAACTGCTGAGAAATGCAGACTGCAATTGGATCGGTGCAAAGGGCGTTGCTACAACTTCAAACACAAAGCAATGCTGTGAGATACTAAATGAGGATTTCAGAGATTCTTTGTTTTTTAAGTGAAGATAGTTTTTTTTTCCCCATATTCTGATTATGGTTTCCTTTCTCCAAACTCCTCCCAGATCCTAACCATGTCTTCATCATCAAATCCACACACTTTCTTTCTCTCATTAGGTTACAAAAGGGCAATTAAAATAACAATAACGCATAATAAAATTAAAACAAACAAAAGAGCCAAAGAAAAAGTACAAGAAACACATATAGACCCTGAAAAAGAACACATTTACCCACAGAGAAAACCCATAAAAACAGAATTGGAAATTATTATATATAAGGAAATGATTTGTAAGATTAAAAGTGGGAAAAAAATGCTCAAAGCACTTGGGGACCACGACCCTCCAACAGGAGCACTGAGTTCGTTTTCTGTTGCCATCCACTGCTCTGCTAAACGTGGGGCCGACCCTACTGCTCTGCTAAAGGGTGTAGCATAACAGGACTCCTGAGCACACTCTGCTGGACTCAGAGATCAGTGCCTCCTCAGCCATCGTCAGAGATGCATCCTCCTGAGGCAGATGGGAACAGACACAGGGACCCACAACTTGTCAATGTGCAGAGAGCAAGTGACCTTAGAAAACGAGACATCTCCAAGAAATCTCCCCCCTCAGGACTCAGGGAAGTCAGTGAGGAGGAGGCAGAGAACGGTGGAGCAAGCGGGGGCAGGGACACTAGGGAGACAGGACCCCAGGATTGACACACCTAGAATGCCATTGAGACTGAGGCAGCATGCTCAGGACCTGCAAAGGTCTACACCAGATGGATCCCAGCAACAAGAGGTCTATAATTCAGTCTGGAAAGTCTATCTTATAAACTGTTTACCTTTCATTTCAGACATCCTAACTTGATTTGGTTGTTAACATCAGTGATACTGCAGTACAGATATACACATTCAATTCAAATCCAGTTTCTTATTCAAAAGATTAACCAAGCTCACACTGAAACTAGCTCTATAAAAATATTTATGAGTTCCCTACTATATATGCTAAGCCACGAATGTGGGTGGTATTTCCAAGGTGGGCAGAAATTGTGTTTTAAAATGCACTGAATAAAGAAATAATAATAATTAAAAACTACATCACATTTAAGGACCAAATCATGCTGAAAAGAATATTTCTTTTAAAACAAAATACATAATTACATTAATGTTTACATACAAATACATAAAATTATCACCAAAAATCTAATCTAGATGATGTGAATTTTCTTTTTTTTTTTTTTTTTTTTTTTTTTTTTAAATTTTATTTTCTATATTCTATGTTTACATTCCAAAGGCTTTCCCCTTTCCCAGTTCCCACCCACCATAGTTCCCATAGTTCCTCTCCCCCCCATCTGTTCCCCAATAATTCCCCCTCCCCCCTCGGTTTCTTTACTAAACTGGAAGCAATCTTTACAGGCCCAGGGTCCTCTCCTTTCTTCTTCTTGGGAATCATTTGACTTGCTATTTGTGTCTTGAGTATTTAGGGCTTCTGGGCTCATTAATATCCACTTATCAGTGATTGCATTTCAGGTGCATTCTTTTGTGATTGGGTTAATTCACTCAGGATGATATTTTCCAGGTCTAACCATTTACCTACAAATTGCATGAATTCATTATTTTTAATTGCTCTGTAGTATTCCATTGTATAAATATACCACATTTTCTGTATCCATTCCTCCTTTGAGGGATATTTGGGCTGCTTCCAATTTCTGGCTATTATAAACAAGGCTGCTATAAACATAGTGGAGCATGTGTCCTTATTGCATGCAGGGGAATCCTCTGGGTATATGCCCAGGAGTGGTATGCCAGGGTCCTCTGGAAGTAACATGCCCAATTTTCTGAGGAACCGCCAAACTGATTTCCAGAGCGGTTTTACCATTTTGCAATCCCACCAACAGTGGAGGAGTGTTCCTCTTTCTCCACATCCTCGCCAGCACTTGTTGTCTCTTGAGTTTTTAATCTTAGCCATTCTGACTGGTGTGAGGTGGAATCTCAGGGTTGTTTTGATTTGCATTTCCCTGATGACTAATGATGTTGAACATCTTTTAAGGTGTTTCTCGGCCATCCGAATTTCTTCTGGTGAGAATTCTTTGTTTAGCTCTGTGCCCCATTTTTTGATAGGGTTATTTGGTTCTTTGCGGTCTAACTTCTTGAGTTCTTTGTATATATTGGATATTAGCCCTCTGTCGGATGTGGGGTTGGTGAAGATCTTTTCCCACTTTGTTGGTTGCCGTTTTGTCCTTCTGACAGTGTCCTTTGCTTTGCAGAAACTTTGTAATTTTATGAGGTCCCATTTGTCGATTCTTGATCTTAGAGCATAAGCTATTGGTGTTCTGTTCAGGAACTTTTCCCCTGTGCCCAAGTCCTCCAGGGTCTTCCCAAGTTTCTTTTCTAATAGTTTCAGTGTGTCTGGTTTTATGTGGAGGTCCTTGATCCACTTGGAGTTGATCTTAGTACAAGGAGATAAGAGTGGGTCAATTCGCATTCTTCTGCATGTTGACCTCCAGTTGAACCAGCACCATTTGTTGAAAAGGCTATCTTTTTTCCACCGGATGGTTGTGGCTCCTTTATCAAAGATCAAGTGACCATAAGTCTGTGGGTTAATTTCTGGGTCTTCAATCCTATTCCATTGATCTACCTGCCTGTTGCTGTACCAATACCATGCAGTTTTTAACACAATTGCTCTGTAGTACTGCTTAAGGTCAGGGATATTGATTCCCCCAGAAGTCCTTTTATTGTTGAGAATAGTTTTAGCTATCCTGGGTTTTTTGTTGCTCCAAATGAATTTGAGAATTGCTCTTTCTAGATCTATGAAGAATTGATTTGGGATTTTGATGGGGATTGCATTGAATCTGTAGATTGCTTTTGGCAAGATGGCCATTTTTACTATATTGATCCTGCCAATCCAGGAGCAAGAAATATTTTTCCATCTCCTGAGGTCTTCTTCGATTTCTTTCTTCAGGGACTTGAAGTTCCTGTCATACAGATCTTTCACTTGTTTGGTTAGAGTTACGCCAAGGTACTTTATGTTGTTTGTGGCTATTGTGAAGGGTGTTATTTCCCTAACTTCTTTCTCAGCCTGCTTGTCCTTTGAGTACAAGAAGGCTACTGATTTGCTTGAGTTAATTTTATAACCAGCCACGTTGCTGAAGTTGTTTATCAGCTGTAGAAGTTCTCTGGTGGAGTTTTTTGGATCGCTTAAGTAGACTATCATATCATCTGCAAATAATGATACTTTGACTTCTTCCTTTCCAATTTGTATCCCTTTGACTTCCTTATGTTGTCTGATTGCTCTCGCTAGAACTTCAAGTACTATATTGAAAAGATATGGAGAGAGAGGACAGCCTTGTCTAGTCCCTGATTTTAGTGGAATTGCTTCAAGTTTCTCTCCATTTATTTTGATGTTGGCTACTGGTTTGCTGTAGATTGCTTTTACTATGTTTAGGTATGGGCCTTGAATTCCTGCTCTTTCCAAGACTTTTAGCATGAAAGGATGCTGAATTTTGTCAAATGCTTTTTCAGCATCTAATGAGATGACCATGTGGTTTTTTTCTTTTAGTTTGTTTATGTAGTGGATTACATTGATGGATTTCCGTATATTGAACCATCCCTGCATTCCTGGAATGAAGCCTACTTGATCATGGTGAATGATCGTTTTGATATGCTCTTGGATTCGGTTGGCAAGGATTTTATTTAGTATTTTTGCATCTATATTCATAAGAGAAATTGGCCTGTAGTTCTCTTTCTTTGTTGGATCTTTTTGTGGTTTAGGTATCAGCGTAATTGTGGTTTCGAAGAATGAGTTGGGCAGTGTCCCTTCTGTCTCTATTTTGTGGAATAGTTTGAAGAGTATTGGTGTTAAGTCTTCTTTGAAGGTCTGGTAGAATTCTGCACTAAAACCATCTGGTCCCGTACTTTTTTTGGTTGGGAGGCTTTCTATAACCCCTTCTATTTCTTTAAGGGTTATGGGACTGTTTAGCTGGTCTACTTGATGCTGATTTAATTTTGGTATTTGGTATCTGTCTAGGAAATTGTCCATTTCCTCCAGATTCTCCAGTTGTTTTGAGTATAGGCCTTTGTAGTAGGATCTGATGATCTTTTGAATTTCCTCTGTTTCTGTTGTTATATCCCCCTTTTCATTTTTAATTTTGTTAATTTGGATACTATCTCTGTGCCCTTTGGTTAGTCTAGCTAAGGGCTTATCTATCTTGTTGATTTTCTCGAAGAACCAGCTCTTGGTTTTGTTGATTCTTTGTATGGTTCTCTTTGTTTCTGCTTGATTGATTTCAGCCCTTAGTTTGATGATTTCCTCTCTTCTACTCCTCCTGGGTGAGTTAGCTTCTTTTTGTTCCAGCGCCTTCAGGTGTGCTGTTAAGTTGCTAGTGTATGCTCTTTCCAGTTTCTTTTTGGAGGCACTCAGGGCTATGAGTTTTCCTCTTAGCACTGCTTTCATTGTATCCCAGAGATTTGGGTAGGTCGTACCTTCATTTTCATTGAAGTCTAAAAAGTCTTTGATTTCTTTCTTTATTTCTTCCTTGACCAGGGTGTCATTGAGTAGAGTATTGTTCAGTTTCCATGTGTATGTGGGCTTTCTGTAGTTCTTCTTGCTATTGAAGACCACTTTTACTCCATAGTGATCCGATAGGAGACATGGGATTAGTTCGGTCTTCTTGTATTTGTTGAGGTCTGTCTTGTGACCAATTATATGATCAATTTTTGAGAAGGTACCGTGCGGTGCTGAGAAAAAGGTATACTCTTTTGTTTTAGGATGGAATGTTCTATATATATCTGTTAAATCCAATTGGTCCAAAGCTTCAATTAGTTTCACTGTGTCCCTGTTTAGTTTCTGCTTTCCTGATCGGTCCATTGAGGAGAGTGGAGTGTTGAAGTCACCTACAATCATTGTGTTAGGTGCGATGTGTGCTTTAAGCTTTAGTAAAGTTTCTTTTACGAATGAGGGTGCCCTTGCATTTGGTGCATAGATGTTCAGTATTGAGAATTCTTCTTGGTGGATTTTCCCTTTGACAAGCAGGAAGTGACCTTCTGTGTCTCTTTTGATGACTTTAGGTTGAAAGTCGATTTTATCTGATATTAGAATGGCTACTCCAGCTTGTTTCCTGGGACCATTTGCTTGTAGAACTGTCTTCCAGCCTTTTACTCTAAGGAGGTGTTTGTCTTTGACACTGAGATGTGTTTCCTGTATGCAGCAAAATGTAGGGTCCTGTTTCCGTATCCAGTCTGTTAGTCTGTGTCTTTTGATTGGGGAATTGAGTCCATTGATATTAAGAGATATTAAGGAATAGTAATTATTACTTCCTGACATTTTGGGAATTGTTATTATTATTTGTATTTGAGTGGTTCTCTTCTTTTGGGTTGGATGAGATGGGGTTTCTATCTTGTTTCTTCTGGGGTGTTGTTTCCCCCCTTGTGTTGGTATTTTTCCCCTATTATCCTTTGTAGGGCTGGGTTTGTAGATAAGTATCTTGCAAATTTGGTTTTGTCGTGGAATATCTTGGTTTCCCCATCTATGGCAATTGAGAGTTTCGCTGGGTATAGTAGTCTTGGCTGAAGTTTGTGTTCTCTTAGGGTCTGCATAAGGTCTGCCCAGGATCTTCTAGCTTTCATGGTCTCAGGTGAGAAGTCTGGTGTAATTCTGATAGGTCTTCCTTTATATGTTACTTGTCCTTTTTCTCTTACTGCCTTTAATATTCTTTCTTTGTTTAGTACATTTGGGGTTTTGACTATTATGTGACGGGAAGTATTTCTGTTCTGGTCCAGTCTATTTGGGGTTCTATAGGCTTCTTGTATATTCATGGGCATCTCTCTCTTTAGGTTGGGGAAATTTTCTTCCATAATTTTGTAGAAGATATTTGCTGGCCCTTTAAGTTGTAGATCTTCATTCTCATCTATCCCTATAATCCTTAGGTTTGGTCTTCTCATTGTGTCCTGGATTTCCTGAATGTTTTGGGTTACCAGCTTTTTGCATTTTGCATTTTCTTTAATTGTTGAATCCATGGTTCCTATGGTATCTTCAGCATCTGAGATTCTGTCTTCTATCTCTTGTATTCTATTGTTGATATTTGCATCTATGACTCCTGATTTCTTCCCAAGGTTTTCTATTTCCAACATTGTCTCCCTTTGCGATTGCTTAGTTGTTTCTACTTCTGTTTTTAGATTTTGTATGGTTTTGCTCAGATCTTTCAGTTGCTTGTTTGTGTTTTCCTGTAATTCTTTAAGGGATTTTTGTGTTTCCTCCTTTATGACTTCTACTCGTTGACCCATGTTCTCTTGTATTTCTTTGGGTGATTTTTGTTTCTCCCCCTTATTGGGATTCACTTTTTGCTCTATATTCTCCTGGATTTCTTTAAGTGATTTTTGTGTCTGCCTTGTATGGGCTTCTAGTTTTTGATCTATTTTCTCCTCTATTACTTTAAGAAATTTATCTAAGTGATCCTCAATCTGCATCTTTACCAGTGATTTTAGATCTGAGTCTTGTTTTTCTGGTGTGTTGAGATATCTGGGATTTAATTGTGTTTGTCTTGCAATGGCTTCTAGCTTTTGATCTATTTTCTCATGTATTACTTTAAGAGATTTATCTAAGTGTTCCTCTATCAGCATCCTGACCAGTGATTTTAGATCTGAGTCTTGTTTTTCTGGTGTTTCGGGGTATCCAATATTTATTGCTGTTGGGGAACTGGGTTCGGATGCCGCCATATTGCCTTGATTTTTGTTAGTAGCGATCTTACGTTTGCCTTTTGCCATCTGGTTAACTCTGGTGTTAGTTGGTCCTGTAGATACTAGCTGGTGCTTGACCCTCCTGTGGGGTTGTAAGGCTATTTCCCAGTGACTGGGATACCTGAATCACTGTCCTGCGGGGCTCTTGCTCACAGATTGCTGACAGGTGGCCTGAGTCCCCCGAGGTCTTAACCTCAGGATATCTCAGGTATTTGGTTCCGCCTGTTGGGCGGCTGCTCTGCACTGCTCCTGCTCAGGGTTCGCTGTCTGATATCCTGTTTCCCCAGGGGTCTTAAAGTTGGGATATCTCAGTTATCTGGTTCCGCCTGCTGGTCCCAAGCTGCTGGGAAGTTGGCTGGGTCCGGTTTCCAGCTTCCCTGCCACTGGCTGGATGGGAGGCTGGTTCGGCCTCCGGCTGGGTCTGGGTACCTGGCACACTGGCTGACTCTGGCTTCCTCACCACCAGCTGGACGGGAAGCTGCAGGCAATATGGCAGCTGCCTGCAGGGAGCTCGGGGTCCGCCCCGCGCGCGAGTGCAGAGTGCACCCGCTATTCTGTGCCCAATTCCCACTCCAGGCCTGAGTCCCCGAAGGTCTTAAGCTCGGGCTGTGTCGGGTACCTGGTTCTGCCGCCGCCGCCGGATGGTTCTGAGCACCTGGGACGCTGGGTGACCCTCCGGCTTCCCCACCGCCAGCTGGGCGGGAAGCTGCAGGCAATATGGCAGCTGCCTGCAGGGAGCTCGGGGTCTGCCCCGCGCGCGAGTGCAGAGTGCACCCGCTATTCTGTGCCCAATTCCCACTCCAGGCCTGAGTCCCCGAAGGTCTTAAGCTCGGGCTGTGTCGGGTACCTGGTTCTGCCGCCGCCGCCGGATGGTTCTGAGCACCTGGGACGCTGGGTGACCCTCCGGCTTCCCCACCGCCAGCTGGGCGGGAAGCTGCAGGCAATATATCGATGTGAATTTTCTTAACAGAACAAACTATATAGTGCTACTCGGTAAGTGTCATAAGCATCACAGACAATTCATCTAATGCCAACTGGTTTTTAGAGTGTTTGGAAATTTGTGAGAGGAAATTCTATGACCCTAAGAATGGTTTTAAATGATGAGAAATAATATAAATATTGTTACAAAAAGATTGTGATATTACTTAAATATGCTTAGTTCATTAAACTATTCTAATACTGTTCATAACAAAAAAATTAGAAGACAAAAAATTTAACACCAAAGTATATGGTAGATTCAAACAATGATGTGCTTTACTAGACAGCAGCACAGACCCCAGATGGTCTGCTGAGCACAATACCCTACTGATTCCAGGATTCAAATACAAATTCTAACCAAAACCACAGCAAGGGTAATTATTAAAAGATACTTATTATATAATACACATTACAAAATTAAACAGATTTTAAAAAAGATAACTTATTGAATCAGCAAGCTTACCTCTCTGTACAGGGGAGAGAAACCCAAATGTCACACTAACCACTTTCTACTTTAGTAAATAAAGTGTGTTAGATCTAAAGTGTATTCCAACGGTGGCTATTTCTGTGGGTGAGAAAAGGACAGGTAAGAGGCTATGCCTTATAATACTTGGAAAAATCGTTTATCCATAGGTAGTATATTAGTTTAGGTTTTGATAACAGTCTGCTTAATATACGACTATTATGAAACTAAAACTTCCTTCTTTAAAGAAAATAAAGAAGTACACTAATTTACTTAATTGTAATTTATTAACTGTCAGAGTGCTTCATTTTATTGCAAGTCTGTGTGTGTGTGTGTGTGTGTGTGTGTGTGTACCTATACATTAAAGTTCTCTGTTGCTCTTTCCATCTCTCTCTCTCTCCTCCTCGCTTAATAATCACCAATTTCATAGCCCTTATTTTCCCTAAATATGAGAAAAGGTGTACAATATTCATCTGCTTACATTTAACATGATGAGCATCACTTCAAAACATTTTCTAGAAATGGTATAATTTTGTTCTTCCTTATTACTGAAAAATATTTCAAAGTGTGTACGTACAAATGATGTGTGTGCATGGCATAATAACACACACACACACACACACACACACACACACACACGATATGAACCTGAGTGGAGGGACTGATTGCTTTAAGACAGGCAGTAAGTCTTTTGACTCCTAAAGGAGACACTGTATGCTATCTTCCAATGCTATTAACTACATAGATATCACTGAAATAATCATTGAAAAAAAATCAGTGCTTCTCCTCTCAAGATCTGTAAACAACATACTGCAGGCCTATAGAGACCAGCATGTCAATAGAGCCAAGAAAGACCAAGGTTTCAGTGGAAAAGGCAAGATCGCAGAGGACGAGCAGGGAACAATGAGAGGGTAAGTTTTCTGAGGCACACTGCGACTTGACAACTTCACTGTAACGACCAGAACAATGCAAGATACAATATAGTGGAGAAGCCATCTAGTGGTAATTAAACTATCAGAGGAAGATGGCAACAAATATGCTCTAGCAGTGTAGTTACCTGATAAAATAAGACAGAAATGTGGAGAGAAAACGGTTGAGAAAGCTAGCAGTATTCAGAACACGCTATCTGCCTGTCAGACACAGTCATCTTAGGCCATCTGTCATGAATGTCCATTTACTCATCACGCATTAAAGCATCTCAAGCACACTTCACATGTTGGGCAATGTGAGGACTTGAAGAAAATGTGACAACCAACCAGCAACTAACTCTGGAAATCACTCTCAGGTGGTGATAGTAGATTATGTAAGTATGCACTGTTACAAGAGCTAAGACAGGAAAATACACGCAACTATGACAAACAGTAACAGACCTATTCAAACTGGGTGAGGAGGAAGGAGGATAGAGAAATTCAGAGAAAGTGTCCCTAAAGAGGCAGAAACTGGAAAGAGAATCTGACATTGAACTGGGACTAAGTGAATATAGAAAAAAAACTACAACAGGTGTTAAAAATCATCAACAGGAAAAAATATATGCAAAAACATAATTACAATGAGAAAACAGAGAAAGAAAAATGGCCAGAAGACCAACAGAGAGAGGGCCTGGCTTAGAGACTGAAAAGCAGCACCCAAATATTTGGAGTATAAACTTAGAGTTGCTCATGACTGTTTCAAATTTCTAAAGAACACACACTATCACCCAGTTCTGTATTGATAACCATACTCAACAAAAATGCTTGTATTTTTACATAACCACCATTTCTAAACATTTTTCTGAAAATGACATAACTTTATCCTTATTACTGAAAAATATTCCAGATGTGTGTGTGTGTGTGTGTGTGTGTGTGTGTACACATACTTGCCACTTTTCCCCCTGCTCATCTCCTGAGGAGCATATGGACTGGTCCCATCACGTGGCTTTGTTACTGATGTGAAAATAAGCATGGACACCAGTGTGTCTGCAGGGAGTTGAAGGGACTCGTGGAAATGGTATTTAGAAATGGTATAGGGGAACTGTAAAACAGTTCTGTTTTCACAGTGACTAGATAACTATGCACTATCAACAGGATGGCATTATCATTCCTTTCTCTGCATGCATGGGAACTTTTGTTCTTATCTGATGAAAATTCTGAGAGAGCATATGTAAATATGTTTCTTATTATTTTCTCAATAGTATATTTATATAGCATTTATATGAAATATAATTAAAAAAGAAAACTTTAACTGTGTTTAGGATAAGAGAGAATTCCAGTATAGTTTGGATCTGGATTCCCAAGAAGGCTAAGGATTCTGAATATGCTTTTGTGTGCTTCTTGGCCTATATACTTTAGCACTTTAAAAGTATCTATCCCGCCAGGCGGTGGTGGCACACACCTTTAATCCCAGCACTTGGGAGGCAGAGGCAGGCGGATTTCTGAGTTCGAGGCCAGCCTGGTCTACAAAGTGAGTTCCAGGACAGCCAGGACTATACAGAGAAACCCTGTCTCGAAAAACTAAAAAACAAAAACAAAAACAAAACAAACAAACAAACAAACAAACAAAAAGTATCTATCCCATTCATTTGCCTACTTATTAACTGGATTATATTGTTTTGGCATTTTGTTTTCATTGTTTATATATTTTACAAATCAGCACTCTCCATCCCTTCCTGTGATACCTAGGGATGATTTTCTCATTTGTACAAGTCTCGTCACTCTGTTAACTTACTACTTTTGGTGTACAAAAACTTCCTCATTTCATGTGATCATATTTACCAATTGCTTGTTGTTTCTGGGCCACTCAGAGTCCTATGGAGTAGGTCCTGTCAGAAGCTGTTTAACTTCATGTGATTGTATTTTTCAGTGGCTCAACTGCTCCTGTTATTGCTGGGATGCTCTGAATCGTAGGGAGGCAATGTGTCCTCCCTTCTTACCCCAAAAGGTTTCAAAGTTTCAAGCCTTCCATCTCTCATCCGTTTGGAGTTGAATTAAACAACAGGATGAAAAACCAGGAATCTACTTGTGCTTTTCTGCATTTGTGTATTGTTTTTACCAGCACCATTTGTTAGAGGAGCGACCATCCTTTCCAAAGTATATTTTGGATGCCTTTAGCAAATGTCAGACTGCGTTAGCTGTGTGGGGCCATTATTGCGTCTTCTATCTATTCCATGGATCTGGTGTCTGGTTGTGTGCCAGGGGCATTCTGACTTGTACATAATTCCTTCTTTTGGAAGAGTGTTTTCTTTGATAACATCATGGTAAGGCATTTGAAAACTAGCCTTTCAAACTACTCATTTCCATATTGAATTGTGACTAATGTCTTAGCTGTACACAGACTATAACCATTGATTTCAGATCTCTATTACAGTCTTCAATCTGTGCTCCTGTTTGCATCCTTAGTATCTGCCTGCACATACTTACTGTCTGGATAATTACAAATCTTTTCTAATTTTTGTACTTACTGTATTAGCATGTGCTACCTCTAAGTTATAGTATTTATTGGATGACATTAACAGAGATCTCCTTCCTCTTTTAGGGAACCCTCATTTTTAGCCTCACCGACTGACTACGCTGGGTCTACTAAGCACACCAGTGTGCACATGGCGGGCACTGATCTCTACTTCCCACAGCTTCCTTCTGCCCATCTCTACATCCATCCTCATGACCCTGCCTTTCAACATGACAGTTGAGATTTTGCTACTATAGAACTGGATACATGTTAATGCAGAAAATAAATAAATAACAGAACCTTAAGCAATCACAACTTCTGAGTCATTTTCACTTATTAGTTTTTGCTGATTTCGCAATCAAAATCACTTTTTAATAAGTTATGAGTGGGTTAAATATGAGTTTTAATGTGAGAAACTCTGGGTCACAGCCAAAGTGCTGCAGCATTAGAAAATCTAGATTAGAGAAAAGGCTGTAGTCTAAAACTTAGACTCATATACATAAACAAACACACACATACATATACACACACTCATACACACACACTATACACACACATACACACACACATACACACACACACATGTGCATACACAACTGCATACACACATATAGACACAATTCTGTTGGTTATATGCTACACATGGAGTTTGAATCTTTCTTAAAATAAAATCATAATTTATAAATACTTCATTTATCAATAGTGAAATGAAATGAAGAGTCTTAGAAAAGAATAACTATAAAGAAGATACCAACAATACATCCCCAAAGAAATAACTTAAAATTTCATACTAAAATGAAAACTACAAATCGAAAGAAGCTTGCTGGGACTTCTCTCACCAGAGTGGTGGCAGTAGTCCATGTGCTGGGGGACTTGGATGGTAAAGGCTACCAAATCCGGAGCAAGGAGAGATTCAGGCTTTCTACTTTCATTAAGCCACTTGGTGCTGTGAAGGTCTCTAGTGTCAGAAGGTCCCTGAAGCAAAGGAATCAACTTCTCTTTTCCACTGTCACCTGAATAGAAATATGGATTGAAAAAATTTAAAGAGAAGAAAAATTTAAAATAATATTTCATATGTACAATGCAGTAGTTTGGGAATGTTTGATCTGAAAATACATCATTAAAATAATAGCTGCTACTTAAACCAAAAATCTAGTTAACAATCTATTTTAACTTTTAAAATTAACTTTGACATTTTGCTAATGAATTCAGATTATGTTAACATGAAATGACAGAGATATACTTCAGCAAAATATGTGCTATGATATGATAGAATTTAGGTTTCCTGAAAGAACTGCATATAGCTTAAGAAGAACATTATGAGACAAAACAGTGCAAAACAGGAATACAAGTAAAACCTAATTTTTGTAACACCTAATTTTTGTGTTTAAATCTACTATGCTAACACTTAATTTAATATTAATTATAAGACATAATTCACATTTCTGTAAAAACTGGAGGAATATTCTTTTAATTTTTCCTAATACCTACTGTTAAAACTGCAAAGTTCTTTACCTTAACTGGAAATTAATTGGTTAAAGTCAATAAGTATCATCTCTGCACTGTTAAAAGTATTGAGTATAAATAAAACAATGAAAAGCTCTGATTCATAGGAACAATGAGTAAATTCTTGTTTCAGCAATGCTCCTTGTAAATGGCCAGGCCGACTCTCCTACACAGGCAATAAAGTTTTACACGGTCCAGCTGCACATACCTGGGGCTTTGGCACAAACTTTTATTGATCCCAAGGTCCCAGAGGCACATTTGACCAATGATGTGCTGCAGTACTTCAGTTCAACATTCTGGATTGAGCCCTCAAGAGTTGGCAGGGGATTCTTAGATTTCACACCTAATAAAAGAAAACTGCAAATGTACTAGCTGATTGAATTTAAATAATTTTTATACTCCTTCACCAAGGTATTTAAAGTTAATTATACTTTAATTATCTACCTCAGATGTTCTTACAGTATTTGTGTTAGGTTGCAGAATTCAGTATTTAAAAAAGGATACAATTCTAAAATAAATGGCTGAACTCTCATAACTATATGAACAAATCAAGATTAATAGGATTCAAGAAATGAAACTAAATGCAGAAATCATCACATAAAACTCAAGTGGAAGTTAAAAAATCATATTTAGTTTTAGACTACACAATAAATTTTACATAAACAAGTTTAACTTATTTTGGCAAAGACATTTACAAAGGAAACTACCTGAGTGAGGAGACAGAAATAAAACAGCCCCAAAAAGTTCATAAGCTACAATACAATCTCTTGTAAGCAAAAAAAAAAAAAAAAAAAAAAGCAAAGGGATTTTATCAAACAACCATAAAGTAGACATTAATACCTCTAGTACATGATACTTACTCATATAAACCAGCTGAGAAACTTTAATTTTAGTGGTCAAGCCTGATTTAGGTCATAAAGGGATTATACAAGCAAAGAACTCTACAGAATGTAATTCTGATGAGGAACGGGGAAGGGAGAAGAGGGAAAGTAAAGATCGCCTCTCATGATTGACACGGACTCCGACTTACTTTGTGTTTGTTACCCACACACATGGACTCAGTCTCTACAGAAGACTATAATACAGGTATTGCTATCATTTTTTTATCCATAGATTGAAGGTGAAAACTAAATTTCACAGAAAGATCTGTAATTAGTTAACATTTACTGAGAACTTGCATTGTGATATGCATACAAATGAACTCAGTCTTTTCAAAATACTGTTAATAGAATCATTACTATCCTCATTGTATGGATTAGAATATCATGAATTAGGGGCGTTAGCCATGCATAAAAGGTAATAAATACAAGAATCTAAGGGTCAAACAATGCCATATATGTTCCAGAGTAATTCTGTCCTGCCGCTCACTTGGAGTCTAAACATCCAGGCACACCATTTCCCTTCTGTTCCTCACCTCAAATTTTAGTAAAATACAAAGTATCATCCTTCATATTTGAAGACTTTAATTACCTTATTCTAAAAGTAAGGTTCCTATGTCATATTCATTTTTTATCTCTCCAAAATATTATGAAAGACTTCCTAATCAATGATCAAAATTTAACAAGGTAAATGATCCCAAAATGACTAAAAGGAGAATGTGTCAAGATAAAAAAAAAAAAAAAATTCCCAAATAATAACCAGAATTTCTAATCTTTACCTTACTCATTGTCTTAGGTGGCTTCTGTCAACTTGACACAAGAAAGTCAACTAAGAATAAAAAAATCTTCATTGCTAATCTGCCTCCTTTAAGATTGGCCTACTAGCAGTCTCAATTAACCTGGACCCCCCAGGCGAGAAGGGTTGGGGAAGAGGTATGGAATGTGGTTACAGATGGAGGGTGGACGGTGGTGGTGGGGAATATAATATGGAGTGTAAAAAAAATTAATTAATTAATTTAAAAAAAGACTGGCCTATAGGTATGTCTTGATGTCATAGGTGGGGTCACCCAAAGGCTGGTGATCCTTAACGCTGTAGAAGGCAGCTGAGAAGCCCCGAGAAGACAGCCAGTGAGCAGTGCTCCTCTACGGCATCTGCTTCAGGTCCTGCTCCAGGTTCCTGTCCTTGCCTGAGTACCTGTCCTGACTTCCCTCAGTGATGGGCTGTTACCAGAAATGTAAAATAAACCCTTTCCAAACCAAGTTGCTTTTGGTCACGGTATTTACTATAGCAGCAGAAACTCTCAGTCATTATATACTTGTGTGTCAATTAATTGCTAATTTCCCATTTTAGTATGTATTTAACTTATAATAGTCATCCTGAGAACAGAAGCTGAACTGAGCTCTGTAATAGATGTAAAGAATGTATGAAGCCAATAAAGTAGTATCCAAATGTTGTATGTTTCTCAAATTTTCAATTGCCATCACTATAAACAAATAATAGCCAAGAAAATTACACAACAGCAACATTTACATATTTATAGTGCCAGCAGTATAGATATTATAGTATCTGGCACTGACATAACACTTAATTGTGCCTAATTTATTAAACTATCATATAAAAAAATAAGAAAACTATTACTGTTCTCATTTTACACATAGGAAAACCAAGGCTTGGAGTTATACAGATTTGGCAAAATGAATAAGGAAGAAAGAGGAAAAATTTACACTATATGTTTCCTTATTAGAAAGGGTGAATGAAGCTAGAAATATGGGTAACAAAAAGAGTCAGCTACCAAGCTTGAGAATCAGACACCCAAATAAAAGCCTGGGTTGTGGCCGCAGGTCCATGCTAACACTGTAGGTGTTGGTGAAGGGAGAACCTGTAAAACTTTCTGGGTCCATTCCTACCTTCAGGTTCAGTGAGAAATTCTATTGTAAAGGAATAGAGTAGACAGTGAAATACTATAGTATGTAGTACCCTCTTCTGAACCCCAAAAATAGGCACATATGTGTACATGCACACACACACACACACACACACACACACACGCACAAACAGAATGTCAAGCTCTTCCATATATTCAACACTGCTGTGCTTTGCAAGATGTTATAATCAGTATATAATTTACCTTAATCCAAACATTATCATAGATTTAAAAAAAGGACACAAAACTAGCACCCTCCACTGTTTCTCTCAAGCTTTATAGACTTTCAGTCTAAAACAATTCATTTAAAAGTATAAGAATTGTACAAGGTATGTCTTGCACGTGATCACAGCTGTTCTAATGAAGACAATATCTGGTTTTTTTATATATTTGTTAGCATTTATTTCTAAGTATATGCTGATTAATGTACAAATGTGTATTAAATTTAGCATGTTGAAATATTTTTTTATTTCTTTCAAAGGGATTTATATTTGATGCTTTATTTCTTTTTTTTATTTAATTTTTATTTTCTATATTCTATGTTTACATTCCAAAGGCTTTCCCCTTTCCCAGTTCCCCCCACCATATGTCTCATAATTCCTCTCCCCCCAACTATTCCACAATCATCCCCCCCCCACGATTTCTCTGTTCTGGGAAGACAATGTCTGTTACAGGTAAAAATAGAGTTCTACAGAGATAGTTCATTGAAACAGCTCCGCTTGGGATATATATGGGGACAGAGGTCCAACCCTCAATACCAGTAACAGTAGGGGGAAACAAAATCACCTAAGAAATAATTGAAAAATATTTACTCAAAAAAGTGGAACAGATAGATAAATCCTTTAAATAAAAAAGTAGAAGGTAAGTCCTTTAAATAAAAATAAATACAGACATTTATTCCAGCTACTGTTCGCGCTACAAAAGAAGCTCTGCAAAACCTGCTGAGTTAACGCCAAAACAAAGACAGCACTAGATACCTAACAAAGCCCGAGGCACTGCACAAAGGCAACAAAACCAACCTCAACCATCTCAGCGGGTCTGACAGTGAGCAAGAATTTGAAATTCTACAGAAAACAAATCTCAACCTAAAACTCTATACACAGCCAAATTACCAGTCACATATAATTACATTCAGGTTACATTTTAACTGTCAACTTAGCATGAGGCAGAATCACATGAGAAGAGTCATAATGAGCAATTATCTACATCAGGCTGGCTTGTGGGCATATCTGGAGATGGGTAAAGGAAGATCCAGGACTCTGTGGGTAGCTCGGTTCCCAGCTGGGGACCAAGTCTACTTAAGAGTAGAAAAAGGTAGCTGAACACAAGCAACACAGAAAGGCTGCAGGCATGGTGCTTTCAAGTTCCTGCCTCGAAAAAAACTACTATCTGGAATTGTAATCCATATGCAAACCTTTCTCCTCTAAAGTTGCTGCTTTTAGAGGAAGGAATGGCCTTTCAGGGTGTTTTACCACAGCAACAGAAATGAAGCTAGGACAAAAGGTAAAATAAAGAAACACAGATTTCTTCAGGCAAGCAGAAGACTTTCTGTGCTGGAATGCCAGCTACAGAATGTTACACACCAAGAGCCCAGAGTGGGTTACAAAGGAAACACTTATCTAAGAAACAGAGGCCAAGAAAGGAAAAGCCGAAAGAAAAAAGGGAATTTCAAGGCATCTTTGATTTGACTGGAGACCAAACAGACATTGAATGAGGAAAGAACACTAAAAGAATCATTACAAAATTAAAGCATATATTTGGAATTTCTGTTTTAGAAAGTATGTACAGGAAATACTAATGAATCAAGAACAAGACTAGCCACGCACATTCTAACTACTAAAGTTTTAAAAGAAAAATTTTAAGATAGCACTTACAGTAACACTATACAGCCTTAATATGCTTACACTGGATACAGACTTACTAAGGAGAAAGGAAGAACAGATAGTATTGGTCCTAAAAACTAGACCCTTGGTAGCAAGGACAATAATATTGCACTACTTGTGAGAGAGAGAGAGTCAGGAGACAGACACAGAGACAGAGAACATTAAAGATCCAAATGAGTTGATCTGCAGTGGGGAGTTGACCTTAGAATATTCAGGTAAAGTCACTGTGATATGACAAATCTTTAGAGACAAAAGGGAAATATAAAGGAAGAGAGAAGGAGACATGAAGTCAAAACCACCAGCAAAGAAGCATGGTGCCTCTGAAGCCAGGGCAGGGCATAAGCCAGAAAGAGCCCATGCTTCTAAGAGCTAGAACAGTCAGAGACGGGCTGCCCCTGAAGACAACAGATAACAGAATTATTGACACCTGATTTTATATGGAATTCATTGCACTCCAATTTATATACAATTGTTACAAACAAAAATGTGATGTAGGGCTGGAGAAATGGTACAGCAGTTATGATGTGCTCTGTTTCTTCCTAAGGGACCAAGTTTGGGTTCTAGCACCCACATCAGGCAGTGTACAACCACCTATAATTCCAGCTCCAAGGGACCCAATGCCTCCAGGCTTCCTGGGCACCTACACACATGTACACATACACCCCTACACATAATTTTTAAAACCAGTATTTTTAGTTTTTTTGTGAAACATGCTGTTTTCATAAGTTACATTAGAGAAACAATAAATTAAAATTCTTAAATCCAATATTAAAAATTATATAGATAAAGAAGCTGGAGAGATGGCTCAGCAGTTTTAGAGGACCTGGGATTAATCTCCAACATTCACATGGTAGCTCAGAACCATCTACAACTCCAGTTCTAGGGCATTGTAGACATCTGAGGGCACCAGGTACACACATGGTACACAAACATATGCAAGCAAAAACACTTATACATGCATATATATATATATATATATATGTATACATATATATAAGCATTGTTTTAAAACATACAGATACCTAAACACTGACTATTTAAAAAATATATTAAATTATATAAAACTGTCTAAGAGTTGCAAATAAATACCAATGGATCAGAGTTGCAAATAAATACCAATGGATCAGATAAAAATGATTGCTTCTAAAAGACAGTAATGGTAAGTGATCCAATAATTGCACTTTTCCTAACATGACAGTCAATTATTTTTTTTAATTTTGATTTATTTTATGTATAAGACTATACTGCAGCTGTCTTCAGACACACCAGAAAAAGGCATCAGAGTCCATTACAGAGGTTGTGAGCCACCATGTGGTTGCTGGGCTTTGAACTAAGGACCTCTCCAGCCCCTTAAATTTATCATTTTATAAAACAAAATAGTACGCCATATAAGACACTCAAGCAAGCAGAACTCATGTTTCATGAAAGAAAAACTACAAAGTCACAGGAGAATACCAATAATAAAGCTTTCTAAGAAGAGGAAAATCATTCTAAAATACACTGAAGGGATATTCATTTTAGGATTACTGATGGACACTACTCAAGAGAAAGGCGGGTCATGAGGAACGGACCTAAGTAAAGGAAGATGGAAGGAAGGGACACAATTAAGACAGACAGAGCCATGGAAACCAGGGAGACCCAAGATTCAGCAGGCAAGGAAGTCTACAAACTGCCTTCAGGACAAGCCAGAGCACAATTTAAAAAATTGAAATTGCTCTCTGCTATTCCTGAAAATGGGTTTGTTCCTAACAGCAAAACAAAACAAAACAAAAAACAAACAAACAAACAAAAAAAAAAACCAGTCATAGTAGCATTGTAGGGAAGGGCAGAAACATCTGGATAAAAGTCACTTAATATTTTCAGGGAAATGTAAAACATAACCCATTGAGAGATAGTTAACCGGATTAAATAAAAAGGACCTTTAAAGCTGCACGTCAGTTAGTAAGTAGGAGAGGGAAGTGAGTGCGCACGGGAAGGAGACAGTCTTCTCCTCACTGTTCCACACCCATTCATATTTAGCAGCCTCTGTCCACAACGCCAAAACTGTCAGCAGCTTACTGGTTCATTTAAGTTAAAGACTGGCTTCACTGATCAACTATTTTTTTCTTTTGAATAGTAATGGAAAACATTTGACACAATAGTTATAGCACAATTGTTCTTGTGATTTTGTGTTTGGTTGGTTGGTTGGTTGGTTGGTTGGTTGGTTGGTTGGTTGGTTGGTTGGTTGGTTGGTTTGCCCTCCTCCTCCTCCTCCTCTTCCTCCTCTTCCTCCTCCTCTTTTTTTTCAGACAGGGTCTTGCTCAGGTCAGCCTATCTGGTCCTGAGGGTGGAGTCTATCAGCTTCCAGACAATTTGTTTCTAAGACTTGATTTTTACCATGGCCTACTAATAAGTTTCTCTGTCCTTGAATTTGTATTTCTGTACTTACAGAATAATGGAGCTCTCAGGCCTCCCCAGAGAAGTTTCTTCACGCAGTGAGTCACAGTTAGCCCAGAAAGGCAGCTGGTCAAAGGGCAGCACTGAAGCACCTGCAGTATCACATACCCACTCCCCACACTCAAGGACCAGAAATGAAGGTGACACAAAATCTGGGGAGAACTGGAACAAAATAGTGTCCTGTGGACATGACAAGGCTTCTGTATTCATGAGCTGACAGCAATTATGGTTGCTGACACAAGATCAAGCCCATCAAAAATCCCAGCACTGGGCAGAAGGAGCTCCCAAGCCCTCAACCCTACCTGAGGAGCTACCCACAGGTGATAGTTTCTGAAGGAAAAAGAGCTATTTTCTTTAAGGTGGGGACCAACGCAAGGCCCACCACAGTCCAGTGGCTGGCCTACACCAAGGAATACATCGGCTTCACAAATAAGACTTGAGGTTAAAACAGAAAGATGCAGAACTGAAGGAAGGCGGGGCTAGAACTGGGAAGGGGAGGGGAGGAGAGCGATGGGAAGATGTGATAAAAATATATTGCATGGATTATGAAATTCTCAAAGAATAAGAATCTATTCTATAAAAAGAAAGCACGTTTGCCCTGCTCTGAAGCATGACAGCTTGTGGTCTACCATGAACAGAATGCACTTCTCCTCATGTCATTCATCCATCTGCTCACTCAATAAGCATTTACCCAAAAAGTCCTATATTTCAAACTCAGCCAGGAGCTATAGTAGCAAAGGGAAGTTTAGGCATTTATCTGGTGAAACTCAAGATTCTTGTGAGAGAAATAGTCATTAAAACAGTAATTGTGGGGCTAGAGGGTTAAGTGGTTAAGCTGAGTCGTTAAGAATATTTGTTCCTCTCCTAGAGGACCAAATTAGGATCCTAAAACCTATGTCAAGCTTCTCAAAACCATCTATAACTCCAAATCCAGGGGATCCAATGGCCTCTTGTGGCCTCCAGAGGTACATACAGACAAGTGGCACTTAAAAAATTAAACATATAAAATATACCTATTGATATTAGGAAAAGGTCAGGAACAAAAGGGATGCTCTGAGTTAGTCATTCCTGGAATCATTAAAATGCAGGCTTATGCAGGCACAGAGGTGTGGGGCCATAAAGCTGTGCACCTGGGAGAGCCGATCTGGAGTAAAAGGGAGGCTGAGGCCTGTCCAAACCCACACAGGAGTCAGGACTGTCTCCTCTGCTGTGGCCCTGGCACGGGTAATCTCTATGACCCCCAACTTCCACCACTCTTGAGGTAGTCATGTGGCCTGGCAGCCACACTGCAGGTTTAACGACCCCTCTCCCTATGAGGACATGTCCAGCAAGTATCTGGAACTCTTCTTCATGCAAATGAAGCATTCCCAGCACCTCAGCCCCAGCCAATAATGGACACTCACACTGAAAACCTCTACTCACTCCCCAAGGTTTAAATAGCCCTTGTTACTGTCAATAAAGGAGAGCCATTTCACCAAAAGCCATCGAGGAGAGAACGTTTTTCTCCCCAGCTTGCTGGCTGTTTCATTCCAGTGCCTGAATACCCTGAGAGCAGAAGCAGAACCTGGCTGGCAGAGCTGGTTGTATTTACATATTTAGGATATATAAAGGTATGTGTATATGTATGTAACAATTAAAGAAAAAGATACCATAAATTTGAGAGAAAAGAGGGATAATATGGGGAAGGGCTAGAGAAAGAAAAGGGAGCAGGGGAAATGATGCTATTATGATTTCACAAAAAAAATCATGAGAAAAATTAATCAAAAAAATAATGTAATAGGAAAGAATTAGAGAAGGTATCTTCAAATCCTTTATTTGTTAAATGAGTAATGTTCAGAATGTAAAGAGAATCGGCAGAACTCAACAAGAAGCAAACTACTTCAAAATGGGAAAAGGGCCTCACAAACTGACCCACACACTCCCACTCCTAGTACTCAGGAGGGAGAGACAGGAGCATGGTCTCAAGATCAAGGCCAAGCTGATACACATAGCAAGTTCCAAGCTAGCTAGTGCTATACACCAAGATCTTAATTTAAAAGTGGAGAGACTTGAAATCACTTCAACGAGAATATAAAAATGCCTGCCTCACTGTGGGTTTGGGTATTTTGACCTATGTGGTGGTTTGATTAGGAATGGCCGCCATAGTTTCATGTATTTGAATGCTCAGTCCTTAAGAACTGACATTATTGGGAAGTATGGCCTTGTTGAAAGAGATGTGGCCTTGTTGGAGGAAATGTGTCACTGTAGGGGCAGGCTCTTAAGTCTCCAATGCTCAGGCTACACCAAGTGTAGCACACAGTCCCTTTGGAAGCCTGCTGGTCAGGAAGCAGTACTCTCAGCACCACGTCTGCCTGCACTCTGCCATGCTGCCCACCATGACGATAACGGTCTAAATCTCTGGAGATGTAAGCCAGACCCAATTAACTATTTTCTTTTATAAGAGTTGCTGTGATCACGGTGTCTCCCCATAGCACTGGGACCCCTAACACGGCCTATTTATACATCTCCAACTCTTCCCTCCTTGCCTTACTTTCTACTTAACATGATGTTGGTAAAGTTCATCAGGACTTCATTCTCTTCATGGATGAATAACACTGAATGATATAAATGATAATAACCACACTATTGTTATTTGACACTTTGTTGAGCCTTTGACCAGTTAACACAGTACAATGAGTTCAATTGGGGTCTGAGTTATTTCTATTTGGAGAAATTCCATTTGTCTGTTTTGTTTTTACTATCTATTCTTTAAGGTTCTTACCTAAAAAACCCACTGTCGACCTACCCCACGAGACTTTGCCCTGTGCCTTTTGCAGGAGCTGCAGTCTCAGTCTTACACTAAAGCCTCAGTCCACTTAAGCTATACTTTCATTCTTTATGATATTTTGCCACACAAATGTATGGGTAAGATGTGATGTTTCAAGATGTGACCCTTGAATGACTAGATCAGGTAACTGGCATATGGTATTCTCTCAATCATTAATCATTTCTTTCTGGTGAAACATGACACCTCCCACCCAGACTGTACTCTAGCATGAGTGAGGTGGAAGCGTGGGGCATCTAGAGGTCAGGGACAACTGAGGAAAAGACTAAGACTACAGCTCAAAAAAAAAAAATAAAAAAAAAAATAAAAAAACAAAACAAACAAAAAACCAAGTCCTCTCTTCTACATACTTTGAAATACAGGTTCTTTTTAGGTATATTCCTGTTCCCTACTGTGCCATAAAACAATATAATCTTCCTATCAAACTGCATTGTAATTTCAAAATAGAACTTAGAACAATAGCAAAAAAATTATAAAAAGCCAATCTGTACAGGCAACCTCGGGAGATAGGAGGTTGGAGGGACCCTCCAGAATGCACCACAGACCTGGGAGGTGAGAGACTCACAGTACTAAAAGGGAAGGGCCTTAGATGAAATGCCTGACTGACAGTAGGGAGAGGGAACTTATGAGCCTACCTCTAGCAGGAAGACAGGACTTCAAATGAGAGAGAGGGGGCCATCCGACAGTCATAACTCATACCAGGAACCCATAATTATTCCTGTCTGAAAGAATTACTGGGATGGAAATAGAGAAGAGCCTGAGGAAAAGAAGGTTCAGTAACAGGCTCCAAGGGGGTTCCAGTACAAGGGAAGTCCCAAGACCTAACACTATTATTGAGGCTATGAAGTGCTCACAAAAAAGGGACATGACATGTCATGTCTGGCATGACTGCACTCTAGAAGACCCCACAAGCAGCTGAAAGAGTCTGATGCAGATATTTGCACCCAACCAATGGACAGAAGCAGCTGACCCCTGCTAAGGGCAACCCTGGAGGAGGACCAGCAGTCTCAATTAATCTGGAACCCAGGGATCTCTCAAACACTGGACCACCAAACAGGTAGCATATACCAGCTGATATGAGGCCCCCAACACACATACAGTAGAGGACTGCCGGGTCTGTGATCACTTAGAGATGATGCACCTAACCCTCAAGAGACTGGAGGCCCCAGGGAGTTTAGAGGTCAGGTAGGGTGGAGACAGAAGGAGGGGAGGAGGTATGGGATGTGAAATAGTTGGAGGGTGGACAGGGGTTGGCAGGATAGGGAATAAAATGTGGAGTGTATAAAAATAATTAATAAAAAATATTTTTAAAAAAAGAAGACATAGAAATCCGAAATGTGCATAACGTAAGCATCACAGCTAGAGAATATGGGGACAGAGTAGGCGTAATTGGAACGCAGACCCTCACTGCAGTAACAAACTTCAGCAACACTTCCAGGGACGGACAACTCAGTCACCTTAAATTTCCATAAAGGAAAAAAGTGACAAGAAAAATCTCCATAAGCTTCCAACTGTATCATAGAGAAAGCAGAATGTATGCTCACTGTGTTGAAAGACCCACAGGATACATAACAGGACAGAGCACACGATGCTGGCCATAACAGAACAGAGCACACGATGCTGGCCATAACAGGACAGAACACACGATGCTGGCCATAACTGAATCTCTTCAACATTAGAACTGAGCTGATAGATTTTCTTAGATCATAGCAATTTCAAACTTGAAATCTTCAAATGCTAAGAAATTAACAAATCTAAGCATGTCGCAAGTCAAAGAAGAAGGCTTGAGGACATTTCTTTAATCTGTTGATAAAAATGAAATGCTTAAAAATTGGCAGAACAGGGCAGGGTAGTGTGAAAAGAAACATTAACAGCACTAAGTCTAAACATTAGAAAAATCCATGGAAACAGAGGGAAGGACAAACACCTAAACCAGGAGAGAAAACAGAGAATCCCAACATGCACACATAAATTCACAGATGACTTTGATAAGGGGTATAAGAATAATTCAATGAGTGAGAGCCTACTCAATAACAGAAAAAAAAAGAAACACATAAGTTCGAGAAAATTTAATATATTCAATTCCTTAAAATAAATAGTACAGCAGGAAAAAACATCTTTGTGATCTAGAAGTGGTTAAAGAATTCTTAACCTGAGTTAAAAAAAAAAAAAATGACCCTACCACACAAGAAAAGGAATATAAGATGTCAAGAAATGATATTTGAAAACCACACACCCAACAATGAGCCAACATATCTAGAGTATATAAAGACTCCTCAAATACACAAATAATAACATGAAGATAAATTAAAATACGAATAGCCATTCAATTGAGGCAAATTATAAACAGAAAAGAAAGACATAAACATAATAAGATAGATGGGTTAGGGTAAATGGGGAGAATTGGAGGGGACACTGGGGAGTTGATATGTTCCTATTTTATTGTATACATGTGAAATTTTTCATAAATAAAAAGATATATGTATCATCTTATTACATTCAGGTAAAGAGGAATTAAAATAATAACATCATAACATACCTATCCCAAAATCGAAAACACAATACATAACAAATCATATGCTGGTAAGTATGTAAAGAATGGTAATCATAGGAGGATATGTAAACTGGTATAGAGATCACTGAAAGCAATTTAACAAATTTTTAAAAACAAAGTAATACCTATTATGATTCCCATAAATGGTATTCTTGTATATTAAACAAAGAAAAGTGAAAAACTATATTCGTAACAAAAACTTATTTATAGTAACCCAAAACTGGTTTATCTGAATCATAAAAGATAATGCAGCAATAAAATTTTTGAAGTCTCCAAAGATTCACACTTTTGATTCCTTTCATATGACCTGTTCAAGATAGGGAAGTACAGAGAGAATAAAGCAGACTCAGCTCAGAAACAATTACTCCAAGTACAGAGAAGGGGAGAGGGGAGGGAGAGGGGGAAAGAGAGAGGGATGGACCTATAGCAACGATAGCCTTTTTAAAATCCCACTCACTCGTAGGTTTAAAGATGAAAACAATTCAAAAAAAAAATCAATTTATTATCTTCTTTTTTTTGTTTTGTTTTTTGAGACAGGGTTTCTCTGTGTAGCCCTGGCTTTCCTGGAACTCACTCTGTAGACTAGGCTGGCCTCGAACTCAGAAATCTGTCTGCCTCTGCCTCCCAAGTGCTGGGATTACAGGCGTGTGCCACCACCGCCCGGCCCAATTTATTATCTTCTTGATTTAACTTTTAGTTCATGTAAAAGAAAATTTAGTCATGAAAGAATGTTCAGTATTTAAACAACACAGATACATGCTCTCTCTAAGGAAATCAAAGTGTCAGAGAAGAGAATTACATAGCATAAATACGCAGGTATGACCTGGAAATCTTCGTTACTAACATTCTTTTACTGCTGCAGTATTTATCATTAAAAAGTTATCCTATGTCTCAAAATTTGCCCAAACTTAACAGTATAAAACACAGGTTCTTCTCTCCTGTCTCTTCCCATATCTGATCCTGACCCCTTTTCCCTTCCCCTCCCTTCTTCCTCAGGGGATCAGGAATGGAACAGAAATTTGTAGCAGTGAAAGATGGAGAACTGCGGGTGGCCACTAGAATGGCCATTCCCAGATGCCAGGGAAGCTAGAGGCTCCTAAGACCCATTAAATGTGTAGAATTTGATCTCCTTCCAAATATATCTTGATTTATCTAATTTTTTTAAAAAAAAAAAAAAAGTATTTCAAAATCTGAAAAAATACAAAGTACAAAATACAGCTGATCCTGAGCATATCGGACAAGGGATGTTCACCCTGTGCACATTTCCCGTTGTATCACTCGGGTATACGGCCTTTGACAGATTGTTTAATCTCTCTGTGTCTCCATTTCCTTCACAATGGGATATCGTTAAACCCAGTCTCTACCTCATTGGGCTCCTGGAAGGATTAAATGAGTTAATACATGAAAAGAACGAAAGCCGAAATACCCAACATAAGGGAGATAGAACCTGTAGAGACCACCTCCAGTAGACAGGCACAGGCCCCAGTTGAGGGATGGGGCCACCCACCCATCTCAAAATTTTTAACCTAGAATTGTTCCTGGCCAAAGGAAAGATGGGGACAAAAAAAAAAAAAAAAAAAAAAGGAGCAGAGACTGAAGGAAAGGCCATCCAGAGACCACCCCACCTAAGGATCCATCTCATCTGCAGACACCAAACCCTGAGACTATTGCTGATGCCAAGAAGCACTTGCTGACAGGAAAGCCTAGTATGGCTGTCCCCTGAGAGGCTCTGCCAGCACCTGACTAATACAGATGCAAATGCTCACAGTCAACCATCAGACTGAGCAGGAGGACCCCAGTGGAAGAGCTAGGGGAAGGACTAAAGGAGCTGAATAGGTTTGCAACCCGGAAGGAAAAACAATATCAAGTAACTGGACCACCCAGAGCTCTCAGGGACTAAACCACCAACCAAAGAGTACACATGGAGGGAGCCATGGCTCCAGATACATATGTAGCAGAGAATGGCCTTGTCTGACATCAATGGGAGGGGAAGCCCTGGGTCCTGTAGAGGCTCCATACCGTGATGTAGGGGGATGCTAGAGGGGTGAGGTGGGAGAGGGTGAGTGGGTGGAGGAGCACCCTCACAGAGGTAAAAGGTAGGGGGGAAGTGGGATGGGGCGGATGTGGAGGGGAAACTGGAAAGGGGATTCATTTGAAATGTAAATGAATAAAAACATTAATCAAAATAAATAAATAAATGAAACACAGGTTCTAAAGTATAGATTAAAACCACAAAGAACTAGTGAACCTAGTGAACCTTTCAGAAATATGCATCTGCCAAAGAAGTTCCAGCACTTCCTCATCATTAACAACAAAAATATAATATTTCATTGCATCTCTGCAAATGTTTCTTAAACAAGTCACAGAAAAATTGCACATATGCAATGCTATCATGCATTTATTCACCAAATAAATACACACTGTCATCCACTAGACTTTAGTGAAATGTTTGCAAGAACACTTCCATCATCTTTATCCCGTCAGACAACCTGGCGGTAAACTCTCTGTACGAGCCAATCACCTCACAGCAGTCTTATATTTCCTTAAAGCCTCCTATAAAAAGCACCCGCCTAAAGTGAGTAATGGAGTCTTATGATCATTACACTTAGGTGCAGTGTGTGTAACCCATTCCATTTTCCTCCCTTGTGGAATATATTTCAGCTTATATTGCATGACATATTACCAGTGTACATAAAGACTTTCTGATTAGCCCTTTAAACTGCCTAAGAACTTTTTTCCCCTGCCCTATAAAATATACTTATTTCATTTAGGAAATCAAATGTAAAAGTATTTTATTATGGTGATTTGCTTTCTTAATGAATACATAGCACGTGTATTGTGATCGGTATATTTTAATGCAATGATGAGATAGAAAAATGCTTAATCAAACTTCATGAGATTCTAATTGAAAACTGGCTATAACCAGCATTTCTTCAGAACACAAGAGGAGCCTGTGAGATCCAGTGTCCACCTCCAGAACTATCAACACTTGGAAAGCACTGCAGACAGAATGCAGCCAGGGCTCAGTGGATGCTAACCCAGGAAGGCCAGGACACAAAGGGAGATATCTGTTCTTCTACTGGGCAACCCCATACAAACTCAAGCCAACCCCAAAACATTTCCAAAGAATACCTCAGTTATTGTAAAGACTATCTAAAATTAAGGAATAAAGGATATTTCAAGTTTAAGTATGGTGAAATATGTGGTAAGCTGTTTTATAACTCAGACAAACTTTAAAATCAAGTACACTAATAAAGACTGAATAAAATTACAGAAATGAAAAAATAAAAGTTATAAAATGATAACTTAGTAATACTATAACACATATTTTAATATATTAGAAAGAACACCAACAACATGAAGTATAAGCAAGTTAGGTAAGGGCTCCATACTACCCCCTGCTGGGGCCCTCCTTAGTAACCTCCAGTACTTCAGTTCTACAAAACAAGTAGTGATAAGTTCACTAAACAAGGTCAGACAACTACAACAGATGCTCTAGAGCTACAAACAAAATGCACACATTAAATAGATAAATGTATAAGGCATGAAATAAAATGTGGGATAGCTAGCATATTCATAAATATACTACATCAAGAATAAAAAATGAAATTCTAGGAATGTACAAAGTTTTGCTTAAAAGAGTTCAGTCTACAGTGTGGGCCAGCAAACATTATTTTCTAGTGAGCTAAAGAGAAATGCTTTAGGATTTGCACTGTGTAGAGTTTCTGTTATATTTATTCAGTTCTGCTATTGTCACACAAAGGAACGGCAAAACTTTATTCTCCAGAAAAAAAAAGGCGGGGGGGGGGGGGGTGATAGGCTGGGCCACACTATGTCTTAACGTGGCAATTCTCTATCCTGGTCCACATGAGATTGATACAAACAGTAGTCTCTGCTGCTACTGGTGGTGATGGTCAGTTTCTCAAAGACTGAGATGGGTCTGTAAATAAGGCACTCGCTCTGCAAGCATGAGAACCAAAGTTTAATCTCTAATAAAAACAATGCCAAGGATTGCCACCTGAGTCCGTGACCCTAGCACTGGGGACAGAAGCAGGCCTATCCCAGGAACTCTCTGGTCAGCCAGTCTAGTAAAAAATGGCAAATTTGAAGTTTAGTGAGAGATCCTGTCTCAACAAGCAAGCTGGCAAGCAATAGAGAAATACACCCAACATCCTCTTTCTGGACCTGTTTCCATACACACAAGTACCAGCATGGGCCCACATGTGTGTGTATATGTGCCCGCCCCCTACACACACACACACACACACACACACACACACACACACACACCACAGGAACAATCTTGCACAACGGGGGCTGAGGGGAAGTAGTGGAAGGGGAGGCAAGGGAGAAGATCGACATCAAGGCTGAGAGGCTCCAAAACAAGAGGCCACGCAGGGTTTGCCCATTAATGAATATGGGAATCCATGCAGGACATCATTAAAATTCTTTACACAATTTTTTAAAACATAATATAAACAATGACTTAGATAAATGGCTCTATGATCATTAAAAAACTAAGAGACGATTAACAAATTTCCCAAAGCCACATAAATTAACAAAACCAGAATCGGACTTCACGTAAAATTTTGCTTTTAAATATTATACATAAATACTCAATATCAATATCTATAATAATTACAATATTAAATTATTTAGAAATAAAATAACAAAATAGATAAAACAACACATATTCACTTAGGGTTGTGAAACGATGCAGAACACACCGAGTTCTGAACAGTAACAGCACAGGCTGTTTTACTTCCTATGTAACATACAGACATGAATGAATGAATTAATGAATGAATGAACAAATGTGTTCATGGCATGTGTATTGAAAACACCTAATTATATGCATGCATGGGTGTACGTAAAAGTATGTATGTATTGTTTGGCAATTTTCTTCGGAAATTCAAAGACTATGAAGCAAACTTCTTCATCCCGCTTAGTGTAGTGAGTCTGCACTTATGTAGCCTAATACTGGTAATTAATACTTTGTTGATTTGGGAGTCTCATGAGGTAATTCATCAATACTGAACTTTATAGACATCTGGGTGTGGTGTCATGCCTTTAATCCACTCATGGAGAGGGCAGAGGCAGACAGATCTCTTAATTCAAGGCAGCCTAGTCTATAATTTCCAGGACAGTCAAGGCTACACAGAGAATACCATTTTTCAAAAATATTATAGATAAAATGATGAATGCTGTCAATACTAATACTATTATGGAACAGTCGTGTAAAGTGTGACTATCTTAATGAATAGCAGAACAAAAACAAGGAGACATTTTTAGATAAATATATTCTGGAATTTTTGCTTTTTGCAAGTTATGTTTTTTTAAGTATTATATAGAGATATTCTGAAATGTATGATGTACTACTTTTAAAAATATCTTAGGAAAGATTCACACAAAAACACTAAACAATGTCTGCCAAAAGCAAATTCCAACATCTATGAAAAAATAATCTCAAAACTAAGTATTTTTCATAAAATTCTAGTTGTATGCTTTTTTAAAATGGAGTAATTCTTAATGTAACTTATTACAATCTTTAAAGCATCAAAGAATTATTTTATAGTCTGCATTAATTTGTGAGAACACAGTTTCTATGAATGCCAGTATATTTTCTGGAAAAACAAATGTATACCTATTTAGTGATCTGATTTTCTCTTTCATCTTGTCTCCAGTTCCTGTGTAAATTTATAATGTTCATTGTTCTAAATTTTAACAAATCACTTAATGGCAGAAAGGAAAATATGTTAACCTTGGAATTATTTGCAGTTGGAGAAATCGCTTTTGTCTGGCCCATACAGTGCCTGCAATCTGTTTGAAGCAGTTTGTCGGCCTTCCTTCTGGCAGCCACCATGCTGCACAGATGACTGCCTGCCCACCTGTTTGCAGCTGTGTCTGTCAGCTCAGAATTCTGCAGTCTGACTTGAGCAACCACTTCAGGACTGCTGACATGTGCTGCTGATAAAGTGAGCAATTTGAAGAAATTACTGGCTGCAGCTATTGAAAGACATCTGTGCAGGAGCTGAGAACTAGGAGCCTTCAATCATGTGCTTGCAACCTGCAGTGGCGGCAACAGTGTTTGAAGTGATACCCTACGAAAGGCAGTTGGCCCTGACACTAAATAACCACTCAATATATGGACTATAATCTCTCAAATGAGTAGTAAAAGCTTCTGTCTTTTCACTGTAAAAGACTGGGTTTGGTTCCTTCTTAAAAATATTCCTTAGGAAGTAATGCCTGACAATAACTATGCATTTGTTTCCCATCTTCAAGCTGGCTGACATACCTTCCTATGTAAAGAAATACTCAGCATTCACTGACCGTGTCCTACATGAGTCACATATCACCCATACAAAGGTTCTTTGTTCATTATCTAAATACAACAATATTAAGTTTCTTTGTTCATTATCCAAATATTTAAAACAATATTAAGCTGGAATTACTATTCCATTCTCTGGTGGAAAAACTGAAGCAAACTAAAGTTCGAAAAACCTATCCACATGTCACATGTCCACACCATAAGCAAGCATGTATAACTAGCCCACACTGGGTCATATGATAAAGTATTCCATCTTTCTAACTCATTACATGAATTTGTTTCACCTCAAACTGCCAACATAAACTGAGAAAACTGATTTTACCAAAATCAAACGTTTAAGGCTCATATATAATGATAAAAGTTCAAGCTCTTTACAGACTTGCTGAAAGTCGATGAAAAAATTTCAAATTTAATATCCAATATATACAAAGAACTCAAGAAGTTAGACCCCAAAGAACCAAATAACCCTATCAAAAAATGGGGTACAGAGCTAAACAAAGAATTTTCACCAGAAGAAATGCGGATGGCCAAGAAACACCTTAAGAGATGTTCATCATTAGTCATCAGGGAAATGCAAATCAAAACAACCCTGAGATTCCACCTCACACCAGTCAGAATGGCTAAGATTAAAAACTCAAGAGACAACAGGTGCTGGCGAGGATGTGGAGAAAGAGGAACACTACTCCACTGTAGGTGGGATTGCAAAATGGTAAAACCGCTCTGGAAATCAGTGTGGTGGTTCCTCAGAAAATTGGGCATGTCACCTCCAGAGACATACCACTCCTGGGCATATACCCAGAGGATTCCTCTGCATACAATAAAGACACATGCTCCACTATGTTTATAGCAGCCTTGTTTATAATAGCCAGAAATTAGAAGGAGCCCAGATATCCCTCAAAAGAGGAATGGATACAGAAAATGTGGTATATTTATACAATGGAGTACTATTCAGCAATTAAAAATAATGAACTCATGCAATTTGTAGGTAAATGGTTAGATCTGGAAAATATCATCCTAAGTGAGCTAACCCAATCACAAAAGAATACACATGAAATGCAATCACTGATAAGTGGATATTAATGAGCCCAGAAGCCCTAAATACTCAAGGCACAATTAGCAAGTCAAATGACTCCCAAGAAGAAGAAAGGAGAGGACCCTGGGCCTGTAAAGATTAGATCCAGTATTGTATACCCAGAACAGAGAAATCGTGTGGGGGGGGGGGATGAGTGGGGAATAGTGGGGGGGGGGGAATTATGGGACATATGGTGGGGGGTAACTGGGAAAGGGGAAAGCCTTTGGAATGTAAACATAGAATATAGAAAATAAAAATTAAAAAAATTTTTCAGATAAAATCCATTTTCTAAATTATATCAACATTTTATATAGAAAAATATACCATACCTAATGATGAAAAAGACACCATGCTAACTAAAATATTATTCAAATGATTCCATAAGATATTTACAAGTTTGACTCAATAAAAAGAGTAATTAGAAAATATAAATGAATTGTGATTTAAAAGTTATAGAACATAAAATGAAAATTATATAAAATTCAGAGGAATAAACTAATATATAGATAGCGTCCTGCTTAATCCAAATGTTTCGACCTCAAACAGGACTTAAAATTATAGGTTAACAAATTTTATGTTATTGAAATAAATTATAAAATTCCTTACAAATTTCGCAAACATCAAAAATTCTTAATTTGTACACATTTCAAATATAGTAAAAGCTAACTATTTTAAACAGTTTAACAGATCTAACTAATAACAGAGGGTAATTACATTCTAAAATATTTAATTAAGTGAAAATCAAGAGTAGCTTTTAGGAAATATGACTGCAGAGAGGATAAGCAGCTTCAAATATGCCTATAATTCTTCAGTTATTTAAAAAATAAAAGGCATCTACCTAAATTTCAAATATTAATTTGAGGATCGATTTCCATAAAATTTTTGGTTCTTATTTAGTGTAAATACACTAAATAAAACATGCTTCTTCATTTAGTTGGACAAAATATGTTAACAGAACAGTTTTATACCTCTTACAAGTTTAATTAGTTAGAAATAATTTGTTAGTTTTACTATTAGTTTATGTAGTTTGCAAGTCTATCATAAACTTAGAAAACACTATTAGTATTTATGACTGAAATCTCTATCTTAACTAATTTAAATCTATTTAGTAAAACTGTCAAGAACTATCAGTTCAATTTTTTTAAATTAAACATTCTTTTAAAAAATAGTAAAGTCAAAGACTCCATGTTAAGTAGCTATTACAACTTTGACTTTCACACTCCAGTTTACATAAATTGAATTTGACACAAAGCCAATTTGTGCTAGCCACAAAAGAGGATACACATCATTAATAGTTATAATAAATCAAGACTATTTACCTAATGACAATACCATTTTCATTATGGTACTATCCTATCCTCTATTCTCTCATGCCCTGCATTCAAAATTTTAATAGCAGCTTTTATTTTGAAAGACCTAAGTTGTAAGAACATTCATACCACTTCATAACTTTGACACAAAGTACATAGAAGCAGATTAGACTTCATTTGGTATAAAATCAGTTGGCACTTTTACATCTGTGCATGCAACATAAATACACCAGCTGGCATCTCAAGCACACACACATATGGACTTCAAAACAGAACCGTCCTTATTTGCAGCACTGCCAGGGTAATTCTGTATCCTCTGCACACTGCAGCTATTTGTCAGGACCCTGCAGGTGTGCAATGCACATAAACACACAGCTGTGGTCCAGCAAGCCAAGTGTTCCATCAAACACATAAAGAGAGATCTCAGCGGTTGAATTAGTCATCCTTAGATGGTCCAGGGAGAACAATATGGGTTAGTATTTTTGGAAAAAACTGTGGATAGAAAATTTATGATTATGCTCACTGTACAAAATAACTGAGGGATTGTGTCACATTTAAAGTAACATGTGCTTACAAAGTTTGTGTTAAAATGGCTGAAGAAAAGTTAAGTTTGTTTTTACTTTTAAATATAATAAAATTTATATATAAATTTATTTAAGTGCAAAATGTGAAAAGCTCTAAAAGTTAGATTTGTTACTAGAATATACATTTGTGATTATCTTTATAAAACTACAAATCATAATTACTATATCTTAGCATAGTTACCAGTTGTACACTTAGCTGTATAATAGTTAAAATTCTCCTTTTCTATTTATATTTAAGATGTAATTTTTAGTAAAAGATAAGACTAAAAATTCTACATCAGACAATTTCTAACTACCTTAAAAACAACTGTCTTATTAAACCTTAAATACTATTATAACACTGAATTCTCAAATATAATATACAAGTATATTGGCCTAAATTGGTTAGGGAAAAATATGGAAATTCACCATCATGTGAAAGCCCCCAACCTAATTAACTTTGACCTTATTAATATTCTCTTTAAATTTTCTGTTAAGAACTTCAGGCCATCGATAATTATGAGTAACTACAAAATGCTCACAGTCCACCTGGCAGTTGAGAAAACATGAAAGATAACTTAGAAAATGAGCCTGGATGCATTATGCCTAATATACTAATCCCCATTGAACTTGAGGTCAAAGAGTTAGTAATCAAGAAATAGCAGTCTGTCACATAAAGGAATTTGTGCTTTCCTCTTTCTGGAATGTACGAAAGTTCTGCAAGACTATGCCAGTCAGACACAAACCGGTTCAGGAAGCCAAGTCTGCACTACTTTACTTTATTGGCCCCATCAACCTATCACCTAAAGCAGGAAAGGAGTAAGAAATAAGCAGAAAGGAATGAAGTGCTTAGGATTATTTAATTTCCTTTAAAGCAAATTATTACAGATCTTATTTTATTGGTTTTGTCTAGATAGAAATAGGAAATACCTGAATTTTAACTTGGATTCCTGAATTACTGATGTGCTCCTATGATGTGATTCACAAGTCTCTAAAACTTCCTTCTAGTCTTAAATGCTTCATGTTAGACCTAGTTGGAGACTTCACCTCAGTCTTAAAACTAACTGAACAAGTACTCTGACACCTCAAAATACAGCATCCAAGTCTAGGCAGAAACCTATAATAATCCAGCTTTGGAAACAAAACAGTGTTAGCTTCCCCACAATCTACTAGTCAAAAGCCCATCCCAGAAACAGCCCAGATACAGGAGGAAGGGCCCAAAGAAGAACAATCTTACTAGGAAGTTGGACTTAATGTCTTTTGGGTGCTCCTGGGGCACTACCTATTTCACATAACAGTATACTTTGTAAGTGACTTTAGAGTGCTCAGGCCTCAGTGGGACATCTAAGTCATCTCCCTCCATGACCCAGGCAACAGAGCAGAAGAGAGAATGGAAAGAAGGAAGAGGTAGAGATTGGGCAGAATTGCTGTGAATATGTCTTCTGGATACACCATGGCCATTAGACTCATGGACTCACTGCAAAGGCCCTTCTCTAGTGTGTCATGCATGCGTGAGTTAATATGGGGTCTATCCCTTAACTGAGGAACAATGGGAAGTTAAGAGATAAAAGGCGGGGCCACTGATAAACTGCCCATGCACCAGGAAACAGCCCCTGACTCTTACTCAGGCATAATTAAATTTGGTGTGTCAATAAGAAAGAATATCAAAGTAAGAGAGATCTTGTTGGAAAGAAAGGTTTCAAGAGGAGGTAAAAGAAATACAAGAAGTTAATAAGTGGTATAAACATCCAACCTCAATATTTTCTTTATGAAACTATAAAAAGTACTTATTTTCTGTACATTTAAATATATATTCAATATAACCCACATGTGCTTATGCTTATATCCATAAAAATGGAGAGATGGCAAAGGAAATTAACTTTAAAAACAAAATCTCAAATATCCATGTAATGTCACACATCTAAGAATATATATGAATTTATTTTAACGTCAATATTCCTAAAGGTAAAAAGCAAAGTAAATGCATACCCAAAATCAGAGAATAACTTAAATTAAAAAGATCATTTCTGTGCAAAATAATCTGGAGAAATCTACCACATCCCAAAGGCCATTGATTAGGCAATTCTTTGAAAATCTCATATATATTATATATAAATTATATATAAGTAATATTATAATTAAGTGATTCTAAAAGATTTATTAAAGGACCATTAAGATTGTTCTTAAAGGCACTTCTCATCAATGTGATGACCTGAGTTTGATTCCCAGGTAACATATGGTGGAAGAAGAAACCAACTTCTACAGTAGTCCTTTGACATCCACATGTACGCTATGGTACACATGTGACCATACATGGATATATACATCAAAAAAAAAAGAAGAAGAAGAAGAAGAAAGAAAGAAACAGTAGCTGACAGTTGACTGCAGAGACAGAGTATGCTTTCAGAACAGTCAGCACTGGTGGGATGCAGCAACATGAAAGCATCCTGCAGACAACCACTGAGGCTGCTGAGCCACAAAGGCACTTACAGTAACAATACTTAATCAACTCATACCTGAACATTATTAATTCAACTTAGTAACATATCATCCATATAGCTGAGAATTCAAAATTCATGAAAAAATGCATAAACTCATTCCAAAAACTTCAGACTAACCCAGAATGTATTAGCCCTGCCACTGCGTGGTCAGGAGAACAGTGATATACTGTTTTCTACACATTTACACTGTTCACCAGCCATCACAGGCAATGGTGTTAAACTGCCTTCTCAACGTTTGTCTGGGCTGCAGACAAGGCTGCCCTCAGCCTTCCACGGAGAAGCTCCCCTTCACAGTGAGCGAGTGGGAACTGCACATACTATGGCCTCTGCCTCCTTAACGTGCTGAGGAAGAGGCAGGTTGAGTGCTCAGAACTAAGAACATAAACCTTTGCTCCAAGCTTATGAATATCCCAGACAAATAATGCAAAGAATCGTAAGACCCTGAGAATGGGGAGATGGGTAGCAAAACACTGTCCTCTGAGCATGAAAGCCACTGCAATCAAAGCTTAGAAGAGCTTCCGTGGTATGCACTGGCACTGGACCAGACCAGCTCTAACGACATTCAGTCAAAGGTGGAGGACCTGCTCATAGGGCCCATTCCTTGCTCAGTTACTGAAGGATGCTGGGAAAGGGTCGATAACTATAGACAGAAGCTTATGTATCCACTGGTCCGTCCAACAACTGCTCTATATTGTTCAAAACCCATGGTCACAAAAGGCAACCAAGATAATAAATTCTGTGGGTCAGAAAATGAAACAAAAGTCATGAAGAGGAAAAAAGTGGCCTGAAGTGAGACTGGGGAGAGGGTGACAAGGGCAGGACCCTATCAATTATTATGGAGCATTCAATATGTTACGCTTATTACACCATGCTACTTATTCTCAATACCAGCTGGTTACTGAGCACTCAGGATTAACTGTCAGACTTTTTCCCCTGAAAAGTTAGGTAACTTGTAGATAGCTGGCCAATAACTGACAGTGTTGAAAAGAAACATTTGATTATGTGAACTGTTTAAGTTTTCACACCAAATAAATGTCTTATAAAGTTTTCATCTTTCTAATATAGATTTTATTACAGGCTAACACCATTCAACTTTTTTATTCCACAAAAGGAGTAACAAAGACTCCCTACAAAAGTGAGTTATTTTTACATATCAAAGGTCCAAGTGAACTCATCCTTCACAACTAAGCAGCATCATTGATGAGACTATGTAAAGAGTAATGTGAGCACTTAGCACATGCTTTATACATTTAAGACTAGGAAACACCACACCAGGAATCTGAACTTTCAGAGCAAGTTTTTGCACTTATTAATTATACACAGTTATTTTATCACAGCTATCTTACATTAACATAGAGTAATTAATAAAGCATTTCAATGAAACACAATAAATACTATGAAAATGGTAGTACAAGATGTACAAAATTATAATGAAAAGTACCCTTGTAGATCCTCCAAAAAAATGATATGAAAGGGAATATATAATGCCAACCAGAAAAAGATGTAAATATAGACTGATCTAAAGTACTACGAGCAATAGAAAAAGAAGGCCCAGCAATGAGGAAAGAAGTACAAAGGCCAATTAACAGGATAGCTGGGTGGGAGCAACGCCAACACTGGGGAGGAATGAGGACACCGGAGAGCAGGGAAAGCAAGAGGCACTAAGACTAATGTAAGGAAGCTGGCTGTTTTCTCAGACTGCGGAGAGAGTTCAGTAAAGGTAAGTGTGAAGGTGTGTGTGTGTGTGTGTGTGTGTGTGTGTGTGTGTGTGTATCAGAGATTGCCCACAATCCACATAAATGCTATGCAAGTATGAAATTATTTCTTCAATGAATTAAGTAGAGATCAATGAAGGAAGTCACCAGACATAAAGAATTCTCTAAGTAACTACACACTGTACTTGTGACAGAACAAAACAGTGCAAAGATTCCTCCATCTTGTATCTTGCTGAGGACATCATTAAATTTGCAGGAAAATAGAAGGAACTAGAAAATATCATCCTGACTGAGGTTATCCACACTCAGAAAGACAACACGGCATATACTCACTTAAAGTGGATATTAGCCCTAAAGTACAGGATAACCGTGTTACAATCCATAATGCCAAAGAAACTAAGTAAAAAGGGTGCAATGAAGGAAACATGAATCTCATTCAGAAGGGTAAAAAAATAGACATCAAAAGTGGATGAAGGGAGAGAAATGGGTGGAAGATGAGTTGGGGAGAGGAACAGGAGGGAAAAACTGAAGGGAAGAAGGAGGGAGGAAAAAGAGAAAGAGCTGAGAGAGAGAAGGGGGTGGTAGCACAACAGGATAGCACTGGGATGAACCAGAAACCAAAGACAAGGGAAACTCCCAGGAATGTATGAGGGTGATCATACAGGCATCCTAGCAAAGGGGGACATGGAACCTGAAATAGTGACTCCTGTAAGACTTTCAATAGAAGAATGCAGACACCAACCCAACTAACAAAACCTTTGACCTAAAACTTGTCCTGTCTACAAGATATGCAGAGATGAAGATGGGGCAGAAATCCAGAGGATGTCCCCACCCATCCCATCCATGACAGAGAGACAAGTCCTGACACTATTAATATTCTGCTAAATGTACCTAAAATAACTGTCCTCAGTTTCACCCAGTAGCAATAGAAACAGATGCAGAGATGAACAGCCAAAAATTAGGCACGGAATCTTGGGGAAGAGGGTGAGGAAGGATTGAAGGAGCTGGAGAGGTCAAGGACACCACAAGAAAACCTACAGAATCAACTAACCAGTGCCCATAGAGACTCACAGAAACTGAACCACCAAGTAAAGAGCAAGCATGGGACAGACCTAGGCTGCCTAGATCTATGTAACAGACTGATGCGCAGCTTGGCCAACAAGGGGTGAAGGGCACACAGGTCTGTAAAAGAAACATTACTAAAGCTTGGTATATTAATAGTAGGAAATTGATGCCCAACTCTCAGTAACAGATAAATAGTTCATCTAGACAAAAGCAGAGAAATAATGAAGCTAACAGATTATGAACCAAATAAATCTAATAGAGACCTACAAAACATTTCATGCAAACATAAGAGCTTATACCTTCTTCTCAGCACATCATGGAACTTTCTCCAGAAATAGCCACATACTTGGTCACATAGCCTGACTCAACAACTACAAGAAAATTGAAATAACCCCAGTATCATATAATACCACCATGGATTAAAGCTGGACTAAAACAACAACAGAAACAACAAAAATCCTACAAATTCATGGAAACTGAACAACACCCTAATGAATGACCACTGGGTCAGGGAAGAAGTAAATTAAAGACTTCATAGAATTTAATGGCATTTACCCAAACATGTGGGAAACAAGGAAAGCAGTGGCAAAAGTAAAGTTCATAGCACTAAGTGCTATGCAAAGAAACTTGAGAGATCTCATAGTAGTAATTATAAAACAAAAAGAAGCAAATGCATGCAAAAGGAGTAGCTGGCAATAAATAATCAAACTGATGGGTGAAGGCAACAGAATACAAGTAAATAAAACAATGAAAGAATTAATTAAAAAGAACATTTATTCTTTAAAAAAATCAACAAGATAAACTCTTATTCAAACTAATGAAAAGACAGAAAATATTTAAATTAACAAAATCAGAAATGAAAGGAGGGACATAAAAACAAACACAGAGGAAAAACAAAACACGTATTGGGATTTACTTCAAAAACCTATAATCGACAAAATTGGAAAATCTAAAATAAATGAATATTTTTCTTTCTTTTAATATAATTTTTATTTTCTATATTTTTTATTATATTCCAAGGCTTTCCCCTTTCCCAGTTCCCCCCTCACCATATGTCCCATAAGGCTTCTTCCCTCTGCCCATTCCCCTGATCACCTCCACCACCATTTCTCTATTATGATATTCTCCTACTAAACTGCATCCAGTCTTTTCAGGACCAGGGTCCTTTCATTCCTTCTTCTTGGGAATCTTTTGATTTGCTAATTGTGCCTTGAGTATTCAGAGCTTTTGTGCTCATTAATATCCATTTATCAGTGATTGCATCTCATGTGTATTCTTTTGTGATTGTGATAACTCACTTAGGATGATATTTTCCAAATCCAAACATTTGCCTTCAAATTGCATGAATTTATTATATTTAATTGCTGAGTAGTATTCCATTGTATAAATATACCACATTTTTTGTATCTATTCATCCTTTGAGGGACACCTGGGCAGCTTCCAGCTTCTGGATATTATAAATAAGGCTGCTAAGAACATAGAGGAGCATGTGTCTTTATTGCATGCAGGGGAATCCGCTGGATATATGCCCAGGAGTAGTATGACAGAGTCCTTTGGAAGTATCATGCCCACTTTTCTGAGGAACTGCCAGACTGATTTCCGGAGCGGCTGTACCACCTTGCAATCCCCCCAAGAGTGGAGGAGTGTTCCTCTTTCTCCAAAACCTATCCAGCACCTTTTGTCTCTTGAGTTTTTAATCTTAGCCATTCTGACTGGTGTGAGGTGGAATCTCAGGGTTGTTTTGATTTGCATTTCCATGATGACTAATGATGTTGAACATCTCTTAAGGTGCTTCTCAGCCATCCGGATTTCTTCTGGTAAAAATTCCTTGTTTAGCTCTGTAACGCATTTTTTAATAGGGTTATTTGGTTTTTGGGGTCTAATTTCTGTCAGATGTGGTGAAGATCTTTTCCCAATTTCTTGATTGCTGTTTTGTCCTTCTGACAGTGTCATTTGCCTTACAAAAACTTTGTAATTTTATGAGGCCCCATTTATCAATTCTTGATCATAGAGCATAAGCTATTGGTGTTCTGTTCAGAAACTTTCCCAATGTGCCCATGTCCTCCAGGGTCTTCCCAAGTTTCTTTTATAATAGTTTCAGTGTGTCTGGTTTTATGTAAAGGTCCTTGATCCACTTGGAGTTGATCTTGGTACAAGGAGATAAGAGTGGGTCAATTCACATTCTTCTGCATGTTGACCTCCAGTTGAACCAGCACCATTTGTTGAAAAGGCTATCTTTTTTCCACTGGATGGTTGTAGCTCCTTTATCAAAGATCAAGTGACCATAAGTCTGTGGATTCATTTCTGGGTCTTCAATTCTATTCCATTGATCTACCTGCCTGTTGCTGTACCAATACCATGCAGTTTTTAGCACAACTACTCTGTAGTACTGCTTGAGGTCAGGGATATTGATTCCCCCAGAAGTCCTTTTATTGTTGAGAATAGTTTTAGCTATCCTGGGTTTTTTGTTACTCCAGATGAATTTGAGAATGGCCCTTTCTAGATCTATGAAGAATTGAATTGGGATTTTGATGGGGATTGCATTGAATCTGTAGATTGCTTTTGGCAAGATGGCCATTTTTACTATATTGATCCTACCAATCCAAGAGCATGGAATATTTTTCCATCTCCTGAGGTCTTCTTCGATTTCTTTCTTCAAGGACTTGAAGTTCCTGTCATACAGATCTTTCACTTGTCTGGTTAAAGTCATGCCAAGGTACTTTATGTTGTTTCTGGCTATTGTGAAGGGTGTTATTTCCCTAATTTCTTTCTCAGCCTGCTTGTCCTTTGAGTACAAGAAGGCTACTGATTTGTTTGAGTTGATTTTATAGCCAGCCACTTTGCTGAAGTTGTTTATCAATTGTAGGAGTTCTCTGGTAGAGTTTTTTGGGTCACTTACGTATACGAGCATATCATCAGCAAAAAGTGATATTTTGAATTCTTCCTTTCCAATTTGTATCCCTTTGACTTCCTTATGTTGTCTAATTGCTCTCGCTAGAACTTCAAGTACTATATTGAAAAGATATGGAGAGAGAGGGCAGCCTTGTCTAGTCCCTGGTTTTAGTGGGATTGCTTCAAGTTTCTCTCCATTTAGTTTGATGTTGGCTACTGGTTTGCTGTAGATTGCTTTTACTATATTTAGGCATGGGCCTTGAATTCCTGTTCTTTCCAGGACTTTTAACATGAAAGGATGCTGAAATTTGTCAAATGCTTTTTCAGCATCTAATCAGATGACCATGTGGTTTTTTTCTTAGTTTGGCTATGTAGTGGATTACATTGATGGATTTTCGTATATTGAACCATCCCTGCATCCCAGGGATGAAGCCAAATTGATCACGGTGAATGATCGTTTTGATGTGCTCTTGAATTTTATTTAGTATTTTTGCATAAATATACATAAGGGAAATTGGCATATAGTTCTCTTTATTTGTAGGATCTCTGCGTACTTTTGGTATCAGCGTAATTGTGGCTTTGTAGAACAAGTGGGGCAGTGTTCCTTCTGTTTCTATTTTGTGGAATAGTTTGAAGAGTATTGGTGTTAGGTCTTCTTTGAAGGTCTGATAGAATTCTGCACTAAAACCATCTGGTCCCGTACTTTTTTGGTTGGGAGACTTTCTATAACCCCTTATATTTCTCTAGGGGTTATGGGACTGTTAGGTGATCTAATTGATCCTGATTTAACTTTGGTATTTGGTATCTGTCTAGGAAATTGTCCATTTCCTCCAGATTCTCCAGTTGTGTGGAGTAAAGGCTTTTGTAGTAGGATCTGATGACTTTTTGGATTTCCTCAGTTTCTGTTGTTATAACCCCCTTTTCATTTCTAATTTTGTTAATTTGGATACTGTCTCTGTGCCCTTTGGTTAGTCTGGCTAAGGGTTTATCTATCTTGTTGACTTTCTCAAAGAACCAGCTCTTGGTTTTGTTGATTCTTTGTATGGTTCGCTTAGTTTCTACTTGATTGATTTCAGCCCTTAGTTTGATGATTCCCTGTCTTCTACTCCTCCTGGGTGAATTAGCTTCTTTTTGTTCCAGGGCCTTCAGGTATGCTGTTAAGTTGCTAGTGAATGCTCTCTCCAATTTCTTTTTGGAGGCACTCAGGGCTATGAGTTTTTCCTCTTAGCACTGCTTTCATTGTGTCCCATAGATTTGGGTAGGTTGTACCTTCATTTTCATTGAATTCTAAAAAGTCTTTGATTTATTTCTTTATTTCTTCCTTGACCAAGGTGTCATTGAGTAGAGCATTGTTCAGTTTCCATGTGTATGTGGGCTTTCTGTTGTTGTTCTTGCTATTGAAGACCACTTTTACTCCATAGTGATCTGATAGGAGGCATGGGATTAGTTTGGTCTTCTTGTATTTGTTGAGGTCTGTCTTGTGACTGATTATGTGATTGATTTTGGAGAAGGTGCCATGCGGTGCTGAGAAAAAGGTATATTCTTTTGCTTTAGGATGAAATGTTCTATATATAACTGTTAAATCCAATTGATCCAAACTTCAATTAGTTTCACTGTGCCCCTGTTTGGTTTCTGCTTTCCTGATCAGTCCTTTGCGGAGAGTGGAGTGTAGAAGTCAACTACAATTATTGTATTAGGTGCAATGTGTGCTTTAAGTTTTAGTAAGGTTTCTTTTACAAATAAGGGTGCCCTTACATTTGGAGCATAGATGTTCGGTATTGAGAATTCTTCTTGGTGGATTTTCCCTTTGAACAGCAAGAAGTGACCTTCCATGTCTCTTTTGATGACTTTAGGTTGAAAGTCAATTTTATCTGATATTAGAATGGCTACTCCGGCTTGTTTCCTGAGACCATTTGCTTGTAAAATTGTCTTCCAGACTTTTACTCTAAGGTAGTGTTTGTCTTTGACACTGAGATGTGTTTCCTGTATGCAGCAAAATATAGGGTCCTGTTTCCATATCCAGTCTGTTAGTCTGTGTCTTTTTATTGGGGAATTGAGTCCATTGATGTCAAGAGTTACTCAGGAATAGTAATTATTACTTCCTGACAATTTGTGCGTTATTTTTTATATTTGAGTGGTTCTCTTCTTTTGGGTTTGATGAGAGGGGGTTTCTATCTGCTTCTTCTGGGGTGTAGTTTCCCCCCTTGTATTGGTGTTTTTCCCCTATTATCCTTTGTAGGGCTGGGTTTGTGGATACATATCGTACAAATTTGGTTTTGTCATGGAATACCTTGATTTCCCCATCTATGGCGATTGAGAGTTTTGCTGGGTAAAGTAGTTTTGGCTGAAGTTTGTGTTCTCTTAGAGTCTGCATGATATCTGCCCAGGATCTTCTAGCTTTCATGGTCTCAGGTGAGAAGTCTGCTGTAATTCTGATAGGTCTTCCTTTATATGTTACTTGGCCTTTTTCTCTTACTGCCTTTAATATTCTTTCTTTGTTTAGTACATTTGGGGTTTTGATTATTATGTGACAGGAGGTATTTCTGTTCTGATCCAGTCTGTTTGGGGTTCTGTAGGCTTCTTGTATATTCATGGGCATCTCTCTCTTTAGGTTGGGGAAATTTTCTTCCATAATTTTGTAGAAGATATTTGTTCGCCCTTTAAGTTGTAGATCTTCACTCTCATCTATACCTATAATCCTTAGGTTTGGTCTTCTCATTGTGTCCCGGATTTCCTGAATGTTTTGGATTACCAGCTTTTTGCATTTTGCATTTTCTTTAATTGTTGAATCCATGGTTCCTATGGTATCTTCAGCATCTGAGATTCTGTCTTCTATCTCTTGTATTCTATTGTTGATATTTGCATCTATGACTCCTGATTTCTTCCCAAGGTCTTCTATCTCCAAAGTTGTCTCCCTTTGCAATTTCTTAGTTGTTTTACTTCTCTTTTTAGATTCTGGATGGTTTTGCTCAGATCTTTCACTTGCTTGTTTGTGTTTTCATGTATTTCTTTAAGAGATTTTTGTGTTTCCTTTTTCATGACTTCCATTGTTGGCCCACATTCTCCTTTATTTCTTTAAGTGATTTTTGTGTTTCCCCCTTATTGGCATCCATTTTTTGATCCATATTCTCCTGAATTTCTTTAAGTGATTTTTGTGTTTGCCTTGTAAGGGCTTCTAGCTTTTGATCCATTTTCTCCTGTATTACTTTAAGAGATTTATCTAAATGTTCCTCTATCAGCATCCTGACCAGTGATTTTAGATCTGAGTCTTGTTTTTCTGGTGTGTTGGGGTATCAGAGACTTATTGCTGTCAGGGAACTGGGATCAGATGCTGCCATATTGCCTTGATTACTGTTAGTAACGATCTTATTTTTGCCATCTGGTTATCTCTGGTGTTAGTTGGTCCTGTAGTTACTAGCTGGTGCTTGAACCTCCTGTGGGCTCGTAAGGCTATTTCCCCACGACTGGGACCCTGAACCACTGCCCTGCAGGGCTCCTGCTCACAGATTGCTGACAGGTGGCCTGAGTCCCCAGAGGTCTTAAACTCAGGATATCTCGAATACCTGGTTCTGCGTGCTGGTTCCGCCTGCTATTTCTGTTGGCTGGGAAGATGGCAGAGGCTGCAGGGATGCGGGGTCCGCCTTCAGGGCACAGAGCCCACAGTTGGCTGGGGCCCCCCAAACCGCTGCTCTGCGCACAGTTCCTGCTCAAGGCCTGAGTCTCCAAAGGTCTTAAACTCGGTATATCTTGGATACCTGGTTCTGCTGGCTGGCTGGTCTGAAACAGCTGGGAAGATGGCGGAGGCTGCCTGACTTCTCCTTTCTCTTCTCACACTCTCCTCTCCTGGTTCCCATTTTTCTTGATAGATTCCACTTACCAAAGTCAAATCAAGATCACAAAAAGAATCTAAATAGATCGGTAACCACCAAGGAAATAGAGGCAGTCATTAAAAGTCTCCCAACCAAAAACCTACAGGGTCAGATGGTTTTAGCACAGAATTCTACCAGACTATCAATGGAAAGCTAATACCAACTCTTCAAATTATTCCACAAAATAGAAAAAAACATAGCCAATTCATTTTAGGAGGCCATTGTAACCCTGATACCCAAACCACACAAAAAAACACAACAAAGAAAAATTACAACCAATTTCCATTATGAACATTGAGGCAGAAATACTCCATAAAATACTTGCAAACTAAATCTAAGAACACATCAAAAAGATCACCCACCATGATCAAGTGGAATTCATCCCAGAGATGGAGGATGGTTCAAATTACTAAAATCTGTCAATGTGATCCACCAAATAAACAAACTAAAGAAAACAGCCACATGATCATCTTATTATAGATGGTGATAAAGCCTTTGACAAAATCCAATACCCCTTCATGATAAAAGTGTTGGAAAGATTAGGGATACAGGGAATATAACTAAACATTATAAAGGCAATATACAGAAAGCCAATAGCCTACATCAAATTAAATGCAAAGAAATGTAAAGCAAAAATTCTAGCTAGCACAAGAAGACAACTAAAGATCAAGGAATACAGGAAAGGAAGATGTCAAAAGTATCACTATTAGCAGATGATATGATAGTATATATAAGCAACCCCCAATACTCTGCCAGGTATTTCCTACAGTGGATGAACACCTTTAGTAAAGTGTCTAGATACAAAGTTAACTTGAATGAATGAATGAATGAATGAATAAATAAATAAATAAATAAATAAATAAATAAATGTTAGTAGCTTCCCTATATACAAATGATAAGTGGGTCAAGACAGAATTCAGGGAATCAACACCCTTAACAATAGCCACAGATGATAGAAAATATCTTCTGGGTCACTCTAACCAAGCAAGTCAAAGAGCTGTGCGACAAGGACTTCTAGTCCTTGAAGAAAAGTATTAAAGAAGATAAGAGAAGATGAAAAGATAGTCCATGCTCATACATAGTATGATTGACATAGTAAAAATGATCATCTTACCAAAAGTAATCTACAGATTCAACACAATTCCCATCAAATTCCAACACAATTCTTTACAGACCTGCAAGAACAAGACTCAACTTTATATGGAAAAATAAAATCCCAGGATATCTAAAATACCTGTACAATAAATGAACTTTCAGAGGTATTACCGTCTGTGACTTCAAGCTGTACTTGAATGGCTTAGATCCAAAACACAAGGGACAGCTCATGCTGGGGAGGATGTGGAGCAAGGAGAACACTCCTTTACTCCATTACTGGTGAGAGTGCAAACTTGCACAGCCACTGTGAAATCAATATTGGGGCTGCAAGAAGTTCAACTGTGTGAAACCCTCCAGTTCTTATAATCTGTCTCAGATCTCTTGACAAAGCATCCTCCCTTTGGGGAACTCACAGTCTAGTCTGGGTGACGCTGACAGAAGTGACTGCACAGCCCCACCACTGTAGATCTCCTCCATCACCTTTGCTTTAGAGTTCCTTACCTGGCTAGCACAGACGGGTTTGTCAAAATGGTTTCAAAACAGGATCACTCTATTTCTAACACTGTGCCCAGCTTTTTCTTCCAGGAAGTATTACTTCCCAGTTATGTTTTCAATATAATCCCATCTCAATATATGTTTTCTAGGAATCCAGAATCCAAAAAGCCAGTTCTTACATCTACAAATAAAATGCCATTCACTTATATAGAGTATCTTGATGAAGGAGCTAAACCTCACTTATATCCCATAACATCTCTTGTTTGATGCCTAGGTGAGATACACACACACACACACACACACACACACACACGAAAGAGAGGGGGGCCGCAAAATATCAACTCTTCTAGGAATTGTTCATTTCATTGGCTTCCTTTGAACATTTAGCAGGAGTTAAAACACTACTCAGGGCCTCATACACCAGTTTCCATGTTAATGATGCTGCTCGAACAATCTGTGTTTTATAAGTCCAATGCCTTACAATGCAGCAGATCAAAATAAAATATTCTGCTGGGCATAGGCCTTCATTTTCACAAAACAAACACTTAAGAGACTGAAACAGGAGTGCCATCCATAACTGTAAGGCTTGGACTATAGTGTGATATATGATCTCTGAGGGAAGAAGGGACAGAGGGAGGGAGGGAGGGAGGGAGGGAGGTAGGTAGGGAGGGAGGGAGGGAGGGAGGGAGGTGCTATAATTTTTTGAGAAAGAAACAACTAAGAATGAATTTCTTATTGTAAACACATGGTTTTTACATGAATATATTTTACCTGTGATACTAAATAACTGTGGTTAACATATTAAGTCCCAACCATTCACATGCTCTAAAAATAATTTTATTTTTCTTAGAGAATAACATTCAATTTGTTTAAAAGAGGTAGCTATTTGTGTTAACTTTGAAAACTACTAGGCTTATTCATTTGGAACACTTTAGGACACTTACTCACAAATAACATATTAGTTACCAAGGAAAAAGGAAGCACTGGTTTTTACAATTCATTAAATTTCTTTTTAACTTCGTATAACCTGTCAGTTCTCAATTACACACCCCTGGGACAAAAATCAGGACAAAAATTCTTAGTATATAAGCATAAAATAAAAGTAATCCATGAAAAACATACACACAGAGAGAATAAAGTGTGTACCAGAAAAGCACTTGATAAATGATAAGACTCCAGCTGTGTGAATGGTTTAACGCTAACAGTTAAGCCATACTTTAAAACATGGTGACCTAAAACAGAGCCAGTAGTATACCTACTACACATAGTTACCATAGACTGGGTGAGCAATTTTAAAGGAAGGTTAGGTGTCCCATAGGAAATAAAAGTGGAAATGAGTTCAAGGGAGAAAATAGCTTGGTTCCACACCTTTAAAATTTCCTACAGCAAGGCATCAAAAAAGAAAATAAGTCCCTTGGGTGTGGGTCAGCAGCACGGAGTTACAACTTAAGCACCGGGTCATCAGTGGTGACGGAGAGCTGGCTAAAGGCTGAGGTAATGTATTGACTTACTGCAGGAAAGAACCTTGTTACAGTCCGCCCGCCATACAAAGAGCTCTTATGTGGACACCATGGACAAGAAACTGTATAATCACTCAGTTAGTTCTGGGTACTGAACTATGAAATATAACAGAACAAAATTTAATCTAAAAATATTAAAAAGACCATTAACTCAACAAAAAAGAAGACCTAAACTCTGTTCAGGAATCTATTAATTTTACTTTTAACAAAACTAATTTTTACTACTCATTAAAATCTGATCCTATCTTTTAAAAAATAGTCCTTTACAGTAAGGAATTACAAATTGAAATACAAAGTTAATGTGGAAAAGGAGCATTTTTACAAGCAAGGAAACCATTGCCAAATATGTATATAAGATCCTTTTAGTCTTGTGGCACTAGTACGTTAAACATATACACATTTGGTCTTCGCATTAAAAAAATAGTTGCAATTGGAACACTAAAAACATGAATTATGTTATGGATATTATTGCAATTCAAAGCTCCTGGAAAACTCCTTTGAAACTAACCAAGGAAATAATAATAAGGAGAAACAGTTGACTCAGACATGCTGCTGGTGGCTTACACAAAGGCCAGGGCACGGCACTCTCTAGAAGTATAACTAATCACAAAAAATTCAAACATTTGGGCAAAGAATGCTATTTAAGGTTGTCTAATTGATTAAATAGGATATGTTCCTAGTACCAACCATCCTGGTTTCTGAAACCTCTTTTGCTATACTTTGAGCAAAGCTGATATTAACAATTACTTAAAAAACAATGCCCAGACATCATAAAAACTATCATTTCCCAGTATTTCTATTTATTGGCATTTTTCAAGAAAATAACAATTTTAAAATATTTACATGCAGGGAAATGAAAAAGTGTTTTGTCTAATAATTGAATGATATTATATAATTATTTTTAATATTTCAGGCTCATGCACTATTATACTTGGTGTAAGGATATCCAAATCAGACTCAAGACAAGAGCTTGAAACCTATCTTAAAGAAAAAAGAATTGAGGAGGTAAGAATAAAGGAATCTAAGGGAAGAAATTAATTTCAGACTGGTGGAAACCTGCTTCAACAGCAAAGAAGGGGACTGAGACACTGTAAGTAGTGCAGTTCCTCAAGCATATAAAGGGTCTCGGGGAACGCAGTTTCCAGGGTGAGTCTGAGAGCAGATGCTGAAATGACACTGGCATGACAGGGAGAGAAGTTTCAAGCTCACCATACACACAGAGGGAGCCACAGTGAAGAACACGAGCACAATTCTGTTGGAGAATTATTACTAAGGCTGCAGTGAGGACTGAGTGAGCGTCTACTCAGATACATTACTACAATACTAGGTAAAAGAATATATGCTAACCCAAGTCCAGAGCCAGAAAGATTAAGGAAGAAGAAATAATGCAAGATACAGCTAAGAAAGGCTGATTAAACCCTTAGATGTTTGGGGGAAGAAAGTGGGTGATATCATCAGCCACAATTAGAAAACCAGGTGTTTCATTTTAAGCAGTGAATTTTGGATACCTTATCACATCTCAATGATTTTACCAGTGTCTACAAAAGGTTCTGGGATATACAAATGAATGAAGCGTCAATATTGATAATGCCTGAAGCTACAGAGAAAAATGCTCAAAAACGATACGAGAAAATGGGAAGGAAGTCAAGAGAAAAGTTCTATATGTTCTACAGATAAACTTAAAGGAGAATAAAACCATTGCACTAAGTGAAAAGACAACATGCATCATTCTGTATCTGTCTCTGTAACACAGGAGGAAAATACAATGGGAGCTGCACAAAGACTTACAGAATCTGAGAAAAATGCTTTTGTATGCCTGTCAACAGTGAGAAAGACAATGAAAGAAGTATGTGACCACCAAAAGAGAGAAAATTAAAAATATACCATTATGAAAAGCATAACATAAAATGATTATATACATAGTAAATAAAAACCACATAAAGTGTATCTATAAAAGCAGATTGGTGGAAAGAAAAATGAGAAGCAGTCATTGTGCTCTTGTGCATTTCCTCACAAGCTTTCCTTTAATGTTGTTCTGTGATTTTATAATTTGAGTAAAAAGAAAACAAGCACTCTAGACAAAGCCTAATGAGACCCAGCATAAGATGAAAAGAATTAGCTGGGTCTGCTCGATGATTAATAGCTAAAGAATGTAAGCCATCCAATTCTAACTTTTCAGAACCATCGACTCCAGTTCTAAACATGCGTTCCTAAATATAAGCTGCTTGTTTCCCAACAGCTCAGTCCTTGTCACGTGAAACTTCCCATGTCTCACTAAACTTGGAAAATATGAAGTAAATGACATATTAACTTTAACAATCATAAAAACACTTAGAAAGTAAAAGGCTCATTTAATGAAAAGAGCGAATGTACAAATGTTTCCACATGTTTCTATAAAGTCTTCTTTTCCCAGTAAGCAAAAACATTCAAGATTTTATTTTATTTTTGGCTTTGTTTCAGAAAGAAAGAAAAAAAAAAAACCATCTGCATAGTATAGTGCTTAGAAGCACATCTCAGTCATGCAATAGTTATGTTATGGCTCATATGTCAAATAAAAATCACAGTCAAGCCCACACAACCTCACAAAGCCAAGGTTATCCTTCCTGATCCTAGCACTCCTGAGAGAGCTCTCACTGCACAGCACTGCTAATGTCACATGACACTCACTAGGAGGTAAATCCTAAACTATAATGTCAAACTAAAGTGTCAAGTTCACACAGTTATGAATGACCAAAACACATGAACAAAACCCCTGTTTTACTGGTATAAACTATGACTATCCCCTCCTAACAGAAGCAGGTGTAAAAGTAGTACAAGGCCAACACTATATATCACATTATCCAGAAACCATTTGTAAAAGAAACATTCTCTAATTGTGTCCAAAATATTTTTTAAAAATGTTTCATTTAATACTTAAAATTGCTTTGTTAGGTTTCTAAATGCGTTTCTATTCAACTCCACATGTAAACATTATAAAACGGACAGATGCTATGATCTGGAGTATTATAGACTTCACTTATCTGTGCAGATAACATGATTGCTTCAAAAATGTAGCATTTGCATTGTCCTTTACTTACTGAGGTAAGCAGGTCTGTGGTGTGCACACCTAAGAGAGTAGGTGTGATCAACATGCATGGTGTGATACTCCAGCTTCAGATCCAAAGTCAAGATAACAACCTTTCTGTGACCTGGCGGCTTACCTGTTAGCTTAGCTAAGGTTTCATTGCTGTGAAGAAACATCATAACCATGGCAACTCTTATGAAGGACATTTAATTTAATTAGGGCTGGCTATCATTTTCAGAGGTTTAGTACATTATCATCATGGCAGGGAACATGACAGCACGCAGGCAGATAAGACCTGGAGAAGGAGCAGAGAGCTCTACACCTTGATCCAAAGGCAACAGAGGGCAACTGTGCCACCCTGAGCATAGCTTGAGCATATATAATCCCAAAGTGTGCCTCCACTGCTAACACTTTCTCCATCAAGGCCACACACCTACTCCAATAAGGTCACACACCCTAATAATGTCACTCACTATGGCCAAGCATTCACACACATGGGTCTGGGGGAAGGGGCTCATACCTATTCAAAGCACCATACTGTAATGGGGAGTTTGGTACATTCCTCTAAAACTGATGTGAGGCTATACGATGCAACAGATACCAAGCACTCAGAAGAGTGTATAAGCACATAGCAAGCACTTAATAGTTGTTGCCTTATTAAACACTTTTCTGTAACATTATGTATAATTTTCACATTACAGGAAAATATTGCATAACTAAATTTTTAAATTATGTGATGTATTTTTAACAAATTATAAAAATCTTTTAATTGCAAAGTTTTCTTATACAAATAAAAATTACCTAGAATAACTGATACATTAAGACCATGTTTGCAGTAGATCTGAAGAGCTATTTGAGTAAAACAGGATTCAGATAAATGTCCAAGGCCCCATGGCCCATTCAAATGAAAACTAGAAACACAGAGAGCCCGATGGCAACTCAGGATAACTACGGGAGCAGGCACTGCAAGGAAAGCAGGAAAGCTTCCGCAGGGGAATGGTGTTAATCACACATAATACAAAAACAGTTAGTACGTAACTGTCATGAGCTTTCACTCCATTTTTGAAAAATATTGTTGGTTGTTCTTTATATCAAGTAAATTCCCTACAGTTTTAACTCACTTTCCATTATATAATTAAACAACCTCTTGTCTTTCATTAAATTATAAAACAAGCCAACAGATTTTTTAATTACTATTAGTGTAATTTCTCACTATACTGATAAACCACATGAAAAATATTTCTGTCCACATTTTTCATTTAGGAAACAATAAATTTTGAGATTTTAAACAGCACACCTAAAATTCCATGAGCAATGAAATATAACAGAGGTATAAGTGAGGGGAAGGTTGAATAGGGCTGACTACATCTTGAGATACTAACTATAAGAGAACAGAAAACCAGAAACCTGTCTGCTGCTACACAGTGTAGGTAAGGCAAAGCACAACCCAAGCGGACGTCCCCATTTCTGCATGGCATGCTCAGATAATCCCTGACCCCATAAACCCCACCCACTACCATGTTACACAGGGAGGGGAGAAGACACCCAGAGGCCTGGGAGTTACTAAGATGAGTGAATAAATGGTAGAGAAATGGGAAAAAGAATCAACAGTGTGCACACAATGAAGAGAGGTGGAACTGATGACTCGCGACAGTAGTGATGAACAGTAGCTGACGTGAGTAGCCTGCACTGCAGAGGCAGTGCCCACAATTTCAGTCCTTGGCCCAGCTACAGCAGGTGCCTGTGTAGCTGTCCCTAGCTCATGTTACCTCCAGAAGCCGAGCAGAAAACCCAGTGCTGTGTAGAGCTGGCCCCACCCCTCACCTGGGCAGAGAGGGAGAGCAAGTCCCATTGCCCTCACGTGGGCAGTTCGGGTTTGCTGGCCCTGGTGATGTTCAAGTAGGCACAGGAGAGCCAGCATGGAGGGTATAAGAGCAGGAGAGATGGCCCTGCCCATATCCAGCTGCTGTATTCAAGTTAGCTGGCCCGGGTGAGGGAGAGCTGACCCTTGATGACTTGAGCACAGGAGAAGTAGCAGGCTGGTCCATCCCAACAACTACCCCATCTATGAACTACTGGAGCATATGAAGGGGCTGGTTCTGCAAAACCAAAGCTGAGAAATCTCTATGACACAGTGCAGCAACAGGATAACTGAGAGGAGTCTCAGTGTGAACCCAGTACTGATAATATAGCAGAGCCAGACCAATGACTCAGTGCAACGAATATTTGCAAGTAAAGTTGTTTGGGCAAGAGGATATACCATGTGACACACCACAGCTTACATGATGGAAGGGTTATCTGGGACTGGGGAATGGATTTGGTAGTTTTTGTTTGTTTGTTTTCTTTGGGGGCACTTGCAATGACGGAGGGTAGATATGGAAGGGTGGGGAGATGAGTGGGATTGCATGATGCAAAATTCACAAAGAACCAAAAAGATTTTTTTAAAGGCATAAAATATAATAAGAAAATAGCAAACACATGAAGAAATCCATTTGCCAAAGACTCCCTGGACCCTGAAAGTTTTACAGTGCCCCTATGGAAAAAAAAAATACCACATCATGACCTTCAAGTTTCCTTATCATGTATCACATGCACAAAGATCATCGTAATGTTGCAAACAAATTGGTTACTTGTCTCTTCAAGTTCTTTGGTTTAAAACCAGTCAACATAATAAGAACTGTGACAGTGAGGGCTGTACTGAGGAGCATGTGGTCAACCAAAGCAAGAAGCCTGGAGAAGAGATTCTGGCTGAGATCGCACGGCCATGCTGCGTACCACTCACTGTCTACACATCACCAGCTAACTGATGGAACACTATTGTAGACGTTAGAAGTAAGCCCTGACATTTCCTAACTCCTGAGGCCATCTAACAGATGTATCGTTATGACAAAAACGACACTATCATACTATAACTCAACTGTAACACTGGAAGGACATTATAAATCCCTTATCAATATACAGACACCTAATATTGTCAACCACTAAAATGATCTCTAGATAAATAATCCACTTTACTCAAAATAAGGTAGATGACTACTAAATACAGAACTCATTACGAAGGGTTAATGTTCTTTTGGTCACCCCAGGGTTATTATCAGGGAGAAAGCAGTAGATATTAACATAAACTTTAAATCAGAAAATTTCTTCTGCCAAGACCCAGACAACAAATATTTTAGGCTTCACAGATGACATATGGTCTCTGTCTAATTGCTGTTGTGATTGTTATTCTTGTTATTATTATTGTTTTATTGTTATTGTGGCTGCTGCTGCTGCTGTTGCTGCTGCTGCTGCTGCTGCTGTTGTGTTTTTGAAACTCCTTAGCCATTTTAAATGCCAAGAGACACTATTGCCTCATGGACTGTCACTAGATCAGCAAACCAATTTTTCAAAAAACTTCGTTGCAAGATAGTATGAAGGAAAAGCTAATGTGTCATCTTCACTCATTTCTTCATTTCTTTAAATGGTTACATTGTTACAGTCTCCTGCAGCCTTGTGTTTTAAACACCTACTCCTATGAAGGCCATTATTTAGGGGACTATGTTTAGAGGGTGAGGACCCAGCTGGAAGAAGTTAGGGGCAAATGTTTAAAAGCCATACCAACACCTTGTTCTAGCCTGACTCTCTGCTTCCCAGTCTGGCACCAAGTGAACATGTTCCCAGTGTCACAGACAGAGTGTCTCTGACCACTGGGCCTTTCTCAAATCAATGAACTTTGAAATGTCTCATGTACTACAGCAGTCATTGATGGGATAGATGTTGGGGTGGGCCAATTCAGAGACTTGGATCTGTGCCTGAGAAGTATCTGAGGTGGTCAGCCTACACTCAACCCCTCGGCACTCATTCACAACCACCACTTCACACCCACCACTAGCTAGCTCTACTGGGCTGTCTAGGCAAGGTGTAGGACCTGCTCTCCCAAGTGGTACAGCTGGTAAGGGGCAGGGCCCAGCTCTCCTGCTCTCATGACCCTTGGGCCAGGTCTTCTGTCTGCCTCAGGTGGCAAGGGGAGGCAAGGGGGTAGGAGAGTATCTCTCCCTTTTACATGCCACCACAGGGGAGACTAGTGGTAGGACCAGGTGTCCCATGCTCATATTCTTGGGTGAGGTAGGCAGGAGGCAGCACAATTGCAAATCCCAAAATATGGAACACTGCAGTTGGCTAGGGACAGGGTCTGCTCTCCTGCCCCCAGGTCCAGCTCTCTAATGATGCCCAGGTAAAGAATAGGGCCAGTACTGCATAGCCATCAGGTATTAACATGTCCCCAGGTGGCAGTCCTGACCAGGAATGTAGACCTAGCCCTTGGTGGTAACAGACCTCTGCTGCTGCAAGGCCAGAGACCCAGATATGACTCCAGGGGCAGCACAGGCCAGGACCTCACTGTGGTCCCAGGTGGGATCTTTGGCAACTCACATGAGGCTGTCCCTCACTACCTTCAAGTCTGCAGTTCTGCCTCTCTTTATGTGCACACACCCTTCTCTTTCTCTTGCATTTCTCTATCACTCACTTGATCCTCGCAGAGGCACCCAGGGTCTCAGAATGCCTGGAGTCATCTCAAGAGTTCTTTTCTCAGCTTGTGTGAGGGTCATCTCAGGCATGGTCTGCCTCTACTCTTGCCTTCAAGGCGCGCTATTGGTAGTTGTGTCAAGCTAGCTCTCTGTCCAGACCCCATGGTGCCAGTCTTATGACCACCTCCAGCTCACTTCTCACCAAGCCCATCTGAATGGACCCTGAAAGGGCCCTCTGTCTCAGGCTCACTTCTGCCAAGGGCCCTCAGTCCCAAGTGGGGTTCTTCTAGTCTCCTGCTGGCTCGGAGCTTACGCTGCACCAGACAGTTGATCTGATCAGGCTTTCTTTTTTAGATGCTTATAGGTTAGAACACTGAGCATAGACACACCCTCTGTTCTGCCTGCCACCTACTGACCTACATGTGGCACAGCAGCCATACCTGCTGTGTTTCTAGGAGCTGGCCATGTGATTCTTTATGTACCAAAAGTAGTCCCTTTATGTTCTTATGAAAGTAGTATCAAGATCAAGAAAGAGAAATAAAGGCATCTTAACTGAAGTAGAGACAGCATGGCTAGAGGAGACTTTGGAACAGCAGAGCAGCGGGTGCAGCTCAAAAAAGGAATTCTTGTCTACATATATAAAGCCTCAGGCTCAGTCTCCATCACCACAACACAATACTGTGCATCATTTCAATAAAGCCAATGTAGCTAGTGAGGCTTAGACAGCCCCGACTTGAATCCAGTTTTTGTTTTTAAGAGGGAAATAAGAAAAGCACTAGGTAAATTCTGAAAATGGCAATGACAACAGCCTTGTCACACCACTTCTCTGAGATTCTTCCACTCTTTCTTACCTACTTTGTCTCTTTTCCTCTAATTTCCCATCTTGCTGGTTAGAATGTAGCATAACTGAAGGATGGGGTAGACTCACACATGACAGGGTCGCCCTCACTTCCCACAGACAAGACTTAGTGTGTCATTCCGGGCATGCTCAAGCAATAGTCTCTTCCATTTCATTTCTCTCATCTAGGTCTTTTAACCAGTAAATACAGAATTAGAAAGAAGGAAATGAAATCAAGTCATGGATCAATTACTCAAAAGTTGGACTAGTGTTTCACAGGGGAAGAGATGAACTGTCTAAAGGAGATGTGAAGTCTACTGAGAGAACAGACGAGCGGGCATGGGCAAACTGAACCGGCCATCTCCATCAGCAGGGACACAGGGAGGTCAGCAGCCACGCCTCATTCTGCTTGTATTCTTCAACACGAACCAGGGCTGGTCCATAAAGAACCTTCAGGAAGCAGAGTAAAATGCACAAGCACTATCAACTCAGAGGAAAAGAGAATTCCTTCAGTCTCTCAAGGATCTCTGCAAGATCAAAGCTGGCAACTCAATCACTTAATGGTGAAAAGCCAAGTGATTCCCTCTGGGCACAGATGAACAAGTGATCCTTTCCTGCCACTTCTATTCAAAACTGTGAAAGGTCCTATCTAGGCAAGAAACAGACATAAAATGCACTTAAACATTAACTTTAGAATAGTTTGTTATCTTTCTATCCCAACACTTCTGTTGGAATGATTAAAAACTTACAGAGAAAAATAGAACATAGCAAAGACTGAGAACTTTAGAAAATAATGACTATATTTTTTTTCAGTTTTATGTACACTGGTGTTGTGCTTGCATGTATTATCTCCATGAGTATATTGGATTCCCTGAAATTGAAGTATCAGACAGCTTAAGATGGCCTGCAGTTGCTAGGAACTGAACCCAGGCCCTCTGGAAGAACAGTCAATGCTCTTAATTGCTGACCATCTCAACTGTCCTAATTATATAATCTTCATTATATAATCAGAGAAGCATAAACAGTAACAAATTATTCAGTATGTGATATATTACAGACCAAAGCACTGGATTTCATTTTTGAGTACTTTAGTTCGCAGGTTATGGTGTGCTAACCTGTCACTGATGGTTAGTTGCTGATAAGAGTAATAAGATATATTGACAAAAGAGACTCAAATTTCACACAATCTGAACACATACAAACTTTCAAATTATCTTTAGGCCCAAAGTCCCTATAAATGTGATAACAAATAACAATAACTTAAATCCTCTCCGAGGCAGTGGCAGCCAGCTTCTGTTCTCGGGGACAGAGTCATGGATCTGAAAGCTGGTAATGACTTGCAGAGGGGCTACAACAGGTTCTCAGAGCTAAACTGTCTCCGCTTTGATGCCTGCAAACAAAGCAGGTTACACTGAGTGTTCCATTCCATAACCCAGCTTGTCAGCATTTAATAAGAAAGCCCACTAGAAATAATGAACACCAAAGACCCAGCATATACCGACATAGAAGGATATTTGTACTCTGGGAAGATGGCAAACCAAGTCAGGTTCACTCTGACCACGTGGAAGACTAGTGTAGAACATGCAAGCAGTGAGCAAGAAAAGAATCCAGCCAGAAGTATGTATGAGTTAAGGAAAAAAAAAAAAGAAGAAGAAGGCAAACACCTTCAAGATTGCCTTCAGATGTGAGCAGAATGGCTGCCAGAAGGCGTTTCATCTTGTCTTCTGGTGGATGCTAAAGAAGAAGTAAGATGCCTTGGGACCATCCCTCCAAGCATGACTTCACTACGGGAAGAGTCTTACATTGAGTAACTGCTGTCCTTATAAAAAAAGAGATTAATACACAGAAGAGGAGTATGGAGGAGACAGGGAAGAGGAAAAGTGTAGGGAAGGAGGAGAAAAGGAGAAAGGGGGAAAGGAAAGGGAGAACAAGGAGGAAGGAAAGAAGAAGGAGGGGAAGAAAATGGGGAGGCAGGAAGAAGAGGGATGGGGAGAATATAAAGAAGAAGAGGGAAAGGAGGAGGAGGAGGAGGAGGAGGAGGAGGAGGAGGAGGAGGAGGAGGAGGAGGAGAGAGGCAGGGATTTTCAAATGAGTACAGGGACAGAAAGAGAGAGGGGGCGGAACCAAGGAAAAGTGAGGCTTGGCAGGCACAGGGACGAGAGAACTCTCCTGGGCGGGGATCGGCAGTCTACCAAGCCTTTGACCTCCAAGATGATGAGATGATAAACTGCTGCTGTTTGAAGCTGTCTTGTTTGTAATGTGTTATCAGAAGCTCTATGATAGTCTTAAGACACAAAATAGTATGAACAGTCTCTTTCCAGTGTGTGAAAATAACAGTGCATAATTTTCAAGTCTAGTGAGATACCCAAGGAACTGAGTTTTTCTCAAGTCCTCACAGAAAACTAAGACTTTATATAGGGCATATTTCCTACTATTTGAAAATTTTCTAGCATTCATCGAGTCCTTTTTCATGATGAAAAGTTCACACACAAAGCTATTTTTGGGCTAAGAGGTCTGAAAAGACACTTTAGAAACATTTCAAATGTCTAAAAGAAAATACAGTAGAAAAGCTACAACATAACTTATTAACACCCACAACTAGTTCTTGAGTTCTAGAAGTTATTTATTAATAACCATTTCTTAGTGATGACAAGTTTGATAAATGAATTCTCAATGCCCAAACAAATGGAAGCATTTATATTACAAGTGTGTGTATACAAATATACTAAATTATGTACGTGTGTGTATGTATGTATGTATGCATGTGTGTGTATGTGTGTGTGTGTGTGTGTGTGTGTGTGTGTGTGTCTATGTGTGTGTGTATGTATGTCCCCCAGGGTACACACAGGTATTTAAATCCTCAGGTATTTAAAGACTTGGTCTCCAGTTGGAGGCACAGTTTGGAAGGGGCTGGAGTGCAACCTTGCTAAGGAAGTAAGTCACTGAAGGGGACTTTGAGAATAAAGTCCTACTACTGCAAGTTTATTCTCTCTACTTCATGTTTGGACTTCACAGAACAAGCTCTCTTATCTGGCCCACGCCTGCCACTTCACACATATCCTTACCACGATGGACTCTCATGTGCCTTCTGCAAGCTAACATAGCTATGGTATTTATTACAGCAACAGCTAGTGAAAGGCATGCAGACACTTTAACATTCAGACAACTTGACACTGAGGAGACCACTCTATGACAAAGAGCTCTTGCTCTAAGACCAAGAAGATTTGAATTTAATCCCCAGTATAAACAATACACAAACAAAAAGGCTGGTCATGGCTGTTCACGCTTCTGATTAACTCTACAACTGGAGTATGAAGAGTCGGAGTACGAGATTCCCTGGACAGCAAGCTTAGTCAAAACTGCAAGCTTATGGTTCACCGAGACACTTCAAGTCAGTAAGGTGAAGGATGATAGAGAAGACACTTTCAAGTCCTTTATGGGCTCTGAATGCATGTTTAGCCTTATGCTCACATGCATACAGTCCATACATGTAGTCTATATATTCACTACTTGTGCAAATACACTAAATAAATAAATACTGCAAAACCTGCAAAAGGTAATCTCTTCTGCTTAGATTTAAATATGGAGAAGTTTCAGTGGAGTGTAATAATCAGTGCCTGTACCATAAACACTCCAGAGGAGAAAGAGGGCACACAGAGGGACCCGTCCAGGGGATGTTATAAGAGACCCAGTCAAAACAACAACTTAGCCGGGCGGTGGTGGCGCACGCCTTTAATCCCAGCACTTGGGAGGCAGAGGCAGGTGGATTTCTGAGTTCAAGGCCAGCCTGGTGTACAGAGTGAGTTCCAAGACAGCCATAGCTACACGAGAAACCCTGTCTCAAAAAACCAAAAGAAAAAAAAAAAAACTAAAAAACAACAACAAAAAAAAAAAAAACAAAAAAAACCAACTTAAATGAAGAAGGAACATGAAAGAAATCCTCATCTTTCAACTGGAACATAAATAGAACTCAATTCATTGTTATTATTATTACATAAGCAAATATCCATAGCCAGTATCACTATACGGCAAGATATTTTTTAAGCAACTCAAAAATATGTACCTTAGAACATTTAAGCTGTGTTTTTAGATCTGGGGGCAGAAAAAGAAGTTTAAAAAGAAACAGGGTGAAAAAAGGAAACCTCACTATCCCACACTCATTTTCTAAGTGCTTAAAGAGTATTCACTAACTCCAGAATCCTTTTTATAAGCACACCTGGGAAGAATACCAAATCTGTAAATTTGCTCAGCGTTACACTGATGTGGTTTTAAACCAGATGTTTAAATGTTACAGTATGTATATTTTCTCCTTCTCTTCTAAGACAGAAGTAAAGTAAGAGGAATATTTGACTTTACTCCACAAGAGACTTATTTAATAGTTTGGCGGTTGTGTAAGTAAAGGTAGCTTGGCTAAGTCAATGTTGACGACATACAGAATGACATGATCCTAATGAGTTGGAAAATATTGGCTCTCGAGAGAATAGACCAGATGCTACTGAGCTGAGAAAGCTACTGTATTATTGAATTTCATTTTTATGAGGTAAAATTTATTATTCAACCATTACAGTATCCCATATGAAACCTTGCATAAAACACTTTTACAGTTACTTTCTGGAAAGTAGATTTGTGTTTTAACATGAAGATATCACTTAAAAGGGGAATTTGTGTATCAATTTGATGATCATTATACAACTTTATAAATCTGCCAATTATTTCCCTGCAAATATCAGACCAGGGGAACTAAAAAGTCAACAAAATAATTAACAATCTGAATAGAGAGAACTCAGAAGTTCTTGTTTACCAAAGCAAACCAAATATAACTTTGTATTTTCTGGAAAAATTACAAGAGTTAACAGTTCTATTTTGGTGACTGTCAAAAATATTAACAACAGGGGTTGGAGAGATGGCTCGGCGGTTAAGATCACTGTTTGCTCTTCTAGAGGCCTTGAGTTAAATTCCCACAACCACATGATGGCTCACAACCATCTATAATGGGATCCAATGCCCTCTTCTGGTGTGTCTGAGGATAGCTACAGTGTACTCACATAAATAAAATAAGGAAATCTTTTCAGAAATATATTGACAAAAAACCTATGTAAAATAATGCTCTCAATTAAGAATACAAATTAAGCACAAACTTTAAAACTCTAATATAATTTTCATAATTCACATTTCAAATGAGCCTCAAGAATTCATTAGACTTTCATTGAATAATTTCTAATGTGTTAGTAGATATTAATCTTTACCTATTACTTCAGGTCTCATACAACAAGAAAGTAATTTAATAATAGAAAGATCCAAAGATCTTACTTCAAAAATTGAATAGCTATGATGTAATAAATTTTGGGGGGGAAAAAGAGCATTAAATCACTTTGAGTATAAATTTTCCCATCTTTAAATCTATAACTTGCCAACGGTATTACTAGTAAGAAGTCAACTGAATGAATGTAGAAGAAATGTCATCCTAAAATAGGTAAGCCAACTCAGATTATTCATGTAGAGTTTATGGTATGCACTCCTTGTATGATGCAGCTCACAAAAGAAAAATGCTTACAGATAGATATATAAAGAGTGTAAGCAGAGGAAAGGATGAGGTTTCTTACTGTGACCATCTCACTGCACTGCCATCCCCGTGTATACGCGTGTGGCAGCACCCACTTTGGATGCAGCTGAACTAAGAAAATGTGAAGTGAAAACATAAGGGTTCTTTGGAAAGTCAATGGATGGTGCTTTGCTGGGGCCAACACGTGACAGAACATGTAGCTGAGACACTAGTGAAAGACTAAGGCAGCCTTGGGAAAGAACATATAGCTGAAGTAGACCCAGGAAGAGGATGTTCTGCTAAAGCAAACATGTTAGCAAAGGTTTCGCTGCTAACAATGGTCCATCTTACACTGCATGGTTGAGCTGCATTTGTCAGGACTCCACAGAGAGAAATGCACCAAAAACCTTCTGGTGGTGTGTTGCTGTGCTGCTTCTGCATGCTCGGGCTGACTGGCAGTGATGTCAGCTGAGACATGCCATGGAGGACATGTGATAATTACACTTGATCTTAGCCAAAAGGCCAAGAAGCGATGACATGTGATATTTAGAGAATATAAATAAAACTCAAGGGACAGACAGTGACGGGGGCGGAGCTTGGCTTGCTTACAGAGCTAGCTGTGCAGTGCTTGTGGGTCTCTACTTTGCTGATCTTCACTTCCCTGAGAGAGGCACCGCCTAGAACTTGTCCTAGTGTTCCTCCTGGCAGCTCCTGCTGACTCTAGCCAAGGCTGAGGGCTGGGTATCTCTGCTAGGTAGTGCCACTGCTGCTGATTTGTGTTTGCTATCCAGATTTGGACTGCTGGTATATCTGCGAAGGGTTTGCAAGTAGATGGAGCTGCAACTGCTGACCTAGGAACTAAAATTCCAGAAGACACCGACAGGAGTTGCTCCAAAGCAACCTTTCTAAACAGGTTCACTTCTCCCATATCCTTTCTTTCCCACTACCTCTGATGGGTGGTGGGCTAGAAGGAAATTTAATGCATTTAAGAACCATCCAGTTACAAATAGGTGTTCTATCCCAGGTTTCCAAAAGCTATGTTTGGCAGCTTGAAATCAAGCACATAATAAAAGAAACACAATGAAGATTTTTTTTTCTCTAAGTTCAAACAAAACATAAGCAACCTCTTGAATTTTATTCTTCTCAGCGACATCACTGTCTTCTATGGTAATCATTTTCTTGCAGTATTCTTACAATTTAACTTTACCTTATATCTGCTCAACAAAACAACGGAACAAGTAGAACACAAACCTCTAAATTTCCCCTGCAAGCACTTCCATAGAGAAGATCCCTACATAGATGTTTCATGGTAAAATTCTATATCTAGCACAAGAAAAAAAGACATCACCACTGATAATATATTTAGCAATTATGTGTGTTAAAACACTATCACAATTTTGAAGATGAGAGGAAAAAAAAACCTCTTAGTTCAATGAAACAAAGTAACAACAAAAATTAAAGATACTGCTCACTAGTAGAGAGCCTACTTCCCCTGTGAAGCCTTCCAAGCTTGAGGATCAGGGTTTTGGTTGGTTGGTTGGTTATTTGGTAACTGGGTTTTGTTTTTGAGAATGAAAACAGGGTTTAAAAGATCGATTATCACACTCCAACTAAGTCATCGCTCCTAAGTGTTAATACTTAAAAAGGAAAAATATTCACATGACCTGACTGTGCTAGCTAGTTTTCATGTCAACTTGTCCCAAGATACAGTCATGTGGGTGAGAGAACCACAGTGAGTAAGAAAATGACTCTATCAGGCTTGCCCATGTGAAGCCAGTAAAGCATTTTCCTGACTGATGAATGATATAGAAAGACTACTGAGGACAGTGGTTCTGGCTACTATAAGAAAGCAGGCTGAGCAAGCCATGAAGAGAAAGCCAGTAAGCAGCACCCCTTCATGGCCTCTGCATCAGATCTTGCCTCCAGGTTTCAACCTTGACTTCTTTAGACAATAGAATACAAAGCTGTGTGATAAAATAAATCTTTTTGTGCCTAAGTAGCTTGTGCCATGGTGTTAATCACAGCAATAGGAACCTTAACTAAGATTCTCACCAAAGTAAAATATTCACAAACAAGAATTAACATAAACCTGTATCTTAATACACTTTTGCTTCTAGCTGTCCACAGTTCAGAATGGACTGAACATCAACATAGCTTCAATAACCCCACATTCACATACACTCTCAGAAGGTCCCATAAATAAACCAAGTCTAAAGTAGAAGCTCATGCTATAGTCCAACACACCAAAATAATCTCTTGATTCTGTGATACATTATTAACATAAGTTAGATTATCAGAGAAAAACTGGTTTTCTTTCTACACGATTGATTTTTTGATGTTTGAAATAATGCAGTGCTCTACATGTATGGTAACAGTATTACCAAGAGTTAGGATGAACAAAGACACATGCTGATGCATATTCTAAGACCAAAAGAAAAGCAAAAATCCAGCATTACTTTTACATAGACAAGACCTAAGACCTTCAGTTACTAAGATGAAAAACAGTGGGTTAAATAAACGGGTATGCTTTTTAAGTGCCAAAAAATAAAAAATAAAAAATCAGTAAAGCTGTAAAATAATTCTATACCAGCAGTGAAATAACTCTATACCAGCATGAGAATTTTTTTGGTTGGTTTACCTAATTTTCCACTATGTAAAAAATATAAACAATGTATATAAAACTTAACTATTGAATATCTATTTTCTTCTAATTATATAATGATTGGTATCATCTCACAACTTAGTACTGGTCTCTCCATTAATTGTCTGAAATTCTCATAATCATAGAATCATGTATTTTTGGAAATCAATCTAAAAAAGAACAGCTTTTTGTTGAAAATGCTTAATTATAGGAAAAGTTTGCATATATGCATATATTTTTAATAGTGACTGTGAACACTCCATTTTCCAAAGGGACATAAAAATCAACACTGCATTTTCTATGTGAGGAATTACAGAATTCCAAAAGCAGTGCATTATTTATTATAAAAAATGCTTTCATTTTCTTTCCGTGATGACACTAAATGTTCTCCTCTGTTGTCTGGACATGACTGGTACCCTCTTAGTCTCTAAAACTGGAACACTAAAGCAGCAACTGCATACAAATACATCCATAGTTCTACCTAAAAACAGAGCATTGACTTCATTTAGCAATAACGTGCACCTTTTACAATTAAAAAGCAAATCTAACATTTTGCTTAATATATTACATATCTTTTATTGAATTCTATCCCATCTTTTTCAAACTCTTAGTTGTAGTCAGTAAAGTTTACTTTAAAAATCTACTAATAAATTAAAACATAGTTCATCAATTAGTAAAACTGTAACTTGACAGTAAGTAAACTTTCTAAAAACTGTGAAAATCCAGCTTCCTCCAGAAGGACAAGACACTCAGGTGGCCATGCATGTACCCAATATGCATGAACCCCACACACATGCATACATGCATCCATGTACCCAAAATGCACATCTTACCCCACACGCACATGTCTTATTTCCCAGTAGAACTAACATAATGAACACATAGAAAATGAAGAAGAAAAAGGAGAGGAAAACTGAGTCTACAAGAACTTAATTCCAACTGTCCTAAAAGTTGAGGTGAGCAGTATAGGACTAGGAATATATCTATGTTATTTAAAAAGTTTAGAAGAGTAAAAGGTCTAAAATTAATGACCAAGAAGCACAAACAGTTAAAAAAAAAAAACCACCTATATCATTTCTAAATAATAAAAACAGAACACTGTAAAGATGTATTGGAAGATATTAGAAAAAAATTAGAGAAAGGTCACCATCTATCATGGTATGGATATGCTTAGGCCAGAGAGTGGCACTATTGGAGGTGTGGCCTTGTTGGAGTGGGTGTGTCACTGTGGGTGTGGGCTTTAATACCCTCATCTCAGATGCCTGGAAGTTATTATTCTGCCAGCAGCCTTCAGATGAAGAGGTAGAACTCTCAGCTCCTCCTGCACCATGCCTGCCTGGATGCTGCCATGTTCCTGCCTTGATGATAAACAGACTGAACCTCTGAACCTGTAAGCTTAAATGTTCTCTTTATAAGAGTTGCCTTGGTCATGGTGTCTGTTCACAGAAGTAAAACCCTAGGACACCACCTGAAAAATGAAATGATCTCAAAATGCCTGAAATCCATAAGGGAATTATAATCAAAATTTTATAGTTAACTTAGACAATTTAAAACAAAAAGAGAGTATACACTTTTTAAAAACAAATGACTCAGACTTTTTTAATTGAATATATATAAATAGTAAATACAGTCACAAAAGTATTCTCAAAAAGGCTGGATGCCCCAGTATAGGGGAATGCCAGGTCAGAGTAGTGAGAGTGGATGGGCTGGTGAGTAGGGGGCGGGGGATAGGTAGTTTTTGGAGGGGAAACAGGAAAGGGGATAACATTTGAAATGTAAATAAAGAAAATATCTAATTAAAAAAAAGAAAAGTATATACTCAACACCATTATGCATGGAACAAAAGAAAATCAAACCCTCAAATTTACTTTACAACCACATCGATGGCTAGCAGCATAAAGTATGGCAAAGATGTGGAAAGATAGGCACAACATCGCACACTGCAAATAAGATTGTAGAGGAGTACAGATATGAGGAAAGTTTGGCAGCTCCTCAAAAAAATTAAATACAAAGGGACTACATGACCTAGCAATTCTATTCTTAAAAATATAGAGCATCTGGAGAAATGATAGCATGTATTCACATAAACTATAGGAGTAGTCATAACACTTTCTGACAGTCAACAAGATTAGCAATCACATATCTACCGAGTGATGGACAACGTGTGAATACACACAAACAGTGCCGCCCTATTCTGGGATAAAAGGCTCCAGGCTTGAGTGTGTTGCACAAAGTTTCACATGGTGGAATGGCAATTTTTTTCATTATGTAATATTTTATTTAAATATTTTGCTTTTTCAGAGTACACTTTCTCATTAACAACTCCACAGTGTGGAGACAGTTTATTACTTAGTCTTATATTTTTGGACAGCACATTTCTGTGTAAGTGAGATACATTTGAAGCGTAGTCCGCTTGCAATCTGTCATATTTAACCCACCTACAAGGAGAACTCCTTACATTGAACTTCTCTAAATCCAGCTTTCCTTGATGTCTTTCCTAAGACTTAAAAAATCAGTAATTGAGAACATCTTCTGATTCAAAGTCCCCTAGAAACAGAGCGATCAACAGCCCGTGTCACCTGGACAAGAATGGAAGGTTCCAAGGGAATATTTTCCAGTTTCATGCCAAGTCTGACTCATGATGGCACAGTGCTCCCTCCTGCTCTGAGGAGAGAAGTCTACTCTTATCCCCATAGCAATCAGCTGGCTTTCCTTCAGAAACAGTGATCAGAGGCACCATGACGGTGATCAGAGGCACCATGAGAGCTATGAAACGTTCAGCTGCACTGCGAGGCATGTGAGCTGGCGACCATACTCAGTGGAACACGGAACTGATATTCACGAATGATCACACCTAGCTCCTCAAACCTCTTCCTTAACAAATAAATTCTGAAAATAACCATGTAATTAGAAGACATTCTGCCCACCGATGGCCTTATCCTTTTCCCCCTCCTCACTGTGAGAACAGCATTGATAAAGCAGAGGCAAGGAGGCATACAATCAAATGCTACACCAGGAGCCCAGAGCTTCCACAGCATGGAAACTGCTCTGCAGATGTCTACATCGTGGTAACTGATGTAGCACAGCCCAGCAAAGATCAGAGCTGAGACCGCAGAGAGGCCTGCCTTGGCAGCTTCTGCAGTGTCGCCATGAACATAGCAGTAACCACTTGTCCAGGGCCCCAGTGACTGTGCAGGGTAAGGGTTGCAGCCAGAGAGTAGTCCACCAAGAGCAGGGATTCGAGTACCCAGCATGGAGCAGACCCAAGAACAAAACACTGTCAACCCTTTCACGGGTCCAGTGGAGAGACGCAGCCTTGGAATCAGAATGGTGGCTTGGTGACAGGTGAATGCGCTGAGTACCACACCATGCTAGGGTAGGCCGGTCCTGGAGAAATGCTGACACACAAGCAGGTCTGACCACCGGCTTTGTAGTAACAGAGCTGGAGCTCCTTGGCTACTGCAGAGAACTCCCAGCTTTAAGAGAACCTCCATGTGGCTTTTGAGGGTTCAAGGTCACCCTCCAGAATGGCAATGTTAAAGTGGTGAAACCATTATGAAATGGAGACTGGGAGGTAACCTTAGGGGTTGAGAGCACTAGCTATTCTTGCAGAAGACCCAGGTTCAGTTTCAAGCACCCATCTGGCAGCTCAAAACTACTTATAACTCTAGCTCCAGGGGATCAAATATTCTTTTCTAGACACCTCAGGTACAGGAACACATAGTGTACTTAAATACATACAGGTAAAACAGTCATATATGTAAAATGAAAAGAAGTAGAGACCAGAGTTTAACTAGCTCACAGGAAAGGGGTGCGGCTGACTTCAGGAGGAGCTGGTTCTTACGAGAGCATCTAATCTTAACTTGGGCCAAGCATGCTTGCCCTCTGCTGTACTAGCCATGTTCCCTCTACTTCTGTAGCCTGTGACGCCTACAGAAGGGTTCTCAACGGAGTGAAGGAGAACATGCATTCCATATTGAAATCTATAGCCAAATCTGTGAACCAAATCAATCTCTGTAAACTACAATGAACCTTAATTAGGTATTTTGTTATAGCAATACAAAACAGATTCAGAAATAGCACATTCTAATGCTTTAGGTACTTTGAAATGAACTTAGTCACAAATAAATACATGTTTTATAGATTCTATTTATATTAATTGTGTTGGGAATTGGTACTAATGCTTTGTCTTATTTCAGCTCCAGAAAGCCATGCTTCTAGAGCTGAGGGTCCCTGCTCACAGCTGGTTTCGACTGACAATAAAGAACAGCCATACAGCCAATGGCTGGATATGGAGATGGGTGGGACTTGACTTGGAAGCAGAAAGATGCAACTTAAGCCCCCCACCCCACCCCCGCTGTAAGAGTCTGAGAAAGTGGCCCTAGGGGCCACTTCCCCAATTGGGTCTGGAGTAGCAGAGATGAAATACAGATTTTAAAAGATGTTAACTCCCAATACTGGAGGGGTGTATTTGCTAGCCTCAGGGAGATTTAGAAGTGGCCAGCCATTGAGCTAGTCAAAGCATATCAAAATTAGCTAACCTGTGTGTGTGTGTGTGTGTGTGTGTGTGTGTGTGTGTGTGTCTGTCTGTCTGTCTGTCTGTCTTTCATTCACTAATCTAGAGAGCTCTTGGGCAGGTATAGCGCTCAGGAAATCTGCTGGGAGCCAAAGCAGTTTAACTACTTCGCCGCTACAGAATTGTTAAGAGTAGACAAACACAGTCAAGCATTAAATTAATCTGACTATAGTTAAAAGAGTTGGAAAGTTAGGTAAATACACACCACACATACACACACACACACACACACACACACACACTTCTTTTGGGTGATGTTTTAAAGTTTATTATAGTTGCGAACACAACATTAGGAATATATTAAAAACATACTGAAAAGGTTACTTGAATGGTTAAAAAAAAATCTGTCTATAGAAACCAAGCAGAAGGAATGGCAGTGAGAAAAGAAATAAGGAAACGCCTTTCTGAAACAATGAGGAGTGAGCGAACGTAGACAGGAATATATTAAACGATGCAATGCTGACAAGAACAAGTTAATGATAATTAGCTTCATATTAAGCTCAAGGCAAAAGACTTGAATGGAAATAGTATTAGTGATCAAAGAAGAGGAAAATGGAGAGGCGTATGAACAAACAAAATAATGTACAATAAAATCAGAAGAAAGTTCAGAAATGAAAGAAAACCTTATGTTTCATTAGTAACTCTCAGTCGTGACCATCTCAGGGAAAAGGTAAAGAGGCCACAGGATGAAGAGGTGGAAAGTGGCGTACAGCCAAGCGCAGAATGGAAAAATGTTCCTCTCCACAGATTATAATAACGTAAGTATAATATCTTTTATTACTGTAGTAATTTAAAACTGCTTTAAAGCAAAAGATTCCATGTATCAAAAAAGTATATTAAACAAAGTTTAACAAAACATTGTATATTGACAGTACTCATATACAAGAGCATAAAATGCTAAAACTTAATACCCAAAACACATATATACATTCAGGATCTTCAGCAAGAAAATTTGGTCCACAATTTTATAAATACTAGGTAAGCACTGAAATACACACAAGTGGATTGGCATGGTAGAAGAATAACAAAAAACTATCCACTTGGAAAATTAGCTTTAAAAGTATATTTTAGAAAAGTTTTCCTCCATCTATTTTAAGTATTTTAAGTTATTTATTCCATTTTCTAAAGCAGTTAGAAAAAAAGTAAGTTTTTCTAACAATACAATCTTCCTAATTGCCCAATCTCTAAAACATTAGTTCCACTAAACTAAGATCTTAAAATACACCATGTTACAAAACACCGAATTGTTGGCATCTGTACAAGATATTTCTTTAATGCTTAAGGATGATAATTTTGGATAATTTCCAGAATATTTTCTGTTATTCTTCATTTTATAAATTCATGAAGAGAAAGAAAATAAACTTGCTTAGAGAAACAAATAAGGAATTATAAAAGAAAATCAATACCTCCAGTTTACTAACAATTTTAGGCTATTTTAGCCAATTCACAAATACTAGAAATTTTAATTTTTCATGAATACTGTGGGTAGTAAGATAAACAGTCAAGCAAATAAGACCTCCAGAGAAAGTATCACTTGAAATAGAAATGTGAAAAACAAATGCAGTATTTTCAGGATGGTATCTATAAAATACTACGTTTATGAATGGCCTCAGGCAACCTCAGAACTCAGAAGAGCCCCCAACACACACCTGATTATCCAGTACCAATTGGTCGGTCCTGAAAACATGCATACAAGCAACATTATATAGACGGAACAAGTTAAGAATATGTATACATATACAGATGGCTATAACAACAATTAATGAAAAAAATGAAAGAAAACAAGAAGGGGTTTATGGGAGAGTTTGGAGTGAAAAGGAAGAAGAGAGAAATTATGTAATTATAGTATAATCTCAAAAGTAAAAGAAATAATAAACTTTTAAAGGCTGCAATTTGCACGTGGTTTCAGTGTGTTCAGCAAGGGCTGAAGTACTGGGGTTTACTCCTCTCAGTTAGGAACTGAGAAGGCAGCAACGATGTCAGTTTGTTGGTTGGTTGGTTGGTTGGTTAGTTGGTTTTTCATGACAGGATTTCTCCATGCAGACTAGCTGGCCTAAAACTCACTCTGTAGGCCAAGTTGGCCTCCTACTCAGAAATCCACCTGCCTCTAGCTCCTACTGCTGAGATTAAAGCTGTGTGCCACCATTGCCCAGCAAGAGAGTAAAAACTCTCTTAATCAGGCTAAGAAGTTTAAATGCAGGCTCTTTATGAGGTGAACAGGGAATGCCAAGTCCATCAAAGTATGGCTTCCATGACTCAATGTCAGTGACCATAAAAGGAAAGAGAGAAAAAGACAAAGAAGAGAGGCTTGGAGTGGCTGCACACATGTAATCCCAACACTCAGGAGGGGACAGAAGTAGGAGTGTGAGGCCTCCAAGTGTGAGGCCAACCTAGAGAGAGAGAACAAAGACAAGAGCAAAAAGATGTCCTCCCTATCGACTGCCATGCGATGGCATCAACTCTGTGAATGACAGTGCCCCACCCCACTCCTCTTCACAAAAATCTAACTAAAAATTACTCTATACTATACAGCCTATAAAACTTTCTCCAAAATATATCAAATTTAGGCCAAAAGAACAAATACTGACCAACACAAAACTACTTAAATAAATTCATGACTTTCATTATATCACAACTGAATAATATAAATAAATAGCAAAAGAAACTGGAAAAAAACTCATGGAAATGGAAGAACTGACTTTAGAATGACAAGAATGTCACTGTAAAGATCACAGAAAAACCAAAAAATAAATAAATAAATCTTACAATCAAATGAAAATACAACTTAAACAACAAAGGTGGTTCTAGAAAAACTTTAATGGGCTTGAATGATTATGCTTACATCAGAAAGAACACAACTAATTGGCATAACCATGTAACTAAGGGCTCAAAAATACAAAAACACCCCAAATCCAAACAAAGGATGAAAATAAGTCATAAATGGAAAAAAAAAGTTAAAATAGAGTTAAAAAAAGTAAGCAAGATTGACAAACCCTTAGCCAAACAAACAAGATGAAATAGAGAAAACAATATTAGAGAAGAAATTGGGTACACTGCCACAGATACAAATGGAATGTAAAGTTCATTAAATAATATTTTGAAAACTATGATTCAATAACCAGAAAATCTACCAGGAAAGGATCAATGTCTAGGTAGGTATGACCTACTAAGTCTTAAGGAATGCCAGCACACTGCCATGGGCTGTGGGCATTACAGCTGCCAGTTTGAAGAGTCAGTCAAGATGTCCAGGAAAGGGTGAGTGCTTTGAGAAAATGTGGTACAAATATTAGCCAAGTAAATAGCTACTTTCCCAGAAATAGTCCTTAAGTTGAACACTCTAGACTCAGGGATTTGAGTATCAGTCAACTCTACAACAGATTTTCCTTATGACGAAAGTGTGTTCTTACCTGTCGTCTGGAAGACTTCATTCATCAAGGCTTCATTTACTGTTGAAGGACTGACATTTCCAAAATGAGACCAACTCTGATATACTGCTTGCAACAGAAGTGTCTGTGCTCTTGTGGCTTGAATTGTGAGATTTGGGAGCTCGAAAATACCCTCAGTTACAACAGTCTGAGATCTTTTTGTCCTATACATGAAAATAAGAAGAAAAAGCAAATAAGTAAGTAAAAAGTATTTATATAAAACATACTCAAGGAATTGTGCTGCACAAGGGGGAAAGGTATAAATTCCCATGGTTTTTATGAATGGTATGCATGTGTATACACAGTCATGTATATGTTCATATATGTGCATACATGTGTCTATGTGTGTGGAGAGTGAGGATGGAAGCCAATAACAGGTATCTTCCTCAATCACCCCACACCTTATTTTCTGGGGCAGGCCCACTTACTTACTGAGCCTGAAACTCACTGATTCAGCTAGACTGGCAGGTACCAAGGATCTTCCTACCTTAGCCCTCTCCCCATTCCCCTCCCATCAGGGAAGTGCATGACCATTTCCAGGACTCAGAGCCTCATGCACAGAAAGCACTTTACTAACTGAAGCATGTGCCCATACTCCTGGATTTTTTTTTTTGAAGTTTTGAAAAAGTTCTGAAATTGAAAAGGGAATTTAATTGCCACATTATAAAAATATTTTAAATATTCAAATATTTAAAAATATTTAAAATAAAAAATATTTTAAATATTTTAATTATATAAATTATTAAAATGCTAATTTTTGCTTTAAAGGGAAAGAAAAAAATCCCCTACAGTATCCTAGCAACATAGCTTCAAGTGAGCATTGCCCTCCCTAAGAAAGACAAAATCACAACAGCAATGGGAAGATAAACATTACACTGGTCTACCTCCATTGGCATGCCAGATAGTGAAATAGAGAACATTAAGACAGCCACCACTTTCCAACATGCATTAGCATCAAAGAATTCCACCTAAATTTACCCTTTGATCTACAATCCTGGCCATGCACTAAAGGGAAACTAGAAGATGAGTGAACAATGCACAAAGCATTCTTTACACCAAAGAAGTAAAACTGTATTGGTCAAAACAATGGGAGAGTAAACAAATCACACAGTATTTACAAAACAGCATTAAATTCTAATGTGCATTATTTTCAAAATCTTTTCCCCTTTCCTGACAATTTCAAAGTGGACAGCTACTTCTCTCTACTACTTTCTCAAATTTCCATCTGTATTCCTGAACAAATAAAAATTCTACAACTACTACCACTAATAAAGATTGCAAACAGCTGGGACGTCTATGTGACCCTAGTGTCATGAACCTAAGCACTGTACTTCCATCCTGACCAAGCACTGGGCACTGGAGCACAGCACAAGCCATGATCCTAAAAGAGCGTCATTACTGCAAGCTGAGCTAAATCAGTTCAAGTGAAACGGATTTGTATCAGAATAAATTTAGCTATTTTATTCAGTACTTATAGAAAATATATTTTGCACATTATCATTCAATAGGAAACAAGATAATTTTGCCATATATACATAATACTTTGAAGGTTTTATTTTTCAGTTATACCAAACAAAAATTATAGTTAGTTATACCTCTTTTAAATTAATATTTTAACTACATTAAGCAAACTTAAAATGATTTGGCAATACATAGTAGCTGATACAACATTCCTACTATTGTTGATGTAACAATATCAACAGAGAAGACTTTTATTTCTTTTGCCAAAGATTAAATTATATTTTCCCAGTTACTCACTAGGTGAGTAACAAACGCCATGTTTCTATTATGCATCTCATCCAGTCTTCACATTATGCTATCTTTGCTTTAGAAAAAATTTAAAGATCAATAGATTTTACAATTTAAGGCTACTTGGGGGACTCACTAAAATGTCAGTGTAAATACACAATAAAAGTGTGACTTTTCCCTGTGATTTACACCACTGCACATTTATTTAAAACAAGGAAGCTCAATATAAAATAACAGTAAAATATCTAACAAAATCTAGACTTGTCTTAAAATATAACCAAGTTGCATTTTAATAGTTATGTTGGTCATTTATGTGGCAAATGTCTTGTACTCATATTCAGAAATCTTGGTCTGAATATATGTTCATTTTATGGAACAGGTTTAGAAACTATCATTCCAAACACTTCTCTGTAGGGAAAAATAAATCCTTGTGTAACTAGTGGGATAAACAACGCATTAAAATTCAACTTGGGATAAACTCCAGGATAAACTGAAGGAAATGGAAACAAGTAGATCTTAATTGCATAGTAGCAAATACTTTAAATAAGTATAGCGTAATTACAAGTAATTGAAAAGAATATGATTCACCATTTCCTGGCAAATCACAATACAGAAGCAATGAAATTTCCCTGCCAATATAAGAGTTCTGTTTTTAAATTCTTATTCTAAATACATGAAAAGACAATTCAGCAGTGTGGCTCTTACTACTGGATGCAAAAAAATAAAACGACCTACTTAACTTTCTACAGATACCATAAAATGTCTGCCACATGCACACTTCAGGAACAATCACCCATTCCCTTTAAGACACAATTTATGCAGGGCAGGGGTGGCACACGCCTTTATGGGAGGCAGAGGCAGGCAGATTTCTGAGTTCGAGGCCAGCCTGGTTTACAGGACAGCCAGGGCTACACAAAGAAACCCTGTCTCGGAAAAAAAAAAACAAAAACAAAAACAAAAACAAAAACAAACAAAAAGACACAATTTATAGCAATTGAAAAAATATGTTGGCAACTAGATCTAAAAACTCACAGAGTTCCCAAATGCAAAGCTTAACAATTTAGAGCAGCTCACAAAATGTACTTTTGTTATTGCTCATATGCTGTACAATAAAATGAGATTAGGTCATTTTTTCCAAAATAGAGTAAATATATGAGACCAGTTAAAACTTGGAAAATTGTGGGGAGATATATACATACATGTGTGTCTATGTGTATACACACACACACACACACACACACACACACACGCACGCACGCACGCATGCTTACTTAACTGCTATAACACTTTATACAAAGTAAAGCCTTTTAAGCACTTTTTAAAAATTAAATGATAGGTTAAGTGAAAGCCTATACTCTCCCAATCCGCTCCCCTATCACAGATAAAGTGAAAGCCTATACTCTCCCAATCCGCTCCCCTATCACAGATAACCATTTTCCACAATGAATATACATTCAGACCTCGTGTACTGATCCTGTGCATTACAGTGCTAACCATTAGTTTGGAATTAGATGAGCCTGTGCCAACCTGCTTCCTCTGACTAAACTACATTGGAATTAGAATGTATATTGTCCACAGCTGCTTTTGTCAATGTTGCATGGTGCTGCACTACAAATTCAAGTTCCTGGGCAATGCACCTGAGCAGCATCCTGTGCTAGCTAATCTACCACTGCTGCTAACTAAGGATACTACAACCATTACATCTTGACCTATTAAAAAAATGAAACATTGTATCAGCCAGATTTGCTCTGGCCTGGCCTGGCCTATACAGTGAGTTCCCAGACAGCCAGAGCTATGGTGAAAAACCCTATTTCAAAAAGAAAAAAGGGGCGGGGGGAGAAAGGGAAGGGAGAGGGAGAGGGAGAGGGAGAGGGAGAGGGAGAGGGAGAGGGAGAGGGAGAGGGAGAGGGAGAGGGAGAGGGAAGGGAAGACAAGGGGATAACTCAGAGCAGAAAGGTACAAAAGGAGCAGAGAACACAGAGATGAGGTAGTCTGATGGAGGAGGGAAAAATCAACCAACTCAAAGGATTTAGAAACCCACCATTAGGAAAATTGATATTTTGATAATATATTTTAAGAAAAATATTTTTAAACTATTACATTATATAATTTTAAAGATTTATAATAGACCTTACATTAAGACACTCAATGTATATAAACATCTCTATAAAATGTATATGAAACTGTCTATGAAAATAAAAATAGAAATCCAATATTTATAATTTGGTAATAATGTGTAAGTGGGAAAGTATAATACAATTATCTTCTTATCATAAACTGTGGACAAGAGCTTTCTCTTGTAATATATTTGTAATTATTGTGTTAAGTTGAATTTTAAAAGTCCAAATGTACATTTACTGATGAATGTAGAAACAAAATATGGTCTATCCACACAGCACAATGCCATTTAAAACTACAATGAAGAATTATTATGTTACATGGTTAAACTTGGTATAAATACCACAGCCTGTCGAGTCCAAAGGCAGATGGGAAAGATATTTCTATAGATCTAGGAAGTAAACTTACAGTTCCTTTAAACCTAAAATGAAAATAAGCTTTAATGTAGCACAAAGCATCACCTGGGGCTGATGAGATTCTACTGAAAATTTATCAGCTTGCAAATGGAGTAAAAGTCATCCAATTCAATATGTCAAACAGTTAACTTTTGTTTGAGGATTTTCAATTTTAGTCAGTCCTACTAGTGACTAAAATTATGCTCACTAAGCTTAAGAGTTTAAATTCTAGAACTGGATGACAGGATTTTTAGATCTTGGTACAGTTGCTGCTTTCACAGACATGTAGAGACTGTCTCTCTGCAGTGCCCTTTCTTCAACTTCAAATGTACATGGTCTTTTGTCATAGGAACAAGTGGAGGCATGGAGTTGCCATCCCACAGTCAAAAGCTCTGACCCAGAATTGTTCCTGTCTGTAAGGGACAAAAATGAAGAAGAGCCTGAGAAAAAGGAAGGTCCAGCAACAGGCCCAAATTGGGAGACAGCTCAAGGGAGGGCCCCAAGGCCTGGCACGACCACTGATGCTGTGGTGTGCATACAGACAGCAGCACATCACAACTGCACTCTGAAAGGCCCAACAAGCAGCTCAAAGAGTCAGAGGAAGACATTTACACCCAACCAGTAAACAGAAGCTGATGACACTTGTGGCTGAATTAAGGGAAAAGCTGGAAGAAGCTGAGGAGGAGGGTGACCCTATAGGAAGACCAGCAGTCTCAACTGACCAGGACCTCGGCGATTGCTCAGACACTGAGCCACCAACCAGGCAGCACACACCAGCTGATATGAGGCCCCAACACATATACAGCAGAGGGATGCCGGGTCTAGACTCAGTAAGAGAAAATGCAAGAGACTTGAGGCCACAGGGAGTGGGGAGTAGGAGTGGGGGTAGGGGTGGGGCCATCCTCTTGGAGACTGGAGAGGGTGGCATTGAGAGGCGGTATGGGATGTGAAACAGTCAGAAGGCAGACCGAGAGGGGGATAAAGACTGGACATAAAAAAAAAGATTAAAGAATTAAAGAATTAAAAAAAAAAAAGTACTGGCTACTCAAGAGACCCTGAGTTCTGTTCTGTTCCTAGCACTGACATGGTGACTCACATCATTTGTAACTCCAGTTCCAAAATATCTAAAGCCTTCTGTGGGTTCTGTGGGCTCCAGGCACGCAAGCAGTGCATAGACATTCATGCAGATAAAGCATGCAGACGCATTACAGTAAGATAAAAACCAGTGTAATTATAAAGAATATCTTTATTTCTGTCTATCCTAATGAACATAAGCATTTAAATATGTGGGTGTTGTCAGTTTATATTACTACAACACTCCCACACACACACACATCTCCTAAACATGTTGGGGAGGGCTTCTAGCATGATAAGGTAAATGCCTGATGTTTTCAAACTGGGTTATTCAAAATACTTTCAATAAATATCTGGGATAAGTTTTAAATTATAAATATTCTAAAGGCCTGACTACACCTAATGATAACATAACATTTGTAATTTTCCATAAAACTCTTAAAAAGGAAAAGAGAAAGGAACAAGAAAAATAAATTTTCAGATTAGATACGAAAAAAGCAATCTATACTACAGTAAAATAGTTTACGTTTTAAATCTGTTTAAAGTCCCCTTAAGAAAGCTGGGCGTGGTAATTCATGCCTGCAGTCTCACACATGGCAAGCCAAGGCCACAGGACTCCTGCCAACTAGAGTCTAGCCTGAGCTACAGTGTTCAAGGCAAGTCTGGACTACAACATGAGATCCTGTCTCAAAAGAAAACAAAAGCAAAACAAACCAAGCTTCTTAATGAAAAGAATGAGTATTCTACACTGACATGAGAACAGAGCCCATAGCTGTTCCTAACCAACAGCCCTGGGGTCTAATACTCCACTGGCATCCATTACGCATCTTTGGGGTAGGTCTGAATAACAATAAACAATGTAAAATAGCAGGGAATTATGACAAAAAAAACTTGACAGATATGTTTTTTTAATATCTATGTATATACTACCTACTCTTGTCTTTCCTCCTTCAATCCTCTGGAAAAGGAAATGGGATCCCTACTCATTTTACACTGGCCAAAGAGCACTAGATTCCACTCTCATTCTTTTAGGACACAGCAAGAGGATCTCACATATGAATGAAGTGGCCCTCATCATATCAGAAAGCAGCCAGTGCTGTGGATTGCTGTGGATACACAGGGGTCGGCAAGTGTAATATGACCAGAGTCTATGACTAGGCAATGGAAAAGGAAGGTGAGGCTGAGCGTTCCAGAGACAGAGGACAGGGAACACAGAAGACAGGAGGACAGAGAAGATGGAGGAAGAGAAGGATGAACCTGATCCACCCAGCTACAGCCACAGGTAGCCATGAATATCATAGAAGGGATAGATTAATATAGGACAATTTGTACAATCTAGGTGGGCAGCTTATATCAATATCAACTGTCTCTGAGTTCACTGTGTGGGCTTTTTGTCAGTTGAGAATTTACTGATATAAATCTGACTGATAAATTACAAGCCTCTAGAGTTTTGGTTTCACTGGGTTACAGGGATCTGTGGCAGCTAGTCACAGGGGGCAGATAGATGGGAAGATTGAGAGTGGTTTGGAGACAGGTGAACTGCAGAGAACAGAGAAGGCCAAGGCTTGCAGCTCCCAATGAGAGAGGGGAAATCACATTACTTGTGTGTAGCTGTCAATAGCTTGTATTGTTTTTTAATTATTACATGCAACAGGTGGCTCCCCACATAGAACAAAAATCCACTAGAAATTTAAGATTCTTAGCCTGAGAGTTCGAGATTTAGTTCTTGGTGAGCAGAGCAGAGAGGAGCCACATGACTGGAGCATGCATGCTATTCTAAACAAAGAAGTAGGGAAAAATACAGACTGCTCAGGGAAAACATGAAGACTGCTCTGAGGGAGAAAACCCGAGAGTAAAAGCTGCTTGCTTCCTTAGGCGGATATTAATAGAAGTGCGATTTAATTTTAAGGTTTGACTTATTTGCTTTTAAGGACAGATTAAAATACAGATTGTGCCCAAGGCACATGGGGGAATTTCAATTACTTCAATTAGAAATAGCTGAAAGGAGTCAAGGTTTAACAGTTCAGATTACCTTAAACAGATGAGCTTTCAGAAACATCCAAAATCCATAGACTGTGACATTTAATGTTAATCATTAGACAGTGAGACATGTCTGCTCCAGGCAGTTCCCGTTCTTGGTTCAATGAAGACCCTGAGCATCTGCACCCCCAGGCAGGCTTATCATGGGAGGGCAGCCAGTAGGCAGAACCTGCCCATCTCATCTGCAGACAATACTGTCTACAGAAGGACACATATTGCAGAACAGTCGAATGTTGGCTTTGCCAAGACAAGTTTATCAGTTCTTCAAATAATTATGTTTTACAAGTCTGTCAGATAGATGATTCTTGGCTAGAAGGTCAAAGATAGATGCTTCTAGGTGTTGAAAAATGGAGAACTGTCCAGGTAGTCAACTGTCTACAAATTGGTTAAGTTTCATGAACTATGTTTTGGGCTTCGTATCTTTTCAGGTAATATTTAGTCATTCTCTGATTTCTGGTGGAGTTGAAGACTAGTTTTAGTCTCATAATCAAACTCATAGTTTATAGAGTGGATGGCATGGATCTCAACTGATGTCACGGGCTGAAAATATAAACATAACCCAAAGATAGAACCATAATTCTTTCAGTTAGAAAATATGATAGAGTATTTTGTCTAACTGACACATTGATAGACAGGGTATCTTATACTTTATAAATTGTAGAATAGTAATAGTTGTACTCAATTTATATCTGAGAGAAAAGAGTCTTTTTATTGGACAAAAAGGGGGAATATTGTGGACTGACTGCCCTGGGGCTGTGTGTCCTTTGATGCTAATTCCCCTTCCCCCAGAGGGACGACCTGGGAGGAGTGAATCACACGCAGGTGACTTCCTGTGAACCTTCTCCCCATTTCAAACTAGTAAAATAAAGGCTCGAGCCTGTGAATGGGCCATGGAAGGGAAGGTGGGGCTGAAAGCCTTAGAGAGAGAGAGAGAGAGGGAGGGAGGGAGAGGGAGAGGGAGAGAGGAGGAGAAGGAATAAGGAGAGGAGGGAGAGAGGGGAAGACTGAAGTGTAAGTAAGAGCTAGGACAATGGAGCAGAAGCACGTGGCCTAGAGAAATTCCAAATTATAGGAGATCTCACAGCTGGGGAATAGAGTACTATAGTGGCCGATCTGCCCAATCTAGGCAAGAAGCTTGTATTCGTATTAATTGAGTTGTGGTTTCATTGCACAGGCTTATTTAGATTGGAGATTTACCACAACAAGTGCCTCTGTCCTTGCCCATTTCCCTAGAAATGTGAGATAATAAATTTCTATTACTCATCAGAGATCCAGTTTATGTACTTTATTATAAATGCCTGGACAATCTCAGACATCAGCTACATGGTTGTCTGATTGATTCTCTGAGTACTACTGAAACTATCTGCTGTAATGTCTACAATGTCTACTGCAGACTTTCACTGAGCAAGACAGGATCTCTACTCTCTACACTGCATAAGACAAATTTTCCTGCAAAGAATGAACAATCTGTTCCAAACCAGCAACCCTGCACAAGAAAGAGTTCCAGGAAAAAAAATACAGGAATAACCAAAAACATTCATCTCTCTTCCTCTCCAAATGTATAATTGATCAAGTGCTATAAGACATTGTGAACCTCAAGACTGTGAACTGGAAAAACCTTGTCATGGTGTGGCTGAGCCCTAGCACACACCTTTTGTCCAATGGCTTTCTATCAATGGATTAAATAAGTCAATGATAGGTAAAAGGGGCAGAGAAGGGAGAGAGTGAACACAAGAAGTTGGAAGGGAGGAGGCGGAAGGGTATTATGGAGAAATGATAAGCGGATATTAGCCTAGAAGCTTGGAATACTCAAGACACAATCCACATATCAAATGATGTCCAAGAAGAAGGAAGGAGTAGCCCCTGGTTCTGGAAAGGCTCAGTGCAGCAGTGTAGAGGAATACCAGAACAGGGAAGTGGGAAGGGGTGGATGGAGGAACAGGGTAAGGGAAGAGGGCTTATGAGACTTTCGGGGGGGGGGGGGAGAGCCAGGAAAGGGAAAATCATTTGAAATGTAAATAAAGAATATATCAGAAAAAAAGAAGAATGTATAAATAATTGAATAAAAAAACAATAAAAAAGAAAAGAAAAAACAGAAAAAATAAAACAACACTGAGATTCCTCCTCACACCATTCAGAATGGCTAAGATGGAAAACTCAGGGGACAGCAGATGCTGGAGAGGATGTGGAGAAAGAGGAACACTTCTCCATTGTTGGTGGGATTGCAAGCTGGTAAAACCACTCTGGAAATCAGTTTGACGATTCCTCAGAAAATTAGACATAGTACTACCTGAGGACCCAGCTATACCGTAACTCCTGGGCATATACTCAGAAGATGCTCCAACTTGTAATAAGGACACATGTTCCACTATGTTCATAGCTGCCTTATTTATAATAGCCAAAAGATGGAAAGAACCCAGATGTCCTTCAACAGAGGAAGGATACAGAAACTGTGGTATATATACACAATGGAGTACTATTCAGCTATTAAAAACAATGAATTCATGAAATTCTTAGGCAAATGGATAGAACTAGAAAGTGTCATCCTGAGCGAGGTAACCCAATCACAAAAGAACACACATGGTATGCACTCACTGATAAGTGGATGTTAGCCCAAAAGCTCAAAATAAACAAGTTACAATTCACCCAGCACAGGAAGCTCGAGAAGGAAGACTGAAGTGGGGGTGCTTTGGTTCCTTTGAGAAAGGGAACAAAATACTCACAGGAGCAATAAAGGAGACAAAGTGTGGAGCAGAGACTGAAGGAAAGGCCACCCAGAGACTGCCCTACCTGGGGATTCGTCCTATAAACAGTCACCAAACCCGAACAGTATTATGGATGACAAGAAGTGCATACCAAAAAGAACATGTCATGGTTGTCTCTGGAGGGGCCCTGTCAGAGCCTTACACATACAGAGGCAGATGCTAACAGCCAACCATTGGACTGGGTGTGGGGTCCCCAATGGAGGAGCTGGAGGGTAGTTTGGAGGAGCTGGAGGGGTTTACAGCCCCATGGGAAGAACAAAGATGTTGGCCACCCAGATGCCCCAGGACTCCCAGAGACTAAACCATCAACCAAGGGGCACACATGGTTCCAGGCAAAAATGTGTCTGAGGAAGGCCTTGCAGGGCATCAGTGGGAGGAATGGTCCTTGGTCAGGTAAAGGCTCAATAGATGCCCCAACAAAGGGAAATCAAGGTGGGGGTGGGAGTGGGTCAGGTGGAGGGGCATATACTTGGAGGCAGGCAGTGGGAGGAGGGGTTGGGGGTTTTGGGGGAGGGGGCAAACCGGGAAAGGTTTTAGCATTTGAAATGTAAATGAGGATTAAATGCAATTTAAAAAAAAAAAAAAAAAACAGAAAGCACACAAACCACATGAAGCTTAAGAAGAAGGAAGACCAAAGTGTGGGTGCTTCAGTCCTTCTTAGAAGGGAGAATAAAATAATCCTAGGAGTAAATATGGAGATAAAGTGTAGAGCAGAGACTGAAGGAAAGACCATCCAGAGACTGCCCCACCTGGGGATCCATCACAAACACACTCATCAAACCCAGACACTACTGTGGATGCCAGGAAGTGCTTGCTGACAGGAACCTGATATAGCTGTCTCCTGAAAGGCTCTGCCAGAGCAAGACAAATACAGAGTGGGATGCTCACAGACAACCACTGAACTAAGCACGGGGTCTCTAACTGAAGAGTTAGAGAAAGGACTGAAGGAGATGAAGGGTTTACAACCCCATAACAAGAACAGTATCAACCAACCAGATCCCCCAGAGCTCCCAGGGACTAAACCACCAACCAAAACGTACGCATGGAGGCACCCATGGCTCCAGCCACATATGTAGCCGCATATGTTGATAATAAGATAAGCCATATTGATGCCTTGTTGGGCATCAATAGTAAAAGAGGCCCTGTGAAGGCTCCATTCTCCAGTAGGGGGAAGGCCAAGGCAGGGAGTCGGTGGGTGGGGCAACACCCTCAAAGAAGCATCAGGAGGGAGATGGGTTAGAGGGTTTGGGAGGGAGGGACCAGGAAAGGAAATAACATTTGAAGTGTAAATTAAGAAAATGCCCAATTAAAAAAGAGATTATATTTAAAAAAAAAAAAAAGAAAGAAAGAAAGAAAGAAAACAGAAAGCAATAAATACTGGTGCTTGCCCACTTTCTGCTTTTTTTTTTTAATTTTTATTTTTTATATTCTTTGTTTACATTCCAAAGGCTTTCCCCTTTCCCAGTTCCCCCCCACCATACGTCCCATAATTCCTCTCCCCCCAACTATTCCCCAATCACCCCCACACACACACGATTTCTCTGTTCTGGGTCTACAAAACTGGATCCAATCTTTTCAGGTCCAGGGTCCTCTCCTTTCTTCTTCTTGGGAATCATTTGACTTGCTAATTGTGCCTTGAGTATTTAGGGCTTCTGGGCTCATTACATTTCATGTGTATTCTTTTGTGATTGGGTTAACTCACTTAGGATGATATTTTCCAGATCTGCCTTTTATCCAGTCCAGGGTCTCAGCCCATAGAACAACAGCAACCACATTTAGGACAGGTCTTCCAACAACAACTACCAAAACCTATGTAATTCTTCACAGACCACCTGACAGATTGTTTCTGTCTGATTCTAAATAACCCTAGGAGGTTGACAATCAAGATTAACCATTGTAGCTGATATCCACAGTTCTATTAAAGCAGGATTAGAATATCTACACACTATTTAACTGACCCTAGCTGACATTGGATTTACTATCTGTCTACTACAACTAATAGCCTCTGAAGTTGAATTTAATTTTATTAATAACTATAAAGTAAATATCAAGTTGAATCATCAAAGCAGAAAAGATGAAAATATGAAATCAAGTACTTCATGAGAATTCTTGTGTGGCCATTATGAGAATCACTGTAACATTTTTGATTCCCTTGAATTTTAATTTTATACAAATAAATATCCTCTTACTTCTTAAGTTATTTAAAAATGTTAAATTCGCATTTTAAAGTATAGTACTCACTTTCAGGTCCTATCCATCCTTTAATAATCTGTTTAAAAGCTACTTCCAAGTTCTCCGTGGCTCTCTAACCCACGCAACTCTATTCCTCATGTCATTAGTTTATTTATATCATCATCTAGTATAAGAGTTAGAGAATTTACTCCAATTTTCAAAGACCATACCTCTTACACATGCCTATTTCTTAAAGTAATGCATTGAGCACCCCTAATTTCTTAAGTAGTTGGTGAATTACTATAAAGAAAGGTGCAGTAAATACATATCCAGTACACAGTCAATGTCTTAGACAGAGTTACTATTGGTGTGGTAAAACACCATGACCAAAGCAGCTTAGGACAAAAAAGGCTTATTCAGCTTATGCTTCACATCACAGCTCATCACCAAAGGATATCAGGACACAAACTTGAGCAGAGCAGGAACCTAGAAGCAGGAGCTGATGCAGAGGCCATGGAGGGTGCTGCTTACTGGCTTACATCACATGGCCTGCTCAGCCTGCTCTTTTATAAAACCCAGGACCACCAACCAAGAGATGGTATCACCCACAATGAACTAGGCTACTCCTATGATCTCCCCTACTGATCATTAATTAAGAAAATGCCCCATAGCAATGGTTTAAACCTTCCTGACACTGCAGCCCTTTAATACAGTTCCTCATGTTGTGGTAACTCCCAACCACAAAATTATTTTCATCGCTACTTCAAAACTGTAATTTTGCTACTGTTATGAATTATAATGTAAATCTGCTTTCCGATGGTCTAAGGTGATCTCTGTGAAAGTGTTGTACACCCATAGGTTGAGAACCACACTGCTTTACAAGCTTGCCTACAGGCTAATCTTACAGAAGCATTTTCTTAATTGAGGCTTTAGCTTGTATCAAATAACGGAGAACTATCCAGCAGAGTCATCAATGCACAGAACCAACACTAGTCTTTCACAGAACATGTCAGATCTTCCCTGGGTCCTCCTCACAGTGGATTCAATGGACCAACGAGGACATTAACCTCCAGACACTGTAGGGCCACAAGGGCAGAAGCTCTGGAAGGGCACAAGCACCAACCCCAAAGCAATATCTGCACCTCAAGCAATAGTTCTATGCACTCAGCCTTCAACTATGTTACATATATCTCAGGAAGTAAAACTCACACTTTACCTGGGAGACAGAGGCAGGAGAATCACTCTGAGTTCCAGAATAGCCTAAGCTACAATACAGTTTGAAGTCCTATCTTAAAACTAAAAATAAACAACATTTTTAAACAAGTAGTGGAGAGAAGTGAATTAAAACTATATCACAAGTTTTAAAAAATCTGAAAATAGGGCTGATAAATGTTAACTAGTTAACTGCTTTATTTGTATATATATATTTGGAGACAGGGTTTCTCTGTATAGCCCTGGCTGTCCTGGAACTCACTCTGTAGACCAGGCTGGCCTTGAACTCAGAAATCCGCCTGCCTCTGCCTCACAAGTGCTGGGATTACAGGCGTGCGCCACCACCGCCCTTGTTTATATATTTTAAATAAAGAAATCGTATTCATGCACAAAGGTTAAAGTAACTTTCCTAAGTTCAGCCCACTGTATTCTGTAATGGATAGAAACTCTCCCTCAGGCAAGTAAAGGCCAGTCGCAACAGAACCCCCCCTCCCCCTCTCTCTCTTTCATCTTTTATTTATTTATTTGTTTACACTCCAGATTTTAGTCCCCTCCTGGTCCACCCTCTGACTAGAACCTCTTCTCTTAAACTGTCCCTGATAATTCAAAAGGAATTTTTTCCTTTCTTAAGCATACCAACCACAGCAGTTAATTTCCCCTTTAAAATTTAGAGGTGTTTGCTTTTCTACTATCTTCTCCACTCCTCTATTTTTCCATGGACACATGACATTTCATGCTCTCTGTATTGTACTACAGCTTTTGCCCAAACCTACACATAGTGTAATGCCCTAATATATCATGGTTAGTTCAAAACTATTTAATAGATGACACATAACACCCCCAACACAACTTGAGCTCCTTGAGAAAAAGGGAAATTCTAAGTCCCTTCACTGGCTGCAGTAATGCCTCAACATTAGCAGATTAGATCTACTAATAGCAGAGAGAGAAGTGGTCTTTGTCTCTTTCTCAAGGAGGAATTTTGCCTCTATGTCGACCAGTCTAGTATAGTAAAAGATAAGATCTAATAACTCACTCCAGACAGATCTGCAAAAATATAAGAAACGGCTTGATGCCTCTGGCCAGTGGGTCATTGATAGCCAAATATAGATGGGATTACCATTCTTAACCCCACTTCTCCTCCTTTTCTTAATTGTACTAGTTACACCATGACTTAGAAACTTGTCTAGACTTTTTCAACAAGAGATCCAAAAGATTTGCTATTATAGGATGACCAGACCCTAGTTACAGAGCCAGAGGCCTGCAATACCTGATTATATCCTGAAGGTGAAAATCAACCTTGCCCCCAAAATTTCAATGTCCTCATTCAATAGGAAGTAGCCTAATAAAAATGTCACTCCCTTTCTGAATCCTTGATTGTTTATCAATAGGGAACAAAAAAGGGAAGGAATGTAAGCCCCTCGAGCACACTGCTCTGGATCAATGGGCGAATTTCTTTGAAAAAAATAAATAATTTCCTTACTAATTTCACTTTCAAATTATTTCAAATTATTAAAGAAATACAGTTTTTTTTAAAAAGATACCTGTATCTGTTTTTCTGGACGTTATTTTGAATGAAAGAACTACTTAAATAAAACACTGAAGACAAGTATATCATATAAATATAATATTGTTAATTATGACACATTGAAATACATGTTTTAAACATAAAAATATTTTCCTAGAAGATAATTTTACATAAACATCTTTCTTCTACTTAAACAATTAATTATACAACATATTTAAAAACATTTAACTAAAAATAAAGAGAAAATATTACCTTTCCTTCAAAAAAATCTTAGAATTTAAGGAAATATGACCTTCAAATAGAGTAAGCAATGCTGAACAAGTGATGGAAGTGAATATATTCCAACACACACTTACTAAGCATGTCTTTTCTACATGAGGGGTATACCTTATACAACGTGAAAGGAAATACCACTCACTGAGCTTCTTCCAAGATCTGTCGAGCTCCCAGAAGGAAAGGTCACCCACTCGTGGAGTCCCTGATACTCTCTAGGACAGCAAGCACATGCCTCTTATATGAAATAAGTTACTACCATCACCCGTCCTTCCTGTTCCAGATGACACTGGGAACTACCACATTACTGAGAATGACAGCAGTAAGTTGGTAAGACAGGTGAGCAGGCAAAAGTGTTTACCAGCAAGTCTACAGACCTGAATTCAATTCCCTGTCCCATATAATGGGAGAGATGTCACACCTCAGGTGTTCCCTAACTTCCTTCCATACATGTGCAATAGCTCATGAATGCACATACATATCACATGTACACACAAAAAATAAGTAGCTGTAATATTTTAATTTTTTAAGGTCAAAATAATGGAGGATTTCATCTCTTAGGTCTCAATAAGAATAAAATTTCTACTGTTTTTCTAAAATTTTGTATAAAACTAACATATGGGTAAAAACTAGACATTTTTTAATTGATCCATCCAGAAGTTATAAAATAAAAATGAACATAAATCACAGTTAACAAGTACATACCAGAGCGCAGGGAGTTTCAGAAGCTTCCCATAAAGGGCAGTGCTGAAAGAGGGAATAACTGGTGCAGGTAAGCAGTAAGAGCCATTATGATCCAAGCACGTCAGTCCTACCTGAAAACCAAACACCTGGAAAACAGAACAGGGCCACAGCTCAGTGAGGACGCAAGGGGGAGCCACCAGTGTAGCCCCACGGGCCCTGTGTGCCTGCCACACCTCAGCACTTCCCAAGCAAGTCCCTGAAGACACTCTTTCGGTTTGAGATGGTTTGACAACAGTTAAATTTCAATACTTTAAACTTAAAATTAAACCAATGAGATCTAAAATTATTGTCTTAAATGTTATATAAATATATAACTAAGGACTTTCAAGCCACCAATGTATCACCTGAGAGCAGGGCTCTATCTGGGAAGTACTTTAATCTTTCTCATGAAGTCCTTCACATGAAATCCAGTGCTCTTTTAGAATAAAACAAGGCTACTGAGACAGCTTATCAGATTCTAGGTCTGTGCCACCAAGCCTCAGGAGCAGAGCCCTGGGTTTGACCCCGCCTAGTGGCGCATTTCTCTGCAGCTGTGCTCTTGTCACCAATACATAACAAGCTTGGAAGCAGCACCTTTACCCACTGAGCCATCTCACTGACCCTACAACTATTGTTAAATATATCTTTTTTTTTTCATTTTTTTAAAATTTTTATTTTCTATATTCTATGTTTACATTTCAAAGGCTTTCCCCTTTCCCACTTCGCCCCCTACCATACATACCATAGTTCCTCTCCCCCCCAACTATTCCCCAATCATTCCCCCTCCCCCCTCGGTTTCTTTACAAAATTGGATGCAATCTTTACAGGCCCAGGGTCCTCTCCTTTCTTCTTCTTGGGAATCATTTGACTTGCTAATTGTGCCTTGAGTATTTAAAGCTTCTGGGCTCATCAATATCCACTTATCAGTGATTGCATTTCATGTGTATTCTTTTATGATTGGGTTAACTCACTCAGGATGATATTTTCCCGGATAACCATTTACCTACAAATTGCATGAATTCATTATTTTTAATTGCTGAGTAGTATTCCATTGTATAAATATACCACATTTTCTGTATCCATTCCTCCTTAGAGGGATATTTGGGCTCCTTCCAATTTCTGGCTATTATAAACAAGGCTGCTATAAACATAGTGGAGCATGTGTCTTTCTTGTATGCAGGGGAATCCTCTGGGTATATGCCCAGGAGTGGTATGCCAGGGTCCTCTGGAAGTGACATGCCCAATTTTCTGAGGAACCGCCACACTGATTACCAGAGCGGTTTTACCATTTTGCAATCCCACCAACAGTGGAGGAGTGTTCTTCTTTCTCCACATCCTCGCCAGCACTTGTTGTCTCTTGAGTTTTTAATCTTAGCCATTCTGACTGTTGTGAGGTGGAATCTCAGGGTTGTTTTGATTTGCATTTCCCTGATGACTAATGATGTTGAACAACTTTTAAGGTGTTTCTCGGCCATCCGAATTTCTTCTGGTGAAAATTCTTTGTTTAGCTCTGTACCCCATTTTTTGATAGGGTTATTTGGCTCTTTGCGGTCTAACATGTCATTTTTTTTCTTCTTTTTTTTATTTTCTATATTCTTTGTTTACATTCCAAAGACTATCCCCTTTCCCAGTTACCCCCCCACCATATGTCCCATAATTCCTCTCCCCCCCATGCTATTCCCCACTCTTCCCCCCCCCACAATTTCTCTGTTCTGGGTCTACAATACTGGATCCAATCTTTACAGGCCCAGGGTCCTCTCCTTTTTTTCTTCTTGAGAGTCATTTGACTTGCTAATTGTGCCTTGAGTATTTAGGGCTTCTGGGCTCATTAATATCCACTTATCAGTGATTGCATTTCGTGTGTATTCTTTTGTGATTGGGTTAACCCACTTAGGATGATAGTTTCCAGATCTAACCATTTACATACAAATTGCATGAATTCATTACTTTTAATTGCTGAGTAGTACTCCATTGTATAAACATACCACATTTTCTGTATCCATTCCTCTTTTGAGGGATATCTGGGCTCCTTCCAATATCTGGCTATTATAAACAAGGCTGCTATAAACATAGTGGAGCATGTGTCTTTGTTGTATGCAGAGGAATCCTCTGGGTATATGCCCAGGAGTGGTATGCCAGGGTCCTCTGGGAGGGGCATGCCCAATTTTCTGAGGAACCACCACACTGATTTCCAGAGTGGTTTTACCATTTTGCAATCCCACCAACAGTGGAGGAGTGTTCCTCTTTCTCCACATCCTCGCCAGCACTTGTTGTCTCTCGAGTTTTTAATCTTAGCCATTCTGACTGGAGTGAGGTAGAATCTCAGGGTTGTTTTCATTTGCATTTCCCTGATGACTAATGATGTTGAACATCTCTTAAGGTGTTTCTCGGCCATCCAAATTTCTTCTGGTGAAAATTCTTTGTTTAGCTCTGTACCCCATTTTTTGATAGGGTTATTTGGTTCTTTGGGGTCTAACTTCTTGAGTTCTTTGTATATATTGGATATTAGCCCTCTGTCGGATGTGGGGTTGGTGAATATCATTTCCCACGTTGTTGGTTGCCATTTTGTCCTTCTGACACTGTCCTTTGCCTTACAGAAACTTTGTAATTTTATGAGGTCCCATTTGTCAATTCTTGATCTTAGAGCATAAGCTATTGGTGTTCTGTTCAGGAACTTTCCCCCTGTGCCCATGTCCTCCAGGGTCTTCCCAAGTTTCTTTTCTAATAGTTTCAGTGTGTCTGGTTTTATGTGGAGGTCCTTGATCCACTTGGAGTTGATCTTCGTACAAGGAGATAAGAGTGGGTCAATTCGCATTCTTCTGCATGTTGACCTCCAGTTGAACCAGCACCATTTGTTGAAAAGTCTATCTTTTTTCCACTGGATGGTTTTGGCTCCTTTATCAAAGATCAAGTGATCATAAGTCTGTGGGTTCATTTCTGGGTCTTCAATCCTATTCCATTGATCTACCTGCCTGTTGCTGTACCAATACCATGCAGTTTTTAACACAATTGCTTTGTAGTGCTGCTTGAGGTCAGGGATATTGATTCCCCCAGAAGTCCTTTTATTGTTGAGAATAGTTTTAGCTATCCTGGGTTTTTTGTTGCTCCAGATGAATTTGAGAATTGCTCTTTCTAGATCTATGGAGAATTGATTTGGGATTTTGATGGGGATTGCATAGAATCTGTAGATTGCTTTTGGCAAGATGGCCATTTTTACTATATTGATCCTGCCAATCCAGGAGCAAGAAATATTTTTCCATCTTCTGAGGTCTTCTTCGATTTCTTTCTTCAGGGACTTGAAGTTCCTGTCATACAGATCTTTCACTTGTTTGGTTAGAGTTACGCCAAGGTACTTTATGTTGTTTGTGGCTATTGTGAAGGGTGTTATTTCCCTAACTTCTTTCTCAGCCTGCTTGTCCTTTGAGTTCAAGAAGGCTACTGATTTGCTTGAGTTAATTTTATAACCAGCCACTTTGCTGAAGTTGTTTATCAGCTATAGAAGTTCTCTGGTGGAGTTTTTTGGATCGCTTATGTAGACTATCATATCATCTGCAAATAATGATACTTTGACTTCTTCCTTTCCAATTTGTATCCCTTTGACTTCCTTATGTTGTCTAGTTGCTCTCGCTAGAACTTCAAGTACTATATTGAAAAGATATGGAGAGAGAGGGCAGCCTTGTCTAGTCCCTGATTTTAGTGGGATTGCTTCAAGTTTCTCTCCATTTATTTTGATGTTGGCTACTGGTTTGCTGTAGATTGCTTTTACTATGTTTAGGTATGGGCCTTGAATTCCTGCTCTATCCAAGACTTTTAGCATGAAAGGATGCTGAATTTTGTCAAATGCTTTTTCAGCATCTAATGAGATGACCATGTGGTTTTTTTCTTTTAGTTTGTTTATGTAGTGGATTACATTGATGGATTTCCGTATATTGAACCATCCCTGCATCCCTGGAATAAAGCCTACTTGATCATGGTGAATGATCATTTTGATATGCTCTTGGATTCAGTTGGCAAGAATTTTATTTAGTATTTTTGCATCAATATTCATAAGAGAAATTGGCCTGTAGTTCTCTTTCTTTGTTGGATCTTTTTGTGGTTTAGGTATCAGCGTAATTGTGGTTTCGAAGAACGAGTTGGGCAGTGTCCCTTCTGTCTCTATTTTGTGGAATAGTTTGAAGAGTATTGGTGTTAAGTCTTCTTTGAAGGTCTGGTAGAATTCTGCACTAAAACCATCTGGTCCCGTACTTTTTTTGGTTGGGAGGCTTTCTATAACCCCTTTTATTTCTTTAAGGGTTATGGGACTGTTTAGCTGATCTACTTGATGCTGATTTAATTTTGGTATTTGGTATCTGTCTAGGAAATTGTCCATTTCCTCCAGATTCTCCAGTTGTTTTGAGTATAGGCCTTTGTAGTAGAATCTGATGATCTTTTTAATTTCCTCTGTTTCTGTTGTTATATCCCCCTTTTCATTTTTAATTTTGTTAATTTGGATACTATCTCTGTGCCCTTTGGTTAGTCTAGCTAAGGGTTTATCTATCTTGTTGATTTTCTCGAAGAACCAGCTCTTGGTTTTGTTGATTCTTTGTATGGTTCTCTTTGTTTCTGCTTGATTGATTTCAGCCCTTAGTTTGATGATTTCCTCTCTTCTACTCCTCCTGGGGGAGTTAGCTTCTTTTTGTTCCAGGGCCTTCAGGTGTGCTGTTAAGTTGCTAGTGTATGCTCTCTTCAGTTTCTTTTTGGAGACACTCAGGGCTATGAGTTTTCCTCTTAGCACTGCTTTCATTGTGTCCCAGAGATTTGGGTAGGTCATACCTTCACTTTCATTGAAGTCTAAAAAGTCTTTCTTTCTTTATTTCTTCCTTGACCAGGGTGTCATTGAGTAGAGTATTGTTCAGTTTCCATGTGTATGTGGGCTTTCTGTTGTTCTTCTTGCTATTGAAGACCACTTTTACTCCATAGTGATCCGATAGGAGACATGGGATTAGTTCGGTCTTCTTGTATTTGTTGAGGTCTGTCTTGTGACCAATTATATGATCAATTTTTGAGAAGGTACCGTGCGGTGCTGAGGAAAAGGTATACTCTTTTGCTTTAGGATGGAATGTTCTATATATATCTGTTAAATCCAATTGGTCCAAAGCTTCAATTAGTTTCACTGTATCCCTGTTTAATTTCTGCTTTCCTGATCGGTCCATTGAGGAGAGTGGAGTGTTGAAGTCACCTACAATCATTGTGTTAGGTGCGATGTGTGCTTCAAGCTTTAGTAAAGTTTCTTTTACGAATGAGGGTGCCCTTACATTTGGCGCATAGATGTTCAGTATTGAGAATTCTTCTTGGTGGATTTTCCCTTTGACAAGAAGGAAGTGACCTTCTGTGTCTCTTTTGATGACTTTAGGTTGAAAGTCAATTTTATCTGATATTAGAATGGCTACTCCGGCTTGTTTCCTGGGACCATTTGCTTGTAAAACTGTCTTCCAGCCTTTTACTCTAAGGTGGTGTTTGTCTTTGACACTGAGATGTGTTTCCTGTATGCAGCAAAATGTAGGGTCCTGTTTCCGTATCCAGTCTGTTAGTCTGTGTCTTTTGATTGGGAAATTGAGTCCATTGATATTAAGAGATATTAAGGAATAGTAATTATTACTTCCTGACATTTTGGGCATTATTATTATTATTTGTATTTGAGTGGTTCTCTTCTTTTGGGTTGGATGAGATGGGGTTTCTATCTTGTTTCTTCTGGGGTGTTGTTTCCCCCCTTGTGTTGGTATTTTTCCCCTATTATCCTTTGTAGGGCTGGGTTTTTAGATAAGTATCTTGCAAATTTGGTTTTGTCGTGGAATATCTTAGTTTCCCCATCTATGGCAATTGAGAGTTTTGCTGGGTATAGTAGTCTTGGCTGAAGTTTGTGTTCTCTTAGGGTCTGCATGAGGTCTGCCCAGGATCTTCTAGCTTTCATGGTCTCAGGTGAGAAGTCTGCTGTAATTCTGATAGGTCTGCCTTTATATGTTACTTGGCCTTTTTCTCTTACTGCCTTTAATATTCTTTCTTTGTTTAGTACATTTGGGGTTTTGATTATTATGTGATGGGAAGTATTTCTGTTCTGGTCCAGTCTATTTGGGGTTCTATAGGCTTCTTGTATATTCATGGGCATCCCTCTCTTTAGGTTGGGGAAGTTTTCTTCCATAATTTTGTAGAAGATATTTGCTGGCCCTTTAAGTTGTAGATCTTCATTCTCATTTATCCCTATAATCCTTAGGTTTGGTCTTCTCATTGTGTCCTGGATTTCCTGAATGTTTTGGGTTACCAGCTTTTTGCATTTTGCATTTTCTTTAATTGTTGAATCCATGGTTCCTATGGTATCTTCAGCATCTGAGATTCTGTCTTCTATCTCTTGTATTCTAATGTTGATATTTGCATCTATGACTCCTGATTTCTTCCCAAGGTTTTCTATCTCCAACATTGTCTCCCTTTGCGATTGCTTAGTTGTTTCTACTTCTGTTTTTAGATTTTGTATGGTTTTGCTCAGATCTTTCAGTTGCTTGTTTGTGTTTTCCTGTAATTCTTTAAGGGATTTTTGTGTTTCCTCTTTTATGACTTCTACTCGTTGACCCATGTTCTCTTGTATTTCTTTAAGTGATTTTTGTTTCTCCCCCTTATTGGGATTCATTTTTTGCTCTATATTCTCCTGGATTTCTTTAAGTGATTTTTGTGTCTGCCTTGTATGGGCTTCTAGTTTTTGATCTATTTTCTCCTCTATTACTTTAAGAAATTTATCTAAGTGATCCTCAATCTGCATCTTTACCAGTGACTTTAGATCTGAGTCTTGTTTTTCTGGTGTGTTGAGATATCTGGGATTTAATTGTGTTTGCCTTGTAATGTCTTCTAGCTTTTGATCTATTTTCTCATGTATTACTTTAAGAGATTTATCTAAGTGTTCCTCTATCAGCATCCTGACCAGTGATTTTAGATCTGAGTCTTGTTTTTCTGGTGTTTCCGGGTATCCAAGATTTATTGCTGTCGGGGAACTGGGTTCGGATGCCGCCATACTGCCTTGATTTCTGTTAGTAGTGATCTTACATTTGCCTTTTGCCATCTGGTTAACTCTGGTGTTAGTTGGTCCTGTAGATACTAGCTGGTGCTTGACCCTCCTGTGGGGTTGTAAGGCTATTTCCCAGCAACTGGGATACCTGAACTACTGTCCTGCAGGGCTCTTGCTCACAGATTGCTGACAGGTGGCCTGAGTCCCCCGAGGTCTTAAACTCAGGATATCCCAGGTACTTGGTTCCGCTTGTTGGGCGGCTGCTCTGCACTGCTCCTGCTCAGGGTTTGCTGTCTGTTATCCTGTTTCCCCAGGGGTCTTAAAGTTGGGATATCTCAGTTATCTGGTTCTGCCTGCTGGTCCCAAGCTGCTTGGAAGCTGGCTGGGTCCGGCTTCCCGGCCACCGGCTGGATGGGAGGCTGGTTCCGCCTCCGGCTGGGTCTGAGCACCTGGCATACTGGCTGAGTCCGGCTTCCCTACCACCAGCTGGATTGGAAGCTGCAGGCAATATGGCAGCTGCCTGCAGGGAGCTCAGGGTCCGCCCCGCGAGTGCAGAGCGCTGCCGCTACTCTGTGCCCAACTCCCGCTCCAGGCCTGAGTCCCTGAAGGTCTTAAACTCGGGCTGTCTCGGGTACCTGGTTCCGCAGGTGGCTGGGTCTGAGCACCTGGCACGCTGGCTGACTCCGGCTTCCCCACCACCAGCTGGATGGGAAGCTGCAGGCAATATGGCAGCTGCCTGCAGGGAGCTCTGGGTCCGGCCCGCGAGTGCAGAGCGCAGCTGCTATTCTGTGCCCAACTCCCGCTCCAGGCCTGAGTCCCCGAAGGTCTTAAACTCGGGCTGTCTCGGGTACCTGGTTCCGCTGCCGGCTGGGTCTGAGCCCCTGGCACGCTGGCTGGCTCCAGCTTCCCCACCACCAGCTGGATGGGAAGCTGCAGGCAATATGGCAGCTGCCTGCAGGGAGCTCAAATATATCTTTTTTTTAAGTTGGGGATGGAAGGACCAGGGAGGTAGATTGCCTCACGAGCATAAAGACCTGAATTTGGTCCCTTATAGTGATAACTCTGGAGTTTTAGTTGTTTTTTTTTTAAAAAAAAGCATAGAAATGTTATAAGAATATGTTTCTGTTTCAATCCCAAGTGTGTGACATAGGGCTTCTTCAGATTTTCCACATCAGTCATGGTTTGCCTCATGCTCCAGCGGAGGCATAATTCTGCCAGGTGCAGAGAGTTTCTGTGATTGTGTGACATTTGGAATTCCGGGGACTTTTCAGAGAGTATATAAATGCTAGGGTTCAGGGAAAATCCTGCAACAGGTTCCAAGAGGGAGGATGGGTTTTTGGTTGGATTGTCAGTTGGCTGTTGTTGGTGGCTGTTGATCACAGTTTATTATGCAGTCATGCACAAAGAAGAAACAATTGAAATCACATAGAGACATATGATGTCAACCTCAGTGTCACAAGCATATGGAAACATGTGTGTCCGCACATGCATATATGCATGCATGCCTGCACATGGACTTACTGAAAAGAAACCAAGCATTTCCTTTTATCAAGAAATTAATGTGACTCCAACAAGAGCAAAATGGCTAAAAACTTATGTTACATCTCCTTATGGAGCACCATGCCTATATTGTTTCTTTCTTTTCAAGTAAATTCTGAGCTTTTTAAAACACCTATATTAAACATTTTTCATACTGCTTACAAAATTCACTTTTAGATCTTCAAAATTGTGAAATTACAATTGCCAAACTACTAAATTCTAGGGAAAAAAAGAGAGAAAATTTGAAAACATTTTAATTATACTGCAGTAGTGACTAAATATTACTTAAATCTTAACTTCTGAAATACTGATTCTCTAAAACTACAACATTAAGCATAAAGAAACTTGCTTTCATTAGAAACAATGAATTCATGAAATTCTTAGAGAAATAGATGGAGCTGGAGAACGTCATACTAAGTGAGGTGACCCAGTCTCAAAAGAATACCCATGGTATGCAGTCACTAATAAGTGGATATTAGCCTAGAATCTTGGAACACCAAAGACATAAATCACATACCAAGTGATGTCTGACAAGAAGAAAGGAGTGGACACTGGTGCTAGAATGGACCAAAGCATCATTGTGGGGGAGTACAAGAACAGTGAGGTGGGAGGGGGTGGATGAGGGAGCACGGGGAGGGAAAAGGGCATGTGGGACCTTTGGCGGTGGGGAACCAGAAAAAGGGAAATGAATTGTAAATATAGAATATATCCAATTTTAAAAAAAAAAAGAAACTTGCTTGATATTCCTAACGTGAAGAGACACTAACAAACAAAAGAATTCTCTTTCCATACCTTAAGGTAGCAGTGGACATAGCAATAATGAAGAAGATTGTCAGAAGGCTGAGTAAGGCTGCTGACTACATGCACCAACTGTTCAGCATACATCGGGACAGAATGTTCCAAATTAATTTTATCCACCAATATCTGAATGGATGGCAAAGGCCGAAGTGACTGGAAGTTTGTGGCATTCGTGAAGTTACTTGAGTTCTGGAAAGTAATGATATTAGTTTTACATTCTAGCAGAACAAATGGCTGATCTACAGACATTCCTCTACACCAACTTCAGATGCACATATTTCACAGTAAGAAACCCAGCTAGAAAAAACTGTTAGAACACTCATGAAATAACCAAATACAATGTCTTCTAGATAATCCAAGTATGCCTCAGCTTCTACAGAATGCATTTCTTTAAAAAAAAAAAAAAAATTTCTTTCTCCTTTAGCTAATGATTTTTATTTCTCAATCAACAGGAAGGAGCATTATGACTCCATAGTTTCTTAATCATTCAAAAACCTCAGAGGATTACATCAAATACTGTAAAGGACATAATATAATAAAGTATACAGAAAATGAAAATATGATCCAAAATGTATTTACTTATGTTAAAGGCACATAAGTCCTACATCTTAAGAGGGTTTTGGTAGTGACAGTGTTACATGAACCTTTCTGAGTTCCTGAATTCATATGGGTACGCTGAAAGATACCCAGAAAATGGATCCTAATTGGTACCTTTCCTAGAACTAACTCTCAAAATGTTTTAGTCCTGGCTTTTAATGAAGAAAACCAAGATCATCTTTGTCTGGAGACAACCTATCTTACAAGCAGTTTATCTAATCCAAAAACCAGTGCAGAGAAACACTGTGGCAACACTCACTGACTGAACATCCCAATCCTCACTGTTTTTCTATCATCAGTAATCTGAAACAATTTTCAATTCAGTTAGTTTTGTTTAGCTTTCTAAATAACGTTACTTTGGATTCCTGTGAAAAATACCATAACGGCCCACACAGCAATCTGAAGTGTGATGCACCGTGAATCAGAACACCACCTGCCCGTCTGAAGAACTCCAGGCTCTAGCTCCCTTTCCAGCAAGGCCAGAGGAAAGGACATTCCCACTTCAATCATCATAGCTCTCTTTTTGAAGTTCTCATAATGGAATCATACAGAATGCCGCCTTAGATTAAACATCTGTGGGAAGTGTGTATGCATGTTCCTCATTCTTTAAAGAGACATTTGAAACACTCTGAAGTAGTTCTATTGATTTCTGATAATACTCTTGTTAGTTTATTTTCCTTTTTTAGTTTTTGGAAACAGTTTCTCTATGTAGTTCTGGCTGTCCTGGAACTTGATATGTAGACCAGGCTGGCTTCAAACTCACCAAGTCATGTCTGCCTCTGCTAGGATTAAAAGCGTGCAACCAGCACGACCAACACAATTGCTAATAATATTCTTTACCTTCAATTTTTTCCTTGATGTTAGTATGGTTAAAGTCCATATGTAAAAATGCCAATACCTTAATAAACTCTTAAGAATATACTAGCAAAAGCTGTTGTCAATTTTTTTCCTCGGCTTCTCGTTCATTTTTAGATTGTCCTTTTGTTATATATCAGTTCCAGGTCACCCAATCTGCCGACCCCACTCCTCTTGCTGCTTGCGTGGTCTTGTACAAACTGGTTGTGCATTCAATCTTTATTCCTTTGTTTGAAACATATTTCTCTTTGGCTTGTTTTTACTTCATGCATATGAGTGTTTTGCCTTCGTGTATATCTGCATATGGATGTGTGTCTGCTGCCTACAGAAGTCAGAAGAAGGTGCTGGATCCCCGCAATTAGAGTTACAAATGTACTAAGCTGTCATGTGGGAAACTAACATGTCTCCAAAACAAGAGCATTGATTGCTCTAAGCTATCTCTCCAGACTTTCTTTGCCTCTTGAAAAAGACTTGCGTTTCAATTAAACTTATCTAGGAGTATTTCCTGTTATGTACGTTTAGCTGTTACACAGTTCTGAGTGCTCTTTTCTATCTGTAAGTCATTTTTTTTCTGCTATGCCTCTCACATTTGCTCGTTTTTGAGATATTCTCTAATCATTGGTTTGGTCCTCAACAATATCAATTTTCAAAGGGAAAATTGCTAGCAAGGAAACATTGCTGAGAGAGTGGGTTCAAATCACCATGAAATTTTTCTGTTTATATTGTCAGCTCACTCCTAAGTTGCCCTTGTGCAGCAAATCCTAGTATCAGAACAGTACTGAAAGGGCAAAGGAGAAACATCACTGTGAACCTGGGGTTGGGGTCAACAATAAGAATCACGCCTGTGGAGGAAATACTGGCTGCTTTTCTTTGAGCCCTTATAAGAGTAACATGTCTCCAATAAGTACAAATAAAAGTATACACATACTAAAGCAGCCCAGTTCTGGTTCTAAATAGAAACAAGATAATTTGTTTAGATTATTGGCTTCTCTGGTTCCAGTAAGACATTAGAACTTTCTAAATGCCACTACTGGAATATAGTGGGGGGCCTATGAGAAAACTCAGCTGCAGTGTAGAATACATTTACCACATGATCTGAGTCACCTCATCCTTTGATTGCAATGTCGTCATGAAGGACAGAAGGTGACAGCAATAATGACCATGCCTTTGTTAATACATAGGACATAAAGGGCAGGTGAGCTGACTCAGCAGCTAAGGGCATGACTCTAAACCTAAGGACGGAAGGTCAATCCCTAGGACCTACAAGATGGAAAAGAACCAGTCCTATAGGTTGTCCTCTGACCTCCAAAAGGGTGCTGTGGCATATAAAGAAAGAAAGGGAAGAAGGAAGGAAGGAAGGAAGGAAGGAAGGAAGGAAGGAAGGAAGGAAGGAAGGGAGAGAGAAAGAAAGAGAGAGAGAGAAAAAGAAAGAAGAAAGAAAGAAAGAAAGAAAGAAAGGAAGGAAGGAAGGAAGGAAGGAAGGAAGGAAGGAAGAAAAAGAGAGAGAGAAGGGGAGGAATAAATGTAACATTTGAAAAAATAAAGTTAATTCAGCAGGGCTTTTGATTTCTTAATCACTAAATTTATAACTGTTTGAAAACTAAGAATAAAGATGTGAAGCAACTACCTGAGGTCATACAGCAGTATATGACCTAACTTCTAGAAGCCACATGCTTCAACAGTTCTTTATACAGTCTTAGTTTAGCTTATTAAAAGCTTTATTTAATATTACCTTCTAAAAATCAGGAACTATAGTTACACTGAGTTTACTCCTTCAGGGGAAATACATAAACATATACACCTTAATTTAATAACCAAAATGATACATGTACCTCTGAAAACATGTTACTGAACAAGAAATATACCTTTCCTCCCATGATGACAGGAAGTAAACGATCAAGTAAATTGAATTCTGCCATAAAAATTGTGCAAGTACATTTGAGCAGAGTAAGACTTGTGTGTCGAGTAGGAATATATTCCTCCAGAGAAGACACTTCCTCGGGATTCAGTATTGTTTCCTTTTCATCCTTGCTTTCTAAAGTGAGAAGGATAGATATTCAGTAAAGAAGATTTTAAATAAGTTAAACTTCTTACCCAACTAATTAATCCATTCCTCAAATTTCAGGGGCAATTCTTCAACAATGAAATAGCTGAAGTTACTCTAGATTGTAATACAAGTTACTGGATAAATGTATAAATATTTGCTACATAGAAATTAAATATTTTTAATAAATCTTTTCAAGAATTCCTAATTTCTTTTGTTAAAAGAGTATCAATTTTCTGCACACTAATATATCACTAAATTAAATGCATAAAGACAAGACACAAACTAGAGAAAACTATTTACCAAAAATACACAGATTAAAAAATATGTACAGATCGAAACAGAGATCCCACCAAACACAGACATCCTTTTTGATTTATTAATTTATATATAAGCGTTTTCCCTGCATGCGTGTATGTGTACCACATGAAGTCCTGGTGCCCACAAAACTCAGAAGAGGTTGTTAGATCCCCTGGTTGGTGGTTGTAAGCTGCAAAGTAGGTGCTGGATATAGAATCTGAGTCCTATGCATCTCCAGTCCCAAAATGATATTTGTTAAAAAATTTAAAACCACCTAAGATAATTAAGTAAAATGTGGTTGGAGTAACTTACCCAAAATATGAATTCTTCGAACAGCCAAACATTATATAAATGTGAGACAATGTGATTAGGTATCATGTGACTGCCAGGGACGTGGCAGTACAAGAGCTGCACAACCACTAGAATGTTCAAATTTAAAAATCGGAATCACTAAGTTTTGACAGGCGTGTGGGGGAAAGAGTCAGCCAACACTTTCTGCAGACTCACACTGTAAATAAGTATTAGGCTCTGGGGGTCAGTCTGTCACAATTACTCACAAAAGCAGCTAAAAACAATGAACAGCCGAAGAGATCCAACAAATCTGTATTTATAGGACTTGATGTAGCTAAGAACTTGTCTAGCATGTTTGAGGTCTTGGGTTCAAAATACACATAAATATTAAAGATATTCACATGTAAATTTTATATAACCATAGTATGTACAAAATGAAATTCTTATTTAAGATATAAAATCATGTCTGCCTAAGGACCATAATCATCTGGTAGCAGACTATAACCTGATCCAAAGCAACCAGAAACTTCATCGTCAGTTTATAGGAGTGAATAGCAGTCATTCATAAATGCAGTTTAGAAGTATTTCCTAGAAGTGAAAATGTGTAATCATGTAAGCTAGCACATTCTAAGAAAAAAAAGCAAAAGAACTAAAAACTAATCAAAATATTTACTGGAAGTAAAATAGATTATATTCATATTATTTATTATATCTATTTTATTTTATTATAAATAAATAAAATTTTATGTATACAATATTTATATTATGATTTATATTTTAATTTATATTTTATATTTTAACACTTTATAATAATTTCTATTTTATATAATTTATATTTATAATACTTGTAATATCTATATTTGTATTTTATATAGTGAATTTTACTTATTATATCCACTTTATTATTATATCCATTCACTTATTATTATATCCATTTTATTATTTATTATATTCATTTTATGTATTTATCCAAATTTTATCCACCCAAAAGAAGTCTATAAATTAGTAAGAATATATATCTTACAAAAGAACACATATCACAAATATAAAAAGAGAGCAAATGATGTACAATTCCATTTATAGGAATTTGAGCCGAGTTGGCAGCACATGCACTTGGGGAAGCATAGGCAGACAGACCTCTATGAGCTCCAAGGCAGTCAAGTCTGCACAGTATGGAGGTTGGTACTTTGCTATGTATTGTACTGCTAAGCACAGGCCTCCAAGACCAGACTGCCCCAGAGACTAGAGAATCTGCACAAAGGCCAAAGTAAAGCCATGTGACTTTGTAAGCAAGTTATTTCTGCACAAACATCTGGTGAATAAAGGTACCGAGAGCCAATAGCTGGGCAGAAGAGACATAGGTGGGGTTTAGGGTTCCTGAGCTTAGGATCAGAGGAGAACCAGGGGAGAAGAAGAGGAGAACCAGGGGAGAAGAAGGTGTAAAAGGAAGAAGACGGTGGGTTAGAAGTCAAGAAAGCATGAACGCATGGCCTGAATCTTCATGAGGGCTGGCCAATTGGAGGTAAGAGCAGCCCAGATGAAACATAGAAAAGAATAACTCAAGGTTTTCAATAGGAAATACATTTTAATAGCATAGAAGGTAGATATCTGCCCAAGTCTAAAATGTTGATTGTACTGGCTGGTTTTGTGTGTCAACTTGACACAGGCTGGAGTTACCACAGAGAAAGGAGCATCCCTTGAGGAAATGCCTCCATGAGATCCAGCTGTAAGGCCTTTCTCAATTAGTGATCAAGGGTAGGAGGGCCCCTTGTGGGTGGCCCCATCCCTGGGTTCTATAAGAGAGCAGGCTGAGCAAGCCAGGGGAGGCAAGCCAGTAAGAAACATCCCTCCATGACCTCTGCATCAGCTCCTGCTTCCGGACCTGCTTGAGTTCCAGTCCTGACTTCCTCTGGTGATGAACAGCTGTGTGGAAGTGTAAGCAGAATAAACCCTTTCCTCCCCAATTTGCTTCTTGGTCATGCATGATGTTTGTGCAGGAAGAGAAACCCTGACTAAGACATCAATTAAGGCTTATTGTAAATATAAAGGTTGTATCTTTTATCCAGGACCTAAATTATCAAAGGTCGGGTAGGAACTCCGGATTGAGTTTAAAAATTTCTACAACAGCAAATCCTAATCTATGTAAGGCTACAGGATATCTTATCTCAGAAAGGGAGAAAGGGAGGGAGGGAGGGACAAAGGGAAGAAGGGAAGAAAGGAGGATAGAAGGATGGATGGACAGACAGATGGACAGATAGATGAAACATTCAAACACTCCGGTACTCTCAGATGTTAAAAAGTAAAAATAGGGCACAGCACACCATGCCCAAGTGGCTCAAAGAGGCAGCCATAACCATCCAGGAGTGCAGAGAAACCAAACTGCATGGGGTGCAGAGCTAAGCAAAGACTTTTCCCCAGAGGAATATCGAATGACTGAGAAGCACCTAAAGAAATGTTCAACATCCTTAATCATCAGGGAAATGCAAATCAAAACAACCCTAAGATTCCACCTCACATCGGTTAGAATGGCTAAGATAAAAAAAACTCAGGCAATAGCAGGTGCTGGAGAGGATGTGGAGAAAGAGGAACACTCCTCCACTGCTGGTGGGATTGCAAGCTGGTACAAGCACTCTGGAAATCAGTTTGGTGGTGACTCAGAAAACTGAGCATAATACTACCGGAGGACCCTACTGTATCACTCCTGGGCATATATCCAGAGGATTCTCCAGCATGTAATAAGGACACATGCTCCACTATGTTCATAGCAGCCTTATTTATAATAGCCAGAAACTGGAAAGAATTCAGATGTCCCTCAGCGGAGGAATGGGTACAGAAAATGTGGTAAATTTAATATACAATAGAGTACTACTTAGCAATTAAAAACAATGAATTCATGAAATTCTTAAGCAAATGGATAGAACTAGAAAGTGTCACCGTAAGTGAGGTAACCCAATCACATAAGAACACACATGGTATGCACTCACTGATAAGTGGATATTAGCCCAGAAGCATGGAATACCCAATACACAATTCATAGATCAAATGATGCCCAAGAAGGAGCAAGAACAAAGTATGGATACTCTGGTACTTCTTAGAAGGGGGAACAAAATGCCCACAGAAGGAGATACAGAGACAAAGTGTGGAGCAGAGACTGAGGGAAAGACCAGCCAGAAACCCCTACTGATCCATCCCATATACAGTTACAAAACCCAGACACTATTATCTATGCCCACAAGTACTTGCTCACAGGAGCCAAATATAGCTGTCACCTAGGAGGCTCTGCTACTGCATGACAAATACAGAGGGAGCCACTATCAGCCAGCCATTGAACTGAGCACAGGGTCCCCAATGGGGAAGCTACAGAAAGGACCCAAGGAGCTGAAAGGGTTTGCAGTGCCACAGGAGAAACAACAATATGAGTCACCCAGTACTCCCAGAGCTCCCAGAGACAAAAATCATTAACCAAAGAGTACACAGGGAGTTACCCATGGCTCCTGACACAACGGCAGCAGAGGATAGTCTTGTTAGACACCAAAGGGAGGAGAGGCCCTTGGTCCTGGAAAGACTTGATGCTGTAGTGTAGGGGAATACCAGGACAGGGAAGTGGGGAAGGGTTGATTGGGGAAGGGGGGGATGGCTTATGGGATTTTCGAAGGAGGAGGAACCAGGAAAGGGGACAACATTTGAAATGTAAATAAAGAATATATCTAATAAAAAAAAAGTAAAAATAATAGTTATCCTTGAAAACTGGAGATGTGGCTCAGCAATTAACATTAACTGTTCTTCCAGAGTATCAAAATTTGATTCTCAGCACCCATACTTCACAAACATGTACAGGAAATAACATTTCTAAGCATGGCAGTGAGACCCTAACCAATGGGGAATATCAAGGTCTCATGCCAAAACTTCCAAGTATCACTTTCAACACTTCCACAAGTTCAGTCTCTTTCAGGTACACACACAAAAGTACACACTAACAGGCAAATATAACAGAGAAAAAGTAAACTGCACAAGAAAACTGAGTTACACAATCAGTAAAATAGCTGGGCAATTAAGAATTAGGACAAAGACAAACCTGGTTTTAGCCTGCTGTATGGTTCATATTCATGTTCCAAAGCACAAACAATCATCTTCAAAATCCGATGTACTGCACTGCTGTCCAGGCGGCAATCCAGAGGCCCTATAACCAGACTCTTGGTAGACTTTTCTTGGACTATTCCCAAATCCTCATTTTTCCCTGAAGGAAAGTCTTGTTGATTTGCTGAACCTAGAAGAAGTCAGTTTTATACTAACATTTTAAACTCCAAGCAGGCATAAAATGTGAGTGCATAAGCGCAGTATTTAATTCTGACTAACAAAAACTACACTTACAAAACAAAAAAAAAAAAACAAAACAAAAAAAAAAACAAAACAAAACAAAAAAAAAAAAAGAGAGAACCCAGAAAGTTAATATGTTCCTTTCTCTTTATAAAAAAAGACCTGACCTTCAAGATCAACTCTCATGTTTTTTAACCCTTTAAACAAGTTGTCATTTTCTGACCTGGACCTCTCCTACTTCCTTATTTATACTACAGTTCTTAACATAATTTGTAATTATCATGTATTTAAATGACTATTTAAACCTGTGTTCAGCACTGAAAGAACTTATTTCTATTTTTGTGCTCAAAACAAACATTTTAATAAAAGTATCTATATAGTTTTCAAAATGTATTAAGTATAGAAAAGTATTTTTTCTGACATACTAAAGCAAAGTAAAATTTTATATATATAATTTTTACATTTAATATAAATGAATACAAATATTAGTTGGCTATTATAAATATATTTTCAAACAACTACACAAGAAATGCATTTAAAATGCTAGAATCTATTACAAAATTTAATTACAACACTATTAACTCTATTACAACGCTAAAATTAAGCTATTCACCACAAAATACCTGAAGTACAGCCTGCCAAGGGCCAACAGACTCTGAAGATACCTTTATTTTCTGTTGCTTAAGGAACGATAAATACAAATCCCAGAGACCTCAGTACCTTTGCCACTGCTGTGCTCCATCGTATATAGGTAATCCATGTAGAAAGCACCAAACCTTTGCATGCCAGCCATGTCAGTGTGTGTCTCCTACCAACAGGGAAATAGAAACAGAACAAAGTGTTAAAACAGAATACATCTGATTCAATACACTCTGAGGACGGCACCAAGTCCAAGGATTGCTAATGCAAAAGAAGAGAAGCAACCCAAGGAATTCAGTCCTGAAGAAGAGCGATGCTCCTCTAATGCTGACTGGCGGCCAGCCATACTTCTTCTAGATATTTTGAACACTGTATCAATAATGTCTGGTTAATGAATAGCTTTAATAGAGTAGGTAGTACAAACTCTTGTCACTCTGTGTGTCCCTTTATCACTAGCACAAAACCATCCAATAATGTGTCCTCTCAAACAGAGTTAGCCCATAATTACTTCAATTATACTGTCATGAAAAATTTCACACACTGAAGTTAGACTGAAATGTGTGTTCATCACATGAGAAACAGTAAATTCTTTAGTTTAATGATGAAAGCCAATATTAATAAAAAATTAAAATATAAATTATAAGTTTGTATGATATAAATACAGGATAACTTAAATTGATGTGAAATGCACTAATATTCTATAAGCAAGTTAATAGCTATTACATGCAAAAATTGAAAAAAGACTAAGAAGTATGGAAAAAAAGTGATGTTCATTTTCACCAATCTTACATTTTAGAGAACAAAAATTAATAGAGGTAACTCCATGAGTTTCCTCCAAAATAATTAACTGTGTAAAGTACAATTATGGTTGCTGTAGTATAACCATACAAAAAGCTAAGCATTTCTCTACATCTCTTATTTGTATCTAGGTCTAAAACTAGACAAAAACATTCAAAATGTTTCAATAAGCAATCAGTGCTTTAAAGAAGCTGAGAAGAAAACAGGAATCACAAGGATTCACTTATGTGTTCACCTAAGCACACGAGAATGTGGCTCAAGTATCTACTCCCTGACCTTATGGTGCGCTGCGTCCAAGATGAACTCCGCACGGGTGCCATTGTTCTCTGGACTCCGGTAATCAAACAATGAATTTGTAAGGTATGTCAAACCTTTTGTACTCAAATTTTCACCACAAATGAAGAAGCAGGATTCCTAAAAGATTAATGTATAAATCAGAACAAGAGGAAAAGTCATTAGACTATTAAAGAAAGTTTTTTTTTATATTCCACTCCTTTAGCACTCAACAGAAATGACTAACACTTGAGGACTTTTTTTTTCCACAAACAACTTTAAATGAACAAAAAAATGGAACTCCAAGCAACTGCCATAAACCACAAAGAAGCATGTGTGAATGGAGTATGTTTGCAAACATTTCCAAGAGTTACATGCTATCAACTTTTTCATGTCTTCTGAGATACATAACTTCTTGCAAGGGAAATGCAGCGGGAACAGAACAGGCCACTGACAGAGACAGCGAGGCAGCTCTCACATGGTCACTGTGATACTTCATTACCACTGCAGCCATCTCGAATGAAGGAAAATCTTGACTTACGGTTTCACTCCTATTCATATGCTCCTCAAAATCTTTAACACCCAGAATTCCTTTAAGACACATGGCTCTGCAACCTACAAATCCAATCTGACAATCAAAGAAAGGTTCTCCCATCATAAGAGCCTGTAAGAAGAAAGGGACATCAGAGCTAAGAACTCGTGGTTAATAAAGCTAGTACAGGCTTTCCTTGTAGACTTTCTACAGAAAACACTCTCGGGATTGTTGCCTTTCAAGATGTACACTCTACAACACAAACAGCTCTCCTGTGTGTCTCCTCAAACCTCCTCAATGGCTGGCACTGCAACATCAAGCCTCCCACACCCACATAGTCATGCTATGAAACAAATTCACATTGCATATTAAAGTAATCATTGTCCAACTAATAACATGGAGAATGATTTGTAAGACTATAAATATATTAAATAAATGACTGTGACAGAGGCCCGTGTTAGCAGATTTAATGGTGAAAGGTTACCTCAATTGTAGTTCCTTCTTGTTCCCAACACAAAACTTCCTTAGATTTTACTTTCTGTGGGCTATAATAGCTATTTTCAGCTTGCATTTCAGTGAGCTAAGAAATAGAAGAATATTAAGTAAATCAGAAGGAGCCGTAAAGAGCAATGCACTGTCATTTTTCACAATGAATCATAAAAATAAGGCCAAATTTAAGATTCAGGAAATTTAATTATTAAGCAGAAAAACAGGTGCAAAAAATAAATAAACCAGCTGTTACAGATTATCCACGGACTACAGAATGGTCAAAACATGTGAGTCTAAACATAAATACATTTTAACTCCTTCATTGCACTTAAAAAGTGAAAGCTACATACTTTCAGTCCCACTCATAAATGGTTCAAAAGTCTACCAAAAATTTTTGTATATATGACTTTAATTAATTTTATTCTCTCATATTTTCAAGTGTGTAATTTCTATCATTTCTAAGAGACTTCATTATTTTTTATTTTTTTTATTGAATATATTGTTCATTTACATTTCAAATATTATGCCCTTTCCCTGTTCTCACTCCCAGGAAACCCCCAACCCATCCTCCCATTCCCTGCCTCCAAGAAGATGCCCCTCTGCCCAACCCACTCCCAGCTACAAGTGCCCCCTCGATTCCCCTACACTGGGGCATCTGTAGAGCCTTCATAGACCAAGGACCTCTCTTCCCACTGATGCCCAACAAAGCATTTCTCTGCCACACTTTTAGCTGGAACCATGTGTACCCCTTGGTTGATGGCTTAGTCCCTGGAAGCCCTGGGGGGTCTGGTTGGCCGACATCAACTTTCTACCCATGAGGCTGCAAACCCCTTCAGCTCCTCCAGTCCTCCCTCTAAATCCTCCAGTGGGGACCCCATGCTCAGTCCAATGGTTGGCTGCTAGCATCTGCCTCTGTATCTGTAAGGCTCTGGCAGGGCTTCTCAGGAGACAGCCATAACAGGCTCCTTTCGGCACGCACTTCTTGTCATCCATAGTAGTGTCGGGGTTTGGTGATTGTTTATAGGATGAATCACCAGGTAGGGCAGTCTCTGGGTGGCCTTTCCTTCAGTTTCTGCTCCACACTTTGTCTCCATAATTGCTCCTATGAGTATTTTGTTCCCTTTCTCAGAGGAACCAAAGCACCCCCACTTTGGTCTTCCTTCTTCTTGAGCTTACTATTTATTCTATGCTTTTGGACTAACATCCACTTATCAGTGAATCCATACCATGCTTTTGGACTAATATCCACTTATCAGTGAATCCATACCATGTGTGCTCTTTTGTGATTGGGTTACCTCACTCAGGATGATGATATTTTCCAGTTCTACCCATTTGCCTAAGAATTTCATTAATTCCATGAATAGTACTCTATTGTGTATATTTCTGTATCCATTCCTCTGCTGAAGGACATCTGGGTTCCTTCCAGCTCCTGGCTATTATAAATAAGGCAGCTATGAACATAGTGGAGCATGTGTCCTTATTACATGTTGGAGCATCTTCTGGGTATATGCCCAGGAGTGATATAGCTGAGTCCTCAGGTAGTACTCTGTCTAATATTCTGAGGAATCGCCAAACTGATTTCCAGAGTGATTGTACCAGCTTGCAATACCACCAGCAGTGGACGAGTGTTCCTCTTTCTCCACATCCTCTCCAGCATCTGCTATCCCCTGAGTTTTTTATCTTAACCATTCTGACTGGTGTGAGGTGGAATCTCAGGGCTGTTTTGATTTGCACTTCCCTGATGACTAAGGAACACTTCTTTAGGTGCTTCTCAGCCCTTCGAGTGCACAGGCGCTCTGGCTCCCGGGGGAGGCAGGATGGCAGATGTTCACTCCACTGCCCGCCCCACATGATCCCTCCACAGATCCACTTGGGCAGACACATGTCTCACCTGCTGGAAATAGGCACCTGCATGGGCAGTGACACAATATAAGCAGTGCCGATTCCCTGCAGCTTGTACTGTGTGACTTTATGTATCAAATTTTATATACTTTATAAATGTGAAATCCCTTCTGTTTTTGGATGTTCTTGCTTGGTTGATTGGTTGTTGAGATACTGTCTGCCTGTGCTTGGCTCACCGTGCACACCCCACTGGCCTGGAGTTTGCAGCAAGTCCCTGCCTCGGAAGCCCAAGTGCCAGAAGTAGGTGAGCGCGCCTACCTTAAACTCCTTTTCTCTGAACACAACAGGCTACTTAGTTTTCATCACAGACCAGAAAGATAAAATTACAGGACTGAGTTACAGTCCAGAATTGGTCAGTACTGCATCAGTTCTGGATGAGGGTTCGGCTAACATAGCACGACTGCATACACTGGTAACCAACAGAGGAGACGGGGGAGGGACCCTTGGCACTACTACAGCAGCCTCTGCAACTGCGACATTTCCTCCCAGGATGAAAGGGTTATTTATTTTTTTTGGTTTTTCGAGACAGGGTTTCTCTGTGTAGTCCTGGCTTTCCTGGAACTCACTCTGTAGACCAGGCTGGCCTCGAACTCAGAAATCCGCCTGCCTCTGCCTCCCAAGTGCTAGGATTACAGGCGTGCGCCACCACGCCCAGCGTGAAAGGGTTATTTCTTTAACATGTACTTCTAGGGTTTGGCAATAATTTGGTTATTGTCATTCCTGCAAGATGGAGATATAATATTCTTCAAATTGAAATGCAAGGACAAAGATCACATTGTTAAAAAATTAAAGACAAATAAAAGTTATTGAACTGGAAATTATAATTTTAAGCCTGATTACTTTCTATTGAGAATCAACTAAGCATTCTCATTTATTCTAATAATTCTATATTTTTCTCTGACAGCATAAGACTTTATTTTTAATGTTTCTAGTAATGGTATTCTCAAAGTTGTTATTTTTAAACATAATTTGGAAAGCTAAACTATTAAAGTAAAATTGAATTTTTAAAACTCGATCAGCCTTCAGCTGTCTACAATTACTCAACAGAAAAAGCAATTAATTGATTAAAAGGACTTAAACATCACAAGAACAACTTAAATATTACTACAAAAATGCTACATTTGATTTGCTATGATTTTTGTTGGACTAATATCAACTGTTCAAAATGCTAATAGAGAAACATGACCTTATTTTCTGACCAAAATGTAAACCACAAATTAAGTCCGTACATTCTTCAGATCCAAGCAGAACCCTGAATCCCAATGCTTTTCTCCTACACATCAGCACATTTTTCCCTAGAGAAGCACAAATGCTTTACATTTTGAAAACTAGTTACTGACTGGTAACAAACACAGTCCAAAGACACTTTGCATATAAATGCCAATACTGAGTCTATGAAATGTAGTTAATTTTTATCAATAAGTTAATAAAATGTAATATAATAATCTCAATTTTAAAAGTGAATGAGCAAAAATCATTTCAAGAGCTCTGAATTACTGATTTTCCTCACAACATAAAGTTTTAAAAAATACATCCTGAAGAACAGTTTAAGAACTCAAAGTCTGTGGATAGCTGGCAAGAAATGTGGATAACAGACAACTAACTTGACATGGTGAGTTAGTAACAATAGAAGTTACACTATTGAGCAGTTCCGTGGGTAACCTGGAATCTAACACCATATAGAGCAGTGGGGAGGCGGGGCAGCACAGGGAAACCAGTGCATAAAGTCCGAGCTGTGCGAATGACAGCCAATGCCATCTGACCTAAGGGCACACATCAGATCCGCCTCCGCGTCCATACCGTGTCCAACACAACACTCAGAATGATCCAGCTTGGAAGATAATTCAAATCATCATCATACAAGGTTTCCGTTCAAAACTTCCTAATTCTATCAAAATAAAGACAAGTTTAACATGACCTAAGTGGTTTTCAAACTAGAAGCCTCCACTGCCTCTGAGAGTTTTAAACTATTTCCACATTAGCTCACTGTGTTCTAAACTAGCTGTCTCCTTGACACTTGCATTATCTACACTAGCTAGTCTTAAAATGCTCAGGACTGGGTTTTCTTTTTCACACATCTTTGCTTAAATGCTTCCTTCACAAGACAGGCTTCTTCAGTCAACCAAGTTTAAAATGCATGATCCTATCCTTTTTAATGCAACACTAATACTTTCCTCATTTTTCTACCTAACACTTAATAAACATACTTTACATCTCATTAATTATAATTACAATGTAAGTTCTAACAGTATACATGGGTGACCACTAGTATATTTATGGGGACAAAAGTAACACCTGAAACACAGCTGGCATTAATGAATGTCAATTATATTGATATTAATTAGAATATAATTATAATTATAAGTTGGTGATAAATATTAATTATATTAATAAATTATATTAACAAATATAGCAGTGGGTGACTGTAATCCTAGCACTTAAGAAGAAAAGGCAGCAGGATCAAAGTCCAAGGTCACCCCTCAGCTATTAATTAAAAAGTTTGAGTCCAACCTGGGCTACATGAGACTCTGAGTCAAAAAAAAAAAAATTAAGTAAATATTTGTTGCAAAAATTAATAGCTGCAGCTGGGCATGGTGGCGTGCACCTGTAATCCCAGCACTTGTGAGGCAGAGGCAGGTGGATTTCTGAGTTCAAGGCCAGCCTGGTCTACAGAGTGAGTTCCAGTCCAGCCAGGACTACACAGAGAAACCCTGTCTCGAAAAACCTAACCCCCCCCAAAAAAAAACCCAAAAAAATAATAATAACTGCATATATATGCTGTCTATGTTAATGGTATTCGAAAAAGCTAGGAACAAATAACTCAAAATTCATGCTGAGTTAAGGAAAGGAAGGCAAAATATTATCAAAGAACATGTAAGGGGGACAAAGCACTAGTTACTACACTTATTCAAAACAATGTTTCCTTTTCCTCACTGTAATGAAACATGTTTCTATCATACTATATTTGAATGTATATTTTACATAAAGGGATAAAATATATTGAATACTGTTGAAAATAGAAAAGTACCTAAAATTTGAACTATTTTAAACAAAGAGAGGAAAGAGAAAATGAGAGTACAGATTTCCCAGATCACTAAGGACCTGCACATTATGCTTCCCAGCCCTTTGCAACTCCTCTGCTGTGAAATCTTGGTTTAGCTCTAGACCCTATTTTTTGATCAGGTTGTTTGGTTTTTTTGGTGGTTAGCTTCTTGAGTTCTTTATATATTTTAGATATTAGCCCTCTAGCAGATGTGGAGTTAGTGAAGACTTTTTTTCCCAATCTGTTGGTTGCCGGTTTGTCCTATTGACTATGTCCTTTGCCTTACAGAAGCTTTCCAATTCATGAGGTCCCATTTATTAGTACTTGATCTTAGAGTCTGGGCCATTGGAGTTCTGTTTAGGAAATTTCCCCGTGCCAATGAATTCGAACACAATGGCTAAGATCAAAAACTCAGGTGACAGCAGAAGCTGTCGAGGATATAGAAAAAAAGGAACACTCCTCCAACGCTGGTGGGATTGCAAACTGATACAACCACTCTGGAAATCATTGTGGAGGTTCCACAGAAAATTGGAAATAGATCTACCTGAAGACCCAGCTATACCACTCTTGGGCATATACACAAAAGATGCCCCACCATGCCACAGGGGCACATGTTCCACTATGTTCATAGTGGCCTTATTTGTGATAGCCAGAAACTGGAAACAACCCAGATGCCCCACGACAGAAGAATGGATACAAAAAATGTGGTTCACTTACACAATGGAATACTACTCGGCTATTAAGAACAAGGACATCATAAGTTTAGCAGGCAAATGGATGGAACTAGAAAATATCATCCTGAGTGAGGTAACTCAGACCCAAAAGGACAAGCATGGTATGTACTCACTAATAAGTGAATAGTAGCCAAAAAAAAAAGTACAGAATACCCAGGACACAATCCACAGGACTCAAGAAGGTTAACAAGCCAAAGTACCCAAGTGAGGATGCCTCAATCCTACTTGGGAGGGAGAAGAAGTCCCCAGCGGGGGGAAAGAGGGAGGCAGGGACCTTAGTGGGAGAGGGAACAGAGAGGGGAAAGGGGGTAACATGATCGGGTATTGGGGGTAGAAACAGGACTGAAGCCCTGAGGTCCAACAGAAAGAATGGAAGCAGGCAACCTCAAGAGGTAGGCGGTAGGGGGACCCTCTAGAATGTGCCAAAGACCTGGGAGGTGAGAGACTCTCGGGACTCACAGGGAGGGACCTTGGATAAAGTGTTCTACATCAGGAAGGGGGAACTTGCAGAGCCCACCTCCAGTGGAGTGTCAGGGCATCAAGTGGAGGGATGGGGTTGCCATCCCACGGTCAAAAGCTCTGACCCAGAATTGTTCCTGTCTGAAAGAACTACAGGGACAAAACTGGAGAAGAGCATGAAAGAAAGTAGGTCCAGCCCAAGGGGACCCTGAGACCCTGACACTGCTCCTGATGCTGTGGTGAGCTTGCAGACAGGAGCCTACTATGGCTGCCCTCTGAGAGGCCCAACACGCAGCTGAAAAGAGTCTGATGCAGACACTAGGACCCAACCAGTGGACAGAAAATGGGGACCCTGTGACTGAATTGGGGAAGAACTGAAGAAGCAGAGGAGGAGGGGGATCCCATAGGGAGACCAGCAGTCTCAACTGACCTGGACCCCCAGGATCTCTCAGACACTAGACCACCAACCAGGCTGCATACCCTAGCTGATATGAGGCCCCTGACACATATACAACAGAGGACTTCCTGGTCTGGCCTAACCCTGCACCTAACCCTCTAGAAACTTGAGACTCCAGGGAGTGGGGAAGTCTGGTGGGGCAAGGATGGGGAGATAGGGACATCCATGTGGAGACTGAGGGGGAGGGGAGTATGGGATGGGGAGTGGATGAGGGTGGGTAGACCAGGAGGGAGATGAAGTCTGGACTGTAAAAAAGGATTAAAGAATAAATTTTAAAAAGAAAGAAAAGTATATGCTAAAGAGATGGCTCAGGAGTTAAGAACATCTGCTGCTCTCTCAGAGGACACGGATTAAGTTCCCAAAACCAATATGGTGGCTCACCATTATCCTAACTCTACTTCCAGTGATTACACTGACTTATGACCTCAGTAGGCATCAGACACACATAGTACACATGCACGCATGTAGGCAGAACACTCATACAAATGAAGTAAAATAAATCTAAAAGTAAAAAATTTAAAAAAAAAAAGTGTTAGCAAGGCTGTAGAGAAAAAGAACTACAAACATACGAATGACAAGAATGCAAATCAACATGGCCAAATGAAGACAGCATTGATTTTTTTTTGAGATTTATTTTTAATTATATGTCTGTCTGTCTGTCTATGCGGGAGTTACATCACATGAACGCAGTGCCCCACAAAGGCAAGAAGAAGGCACAGGATCCCTGGGAGCTGACATGATTGATGCTGGGAACCAAAACTCAGCCCTCTGAAATAGGAGCTCCTCCTCACCAACACATCTCTCTAGAGCCAGTACCTCTACATTAGAAATATTAAAGCAGGTCTATATACCAATCAAATGATCCAGAGCAGGGGAGTAGATATAACAAAGATAAGAAAGGTAGAGACAACTTTAATAAAACAAGAAAAAAAATCAAAATTCAAGAATTTAGTTAGAAGGATCACGCAATTTTATGAAGAACTATGAAACTCTACCTTTTATCTGTTAAGCTGCCTGCCCCTCCCTGGTTAAAGTTACAATGCTGCTAAAATATAAACATTTCTTAAACTTATCAGATATAAGAAAAAACAAAAAAGAAAGAGAAACCTACTTTAAAAGTCACAGTCGCCTTTGTGCAATAAAATCCTACAGAAACAATGGGATCCTTCAGCGGTTGAGCTTTCTGCTGATGCATGGCTGATGCAGGGTCAGTCCCAGGCTCGTCTTCCTCACCATCATCGTAACTCACAATTGCAGGAACAAATGACCAGGCCCAGGACACCCATCCCTGAGTCTCCTCATAGTCCTGTGAATATACCTCTTGGCCTTTGTACGGAGCAGGATACTGCATATCTATTCTACTTTCATCCTCAGTACCTGCCAATAAAGAGTCACTTTAATTAAATAAAGAACATTTAAATAGAAAAAATAGTTTCTTTTGTGATCCAATGTATCTTCTCTAAGCACTTAAAATATCCAGGAGAATTTATCTTCCCTATTAAGTATATAATAAAGGTATCCACACAATGGCTGTTAGACAGTGAAGGCTACACTACTGTAGGACGGGAAGCAAGAATAATGACCTCTTTAAGCGCCCTTACTGCCTGGAATAAATTGTAAGCCACATCCATGATAGGGGAGACTCAACCCGAGTTTAGGAGACTTCCTTTGATGAGAAAACAGTGCAGCAGATGGGAGGAACTTGAACGTTTGACAGTCACTCTGTTCCCATCTAACAGACTTAAGCAAGACTGAAATGAAACATTTCCAAGTAATGTCACTATCTGCTGAAACACAAACAAATCTACAACTCAGCAAGATAAAATCTACAATGTCTAGCATTCAATCAAAATCTACTAGGCAGTCAGATACAGTGGGGCTACAGTTACATGATGGCGACACTAGAGTCTGAGCCAGGACTGCTAGAGCCCAACAGTTTGAATCCAGACCAGGCAGCTAGTACGACTGTCCTTGCAAACAAATAAAAATAAATAAAATTTATTAAAGCAAATAAAAAACATAATGAGGGAAAAGTAAAACAACAGAAACAGGTCCAGAAATAATAATGATCACAGTGTTAAAACAGGACACTAAACAGCTGTATAGAGGGCATGGAGTCCACAACGCTGAGACAGGTTAGAGAGACAGGAACCATGTGATTCTCCAACTGAGCTCTCAAACACAAAAATATGGTAGATAAAGCTAAAGCAAATGATTCACAGAAGAAGTCTGCTGAGTTATTCTGGGAATAGAAACTATATAAAATAAAACACACAAAGAAAGATAAGAAACTAACATATACAGAAAACTCAAAAGAGCTCCAGCAAACAAGTCACCTAAAATACATGTGACCGGAACTCTCTATGGTACAAATGAAATATGTTCAAAATTTGTCCACATATACATGCAAGCTGAGAATGCACAGATCTAAATGCTTCAGTGAGCCCCAAGTACAAATAACAAAAAGACAGGACCCAACAGGTATCATTATCAAGCTGCCCAAAACTTTCCAAGAGGTTTGCAAGTTTTTCTAAACATAGACATATACAATAAAATGGTAAAAAAAAAAAAAAAAAAAAAAAAGGAAAACATCCTGACTTTACAAAAAACAAAAACAAACAAACAAAAAAAAAAACCACAGGAAAACTAAACCAAACTCCTCCAGAAGCAAACAGCAGAGTTGTTTTCTTCCTCTGATAAAATAAATAAGAAAAAAAAAATAAACCTAGCCACCACTCTCTTAGGTCCCAGAAAGCAGTACTCTTTTCTTTCATGTATGTGTGTGCATGTGCTATGTACAAATGCTGTTGTCATGTAGAAGCACGTGTGAGGAGTGTGGAGACACGCCCTTGCTCTCCACTACACCCCTGGAGGCAGACTCTCTCGATGACTACAGCGCTGGCTGACAGGCTACTCTGACTAGCCAGCTCACTCTGCACGTCCAGCCTCACTTCCAGGGACTGAACTGTAAGTGGGTGCCAAGGCCAGCTGACATTTAGGGTTCCAAGGACCCAAGCTCCCATAATAAGGCTGGCAGAGCAGAGCCTTTTACTACTGAACCAACGCCTAAGCCCTGAGAGCAGCAATTATTAAAGAAGAATTTGTAGATTTTATTTTATCAAAACTTAAAACCTGTGTCCATAAACTATTAAAATTGAGAAGGTTGGGCTCACAAGATGACACAGTAGGTAAAGCATTTCCCCATAAGACTGACCATCTCAGTTCTGTCCCTGGAAAGCACATAAAAGTGAAAGAAGAGACTAGACTCTGCTAAATTCTCCTCTGACCTCCACATACTCACACACCACGTACAGACATACACATGTCATGAACACACACATGCCATTTACACACACACATATGCACACACACAGTAACATTATAATTAAAAGTGAATAAGCAAGTTATAGGCTCACAAAGAAAACTCATGACTTGAAGCAAGAATATATAAAAACACAAATTTGTAATAAAATATAGAAAGCTCTAAAATGGGAAATATTTAACATATCTTTTACAAGGATGGATAAATTACTAAAGGCCACAGTACCTATGAAAACATTCAAAATACTTAGTCATCAAAATTATGCAAATGAAAATCATACACTATGACAATCATCAGAATGGGGACATAGGAAAACAAACTGGCTTCAGCAAATGCTGTCAGGACGGACAGTGACTGGAACGTCACTTACTGCGACTGATAAACCTCAGTCTGCTATACTTTTGAAGTTTTAAGTAGTTTTTGTTGTTGTTGCTGTTGTTTATTAGATATTTGCTTTATTTACATTTCAAGTGTTATCCCCTTTCTTGGTTTCCCCTCTGAAAACCCCCTATCCCATCCCCATTTCCCCTGCTCACCAAACCCCCTCCCCCACTTTTCTGTCCTGGCATTCCCCTACACTGAGGCATCAAGCCTTCACAGGACCAATGAATGACCTCTCCTCTCATTGATGTCTGACAAGGCCATCCTCTGCTACATATGTAGCTGGAACCACAGGTTCCTCCATGTATACTCTTTGGTTGGTTTAGTCCCTGGGAGCTCTGGGGGTACTGGGTGGCTCATATTATTGTTCCTCCTATGGGGCTGCAAACCCCTTCAGCTCCTTGAGTCCTTTCTCTAGCTCCTCCACTGGGGACCCTGTGCTCAGTCCATTGGTTGGCTGTGAGCATCAATTTCTGCAAAAAATCAATAGTTCTAAATTAAGTTTCTATTATACTTACCTGTAAGGTTTCCTACTGTGTCTTTACTGAGACATGGGGGGTCTTCTGTTTCACCATCTTTGAAATTGCCTATTTCTCCATAATACAGAGCAACCCCAAGCTGCATTACACGGATAAACATAGGGAGCTGCTGATCTGTGATAGACAGCTTCAGACTCTCCACCAAGGTATGAATCTATAATGTGAAAAAGAAAAGCATCATGAACAAGATGTTTGTGGAAGATGCCTTTTAAAGTAGATCAATGTCAAGTCCTACAGTGAGACATGTAAAAACCAACAGATGTTGCAAGCATTTCTAATAACAAAAAAATATTTATAATAAAATTTTAGGAATTAAAAAATATTTACTATGATGAATATGCTTTAGAAGTAAGTTGCATTAAGACAAATACTGTGGAAACAACTAATAAGATACAATCATATGAGATGTCTAGATTATTCTAGAAGAGAATTTACATAACTAGGTAACTGAAAATATGACTATTTCCTCCCTTTATTCTTTTCTTAAAAAAATGGGCCAGGCGTGGTGGCGCACGCCTGTAATCCCAGCACTTGGGAGGCAGTGGCAGGCAGATTTCTGAGTTCGAGGCCAGCCTGGTCTACAGAGTGAGTTCCAGGACAGCCGGGGCTACACAGAGAAACCCTGTCTCGAAAAAACCAAAAAAAAAAAAAGGTCAAATCTAATTTCATGATGTCATTTTAGTAAAATTTCAATCACTCTTCTCAATTTTATTAATCATAGGCATCCTAAAACCATATGTTAAAATTGGCTAAAAGACTCACATTATAAATATATAAATATGGAAATAATTAAAGTGTTATTATCAACTACATAAAATCAAGTAACTTTATGTTCAAGGAATTTCTGATAATTTTTAAAGAAAGTAAAACATGACACAAGAATTTTAAAAAGTAAGATTATTACCAAATAGGACATAACAATTTAAGTTCTCCTTAATAGGAAAGAGTCAACTAAGGAATGTCAACATAGCTTAACTGTAATAGTTTCCTGCTGTTAGATAAATACGAAGAAAAAATAATTAAGCCAAGTCTCTTGAAAAGTTTATTGTGAATAACTAAAATCAAGTCTAAAATCCAGTCTTAGGTTTACTGTAAATAACTGGCATTAGAGTATCTATGAAACATGAAAAGAATCATAATAATCATTATTGGAAATCAAGGCATCAAAATAACAGTACTCTCCAGGGGAGAGCAATTTATGTTGGGGGGACAGAAAACTTTCATACACAATCACGGGTTCTTTAAAAGCCACCTAAGAATCCAACAGTGACTAAGCTGTGAATTGCTAAGAAAATGAGAGGAAAGGGAGAACATATAAAACTGCTGCTAAATCTGTGGGAGAAGAGCTAGGCTGGCTGGCTGGAAAGTTCTTGCTATGCAACCCAGCCTGGCCTTAGACATGTAATCCTCCCACACTAGTATCCAGAAAGCCAGGAAAACAGATACAAATGCACCACAACCCTGGCCTAACCTTTCCTTGAGTTATGTCTGTCACATTATTTTAGACTATCTTTGGTTCCCAGCTTCTTATAGCCCCGCGGCTAATAACATCATGGCAGCCACCTGTTACAGCCTTGAAGCAGGTGCATTGTTACAGCAGCATCAGTAGAAACCATTCTAGCAAAACGAGCAATAAGAAAGGAAACTATCATAACTATATTAAGTCGTTTAAAAGTCAATTTGTAAAGGTTTCCTCACCAGCAAAATAAAGATCATGAATGGATATATTGACAGTCAAATGCCCAGTGATTTACTTTGTAATTCTAACAAATAAATGCCAGTTAAACTATCATCCCTTGCCTAACAAATTGGGAATATTTTTAAATATTTACAACTGATAAGAGTGTGGTAGGATATTTCCCTTAATAATAATAGGTATATATCCTGGTATATACCCTGATTAAACCTCTTTCTTCAATATAAATTCATAAGCCTTAAAAATTTTAAACAAATTAAGATTTTTACAACTATAAAATTATAGAAACCTTTTCTAAGGAATTAATCATACATGACTAAAAATTTATGTAGAAACTTCATTCTTTAAAAAAAAATACAGACAAGATCGGGCGCATTCAGGCAGAAGAATCAATGGGGGTGTCCTCAGCTGTGACTCACTACACTGGGGATATATAAAACCTGAAGAGGCCACCTCCTGTAGACAGGCAGGAACCCCAGTGGAGCAATAGAGACACCAACCCACACACAAAACTTAACACCAAATGTATCCTGTTTACAAATAATGCAGACACAGGGGTATGAGGGGGCAGAGACTGAGGGAATGGCCAACAATTACCAGCCCAACTTGAGACCCATCCAGGGCTGGAGAGATGACTCAGCCATTATAGGCTACGCTCACAATCAAAAACATAAGAGACTCATCCCACAGGCAAGCACCAATCCCGAAAACTATAAATGATACTCTGTTATGCTTGCAGAAAGGAGCCGCTTGTCCTCTTAGAGGCTCCACCCAGCAGCTGACTCAGAGAGAAACACACTCAGCTGAACAGTGGTTGGAGCATGGGGATTCTTACAGAAGAAAAGGAGGAAGGATGTGGTCCCGAAGAGGATAGGAACTCCACAGGAAGACCAAGCGTCAACTAACCTGAACCCCTGAGGATCTCATGAACTACCAACTAAAGAACATACAGGGCTGGGTCCAGGCCTGCCACGCATATGAAACAGATGTGCAATTTGGCCTGCATGTGGGTCCTTACCAACCTGAAGAGGGGCTAACCCCAAAGCTGCTGCCTGTATATGTGCTACCTTATCTCAGTAGGAGAGGAAGCAGCTAGCCTCCCAGAGTGCCAGGGGGAGTCGGACACCCATGGTGACCCCCATCTGCTCAGAGGGGAGAAGGATTGTGGGAGGCAGTGAGTAGGAGGTAAAGTAAGTTAAAAAAAAATTAATTAAATCAAAAAAATACAGTGTAAACTCCAAAAAATAGAGAAAATAAAATAAATTATGTTCCCAATTATTTCTTATGACACAATCTAAAAATCATGTTTCAGGTAAAATACAGAAAATTGTAATAGCCTAACACAAATTACAAAGATATTGAAAAGCTACTTTAGCCTATGAAAAAGGGCCTACAAATTACAAAACAAAAATTAATAATTAAGGGAAACTATATTAAGTGATTGGAAAGGTGAGTCACATCCATTTAATAAAGATTTCCAGAACCAGAACAATGGGGCCTAACTCAAAATGGCAAATTTTCTATCATAATAATTCTAGTAAAACACTCAAAAGCTGATTTTAGTTGGGTATAAATTGACAGAATCTGATACGTGGTAATCAGCAGAGACAAATAAAAAAAAAAAACAAACACTTATAAGCAAACTTCTTTACACTAAGGCACTTTTCAAATTAAACATCAGCTAATCAATTTTTAAAGCACACAGGTTAATTACATGCCAACAATAACCCTTCCTTCTAGTTAATTTATTTTTTATGCTTTTCTCTAATTTAGCCAAATTCTACAACACACAATTAAATTTGCACTAATGAGCAAGATTACTTTATATAGTGAAGGTTCTACACACCAATTACTTGAATTCAAAATGTATTTTGGAGCTAGGCATGTTGATACAAACCTATATTATACAAAATATTATGGAGGATAAAATAGGAGAATCACAAGTTCAAGGTCATCCTAGAAAATATATCAATATTCTATTCCACAAAAGAGTGTGTTTGTGTGTATGTGTGTACACATGTGTTTTAACAGCAACTCCAAAGCTTTGGAACATAGGTTTATTTCCTGAGAGAAAGAAACCAAAATTATTAACACATCCCTTTTTATTTGTGTGTATATTCATACATATATATTATATACACATACAGGAGTATATTATTACATATAAATTCAATATGTAATATATATTCAAATACATAAATAAAAACTAACAAATTTAGTTAAACCAATGTAGATTGAACATAGTGAGAAATAAAAGTAAAATATAGATGACTGACTTCTACCAAGAGAAACAAAGTTCTATACATGTTAATATAAAGGCAACATTATTGTTCTTTACTGTCAAGGTCCTATTGCACAAGACAACTACACAATCATTGAGCATGGAGAGGTCAATCTGGCGCCTACAGAGTCTTTACCCCTACATTCATGCATTTTTAATACAGTAGAGTACTCTGGATGCTACCCAAGGAAAACAGAAACAGAAACCCAGCTAAAATCCCTTTGATCTACCAATGGCTATGGGCCTGGAGGATATGCTCGGGCAATGGTGGCACAAAGCTGAGGGTGTAACCAACCAGTATGTGATTGTAGCTAAGGCCCACTCCACTGGAAGGAACCCATATACAACATTGCTAAGGTGACCAAGAGCCCAAAACTAGATAGCCCAGGGACCTAAGGGAAAACAAAATACTACTGCTCTCCTAAAAGAACAGCAATAAAATGACTCCTAATGTCACTCTGCTACACTTATAGATCACTGGCTTGCTCAGTCATCAACAGAGAAGATTCCTACTGTGGCAGCTGGAACAAATACAGAGAACCACAATCACACATTGTGCAGAAAGAAACCTGCAAACACTCAGTCTCTGCGCCAGATCCCTCTCCTCAGGGCTCCCTGCAGACAGGTGATGGAAAGAGTGCAGCGCTGGAGAGGATAAGCACCACCAATGAAGCAAGGCCTCGAATCAACAGGACTGGTACACATGGACTCACAGAGAATGGGGCAGCATTCACAAAGCATGTGCAGGCCCTGTAGGTGTCTATCATGGCTTCCAATTAGTGTCTGTATGGGTATAGGATTCCTGAGTGTGCAAATGAGGGGATCTCTGCACCTGCATCTGCATCTGCATCTGAATCTGCATCTGCATCTGCTTCTTGTGCTTCTCCTTGGGCTGTTTTCTTCTGTTTTGGCCTAATCTAAGATGTTAGTTTTGTTTTACCTTACTTCATTTTATTTTATCTTATTATTATCTCTTAGAAGCCTGTTTTCTAATAAGAGACAGAAAAGGCATGGAAGAGGGTAGATCTGGATGGGAGGGAAATTAAGGAGGAATTAGGAGAAAGGGGAAACCATAATCAGAATATATTATATGAGAAAGCAAAAATTTTCAATAAAAGGGAAAATTATAGCAACTCTCATATATTGATGAGAGAAGGATTTATGGGTTGTGTTCTCAGAAATATATTTCATAATATTCTACCAGAAAAGTGTAGTGTCCTGTTTGAAGTTGGAACAGCCCTGAACCAGGCAGGAATCAGGCATCTGGCACTCTTGTTCAGGCTACCACTAACTTATTATACAATATCAGCCTAATTACTTATCTGGGCCCTCGTTTCCACATCCAGAGAATTAAAATGTTCCTTAAGGTCTTTTCAAGTTGAAAATTCCAAGGTTCTTGGAAATCAGTTTTCAAAGATTCAAAAAGATATGTTTTTATATTTTTTACAAGTGTACTTTACTAAAATGTAGTGTAAAAAAAGATTTTATATAGGTATATTCATAAAAAGTGATAATGTTCAAAAACTAGTGGGTAATAAAACAAGATTTATGCTTACATACAATGTATGCAGTATTTCATACATTGATAAGACATAGCACCTTAGAGAACAACAAATATTTACATGAATCAAAAGGCATATCCTGGAAAACTCCAGTATGCTAAAATTTTATTTACATATTGAAACTATGGGTCAAAAGCTAATACTTAACCTGGCATAGTAGCTCAGAGTGGGTCAGCACACAGAAAGCTAGGACAGGAAAATTGCCACTAACTTGGGGCCAGTCTGGGATACACAGTGAATTGCACGATGGCCAGGGCTATAGAGTTAGACCCAGTTTCAACAGCAGCAGTGAAAATTTTGAGCCAACAGACTAAAGTATTGGGTTAGGTTATCATAACATACCTTATAAAACAGCCTAAGAAAATGACTATCTTCATATCATATCAAGCAACTTAAAAAGACTAAAATATAGACCGCTGCTATGCTGAAGTTCCTGAGTGGTACTGGATCTCGGGGCCTTTTGCTACTTTTTTATCTGACATTCCTCAGTACTTAAATAAAGACTAATAATAGACAGCAAGACTAAAAAGGAAATTTATAGTTGCAGAAAAGGTTGCCTCCAAAATATCTCTACCAGAACACATTATACAAAAAGTTAAAAATCTAAAAACTAATACTTAACCTTTTGTAAAACCAAATAGCACATTATTTATGAAGTTAATTTTCCCTCTGATTATTTTCATTATAATTACCATGCACAAAAACCAATAAACAAAATAAAGGTATGTCAGCAGACTACTAGAAACAGAGATACTCACTTTAATAACAGATGGCATCTTGGAATTTAGGTTATCATATGTAAAATGCAGACGAGTTCTGAAAGAACATTTATACAATAGAGGATCCTGGTAAAATTCAATTTTACCACTAGCATTTCGTTTATCAAGACAAACTGTACAGTCAGAAAAATTGATAGCCTTCCTCAGTACCAGATCAGTTGCTTTAAAAAAAGAAACAAAAAAGAAAAAAACCACTGTAAGCCAAAAGGGAGATTAGAATGCATTTCTGAATATATCAAACATACACGATGTTACTATTTATTAAAGACTCTCCTACAAATGAAAGCAATGCAATGTCTGCCTACATCGAAGGCACAAGCATAATCACAGTTCGTGGCCGTTATTAACTGTGTTAGCACCTTATAGCTCTCTCAAGAGAAACACAAGAATGAGGCAAGCACAGCTAAGAGCATCAAGACAATCACCTTCCAAATGTTCTTACAAAGGTATATGAAGCAATACACTCATTCTCCTCTATTAAAAAGCACTGAAATCTCAAAGCAAATATATTTTTAGTGCTACAACTCATTTCACTGTAAAACATGTGCATCACAGATGAAAAAATTTAAGTTGTTTCATGGTTTCTTAAACTACTACTAAACTCCTGTAGTTATATATGAATGTTTGTATACATGCACTTTTCCTACATCAGATGCATAAAGCTTATATTACAACTACCAAAAAGGCCCCCAAAAAAAGATCAGGAAATCAATGGTATTTGATCATTTGTGAAGAAGTATACACTAGCACTATTTTCTTGACATTCACTCACCAGAAATATCCATGAATGCACGATCCCATAATTCACCCACCGTGTAGCATTCAGCAGAAGTGATGTTGACAGAAAGAACAATGTCATCTTCAACATATTTTAGTATGAGATTATTTATAACAATGTTTACATTATTTACAACTCGTCTAATCAGACTCTGCACATATCCTACAAAGTAAAAAGAGCTCAGTTAGCTACAAGTCTACCAATAAGTACTCTTGGAATGCTACTAAACAATGTATATGAAAAGTGACTATTATTTTAGAGTATTCTGTAAAGAAGAAACTAAAGTTTAAATAAATTAGACTAGCAGACAGACAAACATACGCTTTCATTAAAAGCTGCTATAAGGAGACATGAACCACTACACTAAACCAGGTCCTATTTAGTAATGCTGATCTAGATCCCGCACAATGACCACTCTTCCATAGCATACATTGTCTAGGTTCCACCTGTTTCATGTACAGTTGGCATGGTGTTGCATTCCTATATTCCTAGTACTCTAGAGCTGGTCCAGGAGGAAAAAGAGTTCCAGACTAGCCAAGGCTTCATAACAAGAAATGATCTCAAGAAATAATTGAGTAATTAACTGAAGTGCAGCAGTGTTACTCCATGCTGTCTGTGCCAGGCATCCAAAGGAAAGCTTCTTTCTTAAATAACTCCCATCTCTGTACTCCTCCTTTGTGATAAAAATATCTAAGTTACATGTCAGAACAGAAAGCTAGGACAATGGCAGCCAACTGACGGATTTGACTGCCCTCACTAACACAGACTCTGACATAACAGAGGAGAAACATGAGTGCAGTAAGAATACAGAGAGACTGAAAGAAAGCAGTAAGGAACATGGGGCTGTGGCAACAGGGTGATAGACTGATCTCCATGAGTTCAAAACTAATCTGTTCTACATAACAAGTTCCAGGCCAATCAGTGCTATATGGTGTGGGAGGGGGGTGCGGGGGGGGGGGGAGGGGGGCGCGCGACAACTACAGGACTGGAGTGAGGCTTCAGTGAGTCAAGTGCCTGTCTCTTAGTACAGGAACCTGAGTCCCACGGAAAAGGAGCCAGGTACTGTGGCACACATCTGTAACCCAGAGATGGGGAAACACAAACAGGTGGATCCCTAGACCTCCACAGGCAGCTAGTTTGGCTGAACTGATGCACAGCAGTCTCAGTGACAGACCCTGTCTCCAAAGATAAAGTGGAGAGCATGAGAAAAACAATACTAACAATGTTAACCTCTAGCCAGTCTGCATATACATGCATGTACTGTGCAGGTGCATGCACATATCTGAACTGCACATAAGTGAGAAAAAGAAAATAAAGAACACTGGGATAGGGATAGCAAGATGACTCAGAAAGTAAAAGAATTTGCCTCAGAAGCCTAGTGACCTGAACTTGACCCTGTGACCTACGTGGTGGGAAAAAAAAGACATTCCTCGAAGTTATCTTCCATACATGACCTATGATACAAGTATAATATATATGCATACACAAAATAAACAAGCAAGCAAAGAAATGTAATAAAAATATTAATTTTAAGTTTTTTACACAAAGTAACAAAACAAAAATAAGATGGAAAAATATTAACTTCAATTATTTATAAAATATATGGGATAGCAGTTGTTCACCTAAAATTTCAAGGAAAGACTTGTAATATTAAAAATAAACAGCAATGCACCAAAACTTTGTTGGAACAAAGAATCATCACACAATAATTTAGTCACCTCTGCTGAAAACATTAAAATTACTCATACATTTTAATTCTATAAATTAGTAAAAAAATTCTTTAAGGAAATAAAGACATGTATGCAAGGATTTATCTACCTATATGTCAAATATTTCATAAAACTGAAAATGAAACCATACTGAAGAAAAACAGATTAAGCTATAGAAAAACTACTCAAATGGCTCCACTAATTTTTAAAAATATGTAAAATATACTTATGTCCCGGAATCATGTTATTAGTAAACCAAAAATATTCCAGGTAACAAAACAAAGTGTGTGTGTGTGTGTGTGTGTGTGTGTGTGCGCGCGCGCATTTCCAACTGTAGGTGAGCACTCTACCCATCTTTCCTATCGAGTACAGCTATAAAACCTAGAGAAAGCACATGGAGGTGCAGCTACTTTAGCACTCTGAAAACAAGCAAGGGTCGGGTAAGAATAAAAGCAGAGCTTAGGAAAGATAAAACCAAAAAAAACAGTAAACGTAAACTGAAACATCTATAATTACATTCTAAGCATTTACGTGGTGGTCAGAGAGGATGATGGACTGTACAAAATTTGTCAAGACTCGGGTTTATTGGCACAAAGCCACATTCATTACTTTATTGATCATTTATGGCTTGTTTCATAATATTATCAGAAGAATGGCAAAAACATATGACTACCATGTTTTAAGTGGCTCTTCACAGAATTTGGTTGCTTACTATTATGCTACTGAAGATTAAAGATAATTAAATTATAGTTTCTGGCACAATGAGTACATAGTTTTGAGCTTTACCAAACTTTAAATATTTGCATTAAAGTGCCTGCTTGCATGAATGTGTATGCACATGTGTGTATATATGTTGCAATACATCTGTACTACATCTACATAGCAAAACACAAATTTATCTCTAATCTTCCTAGCATACAATTTAAAAGAGAAAATATTTCATAAAGAAAAATATAATTCAATTAAGAGACTCTAGCTTAAGAGTCCTAACAAAGGAATACCCTTCCAGTCAGTCAGAATCGATCTCTTCTAAACTTCATCCAGTCAGAAATATGACACCAATCATAGCACAAGCACATGCACACACAAGTTTCCTAAGATCTTACTTTTACTACATCTTAAGGTTTTTCTATCCTGAAGTAGTTATTTAAAAAAAAAAAAAATGTTGACTGTTACCCACTGAATTACGCTAACAAGTACTAACTGGTCAAGACCCACAATCTGAAAGACTGTTCTTGATACAGCTCCTGCTTTCTTCCTGTTAGAAAGCTATTTATCCAACAAAACGGTAAAACAAATGCCTATCTACTGACAACAGCAATACTTTCTTAAGACTCATCTCTGGAGAAGCCGGTAAGGATTCCACTGTTAGGATCACTAGCTCTCCCTCCAGGAGAACCCAGTTCACACCTGTGACTCCAGCCTGGGGCCCTCTTCTGGCCTCTGCAGGCAGCAGGAACACAAGCAGTGCACAGACGCATGGAGGCAAAATGTCCATACGCATTAAAAAATTTAAATGTTAACATTTTAAATCATTTTCGGATGCATACAAACGTTCCAACTTCAAAACTATAACCAAAGAGAAAGGAAAGCTAAAAACAGGAGTTTGCCTCCATCATGAAAGAAATCCAGGTAGAATAACAGGTCATCCTTTAAACAAATGATCGCTGTTTATCCAATCTGATTCTCAATTTTTCCTTTTTCTTTTTTAGCAAAAATTTAATGATCTGCTTCCCAGTATTTGGCCAACAGAACCAGTTGCTTAACAACTTCCTAACTTTACGGTCAGGGTAAAGGCACATGCTGACCTTAAGCCACCCAGGGAGAGCACAGCTCTTGTTTTATGGCACAAAAAGCAGCCACTGTCATAATTCCAGTGGTGTAAATTCTAATGCTGCGTCTGAAGAGTTGTTAAATGTCTAGAATCCCAGTTCACAATAAGTTAGCCTTAGAAAGGTTCTATCTGAAGTTAATAAGTAACATTTTGAGGTCTTTCTTTTTTTCTTTTCTTTTTTTCTTTTCTGGTTTTTTGAGACAGGGTTTCTCTGTGTAGTCCTGGCTGTCCTGGAACTCACTCTGTAGACCAGGCTGGCCTGGAACTCAGAAATCCGCCTGCCTTTGCCTCCCAAGTGCTGGGATTAAAGATTTACTTAATTTATTTATATGAGTACAGACACATCAGAGGGCATCAGATCCCATTATAGATGGTTGTGAGCCACTATGTGGGTGCTGGGAATTGAACTCAGGACCTTTGGAAAAGCTGTCAGTGCTCTTAACCACTGAGCTGAGCTATCTCTCTGGGCTAGAGGTCTTTCTTAAGAAAAACCAAATACTGAACAAATCTCAGTTAACCTAAAACTGACAGAGGGAAGAAAGATTCAAAAGAAGACACAAGAGAAACTAGAGCAAAAGACAAGTTTTATATACCATAAGTGATGCTGGAAATTTTAAGGAGACATATGGTCAAATTGGAGGAAATTAGGAAGCTACATATTTAATAAATTAGAATAAACTACAGTTTAATTTACAGTTTAATTTTTTTCAAAGGAGTAATTAGTAAGAAGTTATAGAAACTTCTGGAAATATATTAGGCAAATTTGGAAACATTTAGAAATATCTTGTGGCACTTTCTTCAGCCCAAAGGAACTAAAAGCTAGACAGACTGCCACCTTTGCTAGACAGTTACGTAAGCCATCAGCACTAAGCGGGCCAGGACACCTGTAAGGATGCTAATCTCAAGGGCAACAGTAACTGAAGAGATGAGTCTTCTGAGAACAGCAGGATGCAAACTGTGTGCCTAAGCCTAACCTCCAACATGGCCTGGATGAGATCTACAAACCTAGGCGTAATAACACAGGCACCAATCTCCACAACAATGCACAAAAACAGTGACCAATAAAAATTTTAAAAACCTAACAGTTGACTGAGAAGGCAGCAATGCATTTGGTTTGGCCACAATGCTAGCTTGAAATAACCTTTTCCTTCATGAAATATTTGCCAAGGAAGTGTTTGTTTGCAATTCACTAACATCTCAGGTAAAGTAAGACATCAGAAGGTTTAAAAAAAAAAAAAAAAAAAAAAAAAAAAAAAAAAGGTGATAGCCAAGGTTTCCTTCAGCTACAACTACAATATCCTATAATTTCCCTGGTGACTTTTAGAGCATCCAGTCACCTCTTAGCACAAAGCAGAAACTGAGTCTTCGCTGAGAGAGGCTCAGCCTAACTTACTGCAAAGAATGGACCAAGATCTGACTGGAAGCCATCTGTGAGGGCTCTGGACCTGACATGTTCTGAAGCACATGGCCTAAACATTTTATGACAGCAAATAAGACTGAAAACATATATTCCACAAGCACTACCACATGGTCAGTAATAACAGCAGTGTCAACATTAGAATTACCTGGTGGTAAATCAGGGTCTGTAGGAGCAGCCTGCTGAATTCTTCGGGGTTTTATGGATGATTTTGTGTTCTCGGCAGTGCTACGATTGGTAGAATTAGAACCACAGCTTTCATGGTCATCCTATTTTATTTTAAAGGAAAAAGAAACACTGATCACATTCAAGGACTAGAACATTTTTGTTAGCATATGAATTTATGATTACTAAAAGTAAGACTTAATAATATTTTAGCTCAGACAGTCTATGTAACCAATTTTCAAATTTTGCATTTGCAAACAGCACTTAATAACTAATTTCAGGTCTGAGGAGATGCTCTCAGCAGTAAACAGCACTTGATACACAACATAAGGATTGTCGATCCCAGCCTACACCTAACAGGCCAAACATGGTGCTGCACACATCTGAAACCCCAGCACAGAGCAAAGAAGAGACTGAAGGGTCAATGGTGCTTCATGACAGCCAATGTAGTCAAAATCTACAAGCACCAGGCTTAGCAAGAAACCATCAAAGTCCAGGCAGTGATGGCGCACACCTTAAATCCCAGCACTTGGGAGGCAGAGGCAGGTGGATTTCTAGGTTCGAGGCCAGCCTAGTCTACAGAGTGAGTTCCAGGACTGCCAGGGAAATTTTGTCTCAAAAAAAAAAAAAAAAAAAAAAAACAAAAAAAGAGCTGGTCATGATGGCACACGCCTGTAATCCCAGCACTCGGGAGGCAGAGGCAGGCAGATTTCTGAGTTCAAGGCCAGCCTGGTCTACAGAGTGAGTTCCAGGACAGCCAGGGCTACACAGAGAAACCCTGTCTCGAAAAGAAAGAAAGAAGAAAGGAAGGAAGGAAGGGAGGGAGGGAGGGAGGGAGGGAGGGAGGGAGGGAGGAAGGAAGGAGAGCAAGCAAGCATCAAAGGAATAAGTTGGAGTGTGGTAAAGAACATGCAATCACCCTCCAACACACACACCAGGCACACACACTATTAAAGCTTCTCTCTTTATCTGGTACCAAAACAAATTATCTGACAATAGCCAAAAAGTTCTTATTTATGGCTTTACAAAACTACATGACTATTATTAGAAAATGTTTAATGATTTCCATAACCAAACACAAAATAAATGGAATTAATGTCCAGCTCTTTGACTTATATGTTAAAATTCTAATTATTTAGAATCAAGAAGCCATTTTATTTATCTTTAAATATTATTAATGTCATAATTCTTACAATTTTTGCATCTGACTTAACAATGCTTACTAAATTATTATTGGTATTACATATAAAACTTACACCATTTTGATATGAATATTGTTAAAACTTAAGTTGCATATTTTAATTTACATCCTTATTTGTAAAATGCAAATGAGTATTAATTTTATGTCCACATTAACACTTATATAACTGTCATATGTCTTAATTAGAGGACTTATTTCCTAAGATAAAGGATTTCAAAAATCTATCAAAAATACACATAACTAGTTCCATGCAGTATTTTTTTCCTTATATTTTTAAGTAACAGAAAGAAGGCAGAGTCATTCCATTTGAGAAAACATGGTAGTTGGACCTTAAAATTCACCACACACACACATACATACTAATTAGTTGTAAAGGAAACAGGTATAAGAAAAAGAAAATAGCTAAGTAAGACATCCTCAGCTCGATTTTCTCTTTAAGAATAAAAGGACACACTTTTAGCCTACGATGTGCAAACTTGCCACGAGAAAAGCACCCACACAAAGATTAAATGACAATGCCTGCCACATCACTACTCAATAATTACTATGACACTTATAATAATAATAGGGAGAAAGTTACTTTTTATTTCACACACATACAAAAAGAATTAAATCAAAAAAAATGCTAAATTTGCTGATCTAATTGTACTACAAATAAAAAGTATGAGAAGACCTTTCAAAAAGAAAACATCAAGGGATGGAAAGCCGACTCAGCGATTAACAGCAATGAGCTGTTGGGCTGGAGCCCCTGACATCCCCTGGATGGCTGGGAAACCCTCTCTGCCCACCTTCCCCCTACTCAGCATGCAGAGGAAACTGCTCCCCACTCCCACCCAGGTCTGCTTGGAGAAAACTCCAGACTAACACGTCATCACTCCTCATCTCCACGTTTCCTGCAACTACCCCCAAGAGTGCCGCCCAGGGCCTTGGTTCTTGACCATGTGTGGTCACAATCCCAGCTCCTAGCTGGCACGTCACCACTCCTCACCTAACCTCTATAGACCGACCCCATGTATCTTCACTGACCTCCACCTGCGAAATCACTGAACCCAACAGAGAGCTCCCTTCTGATAAACCTGCCTTTATCTACTTTTAATCTGGTCTAACCTGGCCTATATCTGCTTCACTAAGGGAGAGAAAATGCCTATCAGGCTACTTTTGCAGAGGACCTGGGTTTGATTCCCAACACCCACAAGTCTGCTCACAACTGTCTGTAATTCCAGGTGCAGGGGATCCAACACCCTCTTTTGACCTCCAGGGCACCAGGAATGGATGTGGTGCACAATATACATGCAGGAAAAACATCCATACATATAAAATTAAAATAAGTAAATCTCAGAAATTACATATAAAACAAGGTTTCAGGGCTGGATATATGGCCCCATGGGTCAACCACTTAGCACCCAAGTGTGAAGACAGGAGTTTGCATCCCCAGCACCTACCAAAAAGACAGACATGGCAATCCTCATATTCCCAGTACTCAAGAGGCAGAGACAGAATCACCAGCACAAAGTGGCTATCAAGACTAGCAGAGTCCCAGGTGGAGCAAGAGACCATGCCTCAGTAAATAAACACTAGAGCAGAAAAGAAACACACTTGGCATTAATAGCTAGACTCCACACATGCGCATGCGCATGCATGTATGCACATATAATACAGCACCGGCCCACACATGCACACACACACATACATACCACAGCACCCACCCACACATGAGCCACACACACAATACAAATATGCATAACACACACAAATATTCAAAAACACTAGAGAAAATCCTTATTCAATAACACAAGAGAAATAAACCCCAATAAAAGGTGAGACTTTTACAATACAGGATAACCTCAGATACTAGTAACACATTAGGGAAAATATTGTCTGAAACTTCATATACACAAAAGCCAAAATATTGGACATCATAAACAAAGGCGATCTGCAAAAGCTTTTGTTCATTTTAAGATATTGTGTAATAATTCCCCGGGGTTTCATTTTACCAAACAACTTCATAATTCAATCTTTACAATGGCATCTTCTGTTAGCTGGGGTTTTGCTTCAGACCTCACATACTTGAAGACAGAAGCACCACTATGGCCAAACCTAACTATAATTACCCTTAGTTCAAAAAAATGAACTCAAAATGTTCAGTTAGATACTTCTGCACAATATTAACATTAAAAGCACATTATTAATTTTTGAAACATGTGTTTGTCTCAAAAGCCCAGAAGTAAAACATGTTCATTTAGGAGATGTGAAAAAAATCTTACATGAGCTGCCAAAACTAGCATAATTATGAAAATATTTAACACTGAAACCATCTGAAATCACAACCTGTATTAGATTACAGTGATGCCATAATAAACATTCCAGCCAAAAGCCACTCAATGCTACCACAGTCCAATAAATCTGCTGTACAAGAGACAGCAAACATTTTAAAGCAAAAGAATGAAATTACTTTCATCTTCATGTTATTAGAAGTGAAAGGGAATATGGTGAACTAAATGAGTTTCCAATGAGTTTAAAATGCATGACACACATGTGCACGCAAACACACACACACACACACACACACACACACGCACACGCACACGCACACGCACACGCACATGCACATGGTTAGTAAAGCCTCTCTAGAGAACTACATTGTTATTACTGGAAAGACAAAAGAAAACTTAATACACTTACAATAAACTTGAAATTTTAGTATGAATACAAATGGGCATTAATCATGGTACTCAAAGAAATATATGCTATGAAACAAGCATTACAAAATGTGTGAATACTTCTTTCTTTTCTGTAGTTAAAAAACTGTGTTTATATACATATTATAATTAGGTAAGAATCATTTTGGTAATTTGAATTTGTTTTGACTTCAATTATATTTTTAAATGTCTCAATTGCAAGTAGGCTTCTAGTCAAACCCTGCCCAATCTAATTAAATAAAAATAAAGCAAAATATAAAACTATGAAATAAATGCACTGTGTGCTGAGACTAGACTTGCTTCCATCATTCTGTTTAAATTCGTCCTGTGGTTCCCACCAGGAGCAATCTCGTTGGAAATCACAAATCTTTATTCACTGAAGATCTCTGACTTCAACAGAAGGGAACCACGCCCTCAGAAGCACTGGTCGGGATGTGAGATGACTTTTAACCCCAAACACTACATTTCTTTGGGTTTCAATTTTTCCAAAATGTCTGGAAAGCATATTTCACTGCAAAAGAATGTTTTCCCTTTAGGATCACATATTTCTGTAAATACTGCCCTTTGCTCCTCATTTAAAAAGCAAGAATGTATTTCTTCCCAACAGAGGGAAAAGAGGCCAGTACTGAATGCAAATAGAGCATTATTCTCATCTGACAGATCATGGCTCTAGGTAGCAGGCTGTACCCTTGGCCTTTACAGGTCAAGTCAATTAAAACTTGAAACTGTCAGTTTCCATCTCCTGAGGTCTTCTTCGATTTCTTTCTTCAAGGACTTGAAGTTCCTGTTATACAGTTCTTTCACTTGTTTGGTTAAAGTCACGCCAAGATACTTTATATATTTTGTGGCTATTGTGAAGGGTGTCATTTCCCTAATTTCTTTCTCAGCCTGCTTGTCCTTTGTGTACAGGAAGGCTACTGATTTGCTTGAGTTAATTTTATAACCAGCCACTTTGCTGAAGTTGTTTATCAGCTGTAGGAGTTCTCTGGTGGAGTTTTTTGGGTCACTTACGTATACTATCATATCATCTGCAAATAATGATAGTTTGACTTCTTCCTTTCCAATTTGTATCCCTTTGACTTCCTTATGTTGTCTAATTGCTCTCGCTAGAACTTTAAGTACTATATTGAAGAGGTATGGAGAGAGAGGGCAGCCTTGTCTAGTCCCTGATTTTAGTGGGAATGCTTCAAGTTTCTCTCCATTCAGTTTGATGTTGGCTACTGGTTTGCTGTATATTGCTTTTATTATGTTTAGGTATGGGCCTTGAATTCCTGTTCTTTCCAGGACTTTTAGCATGAAAGGATGCTAAATTTTGTCGAATATCAATACTGCAGGGGCTCTGCACTGCCAAGATACTTGTTATATTGACCTTCAGTGAAGTCAAGATGTGTGCACAAGTGGGTGCATGTACAGAGACCTAAAACCTTAAAGTCAAGATGTGTGCACAAGTGGGTGCATGTACAGAGATCCAAAACCTTAAAACCTAGTTGAGGCTCTATTTATATGGATATTACAGTATCTGTTAATCTAACATTTACCTTTCTAAATCATGTCTTATCATAATATTAATATAACATACACAGTAACTTGCCAATAAAGTAACTCATATATAATCTAATATTTAATAATCATCAATATAGAAATGGTATTTTATACTTAAAATTTATATGAAATTAAATGCAATTTTTAAATCATTATATAACTTTAAAAAAAAAGACTTTTGCTGTGAAAAGACAGGCACAAAATGCTCAGGGTTTGCAAACCACATATGCTCTGCCACTTCCACTCACCTGTGCTGCTGAAGTGTGAGCTCATTCACACATAGCAGCAATCAAATAAATATGGTTACATCTTAAAACTCATTTACAAAGCAAGCCATAGGCTCAGGATTTGAGACTGGTGGTGACCAGTATTCTAAGGCGTCTGTCTTCATTTCAAATGTACAAAATAGCTATAATTCAAGCTGAAGACATTTTGTAAAATACTGATTTGATTTTATTACCCAGGCAAAAACTTCAGAGCACAAATAAACACACCTAACTTAAGAGAATCTGTAAGAGATGGGAGGTCAAATTTCCTGACTGATAAAAGAAGTACCAAAGAAACACGCACTCCTTCTCTTCCCTCAGCTGTGCTATAGCAACAGCAAAGGCTGACTGAGGCGGAGACATACAGACAGAGCCCACACCTGTCCGGCAATGGCTGGAGACTGAATAGGAGGATGTAACCATAAGTCAAGCTGCAGCTATATGGTGAATTCTAAACCAACCATGGTTCTTCAGTGAGACTAAGACTCCAAAGTAAATTAGCAATCAATAAAGACAGTAAAGATTCCAGTGACTCAAGAAAAAAGCAAATAATAAATATTTCTAGAAAGAAATAATATACACAATTGCTTATAATCTGAAACTCTGTGTTTTTATAAACACACAGGTAAGTAAAAGCAAAAGCCTGCTCACCATCTGGCCAACATGCTAAGATCAAAGAGTAACAGAGGAGAGAGGTAGAAGTGCAGACAACAAAGTCATGAATGAGCAGCTAGTAGTTGTGCGTAATTCCCAGAAGAGAGCTGGAGAGACAGGAGGGCAGCTGGTGGGCGTCAGCATCTGTGCAGCATCCTGAGGTCTGAGACTGACTCTCAACAACCGTCAATCAATCTGTACACATGCGAGTGCTCAGCATCAAGTAGAAAAAGATGTATTCCAGGGAAACTTTCAACAAAATTGTTCTCAGCAGTATTAATGAAACCAACTGATCCACTAAACACATTAAATAACTGAAGTAAAATCAGAAATATCAAATTATATATTATAGTACTGTTAGCAGGTATAAAATTTATATGTTTTCAGATAACAATGATTCATTTTTTCTTCTTTTTTAATGAAGGGGACTTTGGCTCCTAAAGAAGAGTTCCTAAAAGCAAAAGCATAACTAAGTTTTTACTAAGTTCTTGTTTGACTTAATAAGGAATCCTTATTCAGTAGCTAACAATTCTCTAACATTTACTCTAGACTATCCATATATATGCAGATATTTTTAAGCAATGGTTAAGAAAAGGTCTAAATAAACTTTAACTCTTATAAAAGAAAATGTATATTAAAGAATAAAAATTAAATGCATAACTTATTTTTTGAGAGTCCACATTCTCCAATAGTTTAAAATTTATTTCACATGAATATAAGAAAAGGATATTATTAATTTATTGATTTTTCTCAAAGGTGCATCTACTCCTACTGGGTATTACTTGATGTGTACAAAAATCCTCTACTAATAGGAAGCAGCACATAATAAAAACCCTAAGAATGTTTATTCCTCTTGCAAAATTGGTATTTGTATTTCCAGTGCTACAATAATTTTATTTATATGATGGCATTTCTTATCTTCCCTAAACAAATATGATTTATAGACAAATAACAGTTTTATTACAAAGGAAGTGGTGCCAGCAAGATGGCTCAGTGAGTAAAAGCACTTCCTGCCAAGCCTGAGGATCTGAGTTCAATTCCCAGACCCCTTAACTGTCCCACATCTACACAAGTGCCATGGCACGAATGCACACAAACACACACACTCACAAACAGCCGTGTGTCTGACACAGTAACTGAGGTAGGGCAAGAAGATGGCTCACTGAAGTGTCTGCCAGGCAAGCATAAGGACCTTAGCTTGAATCCCCAGAACCCACATAAAGCTACTTAGCACACATCTATAATCCTAGTGAGAGGAAGACTGGAAAATTCCCAAATCTTAAAGGCAGACAGCCTAGCACGTGCAGTAGCAAAAGACAAAAGAAAGACTTTGTCTCAAATGAGGTGGAAAGTGAGAACTGATACCCTAGGTCATCATATGAATTCCACATGTGCATCACAGCATGTACACAAACATACCTATATATATCCACAAAACAAGCATGAAAACGGACATGAAAATAGAAATCAGAATCTGTGACTGTTAATCTTGTCAATTTGATGGGATCTAGAATCACCATGGAAACAAATCTCTGCCTTGTCTTTGAGGATTTTTTTTTTTTTTTTTTTTTTTTGGATTGGTTAATTGAAGTGGGGATGCACATGGGTTCTACCATTCCAAGGATTATGGTGAAGGAGTAAGGAGGAGAAAGCACTCAGTGCTCTCTGCTCTGACTGCACTCAGCATGCCCAGCCCCAACTGCACTCAGCGTGCCCAGCTCCACTGCACTCATCGTGCCCAACCCCGACTGCACTCAGCATGCCCAGCTCCAACTGCACTCAGTGTGACCTGCCCCGACTGCACTCAGCGTGCCTAGCTCCAACTGCAGACTCAGCGTGCCCAGCCCCGACAGCACTCAGCGTGCCCAGCTCCACTGCATTCAGCGTGCCCAGCCCCGACTGCACTCAGCATGCCCAGCTCCAACTGCACTCAGCGTGCCCAGCCCCGACTGCACTCTGTGCCCAGCTCCACTGCACTCAGCGTGCCCAGCTCCACTGCACTCAGCGTGCCCAGCTCTACTGCACTCAGCGTGCCCAGCCCCGACTGCACTCAGCGTGCCCAGCCCCGACTGCACTCTGTGCCCAGACTTTTGGTTAAGCTTCCTCACCTTCCTCACGGAGACAGGCTATGTTCTCTGAAATGGAAACCCTTCCTTAAGCTGCTTTTGTCAAGGATTTTGTTGCAGCAGTGAAATAAATATCAAAGAGAGATATATTTTTCTTTTAAAACCATATTTACAATGAAATTTAATTTGTAAAAATTTTAGAATAAGAATAAAAATAACTAATAATAACAGAATTGTGCTAGACATGATGGCACATGCCTGTAATCCCAACACCTGGTAGAACAAGAAGTCCAGGAGTTAAGGATTATTCTCAGCCACACAGTCAAGAGTTTGGCCTGTGCCAAACGAGACCCTGCATTGAAAAGTAAATTAGAATTATACCATATCAAAGCATAATTATCACTATTTTTGCTCTTTGGAGAAATGTAAAGCAGAAATAAAGGAGAATGACTATATAACTCAATCCAAAAGAAAACAAGAAAAAAAAAGGTCAAGTGGAATATAAAAGGCATCTGTTTAAACCTAACCATTTTCAAAAGCACATGAAATAGAAGCAATCTGAAACACTTCAATTAACAGCCAGCAATGGTCACATCAGAGCGCCCAGCAGAGCCTGGGACCACGGGCCAGAGTCTGCAAACACTGCTGCTCTTCCTGAGGATCCACACGGGGACTAGCAGCCACCTAACTCCAGTTCTTGGGGATCTGACTTAATGCCCTCTCCGGCCTCTACAACACACAGCACTCATAACAAAAATAACTTTAATTAAAAAAAATAAACCTCTACTGAAACAAAACTCAGTCAAAATATAAAGGCTCAGTGTAATTTCTAAAATCTAAACAGTCACACCAAAATGAGTAAGCTCAGAATGTGAAGACAACTCGGTAGTAAAGGCACTTGCCACCAAGCCCAAGAACCTAAACTCAACACCCAGAAACTACATGACAGAAGAGAAGCAGCCCACACACGGTCCTCTCACCTCCACCCGGGGGCCACTGACAGGCACATGCGCACACATACACACAAAGGCTATAAGCTAGTTTTTAAACTAGTACATTTAAGAAAAGAAATTAACAGGTATCTAGTCATCAGATGTAAATCAAGGAATTATTGTATGCTGAATTTGTGGAACAAGCAGAAACAAGCAAACAGAAGCTGCAATCTATGGCCCTGTTATCTTTAATGCCAAGTAAAAATTAGAATGGCAGAAAATCAGCAGCAAAGAGAAAGTCTGCAACCACCAACAAGCCATTAAGTCTCAAATTACAGTACCTTTTGTGCTGAGAGCACTTAGGCATATAAATTATAGTGTTCACAGCATGGGACACAGTAATTAAAGTCACACTGGTCCCCCAAAGTTCACTCATTCATAACACTCTAGGAGGGCCATCATGAAACTACAGCCTTCCTTGATTCTACCCAAGTATACCGTCTTCTTCAAAACACTATAACAGAATAACGATAAACACATATCTTTTCCAGATCAAACAAGTATAACACAACTCCATAGACTTCTAATAATCTAGTAATCTAGTACAGCCAACAGCAGTGAAAACTTCCTCAGCAAGTAAAAGGCAAGCACTTTTGTGGAACCAATGTAAGCCAAGTCTGACATTCATGCAACGTGACTTTCAGGCTTACACGTAACATAAAAGAGACAACACAGATTATAGCTAAAACTGCTGTTGCTGCATTACGTACTTTTTAAATCAGATATTTATAATAAAGTATCATGCTCCAAACAGATAAATTAGAATCTCCCTTCCACTACTTGTAAACTCCAGACACAGGAAACATTCAGAAAACCATGATTTCTTCCATTCCCAAATTCTTACATTTTTCAAACTACATTGTATGATCTACTTATATTTCACCCACCCAAAGGTTATCTGCTTTGGTTTCTAACATATCTTTGTCTTAATCAGCTGTGAAAAGACATTAAGACAACTCTTGCAAAAAAGCATTTTAATTGTGAGCTTGGTTACAGTTTCATAACTAGCCCATCATCACAGGGTGCGAGCTCGGCAGCAGTCCTGAAGCCAGAAGAGCTGCTGAGAGCTACACACTGATCCACAGGGAGAAGAACAGTACCTTGTGAACACAAGCCCACAGCAGCGACACACGTCCTCCAACAAGGCCACACCTCCTAATCCTTCACAAATAGTGCCACTCCCCTGTGACTAAGCATTCAAATAATAAGGGACTATGGGGGCCATTCTCATTCAAACTATTACAACTAAACAATACTTAATGCTAAAATTAATCATTAAACAAATGTTAATTTTTCCTTAAAAACTTTAATGTCCCATGCTGTGGTGAATGCTTGGCCCTGGGAGTGCCACCGTTAGGTGTGGCCTCGCTGGAGGAAGTGCAGTGACGGTCAGGGTGGGCCTTGAGGGCCTTGGCTTGTACACTCAGTGAGAGGACAAGTCTTCCATTCGCCTTCAGAACAAGATGCCTTCAGGACTCTCAGCTCCTCAGCGCCATGCCTGCCTGGATATTACCATGATGATAATAAACTGAACCTCAAGCCTGTAAGCAAGTCACAATTAAATGTTGTCCTTTATAAGAGTTTCCTTGGTCATGGTGTCTCTTCACAGCAGTAAAACCCTAAGACAAATACCTACTACAGTGGTTTAATAAAAATATCCCCCATAGGTCGGATGTTTGAATACTTGGTCCCCAGTTCATGGCACTATTGGAGACGTTGAGGAGATGTGGGCTCGAGTGTCATAGGCAGACTTCGAGAGTTTAGATTCCACAGTATGCTGAGTCCCCCCTCTCACTCTTTATTCCTGCTTTGGAAGGCATGAGCTCTCCACCTGCCGTGCCTCCATCCTCCATAACTGCTCCTGCCTGCCATGCATCCGCTTTGCCATATGGCCTCCTATCTATCCATCTGGAACTACAAGCTAAAATAAACTCTCTCTCCCTTAAGATGCTCTTGGTCATGGTATCTTATCACAGAAAAGGAAAGCAACTCAGGCACCTATCTTTCTGTATTATTCTTCAATGAGAGTAATTACTAATTATGTGAACATGTGAACTTGGTAAGTCTCATTAAAAAAAGCCCAGCTAACAATGCCATAATTTACTCCAGAAGCACACCCTTGAATTCCTGTGCTCACCTCTATAATCTGTTTCCACTTCTCTGGAGCCACTGGCTTAGTTCCATTGGCTCCCTATCATTTTTCTCTAGAATATAACAAAAGGAAAGCAACATTCTCTGAAATGATTTCCTGCAATCCTTCCTACTGTGAATAATAACCAGTTTACTTCCTGCTTTAATGATGTAACTGAGCTGCTTACCAACTCAAACTCAGTGGCAATGAATAGATGAATGTATCATGTCACTGTGATGGTTTGTACATGCTTGGCCCAGGGAGTGACACTATTAGGAAGTGTGGCCTTGTTAAAGTAGGTGTGTCACTGCAGGCCTGGCCTTAAGACCCTCACCCTAGCTGCCTGGAAGTGAGTCTTCCACTAGCAGCCTTCAGATGAAGATGCAGAACTCTCAGCTCTGCCTGCATCATGCCTGCCTGGATGCTGCCATGCTCCCACCTTGATGATGATGAAATGAACCTCTGAACCTGTAAGCCAGCCCAATTAAATGTTAACCTTTATAAGACTTGCCTTGGTCGTGGTATCTGTTTACAGCATCTGTAAATTTAAAAGTGGAATAGAGGCCAGCTTTTAATACGTGCACTCAGGAGACAGAGGCAGGCAAATTTGTGGAACTCAAGACCGCCCTGGTCTACACAGGTCATCTGGAGCTATAATGTGAAACCCTGTCTTAAAAAAAGAAAGAAGGAAGGGAGAGAGGGAAGAAAGGGAGGAAGGAGGGAGACAATAAGTAGTACTTTGTGTATATCTTACTAAAATATAAAATAATCAAAAGACATAAGGATATAGAAATAGCCAAAAATAACATGAAAACATGTTAAACATTATTAGTTACTGTGAAAATACTAATCTAAAACACATACAATATCACTCAGACTCAGCTGTTATGAAATAAAAGGAAAATAACTGGTTTCATAAATATAAGCAAACAGTAATGAACTCTTGAATATCACGTGAAAACATAAAATGGCAGGGTTATTACAGGAATGAGTTTGGCAAGCCATCCAAATGTTAAGCAAAGAATTACCACATGGGCCCAGAAACACTTCTCATGGAGCTATACCCAGGAGAGCTGTAGGCTGGAGCTCTTCAGAGGCTCATACATAAAACCTGTAATCCCATCCAGCCGTGAGAACAAAGTGCTCATATACTCTAAATTAACTAATCCGTCCGGTGACAAACAAAGCAAATTATAAAAGAGTGCATTTAATTGGGCTTATAGTTTCAAAGGGTTAGAGTGCATGACCATCATCTTAGGGAATGTGACAGCAGGCAGGCAGGGCAGGCACAGAAGCAGCAGATGAGAGCTCACGGTTCCCCCCAAATAGGAGGCAAAGAGCACATGGGAATGGCAAGAGGTTTTTAAAACCTCAGAGCTCACCCCCTTGACACAACTCCAACAAGACCACTTCCCTTAATCCTTCCCAAACAGTTCCACAAACTGGGAACCAAGTATTCAAACACATGGCTCTATAGAAGCCATTCTCATTTCAACTACCACATACTCTAGGGCTTAAATGAACCTCTCAAAAACTTCTAAATAAAAGATACTAGACATGAATATAACATTACTTTTATGTAACATACTAGATTATACAAACCCACAGAGATAGAAAGCAGATTAGAACAAGTATCAGTAGGTACAAAGTATTTTAGTGAAGTTATAAAAGGTTCTGAAACTATATTGTGCTGGATGTTGCAAAAGATTATGAATACAATAACCCATATACTAAGTATAATACTACTACTATCTATTGGGTTATACATTTTTAATATTTAATTGTGTATTAACTTCATATTTCACTTTTATGTTTCTTGGAACACTGTGTGAAATGACATAGAAAAAGCAGTTAGCACTCTAAACATGACAGCAAAGCATCAATTAAGCCAAGACAGCTATTGAAGGAAGGCACTGAGAGATCTGAAGCAAAGGGAAGAGGAGAAGGTCCACAGCACAGCCATAGACTAGTGTGAGAATAAAGATTGTAGTGTTAAGGACAAAGAATGTGTTGCTGCTGCATTTTATGATCCTGCCAGTCAATGAAATAACCAAAGATGAACAACCAAAAGACTGTGAAACAAAAGTTTTCAACCAGGATAAGAGAGACACCACAAATTAACACCTAGTAGCAACAACAAGAAAAGCACAAAAGGACCTAGCTAGAGAGTGGTCAGTTGCTTGTCCTCTACAAGAATAAGGGCCTGAGTTCAGATCCCAGCATTCCTGTAAAAAGGATGGGGACTATGGTGTAGAGAGCAGAGAAAAGAGGATCTGTGGGCCTTGCTGGCCAGTCTAGTAAAATCAGTGAGTTGCAAATGGGTTCGCTTGTGTTGATACTTCCATTCACATACTTAAAATACCTTTTCATTCCAGTTACAACACCTGAAACAAGAACTCAAATCCCAGGGCCTGACGTTTTCCAGAAGCAGTTATGCAGGCAGTGTTTGGAAATTATTTCATCACAGGCTCCAGTTAATGAATTTTTATAAATTTTATTAACGGTGCTGCTTTTGGAGCTCTTATACAGGCCAAAATGTCAGACTTCTCAGCCTATCACAAGAATCAAGGGCTCCCTTCCCTAAAGGCAGTAAAGAGGCTACCCATGGAATAAACAAAACTCTTGCTTTTAAGACCTGAAATAAGCAAGCTACCGACAGAAACTGGACTGTGTTGCTCTCATTACCAAGGTGGTCATTAGCCTACACCAGCTGAAATGGGAAAGTATGGTAACCCCACAACCGACTGTGAGTCCATGCGGGATTATCACAGCATCTAAAACTGCAGATAATGAGAAAAACATCGTGTATCTCCAAATTCTAAGACAGGTTTATAACTGCATCTATTAACAACAACAACAAAAAGTCTATTAATTCTTTAGTGTACCATTTTGGAGCTTTGATGTAGGTTAAAATGATTTCTTCAACCTTACTAATAATATAGTTAATTCTATAGACAGCCTTACAAATGATTGCATTTTTTAAGTTTAAAGATTTTAAATGTGAGGAAATCTAGTGGCACAAGCTGTTAACCCCAGCACTAGGAAGGCTGACAGGTGGATCTCTGAAGTTCTAAAGACAGACAGGGCTACATAGTGATGCCCTGTCTCAAACAAACAAAGATTTTAAATAATTGTTTTGTAGGTGGTATAAAAAACAGAGTTAAGTTTTAGACAGAAACCCGTGTAAGCTATTATATACTGTTTCAGTTCTTGAGTTTTGTATTCACAGAACTTTATTAGATTACACCAGAGTGTTTCTAATATGTCATGAGTCAAATTCTTTTTATATATATATTTTTTTATTGGATATATTCTATATTTACAATTCATTTCCCTTTTTCTGGTTCCCCACCCCATGAGTCAAATTCTTATGTAATGTTCAAAAAGAGAAAAAAAATAGGTCAAAAGTAACAACTCCAAAGGATTTAAAGGTAGGGACAATGACTGACACAGTAACTCAAAGAGTAAACAGGAAAGAGTTAAATGTATTACTAAGGAAGTTTCTAAATGTCAAAATAGTTTTGAGGGAACACCAAGGTAGATTCATTTTACCTAATACTATGTGTTTCCTTTCACATCCTGTAAGTTTTGTAATTATGTTGATGGTGGCAGTGTACCCTGACAGTGGTGCTGCATGCCTTTGATCCCAGCACTTGGGAGGAAGAGGCAGGCAGATCCAGGACAGCCAGGGCTACACAGAGAAACCATGTCCTAAAAATCAAACAAAAAAGGTCTTGTAATTACAATCGATTACAAATACATATTAGGGCAGTTGATTACAACCCTGTTTGCTACGAATCACTAGACATCTCTTTCTCTTAGTGGCCTTTGCGGCAAACAAAATGCACTGAGCCCAGTAAGCAATCCACAGGTGTTAGAAAACTAGCCCAAACTAGCCAAACCTCCTTAGCAAAGCTCGTAACAATGTGTTTGCACATCAGCCTCAGTTAAGGCTCAGCCAGCTCCTAGCCATACTTTAGTATGAACGTTTCCTTAGGCATGCCGTCCAGTACCTGCTTTCTAACTTTCATTTCCCAAGTCCTCTCTTGTATGAATCTGTTTGGGTAGAGCCCTTCAATAGTACACACACTTAGGATTTTTTAACTTTATTACAGATTACTAATCAAAGATTAAAGCCTAAAAATAGTTTTAAATATCATGAAAATGTCAGTTCAATTATGATTTTTGTCAAACTTTAATTCCAATCATTAACATAAACCTGAGTATTACTCTCCAGAGCTGTATAATGCTAAATAATTTGTCCAAATGTCAAATGCTATTTTCAAAAATTCTTTCTCCCCCAAAATTTTAAACATTGTAAGATACACTTATTTTGAGAATGGTTTGCTTATGACAGTGGACCCTCTGTTGTACATACCACAGAATTCAAACCTTAAATACTGTGCAAGCAAGGAATTCTGCCACTCCTGCAGGGGTCATGTGCATGGCCCGGCATCAAATACTAGTTGTAGACTGCCCCGTGGTGCCTACTACAGGTCTGACGCCACACCACCTGCAATTAGCTGCCATCTGCCTCGTTTACAATGTGTGTCTCATAGGGCATCTGGTCTTCAAACTTCTACTTTCCCACTGAAGAAATACTTAATACTTAGTGTCAGGGTAATTGTCTTTCTTTCTTTCTTTCTTTCTTTCTTTCTTTCTTTCTTTCTTTTTTTGGTTTTTCGAGACAGGGTTTCTCTGTATAGCCCTGGCTGTCCTGGAACTCACTCTGTAGACCAGAATGGCCTCAAACTCAGAAATCTGCCTGTCTCTGCCTCCCAAGTACTGGGATTAAAGGCATGTGCCACCACCGCCCGGCTTGTCTTTCTTTTAATGTAGAGCACCACATGGGTGGTCTAACCATGTCCATATTTTTTTTAAATCTTAAATTCAAGTAATAGATGATCAGTCAAGGACTATTAATTAAAAAATATAACTATAAAAGGAAACTAGGTGGCAATATAACTATCTACAGATTTATAAATAGATCTCAAATACTAGAAGTTCACAAAATAAATTTTTGTGAGAATGTAACATTGGCCTATTATTCCAAGAATATCATTATTAAAGTGAGAGTGAATAATACAGATTTGAAATCAAAGCTTAGATAGATAGATAGATAGATAGATAGATAGAAAGACAGACAAATAGGTAGATAGATAGGTAGATAGGTAGGTAGGTACGTAGATAGGTAGATAGATATACAGACAGACCGAAAGACAGACAGGTAGAGAGAAAGAGTCCAATGAGTTACTCTAACAAAGTATCTACTTCAAATAGAAAATAATTTTAATAGTTCATAAATAACCCTAATTTCACAGATATTAAAGTTCTATTTAAGATAAATAAATAATTTATCTTGTCTTAAATTGTCTTATAATTCTTATAAAATGGCATTTCAATCATACCTGTCAATACTCTTAATACTGGAAAGCAATCAGACAATGGTAGAGCAAGTATACCCAAGTATAGTCCCAACACAAGGGTTAAGTCAAGGCCAATTACTCTTACAAAGCAAGCTCCTGTCTCAGAGAATCCTAAGAATACAGGCCAAGTGTGCTGAGGAAGCAGCAACGAAACTGAATGGCAGAGGCAAGTAAGCGCAGGCTAAGTGGGAAAATGCTTCACAAAAGTCTGGTATTCTAACCTTTTTCCTCCCTAAAGTCATAGATTGGAGGCTGGTACTGCTTAAAGCAAATACTGCAACTTTGCAAAAATCTCTAACAGACACAATAAATAGAGAGACAGACTGACTAACTGACTCTGAGCCAGCAAGACAGCTCAACCAGTAAGAGTATCTGCCACCAGATCTAACCCCTGAGTCCAATCCCTGGGACTCACAGGTGGAGAGAGAGAACCAGTTCCCACAAGTCGGCCTTTGACCTCCATCTGTGCACATGGCACACACACACATTCCCACAAACAAGTAAGTAGACTTAATTTAAAAACCTTAGCTCACACAAAATACAATTCTGAAAACAAGCCTTCAAAAACAATGAAATCTGGTATGAAAATGGATTTCTCTTCATCTTCCCAAAAAAGATCAATCGTCTGATCTAGATATGTCATGTAAGTAAAAAGTCATATACAACCTCTGCAAAAAATTCAAAACAATTTTTTAGCTTTTACCAAGTTTGACTAGAATTAGATCAACTAGTAAAAATCTCCTTGAAAACTGGAGTTGATCAGGTCTCTCATTTATTCTGAATATAGGTAATGAGAAATTTACATGATCTCTAGTACAAAGGGCTATGATTAACTAATCAAAATTTATATAAAAACACCCTTTAGATACTTTATCCAAATTTAAGAACATCTTTTTGTAAATCATGTTACTTTCATAGACGCGTGTAGAAAATAAGTATTTATTTGAGAGTTGACATACCACCAAAGCTAAGATATGTCAAATTAGATTACTATGGAAAGTAATAATATTAGCAACTAGATTCTGCAGTTTCTTACCTGTATTCCATCTTTAAGTTTCAAGATGCATTCCATTGTATTGATGGTAATTACCACAGGTTCTGAGCCCAATTTTGTCCATGGTACATGAATTCTCAGTTCATGGATATGGCCACTTAAAAAAGTGAATGGTAATTTCAGTTCCTTAAAACACAAAATATTAAAAAGAAGTTAGTAAATACTTGTGTTTTTATTCTCATATAAAAGCTCATTTCTTAGGTCCTGAACAGAGCACCAATGGCTTATGCTCTAAGAACAAGAATCGACAAATGGGGCCTCATAAAACTGCAAAGCTTCTGTAAGGCAAAGGACATGGTCAATAGGTCAAAATGGCAACCAACAAATTGTGAAAAGATCTTTACTAATCCTATATCTGATAGAGGACTAATATCCAATGTATACAAAGAACTCAAGAAGTTAGACTCCAGAGAGTCAAATAACCCTATTAAAAAATGAAGCAGAGAGCTAAACAGGGAATTCTCAACTGAAGAAACTTGAATGGCTCTAAAGCACCTAAAGAAATGTTCAGCATCCTTAGTTATCAGGGAAATGCAAATCAAAACAACACTGAGATTCTACCTTACACCAGTCAGAATGGCTAAGATGGAAAACTCAGGGGACAGCAGATGCTGGAGAGAATGTGGGGAAAGAGGAACACTTCTCCATTGTTGGGGGGACTGCAAGCTGGTAAAACCACTCTAGAAATCAGTTTGGTGATTCCTCAGAAAATTATAGTGCTACCTGATGACCCAGCTATACCATTCCTGGGCATATACCCAGAAGATGCTCCTACATGTAATAAGGACACATGCTCCACTATGTTCATAGCTGTCTTATTTATAATAGCCAGAAGATGGAAAGAACCCAGATGTCCTTCAACAGAGGAATGGATACAGAAACTGTGGTATATATACACACAATGGAGTATTATTCAGCTATTAAAAACAATGAATTCATGAAATTCTTAGGCAAATGGATGGAACTAGAACATGTCATCCTGAGTGAGGTAACCCAATCACAAAAGAACGCACTTGGTATGCACTCACTGATAAGTGGATGTTAGCCCCAAAATAAAGAAGTTACAATTCATCCAGCACAGGAAGCTCAAGAAGAAGGAGGACTTAAGTGAGGGTGCTTTGGTTCCTCTGAGAAAGGGAACAAAATACTCACAGGAGCAATAAAGGAGACAAAGTGTGGAGCAGAGACTGAAGGAAAGGCCACCCAGAGAGTGCCCTACCTGGGAATTCATCCTATAAACAGTCACCAAACCCCGACACTACTATGGACGACAAGAAGTGTATACCAAAAGGAGCATGCCATGGCTGTCTCTGGAGGGGCCCTTCCAGAGCCTTACAAATAAAGAGGCAGAAGCTAGCAGCCAACCATTGGTCTGGGCATGGGGTCCCCAATGGAGGAGCTGGAGGGTGGCCTGGAGGAGCTGAAGGGGTTTACAACCTCATGGGAAGAACAATGATTTCACCCACCAGATGCCCCAGGATTCCCAGGGACTAAACCATTAACCAAAGGTTATGGTTCCATAACACATGGTTCCAGCCAAAACTGTCACAGAGGAATGCCTTGCCGAGCATCAGTGGGAGGAGTGGTCCTTGGTCAGGGGAAGGCTCAATAGATGCCCCAACAAAGGGAAATCAAGGGGGGAGGTGGGAGAGGGTCGGGTGGAGGGGCATATATGTGGAGACAGGGGTTGAGAGGGATTGGGGGTCTTTGGGGAGGGGGGAACTCGGGAAAGGTTTTACCATTGGCAATGTAAATGAAGGTGATATTCAATAAATAAAAAATAAAAATAAATAAAGCTCATTTCTTAAAGAAGTTATTAGAAAAAAAACAAGGTCATTACTTCTACTCAAAATTACAATCAACTTGTTAAACTACATGTAATAATAAACTATTTTTTAAATGTGCTGTACAAGTCACATTTAAGTTATCTAAATTATCCAGGCTTCAGTTCCCTACTCTGCCTAATAAATACCACCATCTGGGGTACATACTACAGGTTTATAGATGCTGGTGAAGCAGCAATTACAGAAGGAGTTAGCAGCAAGACTCAAGCTGTCCATCAGGACATTCTTTTTAAATCTCAAACAAGATACCGCAAAAAGTCTTCCTAAAGCAAGTAGGAAAAAGAGGCTTACCTGGAGATAGGAAACTCCAGACAGACTGACCTAACAAAAGACAAACTTCACAAACTACTTCGTTGTATCTGCTTAAATATTCAACCTTGATATGATGAGGTCATTATTTGAAATGCTTCCAATTACTGTCCACTATTATTAGGCAAAAGTTTAAAAAGGAAACATAAACTTGACCAAAATTACTTCACATTAATCTCACTTCTAGACAAGATTTTTTTGACAATTCAAAAACTACATTACTATATCTCTATAATACTACAGCTATTTGTAAATTTAATAACTAAGAAACATATATGCTTTTGCCTGCATACTTGTTTCAGTAACAGATTAAAAATACAGCTAAACATAGGCAGTACATACAAGTGGTTGAAGCCAGTAGCTGTGGAACCATCAGATGGACTCAAATCCTGTCTGTCAAATACTCAGCCAGTCTCACTGAACAAACCCTCTCACATGTCTTTCATTATCTGCAACTTTTGGATAAGAATAATTGTTTTAAGTATTAACCAATTCATTTCTTATAAAGTGATGAAACTCTGTCTTTCTCATATAGAACCCATTCTAAGGATGCTAAGGAATACTAACATGACTACTGCTATCATATAAGTGTGGACTGAATGTAAGACTACAACCAGTGAGGTTTTTTGTTTGTTTTGGGGTTTTTGTTTTGTTTTGTTTTGTTTCGTTTGCCTAAAGCCAGACTACTAAAGTTTTGTTGTTGCAAGCCTTTTTATTACACTAAGCTTAAAGATGTAATCACGTCTTCGAATACAGTTCCACTAGCACAAGATGATATGCTAATCAGTATTTACAACAACACAGATTACTAAACACTGCATACTAAGCACAATTCTAAGCAAAACCCTGCATGTAATCATTTAACCATAAGATTAAAAGGTCAATACTCTCATCCACCTTTTAGAATGAAGAATCTGAGGCATGAAGAATTGGGTAATTTCACTAAATGAAACCTTGAGGCAAGACAGACTACAAATCAACCCAGATCCAGAGTCCTTACTATTAACCACTGATGCTGCTGGCCATCTACCTCCTTCTCTGGCACTGTCTTCAATCACACCACTCTAGTTTCTTGGACAATGATGGTTTCCACCTCTTGCACCTCTTAACTTATGCAACACTGTATTTGCAAAATGTCTAACAAAGCTAGAGTCTATGAACACAAATCAGAAGTTTTCAGAGAAAAGATACCTTGATTAAATTCAAGAATTTAGTGTCAATGGAATGCTAGCTCAGCTGATGAGAACAGAAGCAGTTCTCTATATTCATAAATGGAATTCTAAACCACACAAGCCATGTCAGTGGTACAAACCCAATTCAATATTTAGTAATCATCTGATTATCAGCAAACTGTTTAGACAAAGTATTGTGATAAACAAGTAAGAACACATGAACGCTGATACTGGGAAAATATAACTGTTAATTATTGTAACAACTGGACCTTAAAGTAACCAAAACCAAATTACTTCCTCTTATTTCTACTTCTTGATATATAAGTCTACATCTTAAAAGTGGTACTGCTATAAGCCTTTACTGGAGTATTTACACATCTCCTTAGAGCCCGTGATGAAGCTGAGGTAGTACTGTGAGGCTCTGGGCTTGATCAACAGAGCTACAGGAAAGGAAAGGGTGAGAGAGGCACTTCCCTAAAAGAGGAGTGTCTGTGGCTGGACAGAGGATATTACTAGCCAAAATTTAAGTAGAGGGCTGAATAGCTCTCAGAAATCTAGTTCTAACTAACTATAATCCAAGCTTTTCCTGAAGCTGAGGCAGGAGGAACAAGTCTTACCACCAGCCTAGGAAACACAGGGATTCATCTACAGGACCAGTTACTTTTAGATAAGCTAAGGGGGGGGGGGGAGCCCACGGGGGGGGGGGGGGGGAGGAAGATGGTATTCTTTTTTAAAAGAACATAAAAATAAATTTTAAATGTTAGCTGAACATAAAAGGTAAGAAAAATAAAAATAAGTTTACATCAAATTTAAAACCTGTGGATAGCAAAAAAAAAAAAAAAATCAGAGAAACATAATGAGCCACATTAACAATTAACAGATGTGAGAAAATATATGAAAACCATATATCTGGAAAGGTGTTAATATCTAATGTATAAAGAGAATTTCTAAAATTTAACAACTATAACAATCCTACTTTTAAAGCTGAATGAGCCACACACAGTAGCACACACCTTTAATCTGAGCACTTGAGCAGAGAGCAGGCAGGTCTCTCAGAATTTGAGAACAGCCAAGTCTACATAGTGAGTTTTGGGATAACCAGATGTACATATTAAGACATTGTCCCAAAAAAGCAAAAGTAAATAATAAACAACTTGACAGAGACTTGTCCACAGATGTACAAATCCCAACAAACATGAAAAGATGGCCATGTTCAAATCACCAGTGTAAATGTAAACCAGTGAGCTATCATCCCTTATCTAGTAATATGTACACTATCAAAGGTGTAACTCAAGACACACGAATTAATAAGGAACAAATAACAGATCCATTGTTAGCAGAATATGAAAGTGAGTTCTTCAAAGTAATACCAGATTGTAAAGCAAACTCACACACAGAAAGGAAAAGGAAGCAGATGCTTATTAATGAAGTGGAGGTACTTTGCTTTCTTCTTCCAATGAAAAAGGCAACTAAACACGGGAATGCTGTGTGGCCTTCCTGCTAAACTGAAACATACCCTCCTAGACGTGCAGAGAAGCTCCTCAGCTTTCACAGCTCTGGAGTCTGAGAACAGACTCAAGGCTGTCTGCTCTCAGACCCCAGTGGTCTCAACTGTGACTGTGTAGGGAGCTCACGGAATGAGTCACCTGTGCTGGAGGGAACATTTCAGAGATGCAGCTGTCATTGATCGCCCATTATTCCCTAAGTCAGTGGCTGTCAACCTTCCTAACCTTGTGACCCTTTAATACAGTTCCTCATGTTGTGGTAACCCTAATCAGAAAATTCTGTTGTTACTTCATAACTGTTACTTTGCCATTATGAATCGTAATGCAAATATCTGATATACAGGATATCTGATTTCACCCCAAGAAAGAGTTGTTCTACCCACCCCTTCACCTCCCCCTCCAACCCCTACCCCTTAACCCCAGCAAAAGGGTCCTGACCCATAGGCTAAGAACCACTGTTCTAAATAAACCCTCACTAACCCATGTTCCTGTAAACAACAAGAAACTAGTTCACCAAGCGAGACTTGGATACAACTGTTCCTTTGATCAGCACTCTACCTCAATTAAACAGATGTTGTGCATGCTTCCCCAGGAAAATAACAAAGCAGAGAGAACAGTGGTTTTGAGGAGGACCTGCGTTACAGTGACTTGCTTGGCTAGTGTTTTCAAATGGAAACATTTCCTCCTAGACTTATAAGTCTCAAAAAGCTAATGAAGTGTACCTTGATTAGAAAGCTCTTAATGTTAGATGATAAACAATAAACTGGTTAGTAATAAAGAATTACTGGAGAGAGGCAGACTTCTGGGTGGAACAGCTTACAAATTATGCAGTGAGCTCCATGGATACGACACAGAGGAGCTGTCACCCACTCAAAGACTTTCAGTAGCAGGTACCTATGAGACACTCTCGCTCCCACAAGTGATCCTAATATACTCAACTAGCGCCCCAAGTTCTTCTGTCTGCTGTCCGTGTCTAAAGTAAATGGGTGTTTGTTCCCATCTTCCCAGAAAGAGTCATACAGCAAAATGAAGTGGTTAGCATGAAGCTCAGATTGTGGCAATCAACTGTATTAAAATATATAATATATTCAATATCCTTAGAGCAACTACTAAGACAATAACTCAAAAATAATTTGGAATCAAAAGAATAAGATAAGACTAGAAAATCTCTACTACTTAACACAAAAGTACAAGGCAAAAGCACACTAGAAGAACAAAACTGACATAAGACACAGAAAGTAATTTGAAAATAGATGAAAATCCAACCATATAAATATAAGCACTAAATATAAATGAATTAAATCCAACCAAAACGCAGACTCTCAATTTTAAAACACAATAGGATTAGACTATATACTATCTATAAAATAAATACTTCAGATATGAAAATATAAATAAAAAAATCAAAATATATAATGTCCTAGTTTGTTTTCTATTGCTGTGATAAAACACTGAACAAAACCAAGTTGGAAAGTAAAGGCTTATTGGCTTATATGTTATAGGCCATCATGGAAAGAAACCAAGGCAGGAAGTCAGGGCTGTTCCTGGAGACAGGAACTAAAGCAGAGACCATGGAGAAATGCTACTTACTGGCTTTCTACCCCTGGTTTGCTCAGCTACTTTTCTTCTATAACCAGACCCACATGCCTAGGGATGGGACTGCCCACAGGAGGCCAGGCCTTCCTCTACCAGTTAGCAATTAAGAAATTGCCCCCAAAGGCATGCCGGCCAGTCTGATGAAGGCAATTCCTGACTAAGCTTCCCTCCGCCCAAGTGTATCAAATAGACAAAATAATCCATCACATATGTCATGCAAATAGTAACTACAAAAAGCTAAAGTAAGTATACCACTATCAGGCAAGACAGACATCATAAGAGAGGGAAAAATAATGTTACTGAAGATACAAATCGTTAAGAGACCAGCCTGGACTACATAAAACCCTACCCAAGTAACAGCTCTTACTAATAAAATCTATGCATCTGAGCTCAGATCCCTTAGCTAATGTCTTTAATAAATAAACACACACATAAATAGGAAGGCGTGGCCATGCCTGTAACTCTAGCACTAGGGGCTGACAGAGCCAGGACTGCTGGGGTTTGTGTGCTGTCAGTCCAGCTCCAGGCTCTGAAGAGTCTGCATAGAGACGTGGTGGCAAGCAACAGAGCACTACACAAGCCCACCTTTACACACGGACACAAGTGTCCCTCCGGCCCCCACACACATATGCAGAGGCTCAAATGCACATGTACCTTATACACATAAGCCATGCTCACAGACACTACATACACACATACTCATTACCACACCAAATAAACCAAAAAAGGTCAAACAGGACACTTAATAATGATTAAAAAGATCAATTCATGAAGATCAGATAAAATATTCAAGAAGAGAGCCACAAAATACATAAAGCAAAATCTAGCAAAACTAAGAAAAGGACACTTCAAAAATAATAGAGGACCTGGAAAAATGGCTCAGTGGTTAAGAACACTCGAACCTGGAGAGCCAGGTTCAGTTCCCAGCATCCACATGGCAGCTCACAATCATCTTTAACTCCAGGGACCTGACACCTTCTTTGTCTTCCAAGGACAAGAGGAACACATGTAGTACATAGACATACATGCAGACGAAGCACTCATACACCTAAAATAAATTAAAAAAATAAAAATAAAAAAATAATAGTGCATGGTAGGCAAGATGGCTCAGCAGGTGAGGGAAGTCACCCAGCAAAGCCTGATGACCCCAGTTCAATCCCCAAGTGCAGAAGAGAACCAACTCCGACAGACTGACCGATAAGAAGCAAAGTCTATTCCCGTCACTTCTGCTCCACATTTTGTTAAGAGTTTCCAGCTAGTGCAATAAAAAAACTAAAAGCTATAAGCACTGATGGTATCTAACACATTATATATTCATAAAAAATGGCCGGGCGGTGGTGGCGCACACCTGTAATCCCAGCACTTGGGAGGCAAGAGGCAGGTGGATTTCTGAGTTCGAGGCCAGCCTGGTCTACAGAGTGAGTTCCTGGACAGCCAGGGCTAGACAGAGAAACCCTGTCTCAAAAAAGCAAACAAACAAATATATATTCATTAAAAAAAAAAAAAACCACTGGCTTAAAAAATTATAAAACTAGCATTATTTATAATATTAGACAGTGTACGGAGACAATCAATTTGAAGGAACCTACCAAAAACTGTTAAAAAATTAAAAAAAAAAAAACAATAAAGGTTTCTTAAGATAGGAACAGCCCTAAGCACAAAGGAAAATGGGGTAAGGGTTTAGGTTAGTCACAGAACATAGGCTTAGTGCGTGTGAGCTCCTGGGTTCAATACCCAGAGCAAAGCAACATAAAAGAAATTCCCACACAGCAATTAGGAAAAGCAAATATTCACATTCTCAAAAAAAAATAATAATAATCCACATGACCAGCCAATACATATTAGAAATATTCAAATAAAATACAATGGCACATCACTACATATCCATCAGAAAGCCAAAAATTTAAAGCAACAAACATACCAAGAAGGAGAAAAATTGGGAAATTTTTAAAACCTTAAGACTGTAAATTAATACACTCTGTTAAGCTATTAGCAATACATATTGAAATCAGACATGTGCCTACCTCCTAGATATACTTTTGGGAAGCTAATGCTTATGTATATAAAAATGAACACTAGAGAATGTTCATAGCCAACAATATAAACAAGCAAGAGTTCTACTTATAGGACGGATAAACTGCGACATCTTAGACGATGGAATACAACAGCAACACAAAGAACAAGCTGCTCCCGGACTCGGCTCTATGGGTTCATCAAAGCAGCAGCAGCATGAGGAGGAGGAGGAGGAGGAATCCACCAGCAGCTGCTAGGCAGGAAGCACTTTAATCTAGCTGAGGCTCAATAGGTTAAAAACCAAACACCTTCTTGACAGAGATCTACCTGCTGACGCATGTTACTCAGCAGCAGAACACCAACCAGCAAGCATGCCGTCCTAAGTTCAGTACTGCATCTGAGGAACACAAAAGTGCAGAAGACCAGCAGTGTCCTGGGAGTGGGGTGTGGTGGACACACGGTGCATCTTGCAGGGAGCTCCAGACACTCCTGCCTTCATCCCGATGGTGAATTCACAGGCACATCCATACTTAGGGCTCAGCCATTACACTTAGGATTTGTTCTCATTTTTAAAAACTAAAATGAAAATATTAAAGACATCCAATAATGCCTGCAGAAGAATGGGGAGAGAGCTGGTTTTCTCAGCGCTATGTCTGGATTATCCAATAACAAGAGTCCACTATGAAAGCACTGGTAACCATCAGCATCAGACCAAGCTTCCCTCGTCTCCTACAAAGCAGCTGCGCTCTGGCCCTTGAGCTCCCGCAGATAATATGTATCCTCAAGCACAACAGAAGTACTTGGCATATGTCACTGATAAATGTCGTAAGTGAATTAATGAGTATGTGAACGTTGAAGTCGGTTATTTACATCAGATCATTTCAATGCAAAAAAAAAAAAAACCCTAAAAATTGATTAATAAAGAAGTTTCCAATTTTACCATCATTCTCAATCTATGTCTACTCAATCTCTGAGGATCCATGAGTAATGTCACTTTTCCAGGTAAAAGGAACAGAACTTTACAAGTGTGTGCCCTTGCACACTCTTACACTGACCCAAAAGAACAAGGATGTAATGTTTCCCAGCTTCATATGACATTGTAAGAATGTGCATATTTTGACAATGCTTGAGAACTGTGTAAACAGGATGAAAATTTCTGCTAACAAAAACAACAGAAATGTTTTTCTATCGGCCGAAAAAATGTTTGGGAATTCTAATAGAATAAGCCCTTAGGAGGCAGAAAGTCTTGTATTTTTTTTCTATAAAATGAAGTCTCTAACTACACAGTAGACAAAACACACTAACAGCAAATTCACATTATTCAAAACATAGTAAACAGGCTATGTCTATGAAGACGAAGCTGTTCCGATAACAGCTGTACCGCTTACCTGTTCCAGAACATCTAACTTTAACTCGAGTTTGCTGAGAACCACGTCCCCACCCCATAGTGAAAGCTGGAGATCCGAAGGCTTTAAGTTCTTGATATAGCGATTCACATAACTCATTAAAATTGGAGTTACATACGACTCCAGCATCTTCAAAATCAGGCGTCAAAGTCTGGTCCTGGGAAGGGTAAAGACGGATATTTTGTAAGTAACTGAACCGGCAGGCAGCAACTGGAAAAGCACTTCTCAGGCAGCCTGGCGAGGCGGACAGGCGGCCGCAGGCGTCTTCTGGGACGTCCTCCCTGGCCGGCCGCGACCTCCCCGCTACCTGCGCGCCTCACCTGACCAGGAGTGGGCAGAGAGGCTGGAGGCGGCCGGTCCCGGGCGTGGGAGGAGAGCACGTCCCCCTTCACTCCGGCCCCAGCGCAGCCCAGCCTGAGGCGGCCGACTCCCGGAACGCAGGCGGATCTCGGGCCATAGAACCCGAGCCGGCTTCAGGCCCGCCGCTGCGGCCGCCGCACCCGCTCCAAGGTAAACACACCACAGAGCGGCGGCGTGCGCTCCTCCTCCGGGTACCTGGCGTCCGCCGCGGAAACGCCGCACGCGTTCCGCGCCACTTCCGGGTGTGTCCGCTTCGCCGTCCGTCAGTTTCCCGCGGCGGGAACGACGACCCTGCGCGTCTGCCCTGGGACGACTCCGGCTTGGCTAGGCCGGGATCCCCGCTGCCACCGCTCTGGGTTAGGAATGACCTCTACGAAGCGCTCGGTGAGGGGGGCGGACCGGTAAAGTGGAGGCACCGGGAATCCGGAAGTGGCGCTGCGGGGAGAGGGCGATGGCCGGGATGTGACCCAAAGCCGCCCGGGAGGCTGTAGTAGCCGAAAGTCGGAGGCTTGCGGAACGCAGGGCGCCGTGGAGGCGGGAGAAGTAACCTTCGTTCTTCAAGTCTGGAAGATTGAGAAGCGGTTGTTTCCCCTGGCGACTGGAGGAACTGGGAAGAGGAACTGCGGTTCGGTGGGGTGGAGGGAAAAGACAGGTGGGAGGAGCTCGGAAAGGCGGAAGATTTAAATCCGCGGCTGAAGTTTATTCGCAAGGCCGGGAAGATGGACGTGGCAACGCGGTTGAGATCAGAGGTGTACAACTCGAAAGAGTACGCCTAAGCCACACTGCTCATAATCTCCTTCTCAAAACAGAGGCGCAGCAGTCCCTAGTTAGCGTGCGCAGGTGCATGGACTGGAGAGGTCTGACTTACCATCTAATATGGAGGTCCCCAAAAAGCTGAGGGAAGGTGAAAATAAGAGCCCTGAGCCAGACGTGAAATAAGTGGTAAGGAATAAATTCCGTTTAAAGGCCAGTGTGGTTTATGTTTCGATGAAATAGATGTATAAATATTTCGTAGTGGTCACTTGTGGGCTAACAGCAAAAACTCAGAGCACCTATCTTAGGAGATAATAGACTGAGTGGATGGAAACAGCCCGGCATATGCTGCCTTTTAACTTTGGGTAACTTGAAGAAAACACAGTGTCGTGAAAATAGTCTTCCTTTATAGGTTATTCAGTGCCCACTCATACCTAAAACTTTTGAAATTAAAAAAAAAAAATACTGTTTCTTGAGAGAATTGGGAATTTCTATAAAAAATGGTATTCATGAGAATGCCAAAGTTCATTTTAATAGTGAAAATAATATATTAGATTTCACATGCAGAAAAAGCAGCAAACAATTGCTAATTCACAGCAGCTGCTTCCTCAAAAGACTTAATAAATGACCATGTAATGTGAGTGTTATGATAGCCTAATTAGCAAAAGAAACATTTTTCTTGTTACCCAAAACAACAACTAGGCTGAGAAGTTTTAATATTAAAAATAATCAAGCCGGGCATGGTGGCGCATGCCTATAATCCCAGCACTTGGGAGGCAGAGGCAGGCAGATTTCTGAGTTCGAGGCCAGCCTGGTCTACAGAGTGAGTTCCAGCACAGCCAGGACTACACAGAGAAACCCTGTCTCGAAACCCCCCCCCAAAAAAAATCCCATAAATATATATATATATATATATATATGTGTGTGTGTGTGTGTGTGTGTGTGTGTGTGAGACAGTCTAATAAAACACTACCAGGATGTTACTCAGATTCTTAAAATACATAGCAATAAATGTTTTAGCAAAAAATAATATGTAGTGTGCTAAATATGAAGTTTTTCTTTTATATCCTGAAAAAGGTGCCAAATTCCTAGCCTAAAAACATTACCGGGACACGGCATGTTCGTTGTATTAAAAATTAATCATTTTCAACCCGTAAATGTTGCTACATGATCAGTGAAAGTAAGTTTAATTCCTTTGTATTATTATTGTTTGTCAAATGAGTAGGCTTTCCCAAAGATCCTCTATTCTTTCTAATGCAATTCACATAAACACAAAATATTTTTGAAGTCTCTTCTGAAAAACCATGAGGTAATAATAGTAATATTATTACTATATATATAATATTATAATATATTATTATATTATAATATTATATATATAGTATTATATATATTATATATATAGTATATATATATTATTATATTATAATATTATATATATAGTAATATTATTACTATATATATAATATTATAATATATTAATACTATATATATAATATTATATAATAATAATATATTAATATATATATTAATATATAGTAATTCTACAGAAGTAGGTCTCAATCTAGCTCTGAACAGGATGCTTAGCAGAACTCTCACCATTAAATATACTATTAGCTGTAGGATTTTTGTAGGTTTAAGTTAGCAAATGGAAAAAGTTCTCTGTTGCAAGTGTGTGTGTGTGTGTGTGTGTGTGTGTGTTTCATTACCTCCAAAGAAGAGGAAATAGAATAAAACAAGAACAGAATTCAGAGTACTAAAATCATATCTGCAATATTTTATCTTAAAATACTTGATGCTAGAACAGTGTTTGTAAGCCTCTACAGTATACCTCAGAAATGATGTCCAGAGCCAGTAAGATAGCTCAGCCAGTCAAGACACTTGCTGCCAAGCCTGCCGCTCTTGGTTGGACCTGGAGGTCACACGGTCAGAGAGAGAATCTGACTGCTGCAGCTTCTCTGGCTTCTGACATGCACATAAATGTAATGAAAGTCTTCATTCTGTTCCACCTTCTCCGTAAGGTTCATAAACACTTGGTTATCTGAGTCATTCACAGTGAAGTTTAATTCCTTTGTATTATTCACAGTCAGCACTGCTCTCAGTGTTCTTATCTTCAAAGGTCCAGCAAAAAAGGCCACTGAGCTCTCGACACTGACACTCAGTCACTCTTCTAGCCCAGACTCCCAAAAAAAGCCCTTCCACAATCTTCTCTGAAACACATAAATCCTTACCTTCCCAAGTTGCTTTCGGTCATAGTGTTTTATCATAACAATAGTAACCCTAACTAAGACACACATTAAATTTAAAAAATAAAATACTTTCCTATAGCACTTAAAATATCTCCACAAATTTGTTTATAGCACCCCATTCAGAAGATGGAGCTTGATTCTTATGTCTGGATGTATTGGATGTATTTAATGACTCACTTCTAAACATACACTGTGGCAGAAATGATAGTGTGTGACTTCTTCAAGTAAGATGTAAGAAGTTCTGTTCCTAGGGTAAGATTTGCCTTGAAGGAACCAGATGCCAATTGTGATACTCAGTCTACACAGTGGGAATGGTTCCAAGGTAAGATACGCCTCTGTACTTGAGATTTTGTTCTTTGGATGCTGAGCCTCTAGCAGTGCTTGGCCACCTCAGAAAAAAAGTCTGAGCCAGAACCTCCTCTTTATCATAGCCAGGGAGAGTGCCCTCTCTGTCACAATCACCTATAACCGGCAGTCCCACACTCCAGTAACTAAATAGAACTGCCAGCCTCTCAGTTGCCCATAGCTAACCCGGTAGAATCAAGACTCTTAAAGCTTAATTAACCAATCAGATTTATGTATCAATAATATCACAATTTATAAGATGTCAATACAATAATTTCAGAGCCAATTGATAAAAACTTTATCCCTATATTTCTAGCCTTGTGAAATCATAGCAACTTGTGGCTGGAAAATGCCAGGCACACCGTCAGCAGCCATCTCCCTTCCTGAGACACTCCTCTCTCTGCAACTCTTAGCTCCACCTCCCTTTTCTCTGTTCAGTCACAGACCTCTCACTGCCCTCATGTGATTGGACAGGGAAAATCCTGCAACATTAAACTGTTTCTATGACTCTGGAAACAGTCAATCTTGTCAGTATGTTAATACTCCAGAAACGCCAAGAGCAGCCAACCAGCAGCTTCTCTCTTGCTTTTCACAGTGTTATCAACAGTCATATACAGAGGCAATAAATCCACTGCCACCCACAATTGGTTAATCAAGATAATCAAATGTATTTATCTCTTTGAGTTTGTATAATAGCTCACACTGTGGGCTATTAGTTCTCTCTGAGCTCCTAGGAGAGAGAGGGCTCAGTAACAGGACAAGGTATGGTACCAAAAGTGCTAGCAAAAAAAAAAAAAAAGCCTATTCCAGACACTTATACTTCTCTTGCTCTAGAACCACTCCTAGTACCATTTTGTGGTATGTTAAGATTCTCAAGGGTTTATCTCCCCCCAAGGAAGTGGTACCATTAGCCCCATCCCTTAAAATATTGTGTAAGAAATTATGCAAAAATTTGTGTGTATATGACTTCCAAACAGCAGTCCATCTAATCAAATAATGGCTGACTATGAGTGAAAAGTCCAAGAATCCAATAGGTGCTCAGTCCATGAAGCTGGATGTCTCAGCTGGTCTTCAGTGTACGCTAGAATTCCCAAGAAATGGCAGTGCAGGAATGGAATTGTTAGCAAAGTAAGAGCAAGCAGGCAAAGCAAAAAGCAAAAGCTTCCTGCTTCCATATCCTTATATAGGCTGCCAGCAGAAGGTGTGGCCCAGATTCAAGATGTCTTCCCAATTTAATATCTAGTTTAAAGGTGTATCAAGTTGACAACCAAGAATAGCCATCACAGAGAGCAAAAGAGGAAGATATTCAACTTAAGCCCCTGGCTTCTATGTGTACCTGCATACAAGTGCACATACCCACATAAGCACATAAACATCCATAATACACACACACACACACACACACACACACACCTACTTTGAGAGAACTTCTAATCATAGTCAAAATTGCTTACAACAAGAAAGCAAATGACAGTAAATACTAGCAAAAACGTAGAGAAAGAGAAACCCTTATCCACTATTGATAGAACTATAATTGATGCAACCAGTATAGAAGTCAATATGTAAGTTTCTAAAAAACTAAAATTAGAACTATCGTACAACACAGTTTTATCACTTGTAGATATAGATCTGAAGGATCTAAGCCAACATACCCAGGAAACACACATCCCGTCATGCTTCCTGCTGTGCTACTCACAGACTAAGAAACGGAACTAGGCCAGCTGTCTGTTAACATCAGATTGTCTTCTAAAATGCATTTATACACAATAGGATTTTGGCAGCTATAAGCAAAAGTGGTATCATATTTTCAGGAAAACAGACCTGGAGAGCATTATGTTAGGTGATTAAGCTAGACTCAGAAAGGCATACCTGTTTTCTCTCATAAGTAGAATCTAGCAGGGAGAAGGATCTCGGAAGTAAAAAGGGGACAAAGACGGAATGGAAGAAGTCAAGGGAGGAGACTCAAACGAAGGGAAATGGAATGCGTGGGACGAGACAGTAAAAGAAGAGCCTTTGGAGGATAGGAACGGCACCACGGGTGTAGACATGCCATACTGAATCCTGTCAATGTGTGCTTAATGTTTTCAAAATGAGAAAGAAATTGATGTGCTTGGTGCTATTTTAACCAGGGATGAACTTGTGGTGCGCATTTCCTGTCTCCAACTTGATTTGATTAAGGAACAACTAAGCTAAGGCATTAGGGAGTGTCTTTGGGTGTGCCTGTGGGCTTTACACAGAAGGCTAACTGGGGGGGGAGACAAGGTACAGACGCTCTCGATGCAGGGACACACGATAGATAGACAGACAGACAGACAGACACGATAGATAGACAGACAGATAGATAGATAGATAGATAGATAGATAGATAGATAGATAGATAGATGATAGACACGATAGATAGACAGATAGATAGATAGACACGATAGATATAGATAGATAGATAGATAGATAGATAGACAGACAGACACGATAGATAGATAGATAGATAGATAGATAGATAGATAGATAGATAGATGATAGACACGATAGATAGACAGATAGATAGATAGACACGATAGATATAGATAGATAGATAGATAGATAGATAGATAGACAGACAGACAGACAGACAGATAGATAGATAGATAGATAGATAGATAGATAGATGAACTTTATTTTTAAAAAAGAAAGCAAAGCAAGTGTCCGTGAATGGTAGGGCTTAATATTGTTAATAGTGTTAAGGTGGCAATACAGTGCAGTGTATTCAGAAATCCATTCATTGGGCATGGTAGCACAGGCTGTAATGCCAGCACCGGGGAGCCATTCTGTGAAATTCAGCCAGTTCCTGGCCATGCTGGGGTTCATAGCAAGACAGTTACCTCAGGACTGAAGAGAGGAAAGAAGAGGTTCACCTTAGTGGGAGAGTGCTCCAGGCCCTGACTTCTATCCCCACTCTGTAAAATAGACACACAAGTCCTAAAAGTGCTTTTGTTGCTTATAAAAACAGAGTTATCCTATGAGATCTCCAGATAGCTTTGGGCCAGAGGGTTCACACCACCTGTTTTCATTGCTTACAGTGTGGGGGAGGAGAGAAAGCTGAGTGAAGTCCTGTGTGAATGTGTGCTGTTGACTTGAATGCCACCTCAGACCCATGGGGACATCAACAAGCCTCCTGCTACCTCACAGACTCACAGGGAAATGACAAAGCCTTCCTTTGGTCCATATGTGGATGTTGATAATGTGTGCAGAAAATGCCTACCAGAGTTCTCTCTGTGGGATACTTCAGATCTAAAAACTGCTTCCCTAAAGATATTGTTTCTTCTGCGATTAGCTAAGCCCACATCCTTGTTTAGCTGTATATAATAACTCTGCCTCCTGCTTATCTATATGTAATAACCTATTGCTTTATTCAGCTGTATACAATAACCCAGAATCTCTGTTCCCCAGTATATAATAAACATGAGGAACTCCAGGGAGCTGTGGTTTCTCCACCAGAGAGACCAGTGCACCTGATCCCACCGTCTCTAGCCAGAGCAGGTCCCTGGAGCTCTGCAGGATCCACAAAGTGACACCCAAACAGGGACAGGAACACAGACACTGACTTCTGAGATGAGGGAACTCCTGAGAGAAGGGAAGTAATAAGAATAAAGGATACTAATGAAGGAAAGGGGAAAGCAACTCTGAGCATAAAGTGAGAAACTCGATAGATGGATAGTTCTGTGGTTCCTCCTTGGAGAGGTTTGGGAAAATATGGGAAGTTCAGCAAAGGCAGCGGAGCTTGTTGGTTCTTGGGCTATGTTTCTGTCTTGCTTTGTAGGACAGGAACAATGAATTCAACCACTTCGGGGGAAATGAAAGGAACAATGAATTCAACAACTTCAGGGGAAAGGGGGTACCGAGGGGTAGATACATGGCCAAGTCCCCAACCCCAACCCAGAGTGTTCCCATTTCTCCCTTTATTTTTACTATTCTACAGTTATATTTGGAAAAAAAAACAGAAAAACACAGAAAAACCAAACAACAAGCAGCTCTGGGCAGGGACTGGCAGGTTTGGGGGAAGCGGGGACTAGGCAACAGCCGCTTGGCATGTGCCATCGAACCTGATTTATAAATTGCCTTGTCCAGCACAGCTCCAGGACAAACCTGTCTGAGGCCGGAGGTAATAACGGAAGTGGTTGCCCTGAGAACGGAGGGAATCAGTAGTAGAAGCAGGTACTGGAGGATTGACAGGCCACTGAGTGAAAAAGCGCAGGCCCAGTAGGCGGCTCTCTGACCAGTCACCAAGGAACACTTAAAACTTTTTTTTTTAAGTTTATTTTATTATTGTTTTGTTTTGTTTTGTTTTTTCAAGACAGAGTTTCTCTGTATAGCCCTGACTGTCCTGGAACTCACTGTGTAGACCAGGCTATCCTTGAACTCAGAAATCCTCCTGCCTCTGCCTCCCAAGTGCTGGATTAAAGTGTGTGCTACCACTGCCCAGTCACTTAAAACTTTAAAGCATTGAAAACAAACAATGAGCTCTTTGTCTCGAAGCCTCTTCCCTCCACAGGCATACTTGGCTGCCTTCTCTGTTTATACTAATGCCTTCCTAGGTTTTCAGGGCCATTTCAACAACCACACAGAATCTCAGTGGGAACCAATTTTTCTCTGTCATTTCTTCACTTCCTCCCTGCCCCAGACACATCCATCTCTAGAGCTGTGCTGGTCAAGACATTATTATAAGCCAGGTTCAATGGCACATGCCTTTGCTTAGGAGTCTAATGCAAGAGGATTGCAAGGTCAAGATCAGCTTGGGCTACAAAGTGAAACTCTACCTCAAAGGATTAAAAAGTTACCATAAACTGTCAATAATCAAAACGCTGATATTCCCACAATTATGGACTGACATACAAAGTACAGAATAACAATGAGAGTCAAGATCATCTGTGCTCCATTGACTGTAGACATGCAGGCCAGCTGGAAAATAATTGTTACTGATAATTGAAAATAAATGTTGCTAAGGAAATCTACTTGCAAAAGAATGGACTTATACTCTTAAGATAGTATAAGCAAAAATTAGCTCAAAATTAATCAAAGACTTCAATTTATGAGCTAACCTATAAAGATCTTAGAATCAACAGAAGCCTAACTGCAAAGTAAACTGATGAGAACTTAGTAACTGCACCACAGAACCTGCTTATTTATATTGACCTTTGTTGATGTACTATTTTTCTATGTAGAATAACAAGATTTCCATATATTTTGAAAACCTATAACAGTGTTTTCTTAACCTCCTGATGTTAGAATTTTTTAGGATATCTTATTGTTTACTAAATGGTGCTGATTTTGCTAAGACAAAACCTTTTCTAAGTTTAGCACCCATGAAAAGCATGTAGTACTTTAATATCGTATGTGGCAGAAGCCCTAAACTGGGGACCCCATTGTTCTGTTCTGCTCAGCTGTCAGGCTGCCAAGCTGCTTTCTGAGTGTTCGTCTTTCCACCCATGGCTTGTGCTGCGTCGGAATTTGGTGAGAGATGCTGCTTTCTTCATTGGGTAGTGTTTAAAGCAGAAACTCCTAACCAGTCAAAGTGTGGTAGTCAAAGAATTGTCGGTATCAGCCACCCTAATGTGTAGCTCAGAGAACATCTCTGAGAATGCAAAACCGCTGGCTGGGGGCGAGGGGGATGGACGGAGCGGAGAGGGGAAGCTGACTCCTGACTGCTGCATGTAACATGCTGATGCACACACCAACGCACAGGAGCTGTAGTTCCCTGCACAAGGTCCAAGCAAGGTCTGGCCAGTTAGAGGTCTAGCATGGGTGGGGTGGGCCCTTGAGTCCTTTCCTTGTCAGAAACTATGGCGCTGTCTAGGGAGAGAAAGTCACTCTCCTTTGGGGGCGTGGCCTCTGGGAGGTTGCCATACACCCGGGAAGGATCAACACCCAGGTGCATATGGACACCATGAATTGGACTTGGGGTTATTTTTGAAAAGAAAAAGAGCCGGGCATGGTGACACACGCCTGTAATCCCAGCACTTGGGAGGCAGAGGCAGGCGGACTTTGAGGCCAGCCTGGTCTACAGAGTGAGTTCCGGGACAGCCAGGCCTACACAGAGAAACCCTGTCTCAAAAAAAAAAAAAAAAGTGAAAAGAAAAAGAAAGTTACAATGAATAAAATCAGAGCAATATTCTCCCATAGTTGTTTTCTTCTATATGTAAGGTTTTCTCCCATAGTTATTATTTATTTATAGGCATACCACAAATATTATAATTTTTAATGGGAAAACTGTTCACCTGAAACTAGATTAAATTTGTTGAATTGTTCTATAGTAGTAACAAGTCGGTTCTAGAAGCTACAGCAGCTATCTCATAAATCTGGCCTGATGCTCACGGGTACATAGTATAGGTATATGTCTAATTTATTCTTCACTCTAAGAACAATGCCATCTTAAACAACCCTGAGACTTTTTTTGCTCTGAACAGTCAAGCCCATACTAACACTATAGTGTGCAGAATACAAAAAACGTTTACCAGGTGATTTGTGTGAATGTGGTTTTTTTTATGTGAAACTTGAGCACAAAATGCCTTAGTTGTATTTGAAATAACCATATCCAATAAAGTAAAATAACAAAGTAACCAAGGCTAACTATGTGTTCACAATTATCTCATCATTGGTAGAGTTGGGTTCTTTTAATCAGAAAAGTTGCTTTTAATGTTAGTCTTTAAAACATTAGGCCAGATGAACTAATTTCAGATGGCTTATTTACCTGCTCATGGGTTTATATACCACCTGTTTTTGCTTTCTTGTACAGATGCAAAGTCAACCTCTGGGACAAAATTCCACCTTTCTCTTTCTGCCACACAAGTGGCACATAACATTACATTACCCAATAAATTTCAGCGTTTCCGCAAATGTGTAAGGTACAAAAAATGTGTTCATTTGTGTGAGATATAAAAATGTACACTCACACTTCTGAAATCAACAGCCAGCCATTTCACACTTGGACCAAAGGCAAACAAACATAATTCTCACTGGCAGCTGGACAACATTCCAAGCTGCCACCACATTAATTAACTCAATGAGACTCCACCTCAGCTCACACAGCTTGCTGCCAAGACACCTAGCAATAAATTGTTAGGTCCCATGCGGACAAGGTGGGCTCCACGTGGCACCTGGTCATGGAGCTGGGTGCTCATGATGAATATTGAATGAGGCGGGCTCCACACAGCGCCTGGTCTCGGAGCTGGGTGCTCCCGAGGATCGCTAGGAGCACACTTGTGAGCTGGGTGCTCCCGAGGACCCCTAGGAGCACACTTGTCCAGTTGCTTTTTATTATGTCTTATGATTTGAGAAAAATTAATGAATGTGCTTGTTAATGATTTTGTCTGTCTCGTTACAAAGAGTTACGACAGTAACAACATAACAAAACATCTTTGTCCAAAAGCTCCTTCCCAAATTTCCCCAAAGAAGCAGGGCACTTAGCGAGTGTTGTGAGCCCATTAAGGGGAAATTATTGGTATTAAGTCGGTAAGGAGTATAAAGAAACAACTCAAATAAATTCCTATTTCACTGGGGTCTCCGGAGACTTAGAAATGAATACAAACTACTTATGCTTGAAAATCCTCTGGCCTGGGAACCAAGATTTGAGTTCTGCCTCTCACTGGCTACACCACTTTGACCAAATTGTTTCATTTCTCTTATGAGGTCATCAGTGTCATATGAAGGAATCCGACAAGATGTATTCATAGTTCCCAACTGTGAATTGTACACCATGCACCCCCATCCCACTCGTCTCCCCACCCCTCCATATCTGCCCTTGTAACCTCCCCCACAAAAGAAAACAACAAATACATCTCACCATAGACGCTGTAGTGTGCCAGGGTGCCCTCACGGTGTACCCTTTCCCAAGCAGCTTTACATTTGTTCACTGCAGTGCGTCTCTGGTCTGGTCTGAGGCCTCTGGCTTCTGCTACCCTATCAATCCTGGATCAACATTGGGGCTCCCCTTGGATATCCTGTTGCCCTGTGTCATGGGGATTCTGCAGCTTCAACTTCGGAACACCAGCCCCTTCGTGTGTTTCAGCAGACCATAGACGGGGTAGACTGTGCCAACTCAAAGCCCTGGATCTGGGCCAGGATGGTAGGTGAGCTGGTCAGCCTGGCAGCTCTCCCACGGTCACGCTGTTAGGGCCAGCTCATCATCCCTATGCCACCAGCTGTGCTGTGCCACCCAGACGAGGTGTTGGACACATTCTCCTGAGTGCTTCCACTGCTTAGGAACAGGGCCAGCTCTGCACAGCACTCAGACACCAACATAACACCAGGTAGCGGCCCAGATCAGAGACATCTGTGTGGCCTTTGGTGCTAACAGACCCTCTGCTGCAGAGCCATGGCCCTTGGTGGCCCTTGGTGACAGCACAGCCAGGACCTCACCATGGCCTCAGGTGGCATCGCCGGCTACTCACCTCAGGTGCTTCCTCACTACCCCAGTCTATAGTTCCCTCTCTCCTCATTGTGTGCATTCTGCTTCTCCTTGTCTTCATCTTTCCACCACTTACTTGCTCATCTTAGTGATGCCCAGAGCTTCTGGGTGTCTTCCAAGTGGCTCCAGGTGGGGGGTCATATCGGGTGTGCTCTGCTGGCCCACCTGGTGCCAAGTGGCTACCTCCCAAATCTTAATGTGATTATCTATTTAAGGAACTTAAAATGTAGATTCTTCTATTCATCCTTAGAGTCTTAAATTGATTTAGCTTTGAGGTGAAGCCAATAGTGTATTTGTAATAAGTAAGAAACTCTTAGTAGACATGGCCGCACTTGGAGAAGTTTGGGACTACATAAGAGCTAAGATCCCCTTCCCTCTGACTATCATTCTTCTCACAATACCATTACTTTTACAACTTGTGTCTTATTTGAACATAGTATAATTGGGAGACAGTTTTGACTCAAGCTGTAGTCTTCATGCCAAAAAGAAAAGACATTCTGTGCTGAGAGAATTTTCACTGTGAGGAACTAAACAGTATCTACCCCCTCATCCTAAGGTCTCAATGACAAACTCAAGGTCTATGATTCTACTAAAGTTCACCCTAGGGACCAATGAACTCGTTAAGCCCACAGAAGCGCTATGAGGCAATTTCCTGGAAGGAGTGTTCCCCATGGGAAGGTCTGCTCCCGGGACAGATGCTGGCTTCCACATGCCTGTGCAGGTAGAGCCCCTTTCCCTTAGTCTTCCTCAGCATGTATGTTCTAGCCTGTCCCCGAACCCCACTCCTCTTCCGGTTGGAAGAGGTGGCCGGACCCTCTGGGGAGCACCCATGACTTTTCCCGCCCTTCTGTGAGGAAGTATCAACCAGCTCCAAGCTGTGATGGTCTTTTGCAGCTCAACTGAACACGGTGGTGGTTTGGTTTGAAAGACAGTGCTATACAGCATCGTGACTCTACAAGTTTATGTGCGTGTCACATGGGAGACACAAAGTGATGATGGCTTTCTCTAAAGATCCTGCAGCCTTGTCTAGTCCCTGATTTTAGTGGGATTGCTTCAAGTTTTTCTCCATTTACCTTGATGTTGGCTACTGGTCTGCTGTATATTGCTTTTACTATGTTTAAATATGGGCCTTGAATTCCTGTTCTTTCTAAGACCTTTAGCATGAAAGGATGCTGAATTTTGTCAAATGCTTTTTCAGCATCCAATGAGATGACCATGTGGTTTTTTTCTTTGAGTTTGTTTATGTAGTGGATTACGTTGATGGATTTCCGTATATTGAACCATCCCTGCATCCCTGGGATGAAGCCAACTTGATCATGGTGAATGATCGTTTTGATGTGTTCTTGGATTCGGTTGGCAAGTATTTTGTTTAGTATTTTTGAATCGATATTCATAAGAGAAATTGGCCTGTAGTTCTCTTTCTTAGTTGGATCTTTGTGTGGTTTTGGTATCAGGGTAATTGTGGCTTCATAGAATGAGTTGGGTAGTGTTCCTTCTGTTTCTATTTTGTGGAATAGTTTGAAGAGTATCGATATCAGGACTTCTTTGAAGGTCTGATAGAATTCTGCACTAAAACCGTCTGGTCCTGTGCTCTTTTTGGTTGGAAGACTGTCTATGACCCCTTCTATTTCTTTGGGGGTTATGGGTCTGTTTAGACGATCTATTTGATCCTGGTTTAATTTTGGTATTTGGTAACTCTCTAGGAAATTGTCCATTTCCTCCAGATTCTCCAGTTGTGTTGAGTATAGGTTTTTGTAGTAGGATCTGATGATTTTTTTTGAATTTCCTCAGTTTCTGTTGTTATATCTCCCTTTTCATTTCTAATTTTGTTAATTTGAATACTGTCTCTGTGCCCTTTAGTAAGTCTGGCTAGGGGTTTATCTATCTTGTTGATTGTCCCCTTAAAGTTCTAAAAGTTCTCCTTGGAGCGTAGGTGAGCTTGGCTGGGGCTGCCGGATTAGGTGCCCAGGGGATGCTCCCCAAAGGACTGTGAATTATATCCTGGAGCCAATTATGAATTTTAATTCCACAGCTCCTGCCCTCAAGTTTTCAGGAGAAAGTCAGCAGGGCAGTCTTTAAAAAAAAGAAAGAAAAGAAAAAAGAAAAGTATTCCAGTGTTTTGAAACCAACAGCAAGTCCCCCAACCTGCATTTCTAGCAGCCCCGTCTCTGGAGAGTGTCAGAGCCTGTGTGGCCTCCTCACCCCTGCAGGTGGTGCTGGTACACAGGTTGTCTGGTCACGTCTTCAGTGTTAGTTATCTCAGCTAGTAAAGCTGGTCTCAGTGTTTGTTTTAAGGCTGCTGTGATGATCTAAATTACTCCTTCTCTCCACCCTAGTTACTGAGTCACAAAGAAAAACAGAAAAGGATGAGTCTGCTGGAGGAGTCAGAGAGGTTATCTGACATCTGATGCCAAGTCTGCCAGGCCCAGCAATGACAAGATGTAGCTGTGGAGGAAAGATATTTTGGTGTGTGTGTGTGTGTGTGTGTGTGTGTGTGCGCGCGCGTGTGTGTCCAAACTGTCCTGTAATATAGCTCCTGCCCACTTTCGCAAACCTGCAGAATTAGCTGGACATAGTGGCACACAACCATTAATCCCAGCACTCAGGAGGCAGAGGCAGAGGCAGAGGCAGAGGCAGAGGCAGAGGCAGAGGCAGAGGCAGAGGCAGAGGCAGAGGCAGAGGCAGAGGCAGAGGCAGAGGCAGAGGCAGAGGCAGAGGCAGAGGCAGAGGCAGAGGCAGAGGCAGGCAGATCTCTATGAGTTTGAGGTTAGCCTGGTCTACATAATAAGTTCTCGTCTCATCCCCACCCCGGCCACCAAAAGAAAACAAAACAAAAAGCCTGCCAGATTAACCCCAGAGCTGTGTGTTTTACTCTCTGTGCTCAGGTGTCACTGAATATTGGAACTTCATTTAAAGATCTCTCGCTCCGGCCACCTACGGCTGACCTCGTCCTCCTGCCATCATTAGCAGCTCTGTCCTCCATGGCCTTCCAGATCAGCTCTCTCCATGCGAGTGTGTTGTGGTGGAATCCCCCACTCTGCTGAGAGCTCCGATCAGCCGAAGGTTTGCCTTTCTCCTCCTCTGTCACTGCTGCTTCTCTTACTCCTTGGAACATGTAAACACTAAATAAATTGAATGAATAAAGCAATCCATAAGAAAATTGCTAACTCCACAATTTTATAATAGCCTGGGACTAATGATTAATTTCAATTTTTTGTTCCTGCCACAAAGCTTTCAAAGTAGCCCAAGTAGATATTGGTGAAGATGGTGAAGATGTAAAGATCTCTTCCACATTGATCCATGGAAATCTTTTCCAGCTACAATCACAAGCACTTGCTCCTCCCCCACTCCTTTGCCACTTCTAAATTCTGTGTGGCACCCTCAACGTTCGTCTACACGGTGTTTCCGGTGCTAAGAGTCTATGTCTTCTCACTCCATTCTCTTGCAAGTGTACGAAGTTGTTGCTCAGATGCTGTGTATCTTGTGATGGCATAATAATACAAATAGGAGAGTCTAGCTATCGCCTATGTAAAATATTAAACATGCAAGATGTGAGACTGGTGAGATAGCCTAGAAGGTCACAGTGCTTACTGCCAGGCCTAACAACCTGGGCTCATCTGCAGTCCCCAGAATCCACAGGGTGAAGAAGGTAAGAACTAACGTTCACAAGTTGTCATCTGACCTTGATATGTATGTAGTGGTACTTATGTGTATGTCTGCACATGTGTACACACACACACACACTTAAATCAATAATAAATGAAGGAAAAGTAAAACAAAATGAAAAGCCATAGCATTTTCCCAACTGTTGTCATTTGGGAGAATACAATTATATTTCATTAGAATATATTTTTATGTTATTGTCCATTTTTGTTGAGTTGGCCCTGCTGGGGATTGGATCCAGTACTTTGAGCATGCTAAGAATATACCTTTCCTCAGCCCCATGTTAATGTATACTTTATTGTAAAGAAATGGCTTCTTTACATCTTCGTTGGTTTTTGTATCTAATAAGGTAAGTACAAATGGACAGAGGCCACATGAATATAAGCTCTTTTATCACCTCAGTAATGGAAAAGCCTTATAAAGTGGTCCAGGGAGTGAGCCGGTGTTTATCTAAATTTTCCGCATCTTTTTTTTTTCTTTTCTTTCCGAGACAGGGTTTCTCTGTGTAGTCCTGGCTGTCCTGGAACTCACTCTGTAGACCAGGCTGGCCTCGAACTCAGAAATCCGCCTGCCTCTGCCTCCCAAGTGCTGGGATTAAAGGCGTGCACCACCATGCCCGGCTCTTCCGCATCCTTTGAAGTCCAGATTAGCACCTTGCTCTCTGATAAGCTGTGGCCACTACAGACAGACAGGCCCTCTATCTTCCAATGTGGTTCTTGGTTAGTGTCTAGAAATGTTTGCATTTTTACATTTTGCATTTTATTTTATGTGCCTGGGTGTCATGTTTTGCTGCGTGTATGCCTGTTCTCAATGTGCTTGTCTGGTGCCCAAGGTGGCCAGAAGAGGGCACTGGATCTTTTGAAATAGGAACAACAGCTGGTTGTGAGGCGCCATGTGGGTGCTGAAAATCAAACTCAGGCCTCGTGGGAAAGCAGTGCTCTTAACTGCTGAACTATCTCTCCAGCCTCAGACTTCATTGTGACTTTATTCACATTCTGCAGAGCTTATATCAAAAGGGGATTGACACTGTTAAGCTTATTAAGAATGATAATGAGTGATTGGTGATAAATCATAAGTAAGCCTTTTATTGTAGCACTGTATTCTGTGCTCCCTAATCTGAGGGGGACGGTGTCCTAAAGCTTCAGCCTGCCCTTTTTTAATAAGTCAAGTGGATGCTAGACAAATGGGTGTTTACTTCGTTTCCATTAACTATGCACATGTAATTATCTAGAGTGGATGTCAAACTTATAATACATTTTAGTTGCATGATGAATTTTAATAAAAATATGCAAACATCTTCCATATCATTACATGTTAATTATCTTACTAGCTTTGCAGTATCCCACCATATAAGACATAGTCTGGGACTGTTCAACTTATGTTTAACCCTACTGCTAGTCATTACAATTATTCTAATTTTTCTATACTATCAACCATTCTTGGATTTTATTCCTTACATTTATACTTTACATATATCTCTGACTCTTTACAAATTCCACATAATAATTCTCTAGAGAATTATGAGGGCAGACATAAGGCAGCAAACATTTTAGTCTAAAAGGGTAACCATCTTTTGAAAACACTTTTGCTTCTTCATAGAAGAAGACCAAAACTGTAATTTACAATAGCGTGAGAAAATGTGAGAGTTGATGAGGTAGGTTCTGGCATCAAGTAGATGTGGACTTAAAATGCAGTCCATCTGCCAACCATCCACTGTGACCTTCGACAACTTACATAACTGCTCTTTCCATAAACATTTTTGAAATCAGAAACACAAAGCCAATGAGCTTCTGTACTCATTAATGTCCTGCCTTAAAGGCTGAAATTCACACTTTGTGTGCACTCTTACTCATGCACACACACTTACACTTTCTACTCTAACTCATACTCGCTCATGCAAAACGCACATGCTTCATGTTTCTCTCTTACCAAGTGAAGAGACCCAGGGAGCAGCAGCTCCCAAGCGCCAGCATTCCGCACTCTGCTGCCTGCCCTTTAGGGTTCCGTTCCTCTTCTACAGACTGGGGCACTAACAATCACCTTTGGGGGACTGGAGAGATGGCTCTGGGGTTAGGAGTGCACACTGCTCTTGCAAAGGGTCTGAGTTTGGTTTCCAGCACCCATGTCAGACAGGTTGCAAGTGCCTGTAACTCAAGCTCCATGGGACCCATTACCCCTTTTGCGAATGCGCGCGCGCACACACACACACACACACATACACACACACACACACACACACACACACACACACCCCTAATTTAAAATAAAAATAAGCTTTTAAAAGATAATAATAATAAAGTATCTCCTTTTTTTCGAAAGGCCCATGCCAGGAGTCCCAGAACTAGGGAAGTTGAAGCAGGAATGTCAGAAACTTGAGGCCAACCTGGGCTACATAAGTGAGTGTGAGGTCAGAAACTCAAGGTCAGCTTCTCCTACATAAGTGAGTTTGAGGCCAACCAGCTACACAACCCTGTCTCAGAAAGCAAAAACCAAATGCATCAAGAATCTCTGGTTTTGAATTTCCACAGCTGGACTAAAAAGACCTTGAGAAAACAGGTTGTCTTTTTCTCATGAAAAATGTTGGCTCTTGATGCTCCTGACAGTGCCAAGAATGTCTCCAGACAGTTTTATTTGACCTTTTCACTTGAAAATCTAAATTGGACCTGCATGCTCATCACCAAAAATGTAATCTGACTGGAAGAAAAAGTTCATCAAATCTCAAACTGATAATGCTTGAATCTGTTTGTTTCCCCTGAAATGATGCATTCCTAGTGTTCTTGCAGACTTAGTTTCAGGCTGGCAGAGGCACTTCTCTGGGTGGGGAGATCTCGGCTTTTCGTTGGCTTCTGTGTGAAAATGTTCTTCCTCTTTGGAATATACTACAGAGTGGGGGCTCCTTCGCACATGAAGGGTTTTTTTTTTCCAAGAATTTAAATGTCACAGAGCAAACTTTCAATAAACTAATTGAGGACAGTGATCTACAAAATAGAATATTAAAAACAAGATGAAGTAAAGAACAGATTGCCAAAGATCACCTTAGTTCCAACATAGCATAGCCACCAAGGGGCTTAGCGCAAACTGTGCTTCTGATTGGCTGTGGGTGCCCAGACCTTCTCCCCAGCCCAACCTCTCCATCAGCAGCAATGTCTTCTGGACAACTTATCTTTTAACTTTCCCCATCTTCCCAGGATTTGAAGCAATTGAGGAACATAACAGCAGCTAGTTAAAAATGTCTACACACATTCTAGACAGTTCAGACTTCCTAGTCAGTGATGCAGACCTTATTTATCCCGTAGACTCCTCCTGTGGTGATTCCTCCACCCTTAACTCCGACAAATAAATATCAATTTAGTAAACTTATCTGATCATATCTTTATGATGGTAAAGTCCTTAGTGATTAATATGGAAAGTTTTTGACTCAATTTTCTAAAAATGTTAGATCTTAGAGATTTTCTTTAAAAAATATTAAAAGAATTGTCTGGGGGGGGTGTTCATTTAGTAAGATTCTTGCCTCACAAGCATGAAGACCTAAATGTGGCTCTCCAGCGTCCATGTGAAAAGCAGGTACAGCAGTGGTACCCGTAACCCCCACTCTGGATCCTCAGAAATCCTGCCAGACAGTCAAACCAACCAGGAAGCTCCAGGTTCCGTGAGAGGTGCAGACTCAGAACACCAGGTGGGACACAGAAGAAGAGGATGCTCGGTATTGACCTTTGACCTCCACATGCACACACGAGTACACACACGTGCACTCAAGTACACATACACTCTACACATGCATATACACACAAGTAATGAATAAAGTAAATAATAGATAAAAGAATCTTACAAAGGCTTTCCTTTAATCTATACCCAAATTCTTAATATATAAAACTACGATTGTCCTTTCTTGGCAATATAATAGATTCTTGAGAACAGTTATAGTATCTGTTTAAAACATCTAGTTCTCTCAAAAATATTGAAAGCACTGCACTCTGAGGCCATGAAGACACATTTCATGTGCAAGTCTGTGCTCCCTAACAGATGGCGTGCAGACCCTCTGTGTGGACAGATCCGCCCATCATGGCTCATTCTTTCATTACATTCATGCTCTGATGCTACATGCTCTAAGTCTCTGCTCTCCAATGTGGATCCTGCTAATCATGCCTATGTGTTTGTTTGTTTGAGACAGAATCTCACATAATCAAAATGGCCTTGATTCTCCTACCTCTAATACCCAAGTTATGAAATTACAGGCATGAGCCTATTTGTCCACTTTATACACTCCTGGGGATCGAGGCCAGGGTTTGCCCACTTGGTTGGCACTCTAACTAACTAGATTGCATCCCAGACCATAGAGACCTATCTAAAATGAGATATTAATTATGTTTCCTATCATTGACATTAATAAAGATGTGACATTTATATAATCACAAAGTTGTATTGGGTACCACTGCCTATATAAATCAAACATAACATTATATACAATGTAATTATTAATCAATCATAAATACAAACAATACATAAATACATTAAAATCTAAAGGAGTAATTGTTTCTCTTTTCTGATATGGTAATAAGATGATTTCACTATCCTCCTAACAATGTAGCTGGGGGAAAAAAAACAGGATCCATTCAACAACTTAGCAAGAATGCTGCCGTACTTGTAACTCAAAATTTCTGGTGAAATTCTTCTCCCAGACAGGTGTGGGAAATTAGCCAAATTCTGAGACTAAGCAAAGGTACAGATTAGCAATGATATTTTCTTAAGTGCACTTACATTCTGTTTTCTTTTCAAAGTGACTTCAGAGGTTAAACCTCACCAAATGTAGAACTGAGGAAACTTCCCAGACGAAAGCAACTTTTTCCTACTCTTGTCTCTCCAAGCATGTGGACAGTGGAAGCACCGCCTGCTACAGGCGCTCGAGAGCAGATGAGGAGCAGTATTCCAGGGCTGGGGCCAGTTCGTCCCTTCCTCTCTCTGCTGCCGTGTCCATTGCACAGGACACCTGCTGCACAGAGGACATCCTTCCTGAAAGTATCTGAGCACTTACTAGTAATGCCAACGGTTGTCCAAGTTAGGCAGCTCCACGATGACACAGAAACTTTTCCCAAAAAAATACTCTGTGACATGCTGTGCCCCATCCCCTTACCAAGAAAAAACAACTTAAAAGTTTAGCTATTTGACTCTGCTGCCTTTATCAATAATGACTCTGCTGCCTTATCAATAAAGCCATCGGTAGCCCATGAGATCCTTGTGTGCTTGGCACAGTCGCTCCTGTCATCTAGATTCTTCACATGGACTTAAAAAAAGAGATGAGAAAATACCAGTTCAAGAGATATTTCTTCTAATACTTTCACAGAGCCAACTACAATTTGGCCTGTGCCTCATTCTAGTGGACTCCAGCCACGGAGAAAGAGATAAGAGCTGTGACAGAGTTTCTGTGAGATCAAGGAAGACAAGGCCACAGTCAGGCTTCCTGGGGAAAACAGATATCTAAGCACAATCTGAAAAGATGAATAGCAGTTAGTCAGGCAAGAAAAATGCAGGACAGAGTGAAGGACACAAGGAAAGGCACAGAGGCATGAAAACAGCCGGAAAATTTGTGATCATGCACACACCATTCACACACAAATCATTAACATACATTTTTTATATATATATATATATGTATATATATATATATACATATATATATGTATGTATATATATATATCTCACACCATAAAACAGACACACACACATACACACACACACACACACACACACACACACACACACTGCTAATGTGAGTCCCAGAGAGGAAGGCAGGAGCCAGATCATTAGTTTCTCTGTAGAAGACAGGACATTAGGGAAAATTGAAGGCACAGTAGCCTTTCCTGTCTATACATATATGCATATATATTAATTACTTGGATCACTTCTTAGACTATGCTGATATGGAAAGCAATGATTTGAAAAATGTAAGTGAGTTAAAGTGATACCAACATATTTGGCTCCCTGGCTAAGTACTGAGATAAAGTATAAAAGAGAAAGATAGTTTTGGGAAGAAACTAGCTTGGATTTGCTTTTTTAAAGTGATTTGTGTCTTCTAAATTAGTATGTTCAGGGTCCAGAGAGTCGGTGGAGTCATTGGGAACATATACTGTTTGTTATTGCGAAGTGGGGCCAGAGAGGTCGCTCAGTGGTTAGAGCACTCTGCTCCCAGAACTAATGTGAGGCAATTTGCAAACATCTGGTAACTCCAGTCCCAAGGATCCAACATCCTTTCTATCCTTCTCAGTAGCAGTACACCCACATGCTCCAATACAAACACATACATATGATTAAAATGTTTAAAATAGATATTGGTTTTAACATTAAAAAAAAAAAAGATAGGCCCAGCAGGTAGAGTGAAGATCTACATCTTCACTTAAGGGGAATGTTGTTCTCAGGGGCATTTAGAGGTGCTTTTAAGGATACAAAAATATGAAATATATATTGTAAGACTGATGATGGCTAGTTTCAGTGCACGGAGGGACAAAAAAAAAAAAAGTAATAAAGCATAGAAGCCCAAAAAGGCAACCTCAAAATAACACGGGAGTAGAAAGACACCCAGCGATACTATGAAGAACTGGAGAGGAAAGAACGGCCCACACTATGCTCCATGCTAACTCATTGAGGCCCGCAGAGACAGATAACAAAACAGCAGCCGCTCTGAGCCCAGGCTGGTGCTCTCCAGAGCTGGCTGATCCCCACCCCACCCCCATCCACCCCCACCGCCCAGGCCCACAACCTTGTCAGGGATGCAGTTCTTTGACCCACATGTAGGAGGGCAAATCAAGGTATGCTGCAAGCCTTCTAGAGAAAATTGAAAACGCAAGTCATCTCGTCATATTCACGGGGAACACCTGGTATGTGACTTCCTTTTACTTGTGGGCCAACAAAAATTTTGTAGAAGAAACTCAGGCAAAGTCAGGTTAACATGTTACCAAAAATATTACAAGAAGATTGTCTTGTTAGACAGACATACCAACCAGCAACTGTTGTTTCAAAGTGAGTGTTTAAATGTTTATTTCTTATTTTTATGCATATGTATCTGTGTGAGTCAGAAGAGGGTGTCAGATGCTGGGTAACTGGAGGTACAGTTGCGAGCCACCTGGTGGTTGCTAGAACCCAGGGTCCTCTCCGAGAGCTGTAGTGGCTTCTAACTGCTGAGTCATCTCCACAGCTGCATTGGGAAGGAATTTTATTTTTAAATCTGTCTATCTAGTTTGGATGCCAAGTGGGTTTTTAATAGATTTCTTATTTCTTACTAACACCTTAGGAATTTCATATGTGCATAAAACATTTTGATTATATATTTACCTCCCTTCAAACTGCATATAGCAGATTTGATTCATTGGATAATTTCATTTTGGATCTTTACCACCTCTATAACGAGGCCTTTTTGAAGGAAGGAATTGATAAGGAGACACTCTAGAGGAAGAAACTACCAGATTTTAAGTAAATACTTTACAGACTAATGTTTAAATAGTTATAATTGGGGAATAAAATCAAAGAAGCCTAAAAATGAAGAATTATGACTTTTTTTTCAAATCTAAAGGGGTTTTATATGGTTTGATTTGTGGCTGGGGCATTTTTGCTTTATTTTGATTTTAGAATCTCTATAAATTATAAGAAACTAGAGAAAAGTGGGCTTAGTCCCCTGTAGTAAAAGAAAAAAAAGGTATAACCTAAATATTTTAGGAAATAAATTATTGTACATACAGAAATGAAAGTACAATCAGCTAAATCCTGATTATGAATCTGAGCAAAACCAAAACAAGTAGCAACCTGTCTCATGGAGCACAGCTCAGACTGAAAAGGTCTTTATGCAGGGTAAGGAGCCGAGGAGCAGCCAGCGAGTCTGGGCGGAGGAGCTGATGCGATTATGCTGAAGGAAAGAGAAGACATTAGAAAAATGAATGCTCACTGTAAAGAGTCAGCAAACAGGTAAAAGGAAACTATGTAACTCCAAATTATGCCCCAGACTCCTAGGCCTCCAGTCTGCTAGAAGTCTTCCTGTTGTTTCCTGCAAATGAATGCCACAAAAATTCTGCCAATCAGGATATAGAAAGTACGTGGGGGTGGGGTGGTATTTACTAGACTTCAAAAAAAAAAAAATCAATAGATGTTCTTAAAATAAGATTGTGTTTTTTTTCTTGCCTCAGGACATTCTTGATAACGTATACATATTGAAAGTCTGCACAAGCATTTCTGTGGCTTTTGTAGATTGTTTAACAAAGTGTCTCTTATACATACAATCTTTTGAAAACTGCTTTACTCTGCCTTCCAAATTGAAAAAATGACTGCCCAATAGAATGAAGGCTAAGTGGGCTGCATAGGAAGTCCAACAAAGCAATGAAAAAGTTAACAGCAGTGACAGGAGCGGGAGCCAGAACATTTCCTATCCATGTAAGAACAGCCAAAAACTTACCCTGCTGTAGAGCTGTTGTGCACATAGCTAATGACACAGTTAGTACTAGAAAAACAAAAATCGCAAATGATTGTCCATTCCTCTCCCAATACTTAGTGAAAAGTTCCTAAAAAGAGAATTAAACAACAACACTCATTAAATTACATGCATGCATTAGAAACACTTGTGTTCTTCTACTTTAGGAAGAATTAAACTATTCAATAATTTCCATTTATATATTTTTCAGTTGCAAAAGCGTGACATAATTAATATTTAAAATAAGGCTCTAGTTATTGTTGTGGGTTCACTGTGTTAGTGAAAAAACAAAATAATATTTTGAAAAAAATAAGAAAGACGCCCTAACAATATTATGTTTGTTTGTTTGTTTGTGTACTGATAATAGACTGAAATATCCCCTTGTGCATATATTTTTTGTTGCTTATAAAAATAAGGCAATGTAAATTTTACTTATATAATTAATGGACAGTAAAATTTAGATACAATTAAGTAATTCAAAACAACTGTTATCATATAAACAGATAAACATCCTATTGTTACATGATTATTGAATAATCCAAATTATTATAACTCAATGTGGAATTAAAATGTCCAGTACTATAGATTATTAGATTGAGTAACTGCTTTGATTTTTGAATTTATTTTCAATTGTAAATTATGTATGTGAGCAATTGTATATACAGAAGTTTATTAAATGGAAAATGGTATAAAAATAAGGTAACAGATCAGATTGGGAGGGCGGTGTTCCTAGCTAAGAAATCTGAACAAAATATGAAGCATAAGAATGAAACTTACAAAAATCTTTTCTGTATAAGATTTTAAAATGTGAAATATAAAGCGATTGAAGTTTTTAAATATATACACACATTTTAACTATTACTAGCAGCCAACATTGTTTTGTGTGGGTACTCCGGCACTGTTTCTTTTCACATAGACACAACTTTGGGGGGTTGAAAGCCAAGCCGAGTGGCACTCAGTGTGGTCCGAGGAGAGAATAGTCATTTCAGACCGTAGGTCAAGGAGCTGGTGACTCCTACTGCCTGCGCACAAACGAACCAGCAACAGCAGATTATGAAAACAGAAAAACAGTGAACATGACATTGTAAAACATTCAAGCTGCCCTCTGAGCGGGAATTAATGAGTTCTCAGGATAGCCGTCTTTTTGTACTGTTTTCTCAAAGGGGAAGTAATACAACATTCCCAGAAAACAAGTTGTCACAATTAGTTTTATTTGCCAAATTTTTCTCTCAGATTATCGCTGCCATTTCCTGACACACGCATTTCTTTTCTCGTGTAATTATCATACACGAAGGCCTCACGGAATCATTTTTGCATGTGTTGTTCTTTCAAATGTTCAAGGAGCGGCCTTAGAATTATGTTGTATTGTCTTCTTCAGATTTGCTACAAAACAGACAAAACAAAAGCGAGTTTTAGCCCCAGGGCAGCAATGCAGGAAAGATGCTGAAGATTAAAATCACTCACAAATACAGAGAATTGCAAACTTAGTTTTGTAAGTTTTAACCTAATTCACTACCAAAAGTAAAACGAAGATCAGAGTCTTGATGACGCCTAAGTCTTTTTGCAAACGCCTTAGCTTAAGAAGCTCAGTGCTGCGCCCGATGGACTTCTACACTGTGGGAAGGACAGGATTGTCTGCATTCTGTGAGAAGGAATAGAATAAAGGTAAAGACAAGAATTATTGGGAACAGAAAGGAATAGAAGCTTTCCTAATGAACTTAGAATCTGGTTGAGGAGAAAACACGAGTATTTAGCATTATTAAGATGGTATGCCCTTATATAAAAGCACTTGTAAAAATGACCCCAGTAAGCCTCCCAACTCTCAGAATACCAAAATGTAAACTTTGCTTATTTAAGTAAATGAAATAATCCAAATTTTTATTGAACTCAACTAATATTCAGCTAAGCAGAAAATGCTGCTACAAAGAAACTATCAACAACTGACACCGTCCTGTTTCCAGCAGCGTCCGTTCTGATAGTATTTTTCTTAATGAATTGTTTTAGAGTAGGATTTTATTAGGTGCACAAATAGTCATGAAGTCCCTATAAAATACTATTACTATGTATAGATGAGAAGTTTAAATTATTAGGTAGCCTGCAGTAAATTAAGCAAATACTTAAGAGAGGGGAGTTTGTGTTATTAGAAGACAAAAAATGTCATTTATACACAAATAGTATTTGGCCTTGAGTACTAACTGAAGAATGATAATAAGGCTTTGCTAAGTACACAAGACGGAATGCTTTTTCAGGGATGTTGGTACCTGGGTAAAGCCAAGCATGATACACTCCACACAGATACGAGTCATCAGAGAAAGCGGTTGTGAGGCAATGTTTCTATATGAAAATCTTAAAAGTCAATGTTCGTTCCAGGAGAAGTGGTGGCCTCTGGAAACGGCGTGTCAGTACTGACGTAAACAAGCAGTGACTGCGGAGAGCCGAACTCTGCTACATGGTTTGCAGCTGTGTTTGAAGTGTGTGACGATGTCTGCATCTCTTATGCTCCTTTCATTTTCTAATTACCAATAAATTTCTTCTACTTTCCTTCTAAGGCCTCCCACAGCCTCTGTAGATAACTTCAGTGACACCACACCATCTCTAAAACTAGATTAAGGACAAGTCAAGCATTCCCTCACATTGCAATGATATGTACCAAGTGAGTACAGTGGGGAGAAAAGATGAAGAATACACAGTGGCCACCCTCACAAAGGTTCACTTTAGGCTTTTCCAACGGTGGACCGTGACCCTTCAGAGACTTAGGAATTAATTTAGTAGAAAGAAGACCAACTGCTTTAAAGACTAAGGTTACTTAGCACAGAATTTTAAAAGCCACGTGTATCACAAACAGCAAAGAAAGCATTGTTTCATGAAAGTTCTGTCTCAATTATCCATATATATATATATGGGTCCCAAAGTAAAATTTATTCCATATTGTGGGTCACATTCAAAAGTTGAAAAAAGTTTGTTTGGGAAAGTCCCTACTAGAAATGTTCACACAATGGCTCATTCTGTAAAGACTGTCACAAACTGGTAACTTCAAACATTCTATCTAAATTAACTGACAAGACAAAATAAATACCCACAGAACAGGTAGTCAAGCACCAGCAAGGTCCTGCTTGGAAAAATGTTATCTCCATTTAGATCTCCTTCATGAAAATGTTCACCAGTCAATCACGATGTTGTGCAGTTGCAACAAAATACTTTTGGCATTAGTTAATACAACAGAGTGAGGGGACTCGGATACTGCTTGGACGTGCTTGGGCCTCGAGAAGGGGATATGCAATTAGGAGCACTATATTCTGAGTTGATTTTAAAACTTTCATTTAGTAATGGTGAGCCACTTTCATATGAGTCAAGGGAGGTATGGTATCAAAATATTTACATTATAAAACACTAGATAGCATAGTCCTGGTGAGATGTTGAGCAGTCACACAGCAACTGCTTCACTACGATGAGGCATATCTGTGCTACAAGCTATGCCTGCCTTAATTTTTCAAGCTAAATTCTAAGTCATAAACAACATGAATTCAGAAAACAATTTTATTCGATACCTTGCACACAATAAAAATTAAATGACCACTGTCGAATATATTGTTGACATTAATTTATTTTATATTTCATCTTATCAAAATATCCACCTACTTTTGATATAAAGATATATAGTCTCAATTGATACAGCCTTCATGTCTATAATTCATAGATAATTAAAGCCACTGGGTATTAATGGCAATCTTTGATCCTACCAGAGAGTTACAAACCTAAACCACAGAATAATAATAGAGGCTGGGTCTGCAGCGCAGATATTCAGCACACCAAGCTGTGTGGAAAACCCACTACCCTGCGGCATCGGGATTGCAAAAATCAACTTTCCTCAGCTCCAAGACTTTCTTACTTTTGAAAGTGGGAAATAAAAATGAAAACATACTAGAAACTTAGAAAGAATAAAGGTTTCACAAATTACTATAGTAATTCGGCCCAGATCTTATATTCTCTGAAAGGTTGGTCTTGGCTGACACACACTGAAATACCGTCCCATGGGAGTGGAGAGAGCCAGTCCCATGAAACACAGGTTTGTGCTGTGACTCCATTGCTAAGTAAATATTGGGAACATGACTGTCAACTTCAGGTGATGTATAATTCATGTGCAATGTGGGGAGGGGCACCAGGTGAATGACCTTCCAAAGCCAGAGCTAGGCTCCCAGCACTGTTGTCCCTGCCTGTCCACGCCTACTCCACAGTTTAAGTCAAGCTGTCCACTCTGCTATGCAGAGACACTTGGAGATCCCATGCCTGCGTAGCTGTTCAGGACTCTCTCTCTACTCTTATTTCCTCTCTCCTTTTCAGTGCCTCCTACTCGTTTTTTGAATCATCTCTAGCCCCATGATGGCTGAGCTTTCCTTGACTTTGATGTAATTCTGACAGGCACCCTCACAGAGCCATGTCTAGTATGACTACGGTCTGTCTGAAGAACATTACTACCTCCCCTGCCCCTCCCCCACCCCTCTACCTCCCACTCCCTCCTGCAGAAAGTCCATCTCCAGGGACACCCGACAGAGACATGGAGACATGGAGACTAGCTGTTTACCAACTGCTGATTTTAGACCTTATTAGTTGCTATTTACAAATTTTATTGTTTAACTTTCTGTAGATTATACATTTTATAATACCTGAAGTTCTTGAGATCTGATAGATATTAGACTTCAGAACTTTGGGCTTTCAAAAAGATAATTTAGCACAGCATGCAAAACAAAACAAATTATTCAAAAACATTAGTGCTTCTGTGGTAAACTTCTAAATTATTCCCTCAAATGGAATAGAGGCTGTAAGTGTTTCACACCAATACAGGTCAGGATTTTTACCAAATGGGTTATTTTGGGTTAATGTTTTACTGCCAAGCACATTGTCTAAAACAAACAAGTGTTTAGGTTTGGATTTCAAAATTACATAGCAAGGATTGCTTATCTAATAAATAACACAGACCTTGGTATGAGTAGTTTTCTTACTAGACTACATATATCACAGCATCAGAGACATCTTCCCCTCCCCCCCCATTTAAAATTTTCTTCTCTGCTTTGCTTTGTTGAGACAGTGTTTACATTTCTGGCTGTTCTGGAATGTGATATGTAGACCAGGCTGACCTTGAACTCACAAAGATCCCCCTGCCTCTACCTCCTGAATTCTGAGATTAAAGGTGTGTGTCTCTATCCCCAGCTCTGGAAACTATCCTCCACAATTCTTCACACCTCTAGAAAACTTCCTTACAGAACACCCAACAATAATTCAACATTTATTTCAATAATTTTTCATTGAATAAGTACTGTGTGCCAAAACGGATTATTTAAAATCTCGTAATGTGTGATACCTGACTTTGGCAGCACTGTGGTTTCAGGAAGACAAAGCAGAAAGCAAATGTTAAAATACAAGTCTGTGACTAAGCACCAAAATCAATGGTTCAGACAATGAGGAGGTCCACTGGAAAGGCTCACGCAGAGAACTGCGGTCGGTGCACCAGGCCAGGGCTGTCAAGAGTTCACAGCTGTCAGAGGTGGCCTCGTGACGGTGGCCTGGACGGGAAGCCCTGTACAGTTTGATGGGAAATTCTATAGTTCAAACAGTCATATTTTACACTGAAAATCATATAACTTTTGCGTTAGATATATGTATTTTTAATTCTCAAATGATTTCATTGACACTAATTCTAGATATGGAATTCATAGAGATGACTCTTCAAATCTGAAACTATAGGTTATGAAACTAAGGTGAACCTCATGTGCAGCTATGTAAAGCTGCCACAGACATCATAATCTGTGCAAAGAGGAGATTACTTACGGTTGTTGTTGTTGTTGTTGTTGTTGTTTCCTTGGTCAGCTGGTATTGAATGGTTGAAAGGAATAGTGAGTGTTAGTAAAAGTTAATATCTTTAAAGTTTTTTTAAAAATTGGTGGTGCACACCTTTCATCCTAGCACTCATGAGAGAGATGGGCGGGTCGCAGTGAGTTTGAGGTATCTAGGCCAACCAAGGCTATGGAGTGAGGCCTTGCCTCAAAGAAGAAAAAAAGAAAAAAAACCCACATTTTAAAAATGTGTATATTGTGTGTGTCAGGGTGTGTGGAGGAGGTAGGTGTGTGCACGTCTGGATGTGTGAGTAAAGACACATATGCACCACAGAATGTCTGTGGAGTCAGGCGTGGCTCTCAGCCTCCGCCTTTGGAGACAAGGGCCCTCTCTTGTCACCACTGTACATGCCAGGCCCCCTGGCCCTGGGCTTCCAGAGCTTCCTGACTCCATGGCCCATTTCATCACAGCAGTACTAGGATTGCAAATGCAGTTACAGTGTCTGGCTGTAAAGCGAGTCCCAGGGATTTGAACTCATATTGTAAGCATGTTACTTACAACACCATCTTCCTAACCCCAGAATCATCTCTTTTTTATTCAGATCAGGAACTTTCTATAGACCATTAAGCAACGTTAAAGACACAAGAGACCTAATAATTGTAGTATATTAAATTTACTTTATAATACAATTTATCTTGCATTGCTTAGGTTAAAACGTTAAATATTCCTGGAAGATGATAAATAAGATCCTGCCTGTTTTACAGATGGCGGACTTGAGACTGAGGAGCTAGGTCTATTGGATCGCTGAACACTTCAATAAACATGCTTTAAAGGCAATGGTCTCACTGCCAGCTCCCCTGAAATGTGCATGATTATTTTCAGCAGGCAGAGTCAAAATAATCACGTTGATTTGCTCATAAAAATACTTTGGAAGATTTATAATCTTTTAAATTTCTGTTAAAAAAAATACAGAAATGAGCAAGTTCTTAGACAAAATGTTGAGACAGGCTAGGCTGATTGCATGACAGGCTTCAGATTGGCAGTTAAGGAGACTAGGCCTAAATCTCTGTCTTCAAGAACTGGGCAAGTCCAGGCAGGTCCAGGCCTCAGAGGCCCCCCACCACCTGGCCAGAGGCAAGGACGATGGGTCAGCAGCAGTTTCTAGACTTCCTCAGTAACAGTTTCCAGACTTCCCCAGCCACAGTTTCCACCCCCATGCCCCAGCAATGGTTCTGGAATGTTCCTAGAGATAGAGTAAGATAAAGGCCATCCAGCCCAGAATTCCCCTAATTGCTTTAACTCAGGCCTGTGAGCTCACTTGGTTGTCTCCATCTTGGTATGGGAGACCCCAGCATGCTGGACTTCTGCAGAATAAAACACTTGTGTTTACATACTATTTGAGTCCAAGTACATAATGTACTTTGATTAAATTCACTGCCTTTCCTCTCCCAGTCCTGTTGATCCCCCTTTTCTTCCCAATTAGTTCTCATTCTCATCTATTATTTGCATGCCTTTTACTTCTTATCTTTCCATCTTCTCCTTCCTTCCTCTGCTCTTCCCTCCCTCCTTCTCTCCCTCCCTTTCTTTCTGAGTCTGACAATAGATTTAATGAAGGTTGCTTATAAGAGCAGGGGTGAGCAACTTCTCAGTGGCTGCACTCCTGAAGTTCCTGGTTGCTACAATTGCATGACAGAGTTAAAAGACCGGAATGTAAAAACCAAACGTCTTCAAGCAAATTTACTGCTGAATGTTATTCCAAAGAACTGAGTGTGGCACTTCTACAAAGACTGCTGGGGAAATTCCCAGCAGTCTGTTTATCCCTGGTGTGCCTGTCAATTTGGCTTCTAAATGTTTATGTTTGTGCCCATAAATCTGTGCTTCTGTCTGCTTTAGTTGGAGACACTTCTCTTTGCTAAATCACTATCTGCACAAGACTGGACAAGACTGGGCTGACCAGGGAGCAAAGAGGCACTCTGTAGACTCCGCCCCTCCTGGGAGGTACTCGGGAGACTCCGCCCCTCCTGGGAGGTACTCAGGAGACTCTGCCCCTCCTGGGATCTATAGGGAGTTGAGGGTTTCTATGGGAGGGAGAGACATTTTCTTTAGGAGTGTAGCCACTGAGAAGTTGCTCACCCCTGCTCCTATAAGCAACCTTCATTAAATCTGTCAGACTCAGAAAGAAAGGGAGGGAGGGAGGGAGGGAGGGAAGAGCAGAGGAAGGAAGAAGATGGGAAGATAAGTAAAAAAGGCATACAAATAATAGATGAGAATAAGAACTAATTGGAAAGAAAAGGGGGATCAACAGGACTGGGAGAGGAAAGGCAGTGAATTTAATCAAAGTACATTATGTACTTGGACTCAAATAGTATGTAAACACAAGTGTTTTATTCTGCAGAAGTCCAGCATGCTGGGTGATTCACAACCTCCTTTAACTCTAGTGCCAGGGGATTCGATGCCCTCCTCAGACTTCCATGGTCTCATGTGTGCACACGGTGCACATACATACACTCAGGAGCACAAGTATACAGAAAATAAATAAATATTTAAAGCATTAAAATGATTATATATAATTAATATATACTTTAGACTTTACAAATGAAAAAGAAATAAACATCTTTTATTCTATATCTGTAACCCAGATTTTAGACAAATTAGTTATTAATAATAAAATATATTAAATATGTGTATCACACACATACACATATATACGTGTGTGTGTGTGTGTGTGTGTGTGTGTGTGTGTGAGAGAGAGAGAGAGAGAGAGAGAGAGAGAAAGCAGAAGGGAAGGATGAAGCTGGGGAGGGAAGAGGGAAGAGGGAAGAGGGAAGAGGGAAGAGGGAAGGACGAGAGAAATGTCTTAGGATTTTTATTGCTGTGATAAAAATACCATGACCATAAACCACTCAGGGAGACAAGGGTGTATTTCGGCTTCTTCTAGCTTGTGCCAGGCTGATATAAAATTGGCCAGCACAAGAGGGTGATGTAGTTTTGAGTATGTGCAAAGTGCCATCTCATTCACGTTGGGAAATGCCATGATGAAACCCATAACTTTGTATGGTAGCTTTAAAAACTATAAAAATAGCCCTGGCATATACTTCTGCTGGTATGTTGTATGTAATAGTATGTTGAATGTAAATGAAGAGTGTGAAAGTGATACTTTCCCCTGAGTCTAAATCATTACTGAAGTCGGTAGATTTATAAGCAAAATAAATAAAAGTAAAGTTTTTTTTCTCAATTTATTCTTTAAAAAATATACTTCAGTGTTAATTATTTTAGACAAGTTCTATTTCTAATCATGTTTATTGATTGATTTTGGGGTTTATCTTTGTTATGTTTGAGTACATGTGTGCATACATACCATAGCATGTATGAAGGACAAAGGACAATTTTCTCAGCCCACCTTGCAGGTACTAGGAATCAGATTCAGGACACCAGGCTAGATGCTTAACACCTCTACCCACTGAACCATCCTGCTAGAGCATAAATTGCTTTATTCTTACATTAGTAATAATGTTTATGCTTTAATTATCTCAATCTTGCCACAGAAATGTTCATTTCTTTCTGAAGCTTAAAAATAATATCTTCCTCTCCGTAAGGTGAAAGGTTAGCGGAAGTGTCCTTTCCCTTCTGCGGCTCTGTCGAAATGAGCAAATTCACAAAACCCGGAAAGCGGTGCTGGTCCTGGCTGGACCCTACTCTGGCTGGACGCAAAGCCTGACATCATCGTGAAGAACATTGACGATGGCACCTTGGACCGCCCTTACAGCCATGCCCTGGAATTGACCGCTATCCCCGAAAAGTGACAGCTGCCATGGACAAGAAGATCGCCAAGCGATCCAAGATCAAGTCCTGTGTGAAAGTTTATAACTCCGACCACCTCACGCCCCCAGGTCCGCTGTGGCTATCCCCTTGGACAAGACTGCTGTCAACAAGGATGTGTTCAGGGACCCAGATTTGAAATGCAAGGCCAGGCGGGAGGCCAAGGCCAAGTTCGAGGAGCAATACAAGACAGGGAAGAACAAATGGTTTTTCCAGAAGCTTTGCTTTTAGGCATATTGTTGGTTTCGTTATTAAAAATTTAAAAAAAAACTTAAGTATTAATCTTATCTCTAAAAATATTTGGAATATATTTTATTTAACATATATTTCTGCTCTTATAATGTAGAGAAGTAGTATACAACTTGGTATATAAATTTCATTAGACATGGAAGATTATACTAAATTCCCTACATGTGTTGCTATAGATACATGATTAATGTTAAAATTTCAGTAAATACAACACTAAAGAAGCACTGCAGAATGTCTGCCAAATGAAAAATGATTATGACCAATTTTAGCAAGTTAAGTGTGTGTGTGTGTGTGTGTGTGTGTGTGTTCTCAAACATGTCACATGTATTTGGGTACATGCATATATGAATGTATATACATTTATGTTCACGGACATGTAAAGGCCAGAGATTCACAGCAGACCACTATATGTACTGCAGCAGGGTCTCTCACTGAACCAGGAGTTCGCAGATGTATTTAGTCTCACTGGCCAGCTTGGCCCCCCGGAGTTCTTTGCCCCCACTTTCCAGGACTGCCCGGATCAGGGAGGGGGTGAGGGAGGCCACTCCTGCCAGTCTTGTTCTATGGATGCTGTAGGTCTGAGCTCCAATTCTCACACCGTGCGCCAAACAGGTTACCCACGGAGCTGGCACTCTAGCTCCAGTGAACTATTTTTGGATATCTAAATTTTACTTGCTTTTAAACTTTATAATATGGTTTTTACTTAACTTCATAAGGGAGTTACATGAATTCATACTGGATTGTACATTCTGTCCATTTAGTTAACTTCTTGGAGGATAGTATTCAAGACCCACAAAGAGCCGCCAGCCGCCATCGCCACCGCCAGCCGCTAGGGAGAGTGGGGCTCCAGCACACCTGGGACACGAGTGTGTGCGCGTGCGCGCTGGGGAGAAGTGCACAGGACGTTAAGAACTTAGTGGTGGGAGAGAACAGAGAACTTTACCGAAGATTTAAGTCAGGTTTTGAGGAGTGAATAGAATTTGCAAAGAGATGAGGAAGACATAAACCTCATTTACTCTCACGTGTTTATCACGCCCACTAAGGTTCAAACATGTAGGGGGCCGTGTCCATTACCTCACTTGCTGACGTGACACCTCACCACAACGGCTCACAGGTTCAGAAGGGATGTCCATCCCGGCCAGGAAGATGCGAAGAGGTCCTGGCAGCAGGCACGCACACACAGCTAACACTTCTCACATCTGAAGGCCAGGAAACAAACCACAGCACACTGACATGCCTTTTCCCCTTCTGCCCAGTCTAGAACCCCAGCCACCGACATTCATTGTGGGTCTCAGTTAAACTTCCCCAGAAACGCCATCTAAGGCACATCCAGAGGTCTGTCTCCTAGGTGACGTAAGCCCAGGCAAGTTGACAATGAAGATGAATTCCCTACAGGAATAATGCTACATTTATTAAGAAGATGTATAAATATATTTTCTTCATTTATGAATTTGGAGTGTATAAGGAGACATATCCAAATTCTAAGCAAAGCTGAATTCTAAATTTTATGAAACAGAAGAAAGCGCAGAAGTGGCCCCTGGAGAGTGGTGCTTGCCTGCTTTGGAGGGCACTCCAACAGTGGGGAGCTCGATTTTTTAATCAGAGTCCTTGCCACATTTTCTTCAGTCATTTTCTTCATGATGTTCTTATTGAAGTAAGGTGGATACTGAATAATTTGAAAAGAATGAAATGAGGAAACATCAACTTAAAATGCACCATCCAAGTGGTAAATATATAACAGAAGACGTTTCTAGCACTGTGTGATGGTTTGAATGAAAATGGCAGCCGGGCGGTGGTGGCGCACGCCTGTAATCCCAGCACTGGGGAGGCAGAGGCAGGCGGATTTCTGAGTTCGAGGCCAGCCTGATCTACAGAGTGAGTTCCAGGACAGCCAGGACTATACAGAGAAACCCTGTCTCGAGAAAACCAAATCCAAAAAACAAAAAACAAAAACAAAAAATGGCTCTCATATGCCCATAGGAAGTGGCACTCTTAGGAGGTGTGGCCTCGTGGAAGCAGGTATTGGCCTGTTGGAGGAAGTTCTTCCTCCCTGTTGGGGTGGGCTTGGAGGCCCCCAAAGTTGAAGCCAGGTATAGTGGCTCAATGTCTCTTCCTGACTCTCAGGTACCTCCCTAGCACCAGGTCAGCCTGCGTGGTGCCATGCTTACTGGCATGATAATAATGAACTAAACTTCTGAAACTGTAAGCCAGTCCCAGTTAAATGTTTTTCTTCATAAGAGCTGCTGTGATCATGGTGTCTCTTCACAGTAATAAAACTCAAACTAAGAAACCCTATCTGGCGGTTGTGCCATGGCTCTGCCATACACTTGAAATATAAACTAGAGCTCACTGCTGGGAGCCTTATATTCCCTCTTGTAAAACAAACATAAGGTGTCTACTTCAGACAGCTCACTGTGGGTCTCAGCGAGGCTCATAAATAATGCCACACAAATTTAAGGTCATTGGCTAAATATATTTAGTTTCCTATGTGATTTTCCTAAGGTATTAAGCCTAATCTAACCTTACCAAAGAGAAAGAACTATCTAACCTAGTTTTATTTTATTCTTGTTTGGGGTGTAGCTGGAACAGGGACACCAGGTGGAAACTTTGTCTTAGCAGCGCCTGGGCGAGGCCTGACCAGTCAGCATCTGCTTGAACCACAGCCACAGAAAACTGAATCAGACAGATCTTCAGTTTAACCACGTCTGAGGTCCTGGCGTGGTTAATTTTGGCCAGAATAACATTATCTCCAAATCACGCTACAATAGGGCCACTGGGATTCTTCTTTGAAATAGAAGCCGTGCTAGGAAATTATGCTCGTACGCATTAGAGTAAACATTAACAGATGACAGGTTTCTTCATGTCCCATGAAGTTTGTCATTTATAATCACTGCCAAATAATTGTTCAAAATGACACAAATCACTTTGAAAACCGAAGTCTAGCTCTGCCAGTTTTAATGGGAAACCTATCCCTCTGAGGCTGGACCACATATATCCGAGGAGGACCCACCCAACTCTGTATTAGTCCCGTCGTTTACATAGGACTCAGGAGTCTATACTGGCCACAAGCACATCGGATTTGGAGATTTCTTCTAATCTCTGATCAGAGTTTACACACTAGTCTCCATTAGGATTTGGCCCTGCATTTAAGTATGACAATAAATTAAATAATTCACTTCATCTTTGCATTATTTCCCTAACAGTAGATTAGTAAATGATTCAATGAAACCCAGATCATATAATTTTGATAGTTTGATAAAGACTAGTCTAAACAGTATTGGTATAAAAGTTTTGAAATTTTATTTATGAATTGAATTGACTTTGCCTCGTTCCTAGGTTACTAACATGTGATCTCTCAGACAGCAATAAACAAAAAGTATTGTAAAAATCTTTATTTCTACAAATTATGCCAAATCTTAATAGACATTTTGATCCAGAGCTTGAGGATTTTTAATGAAGTCTATAATCTTCGAGCAGTCAAGAACTGAGATTCCGGCCTTTCCTTTTAAAATGCGAGGTTCGCAAACCTGAAATTTTCACTTTTACTTTTCAATCTTGAACTGACATTTCAATCTGGGAGGGGAAGGAGGAGGTGTAAAGGCACCAAACCCGCGAAGGTACCCGAAGTGTGATCTCACTGCCAAGAGCAGCAAGTGTCCTACAGGATCCAGGACTGCGGTTCCCTTCGCATCCCGGCTGAGAATTCGTCCCCGCAGCGCCTCCTGCTGGTCGGAAGCGCCAACGCCCGGAGGGCAGCTCGCCGTCAAGGGCGGAGGCCAGGGACAGGCGAGCGGTCTCGCAAGCGCCATCGCGGCCGCGAGCACGTGTGGGAGCGTGGGCCGCAGCGCTGCAGCTCTAGGGAAGCGAGAGGGGGCCTCGGCTCGCGCTGTGCCCAGGGTCACCCATGCGGGCGTCGGCTCCGCGCGGGCTGTCGCGTCCCACCGGGCCGCCCGCACTCCCACCCCGCCCGCCTGCGGTAGCACGCCCCACTCTCCGCTTCCCGCCCGCCTCTGTCCGCCCCTCCCCTCCCCCGCCCTCCGTGACCCCACGTGGGAGTGTGGCAGTCGAGGCGCTGTGTCCGGGGCTGACTGGTGTAGAGCCACGGACTCACAAGAGGGTGGGTGCAGAGGTTTGGGGTCGTGGGAGAGCAGTGCTGGGGGCTTGTGAGGCTTTCCTAGGAGAGGGCCTGCAGCGTTCTCTTCGCCTGCCCACTCTCCCGCACCCACGCTCCACCCCACCCCACACCTCTACCCAGCCCTCTGCCTTGTCTGTCTCCTCCTTCCCCGCCCCCACTCCCCTCTGCTGGGAGCTGTTTCTCCTCCAGCCTCCACACTTCCCCTTTCTGCTCCAACCTTCCCCACCCTCCAACCTTCACTGTTTGGTCGCTTTCTCCCTCTACATCCCAAAGTTCTCCACTTGTATTTGTTCAAGTGGTCACCACCTTCAAACCTAATTATTTCTTAGTTCATGTGAAATAAGATACTCAAGCCTAAGTCTGACTTCGTCCTCTCCCTGTTCAGTGCAGAACAGCCTCAGGTATACTAGAGAGGTGCTACGTAGTAAGTACCGAGTGGACACTCAAAAGAATCTCCACATCAAGTTTTCTCCCCAGGCCGAGGGGAAGTCCTTCGCTAGGTTTGTTGGTTCTAAAAGAAGCCCATTCACTCGTTAGAAAGGTCAAAGATGGTGTGTGGGCCTGCCCGGTACCAGCGGCCGTCAGGGGCACTCAGGGGCAGGAGTCATGGCAGGATGAGGAGGCCACAGGCTGGCCACAAGCCAGGCTGGTGGAGAATTCAGCAAAAATCCATACCTGCGTGGTGATGGTCCAAAGCCTGATCTGTGCATCTGTGGTTCCAAAACCTCCAGAGCTGTGAAGTGGCTCCCTGATCATCTCATGAGCCGTTGCACGGCCCACGGGCCTGGCCCTGCCTCTGCCTACACTCAGAGAGGACCAGTAGGTCGAACCAGCCACAGTCTGTGGTCCATTGTCAACTCCTGCTACTCCGTCAGGGATCACTCTTTCTGCTCTTGGGGGATAGTTACAGATAGAGGTAATTAAGTTGCACCTGCTACTATGTGCCCTTACATAGACAGTGGCTGAAGGCTAAGGAGCTGGGAGTCTCTAAGAAGATTGCAAGCACCAGAACTTGGTAGGACTTGAAGTTTAAACAAGGTACTAGTTTTCATCATGTACCAACTAAAGCTGTTGGATAAGGTAAAATCTTTTCTTATTTGGAGATCTTTTCTTAAAGCAGGAAAGCTTACTAGCTAGAAGATTCTACTAACTTGATTTTATTGTCTACCCCGTCTCTTCTTTTTAAATCTTTAAAATTTAACAAATAATTTAAATAAAACATTAAGAGAAGTCTGTGAAAATTGGGGGAAAGAAAGTAGTCATTAATTAATAGCATAGAAAAGACCCTTCCTAATGATATCAATCAGAAACCTTTAGACTAAGTATACTATCATATCATCTACAAATAGTGATAGTTTGACTTCTTCCTTTCCAATTTGTATCCCTTTGGCCTCCTTATGTTGTCTAATAGCTCTGGCTAGAACTTTAAGGACTATATTGAAAAGATATGGAGAGGGCAGCCTTGTCTAGTCCCTGATTTTAGTGGGATTGCTTCAAGTTTCTCTCCATTCAGTTTGATGTTGGCTACTGGTTTGCTGCATATCGCTTTTCTTATGTTTAGGTATGGGCCTTGAATTCCTGTTCTTTCCAAGACCTTTAACATGAAAGGAGGCTGAACTGTATCAAATACATTTTCAGTATCTAATGAAATGACCATGTGGTTTTTTTCTTTGAGTTTGTTTATGTAGCAGATTACATTGATGGATTTCCTTATATTGAACCATCCCTGCATCCCTAGGATGAAGCCTACTTGATCATGGTGAATGATTGTTTTGATGTGTTCTTGGATTCAGTTGGCAAGAATTTTATTGAGTATTTTTGCATCGCTATTCATAAGGGAAATTGGTCTAAGGTTCTCTTTTTTTGTTGAATCTTTGTGCAGAGAACAACTTCAGCTGATAAACAACTTCAGCAAAGTGGCTGGATATAAAATTAACTCAAGCAAATCAGTAGTCTTCCTATACTCAAAGGATAAACAGGTTGAGAAAGAAATTAGGGAAATGACACCCTTTACAATAGCCACAAACAATATAAAGTATCTTGGCGTAACTCTAACCAAACAAGTGAAAGATCTGTATGACAGGAACTTCAAGTCTTTGAAGAAAGAAATCCAAGAAGACCTCAGAAGATGGAAAAATATTCCATGCTCTTGGATTGGCAGGATCAATATAGTAAAAATGGCCATCTTGCCAAAAGCAATCTACAGATTCAATGCAATCCCCATCAAAATCCCAACTCAATTCTTCATAGACTTAGAGCAATTCTCAAATTCATCTGGAATAACAAAAAACCCAGGATAGCTAAAACTATTCTCAATAGTAAAAGAACTTCTGGGGGCATCTCAGACCTTAAGCAGTACTACAGAGCAATTGTGTTTAAAACTGCATGGTATTGGTACAGTGACAGACAAGTAGATCAATGGAATAAAATTGAAGACCCAGAAATGAACCCACAGAATTATCATCACTTGATCTTTGATAAAGGAGCTACAACTATCCAGTGGAAAAAAGATAAACTTTTCAACAAATGGTGCTGGTTCAACTGGAGGTCAGCATGCAAAAGAATGCAAATTGATCCATTATTATCTCCTTGTACTAAGCTCAAGTCCAAGTGGATCAAGGACCTCCACATAAAACCAGACACACTGAAACTAATAGAAAAGAAACTGGGAAAAACCCTTGAGGACATGGGCACAGAGGAAAATTTCCTCAACAGAACACCAATAGCTTATGCTCTAAGATCAAGAATTGACAAATGGGACCTCATAAAACTACAAAGTTTCTGTAAGGCAAAGGACATTATCAAAAGGATAAAACGGCAACCAACAAATTGGGAAAAGATCTTTACCAACACTACATCTGACAGAGGGCTTATATCTAAGATATACAAAGAACTCAAGAAGGTAGACTCCAGAGAGCCAAATATTCCCCTTAAAAAATGGGGTACAGAGCTAAACAAAGAATTTTCACCTGAGGAATATCGAATGGCTGAGAAGCACCTAAAGAAATGTTCAACATCCTTAGCCATGGGGAAATGCAAATCAAAACAACCCTGAGATTTCACCTCACACCAGTCAGAATGGCTAAGATCAAAAACTCAGGAGAAAACAGGTGCTGGCAAAGATGTGGAGAAAGAGGAACACTCCTCTTCTGCTGGTGGGGTTGCAAGCTGGTACAACCACTCTGGAAATGAGTCTGGCGGTTCCTCAGAAAACTGGGAATGATGCTTCCGGAGGACCTCACTATACCACTCCTGGGCATATACCCAGAGGATTCCTCAGCATGTAATAAGGATACATGTTCCACTATGTTCATAGCAGCCCTATTTATAATAGCCAGAAGCTGGAAAGAACTCAGATGTCCCTCAATGGAGGAATGGATACAAAAAAATGTGGTATATATACACAATAGAGTACTGTTCAGCCATTAGAAACAATGAATTCATGAAATTCTTAGACAAATGGATGGAACTGAAGATCATCCTAAGTGAGGAAACTCAGTCTCAAAAGAACACTCATGGTATGCACTCACTGATAAGCAGATATTAGCCCAGAAGCTAAGAATACCCAAGACACAATCCACATATCAAATAATGTCCAAGAAGAAGGAAGGAGTGGCCCCTGGTCCTGGAAAGGCTCAGTGCAGCAGTGTAGGGGAATACCAGGACAGGGAAGTTGGAAGGGGTGGATGGGGGAACAGGGGGAGGGAAGAGGGCTTATGGGACTTTCGGGGAAGGGGGGATCCAGGAAAGGGAAAATCACTTGAAATGTAAATAAAGAATATATCGAATGAAAAATAAAAAAAGAAAGAAAGAAACCTTTAGCCCCAGGCCCCTAGTTCAAGTTTATGCAGGAATGCTCTCACTTGGAGGCAAGAAGCCTGCCCGTCTGGTCAGCTCCAATCACACTGCCTTATGTAGACTGGCACCATGTCCTCTGCTTTCGGTGACCATAAGGAAAGTAGATAAGAGAGACCAGAGAAGAGAAATGGGTTGCCACCTTACCTCAAGAGCTCTGCCGTTCCTGTAGCTTCACAGGTGTAGACGCCATTATCAAAAGTTTTAAAACATGTTGGTTAGTTGTAGTCATTATTTAAAATTAAAACCATACTTTTAGAAAAAAATTATGGAGAGTGTGAATTAATTGACCCGTTGGGCATGTGTGAGTACTGGGTAAACATTTCTGACCTCCTCAGGCACACAACACGAGAAGAGTCCTGATAAGTACTTAGACTGATGTGGCAAGCACTTTCAAAGTAGCAAACACACACATTTCCTCTTTTCCTCCCCTTTAATGGAAGGCTGTGAAACCTTTAAAATCTTGTTTTTCTGATGAGATGGTATTGAAGTGTACACAACTTTTAAGTTTGCTGGAATACTAAAAAGAAAAAAAAATACCTATGAGCTGTTATGTCTTTAGTTCTCTCTCTCATGAACACTTGGTAAAAAGGTGTTCCCAGGGTGAAAGATCATTTATACCAACATGCAAAAATTCCCAAACTACACAGAAACTGATCGTACAATGCAGTGACCACCTTACTGTATTTTAAAAATCTTTATTCTGTACTGAACTGTATTCCCAATCAGCCCAAGCAAAGGCATGTCCTTAATACAGGATCTGTTTAGAGCAGAGGTGACAAAGCCAGGAAGAATCTGAAGACTGCCTGGGAACAGAACAGGCTGAGTCTGAGTGACTGTCGGAACCCACCCAGTGCCGAGTGAGCCTGCTCCCTTTCCATCCACCCATCCAGAGTGTAAGCGCACAAATGCACCTGCCCAGAGTGAGTGAGAGCCCCTCACAGGGCACTCCTCCAAATAAGAAATGTAAATAATGAAAGGGGCAAATCAGAAAATGAGAACAGAAACTAAAACCCTCTTCAAAAACAAGAGCCAATGTTTATGTTAAGTTCACTCTAAAAGCTTGCTAGTTTTTCTTGTAGTTTGTTCCTAAGGGTTTGATTTTTTTTTTTTAATCTTACTAGGCACAACAGGAATTAAATTATTAATAAAATAAAGGCTTGTTTATATTTAAAAAAAGTTTTAAAACAGTTGTTTCAGAATTCACCCCTTTAACTAACTCCAGTTATGCAGCAGCTGCTCAGATGTGAGCAAGAGTTCACACTGGTGGGGGCGGGGATGGCACAGACTATGGGGGTGGCGGTGGCACACACTATGGGATAGACCTTGATACTGAGTTTAAGAGCTGATGAAAATGAATCGTGTGAAAAGTGTTTCCACACAGCAACACATGAGTGTCAGAGAACCTAGAGTCGGGACCAAGGAAAAGCTCTTCACAGGTGTGACCCTTACGCTGAGTTTTAAAGGGAGGAATGAAGGGGCGGGTGAAGGCAGAGGAGGGTCCACAGCCTGCAGAAAGCCCAGGCTTAGGTGCCGCTGCCTTGGAGCCGGGCTAGCAGTCCCCTAACACAAACAAATGAGCAAGCAGAGCAGGAAGTGGGTGACCAGAAGCTGGAAGAAACTGGATGGGTCTGATGGGATGCATGGGAACTTGATTCTGAAGGTTGAGGAGAACCCCTGTGAGATTTTAAGTAGGAAACACACGACCTGCTGTTTAGAAGGAACATTTTGACAACAATCTTGGGGGTATGTAAGAAGGCTGGCTGATTGGAGGGAAAACCTGTTAGAAGATTTTTGCAATGGCGCCTGATCCAAGTGAGAGAGTCTGAAGCTTGGGTGGAGACAGTGGTATGGAAATGAACTTCAGAGATTACAAGGGAAGCGGGCGGGACTGACAGCTGAGATAATGAAGAGCCCTGCTGACTGATGGGAAGATGGTCAACATTCCCCGTCAGTATTGGGACACTCAGAGGTGCCACGGAGGGAGGCGCTGGCGCAGCATGCCCTTGTTTAGTTTGGAACATGCACTTTGGTGTGTCAGTACGGCAGGCGAGTAGAGAGGCCAGAGGAATGGACAACAGTGGAGTCAACAGGATCTGAGCTCAGTAACACTGAAACCGTCGTGCAGTCAGGAATGTTAGATAGCCAGGCCTGGTATCATGTACCTTCAATCCCATTACTCGGGAGACGGGGGCAGGCAAAGTTCTGGAGGTTTAGGAACAACCCGGTCTACAGAGTGAGTTTCAGGAAAGTCAAGGCTATGAAGAGAAAACTCGTCTCAAAAAACCAGGGGCGGGGGGGGGGTGCAGGGAAGGGGGGAAGGATGCTAAGGAACAGGTTTGAAGGGTCCAGGGAGATGGTTGAAAAGGTGGGAACTATCCAGGCATGGTCATGTGCATCGGCAAGCCCAGGACTGGGGGTCAGAGACAAATGGATTCCTGGAACTTACTGGCCACCCAGGGTTGGTGAGACACCCTGTCTCAAAGTGGGAAACTGGCTGAGGAAGACATCTGACTTTGATCTCTTTTACACACACACACACACACACACACACACACACACACCTTTGAAGGACATTGAGAAACCATGGCCATGACAATAGAAAGGGCATATTATACACTAACCAATGGCTTGCCCTGCCCCAATGATGGACATAGGATTTATGAACTTGAGCTGCTAAGTGCATGCTCTATAACTGGACCTACACCCTCCCCCACCTACAGACACATTATTCATTGAGTCCCCTATGTTCTTAGAATCTATCAACCCTAGAAGGTCAACGTTTTCAAGTGAAAAACTAGTTCTAAAACATTAAGTAACTTGACCAGGGTCCAAAAGTTAGGGGGAACCTCCCAGTAACTATGGTATGTGTACAAGTGCTTGATCTCTCTAAGCCTCAGTTTCATGTTCTACAAAATGGGATTTGGTAAAGCCTGCTTTTGAGGATTGTTGTATGGATTACAAGAGAGCAAATGACTGGTAGTTATCTTTAGTAATGACCATACCTACCTATAACTACAATTTTTAATTGTTTGTTTTATTTATATGCATGTATAACTGTGTGTATGAATGTATGGCATACATGTACAACCTGAGGAGGCCAGAAGAGGGTGTCAAAGTTACAGGTGATTGTGAGCCACCCGACGTGGAGCTGGTAACAGAATGCAGGTCTCCTGTAAAGCTCTTAGCAGCTGAGCCATGTCTCTAGCTTCTGTGTGACACTGGCTTTTTAAAGGATGGTCCTAGCATGACTGTCCCTGGGGTCTGAGCATGTTGTTCAAGCTTTCTACCAACGTTGCCCAGGCTGGCCTTGGACTTGTAGTTCTCCTGCCTTAGCTTCATGAGTAGAAGGACTCTGAGGCTTATTTCTGGACCCAGCAACTATAGTTTGAAAACAATGCAATTGTGGGTTGACTTGACTGGTCAGCAGTGAACAGCCCTCTTCCTTCTCCACAGCTCCAGCCCCATAGCCATCATGAATGAAATGGTAACCACGGAACCAGGAAGTTCGTGACAAACCGTCTGCTGCAGGGGAAACAGTTGGTCATTGATGTCCTTCATCCTGGGAAGGCAACAGTACCAAAGACAGAAATTCTCATCAAGGAACGCAAGACCTGAATGAAGAAGGTGGGGGGGGGGTACTGAAAAGGTCAGTGCTGGTGCTGCCAAAAGTGAGTGGAGATTGGACACAGCCAAAGGTGTAGAACTGGGGTGACCTGATGTTCTGCTGTGATGTGCAGGTTTCTAAGAGGACAAATAAACTGAAAAGCTTAAAAACAAAAAACAAAAAACAACGCAATTGTGTTTCTATAAAGTATTTCACACGATTGTATAAGATATATACATGTCTATGTAACACACACACACACACACACACACACACACACACACACATATATATATATATTAAAGTGGTCACAATAAAAGCCTAGCATGGTGGCACAGGCCTTTAATCCCAGGATTTGAGGGTCAGAAGCAAGCAGATCTCTGAAGGCAAGGCCAAACTGGTCTACAAGGCTAGTTCTGAGATAGTCAGGACCACACAGAGAATCCCTATCTGAAAAAAAGGCTACACCAGTGCAGCAAACGAATATACAAGCATCATCTGGCTTATTACTCATTTCCAGCTGCATGTGCAGCTGTAATCTATATATTCTGGGAAAAACACATTTGAACAGAAAGCTATTATTAATGTCCTTAAGATACACATTAGTTTTTTTGTCTTTTGTTTTTGTTTTTTTAAGAAAGCAGATTGTCAGACACACTTCAAGGGGCAGCGAGCCTGCGGTGGGTAGAGCCCTGCCTGCTCTGCTCTGCCAGGCTCTCAGCCCACTCACTCCAGGTCTTTGCTACTTTGTGTTTTCTGACCCATATCCCCTCACATTCCTGCTAAAGATTTCTCAGTCTTTTATAACCCTTAAGATTTCTACTCAAAAGTCACTGAGAAAGGTGGGTTTGGGCAAAGCCAAAAACTGACAAGGATCTAAGTACAGCAAGAAAACATAACAAAAGGAACCTCCGAGACTGAAAGTAAGAGAAAGACCCTGGAGAACATATCAGAACACCACCACCCCAGCCCCGCACACATACACAATATTTGTGTTATCAAAATCAAAAGACCTAAAGAGACGTAGAAATAAATAAATGGTTGGTAGTGTTCAGTGATGTGCTATTAATCCTCTAATATGACTAGGGATTTCACAGTATGGGGACTTTTGACCATGGTAGTTCTCTAAAGTTTTTCTTCATACTTGTCTCAAGGAATGCAGCACCACATTCTACCCCAGGGCTTCAGGCCGTTCACGTACACAGAGTCTGGGCAGGTCAGGGAAGGGTCTTGTGTTTTGTTTTGTTTTTTGTCTTTGTTTTTCTGAGACAAGTTCTTATTGTATGGCGTATGACCCCGTTGTGAACTCAGGTGTACAGCCCAGGTTGCCGTCAAACTCACAATCCTCCTGTTTCAGCATCCTGAGCGCTGGGGTACAGGCGTGCCTCACCACATTCAGCTCCCTGTGCCGCATTTCAGGGCAGCAGGCTTCATCTAGCAAGAGACTTCTAAGACATGGCTGTGTTGATGGTTCTAAAAGCCATCTCTATTAATCATTTTTATGGTGATAACTACCCATAAGTCAAGGCAAATCTAAAATGTCATTAGAACTTATTTCATTGACTCTGAAATAAAGACAGAAACAAACAAACAAACAAACAAACAAACAAAAGCATGGTCACGGAGGATTAGCCTCTCTGGGTCTGCTCATGCCAGGACAGTCTTTCCAATGGAGCAGAATTAGAGTCAGAGCAGTAAGGGACATTTTGGTTATACTTTGCTAATCATTTGTTTTTATTATTAAACTTTGCAGAGACATTAATTATTGATGTATATGGTATGGTTCATGTGTTTTGAGGACCAATTATGTATTTTCAAACTATTTAAAAAGTCTTCTTATATATGCTCCTGGACATATACCCAGAAGATTCCCCAGGATGCAATAAGGACACATGCTCCACTATGTTCATAGCAGCCCTATTTATAATAGCCAGAAGCTGGAAAGAACCCAGATTCCCTCAGCAGAGGAATGGATACAGAAAACGTGGTATATTTGCACAATGGAATACTACTCAGCTATTAAAAACAATAAATTCATGAAATTTCTTAGGCAAGTGGGTGGAACTGGAGAATGTCATCCAGTCACAAAAGAACACACATGGTATGCACTCACTGATAAGGGGATAATAGCCCAGAAGCTTGGAATACCCAGGAAACAATTCACATATCAAATGATGCCCAAGAAGAAGGAAGGAGGAGAGGCCCTCCTGGAAAGGCTCAGTGCAGCAGTGTAGCGGAATACCAGGATAAGGAAGCAGGAAGGGGTTGATTGGGGAACAAGGGGAGGGAAGAGGGCTTATGGGACTTTCAGGGAGGGGAGATCCTAGAAAGGGGATATCATTTGAAATGTAAATAAAGAATACACTGAATAAAAAAGGGAAAAGAAGTCTTCTAGTCTATAGATAATGCTTCATTGCTCTCAGCGTTTGATCATTGCAGAATACTCCGCTGGAGGGAGAGACGCGCTCAAAGCTCTGTCACATGCTCTCGCAGCCTGTGAGTGCATCTTCATCCTACACTTCTGCCCTCACCCCCACAAGAAACTTCTACATACTTCCTTGGAGGTCTGCAAATACCTGCACGAAAACGTACCCATGGGATCCTTTCTCCTTACCTGTCTCTCAGGTATGTTTGGACAGTGCCTAATGCACAACGACGATAAAATATTTATTATTGAATAAAAAGTATTTAAAACATAGTTTCAATCAGAGGAACATATCCTGGTTACAGACAGAGCCTAGGGCTCCTGATTGGACCGTAGGGTGTAGATGGACAAAAAGGACATCCCCGCCTGTTAACACACCCACTAGGCAAACACCTATGCCTTATTGTTTCATCAAGGCAACCTTAATCATTACCACGAGCTCCTACGAGTGGAACCATATCTGAATAATTCCATCCGATTGTTTCCATAAGGCTCAAGAGAGAAAACATGACTAGGGAAAAGGAATCCTTAATTATGTCTTAAAAATATGATCAAAAGCAACGTTTAAGAAAAGTGCTTCCAGGGGAGAGCTGAGGATGGCACTCAGGTCATAATAATCCATTTCCCAACCCCAGAGCATGTGATCAAAGCTGATACACATTATCTCAGGCTTGGAACCAGGGTGGCTCTTTTTCTTACATTTGTGGAAGTTATTATTTGGATGATTAGGAGGATGAGGACGTGCCACCGAAGGCCAGCCAGGTGTGGGCGCTCAGAGCCTTGCTTCGGGAGCTACCACAGTATACACTTTCCTCCTTTTTTTCTTTTCTTCTCTCTTTTGTTGCTTAATGGAGCTGTGGCTTTGCCGGTTGACACACTCTCATGTGCTTTCGACCCTTCTGAGTCAAGGTGGGCGCGCAAGTCAGAACTTGCCAGGTGAGGACAATGGAGTCTCCTCATCAGAGGTGGAGGAGGCAGCTATCAGCTTGGTTATTAGGCAAATCAGAGTGATAAAAGTCCTCTTGACAGCCTGAGTGTCTAACAATCGATCATTCAGTCAGTTGAGACCAAGGATGTAAGAGCTTCATACCCAGTAAGGCTTTCAGCTCAAGCCAGTTAATTAATCCTTCTTCCAACCACACCACCAAAGGAGGAAATAAAAGCACACGCTTCTAATTCCTTCTCTCTCCTCCCATTAGGTGTGCTAATGTTGACTTATTGCTTATTGTTGGCAGATCTCCCAGGAAGACTGAAAACTTGCATATTTGGATTAAAAAAAAAAAAAGATGAAAACGTCCAAGTCTAGAATCCAAAAGAGAAGAAGCAATGCCATTTGCTAAAAGCTTGGTAACATCATGGGTTGATTGCCCAAAGACTGTAAATTTTATGACATTCAACCCAAATGTCTCATCTGCTTTTATAAGATGGATTCTTTCCTAATTCTCCCAAGTTGTCTTAGTGAAATTAGAGGTCAGGAACGGGTCTATCACTGGAAGGTGCTGTGAGGTGGCATCTGACCAAATGATGCTACACTTTCTAACATTCAGACTTCTGGTACTAGAGCTTCACAGACTAGACAGAGTTCCTTCTGGTGCCGATCCTGTGCAGAGGTGAACAAAGACATTTCCTGAGCTCCTCCCAGGTGAAAACTAGTCTATTTTTTTTCTGAAACACAATAAAGATCCCAACGCAGCAAACATGCTGCCAGGCTCCACAGCTGCACCCTGGGGTTCCCAGCTGCATCCCTTTCCTGCCGTGGTAAGTCTTGTTTTCATATGCATTGCTTTTAAAGACCCGAACTGGAGGTGAGATTGGAGTACAGAAAACAAACCAAACCAAACAATAAAAACAAAAACCCTCCTTAGAAATAAAACATTGCTCTGTGTGTGTGTCTGTGTGTGTATCTCTGTGTGTATCTCTCTGTCTCTGTCTCTCTGTCTCTGTCTCTCTCTCTGTCTCTGTCTCTCTCTCTCTCTCTGTCTCTCTCTCTCTCTCTCTCTCTCTCTCTCTCTCTCTGTGTGTGTGTGTGTGTGTGTGTGTGTGTGTGTATCTCTGTGTGTATCTCTCTGTCTCTGTCTCTCTGTCTCTGTCTCTATCTCTGTCTCTGTCTCTCTCTCTCTCTCTCTCTCTGTCTCTGTCTCTCTCTCTCTCTCTCTCTCTCTCTCTCTCTCTCTGTGTGTGTGTGTGTGTGTGTGTGTGTGTGTGTGTGTGTGCTTGTTGCTATGTCACCCAGACTGATCTTGAACTGAGATTACAGGCAGGTCACTCCACAAAACCAAATTAGATCAGTTGTCTGATAATAGGACTCAGGGACTGACTGTCTCAAAGGACTGAAAATTGAACGTTAAACCTGATACTTTCCATCACTGTCACTTGGTTATTTCCAATATCAAAGAATACAAGTTTCCACAGGTGCTGCTGGTGCACACCTTCAATCCCAGCACTCAGGTGGCAAAGGCAAGTGACTCTCTATGAGTTCGAGGCCAACCTGATCTACAGAGTGAGTTCTAGGACAGCCAAGGGCACATAGAAACTCTGTCTCAAAAAACAAAAACAAACAAACAAAAAAGAATAAAAATTTTCAAGCCTCAAGTTGGCTACTTAGTTAGCCATCGAAGCTGACTAGCTGCTCAGTTCTGTGCCTTGTGAATGTGCGGGGTGTGACTACTTCAGTTCTAGTTACTTCTATACGCATTTCCTGGGCACCTGCATGCCAGTCACTATGCTAAGGTCTTGTGTAGAACTTGCATTTGTGTAGTTCTAGGATAGTGAGTTAGCAGAGAGGATTCGGTTATTAGTTTACAAGAAGGCTTCAGAGAACTAGGAGAGCAAAACAGAACATGGGCCAGAAACAGTGAGTGTCTAGGCACAATATTTTATATAAATTCACTGACTTAATTTTTTTTTCTGCTTCACTGTCATCTGAGTTGTTGTACTGGCTTTATTGAGAAAAAAATTTATACCTATAATCTTATTTAAATAGAAACTGGAATTAACCATAAAAACAAATTGAGAGTCCTTGCTTTGTTAGTATTAAAATTTAAGTGTGTTTTTAAGAACAGATTGGGAAGAAGAAAATATTTTTGAGGCAGTCAGAGAGAAAGGCAAGCATCAGGAGAGAATAAAGGCACCTGAGAAACATCATAAATAAAACTACTGACATACAAAACTACATGTCAGAGGCGAGAATGTGGGTGAAGCTTGGTTTGGTGGATGTCAAGGGGGGGGAATCAGTGCTTTTGAGAAAGGATAGGAAAGATGAAAAGACCAGCCAAGTTAACCTGGAGAGAAGCCGAGAACTGACTGAAAGCACATGAAATTCAACGAAGTGGTCAAGGCAGGCCTGCGCCCGGGGAGCAAAGATAAACCAAGGTGCCTGAGCTAGCTCACGGCACTCATAACCTGCCTGTCCATTGTTTTTGTGAAAGCACAAGTGGCTGGTAGCCAAGGACCAAAGACCCACGCTGTGTCTCTCACCTGTGCAGCCGACGTCCGCGATTCACCAGGAAAACCACAGCGAAAAAGAAAATGTTGCTGGCTCAATGTATACTACATCATCCATTCTTTAAAATTCTTTGTTGTTGTTGTTGTTGTTTTGTTTTGTTTTGTTTTTCCGAGACAGGGTTTCTCTGTGTAGCCCTGGCTGTCCTGGAACTCACTCTGAAGACCAGGCTGGCCTCAAACTCAGAAATCCACCTGCCTCTGCCTCCTAAGTGCTGGGATTAAAGGCGTGCACCACCACTGCCTGGCTACATCAATCCATTTTTAAAACTAGAAATAATTATGGGATCCTGTCAAAACTTGTTGTTAAAAAAAATCACATGCAGAAAATGATTATTATATTTGAATTTAAAATATAACTTTTAAAATTTTACCAAACGTCCAAATTTTTATTTTCTTTTTAAAGTGTTTTAATTGAAATAGAATTATACCTGTTCCCCCTTCCTCCTTTCCAGTTCCCTCCCACTCTCAAACTGAGAGGCACATTTCCTTTGATTATATATGTTGCACATACATATGTGTGTGTTTGCAGAAATTGGTGGCCATTATATATGTTACAGAACCTAAAAATACACGGAGACTTTTTCACATCCAAATTTATGTCACTTGTTGTTCTGTGCCAAACAGAGCTGCTGCTTCACACAGAAAGTCACAATGAAAGTTAATTCATGCCCCTGTAGTGTTATTAGAACATAACTGATTGGTTTAAAACAAAAAAAACCAACCAAACAAAAACCCTCTTAGAGTCATAGAATGCAATGGTGGAAACCTTTAGATGGCTCTGTCCGCTTTGTGCCGCTTTGACCGGAATTCTCGCCTCTCCCACACTGCTCCTTCCAGAGCAGAGAAACAGACAGATGAGTGTCTGTGCCCAGGTAAACGTCATCTCATAGCTGAGATTGTGTGAATTACCAAAATGCTTTTAAATAATTATATGTTGGTAGAATTTAAGATTTTATATGCATTGTGCACTATTTGTTTTTGTTTTTCCAAGACAGGGTTTCTCTGTGTAGCCCTGGCTGTCCTGGAACTCACTCTGTAGACCAGGCTGGCCTCAAACTCAGAAATCTGTCTGCCTCTGCCTCCCGAGTGCTGGGATTAAAGGCGTGCGCCACCACCACCCGGCACATTGTGCACTCTTAATAAAAGGGGAATTCAAAAACTTATTCTGGAATTTTAAAAATATATAATAAAAAATAAACCAATATTTCTTAACATTTTGGAGGTTGCCTTTTAAAAATACTTTTATTATATCTATTTACTTATTTTGTGCATGTGTTCATGTGTGTGTGCAAATATATACATGTGTCATGGCACACTGTGGAGGTCAGAGGCCACCCTCCGGAGTTGCTGTCCACCACACAGATTCCAGGGATCGAACTCGGGTCAGCGGGCTGAGTAGCAAGTGCCTTACCTACAGCGCTGTCAAGAAAGGCCCTCAACCTTTTCTGAATCACAGCTGACCCTAAAAATCTGATGAAAGTTATAGCTTCATCTCTCCAGAAAAGCAAAAACTGAAAATCAAAAGAAACCAAACCTCATACATGTTTACATGAATGACGGTTTGCTTAAAGTTTCAGTTTATGGGCTCTCTGAGGTCACCCATGGACCCACCAAGGTCCACAATCTCTGGTCCATGAACATCTGCAAATAAAGCCACATTTGTTTTGGCAAGAAGAAAGACTTACCAATAGGATGGATGCCTGCTGAAGTGTCCATTCTCAGAGCATATATCTGAAAGAAATAATTTTAATCTCTCTCTCTCAAAAAAAAAAAAAAAAAAACTTTGGCTCATTTATCTCTCCTGTTTAGCCTTAAAATGAAGACCAATTTCCTTTGGGTCAAACCCCAAACTCTTAGTGTCTTGACTTTCTAAATGCTTGACAACTATAGACACTTTAATGAAACCCAAATGGGTGGAATTCAACACTTCATCCCGACGCTCCTTACAGATGTTCTTAATAAGGACACAGGAGAAGCCAGAAGGCAAGCTTCACACGTCAGCCAAAGACAGAGAATTCTCTGGAAAATGGAGATCAGGAGTAATTCTGGAGTGCTCCTGTTCCAGTCAAGATTGAGCATGATCAGCCTCAACTGATGATCGCGTTTGTGAGGAAGTGTGTGGAGCCCAGAGGAGAACTCTGCAGACGGCAGGGGTGGGATCAGTCACACACTGAAATTCTCCTTGGAATATGTTTTCTCATAAGAACTTCACTACCGATGAGCAAGATGGCTCCGCAGGTAAAGAAAGGAGCCTGAGTCCAACCCCTGAGGCCCACGGCAGAAGGACAGACGTGGCTCCTGTAAGCAGTCTTCTGGTCTACACACACAGACAATAAGGGTTATTTTGTTTTCAGACTTTTATTTCACCAGGTGGTGGTGGTGAAGGGCTTTAATTCCAGCACTTGGGAGGCTGAGGCAGGTGGATCTCTATGTGTTCAAGGCCAGCCTGGTCTACAGCAAGTTCTAGGGCAGCTCAGGCTACATAGAGAAACAGTTTTTTACTAGACAGAAGTGAAGACGGACAGTTAGTAGAAACTGAATGCTAGAGACTGGTCAGAAGGTGACGTCAGAGCACCATCACAGTGGGTTAGCTCGCCAGGGGCAGTTTCTTTCTTTTCCTGACTAGCCACCAGCAGCCTGTCTGCAAATCTCTGACTGGAACAGTCCCAGGTTGGGAAATGATTACCCTGAACATTCTTTGAGCCCATCTGGAGGGGAAAATTTGCACACTTGAATAAACAAAGCTTGTAGTAAGCTTTCTAACCAATGAACCTTCAACTTTAAAAAAAAAAATAAAAAGAAGCAGTCAACTTATCTGACAAGGTGTGAGTATTGAGATGCCTCTCTGTACAGTGCCAAGAGTGCTGTTGCCTTCACCGGTGTATGAACACGGAACCCTTCAGCCTGAGAGAGAAGGCCAGAGGGGATCTGCACTAAATTAATCAGAGTTCTGAATTCTGATCTAGAACCTATCACTCTACCTACAGAGGCTTACACAAGTCCCTCAGCCCCACTGCTCCTCCCCTGTCCCTCGGCCCCACTGCTCCTCCCCTAGACATCTTTTCTTCACCCAGGAAATGAGGATAATGCTGACTACTAATAAGACTGTGTAAATGTAATGTCATGTTCAAAGTACTCAAGCTACTTATAGCTATTTAATTAGGTTTTAGCAAACTAGTGTATGCTGTTACAAAAAAATATTAATTGAGAGAGTGTCTGGGATGGGAGAAGTATGTGGGAAGGGTGGAGAGGGAAGGTTCTAGAAATGGCTTGCATCTTGGAAAAATCGCTTAACTTTTTAGCTCCTTAGATAAAATAAAATCCTCTATGTGGTTCCATTTAATTTTTTTCCTCTTCCTCTTCTTCCTCCTCCTCCTCTATCTGGTCTCTTTCTAGTAGAATGTAAGTTTCAAATGTACAGACATATTGTCTCTAACATCACTAATATCACTGAATATTTCTTACTACATGGCCAATAACAGACGTTTGCCCAAAGCCTTTTCAGTTCTGATGTTTGGTTCTTCTTTGGAAAGTGAGTTTGGGGCCCAAGCAATGTGCTTGCTATGCAAGTCTGAGTATTTGAGGTTAAATCCCCAGAAAACCAGGCACAGCAGCATTGCTCTGTTACCCCAATTCTGGGGAAATAGAGACAGGACCATCCCCAGGACGTATGGCCAACTCGTATGGCAGAGTCAGTGAGCTTCAGGGTTAGTAAGAACCCCACTCTCAAGAAATAAGATGGGAGATGGTGAAGAAGACATGTGAAATCAACTTCTGGCTTTCAGAAATGTGTGTGTGTGTGTGTGTGTGTGTGTGTGAGAGTGAGAGAGAGAGAGAGAGAGAGAGAGAGAGAGAGAGAGAGAGAGAGAGATCTGGTCATTTTAACTACCACCTCTTGTGTGAATATGATTTTTATCCACTCTCCTGTTCCTGGATATTTATGTTCTTTTGAGTTTCAGTATGTCAGGCCTGAGGATATTGATCAATGGTAGAATGTCTGTCTCACCCCTCAGCAGACTCCCCACAGCACACACCAAGCAAGCAAGCAGACAAGTCTTGGTGCACATGAGCACATGAGCATGCATCAGAAAACATTCTTACCCATACCTCTTTCTGCTTGAGTTTCTCTAATAGGCCCACTGGATTGAAGGAATATATTTTCAATTTCACTAGTCTAGTTTGTATTACTTTTGAAATGGGTGGTCAGATTATTTGTATTTTCTCTTTTTTGGCCTAACAGAAAATAAAGGGTTGCTCAATCTTAATAAAATTATCACCTATATATTCTTCTTAATCTTTCTTCTTTTCTATCCCAGCAGAGGTGAGGCAGCAGATCCCTTTGGAAGTGAAGGCAGTTATTATAGTGTGAGGAGCGTCTGGACAGATCCAGATCAGAACCACACAAAACACAGCCATGTCCTGTCATCACGCTGAAATATTTACAACACAACACTGTCAGTGTCTGATGTCGCAAACATGGTGCCACGTGGTCGACACAGCAGAGGCCTGCGAGCAAGCCCCTGAGAGAGTTACGAGTCTTTGTGACTCAACTCTGTTAAGACAGAGAAACACTGATGACTTTAGACGGAGAGAATGGGAAATGGCCAGTTCTGATCCTCAATACCAAGGAAACGCCCTTCATCCCGTCCTGGGCGAGAGGTCTCTCCACTTAAATGTCAGTGGCTGTGCAACTTGTGCAACTGACTGAGCTCACACTGCAGGTGAGCCTTGGGAGACAGACCGGCCAGAACTTCCCCAGTCTGGGTCTCTACAATTAAATCATTACTGTTTCCATACCCAATAAAAATTAAAACAAAATAAGGAAGAGAAAAAAAAAAGCCTTTGCATCATCTATCTACTTAATCTACTTTCTTTTCTCCTACACTGGTTTTCTTATTTGGATAAAGGATGTAGGGCAGGGCGGTTTGATTTCACTGGGAAGTTTATGTTGGTGAAGAGGCGGGAGCTGTTACATTCTATCTCGTCAGTGATCCATAGATAATGGGTCACCGGGGGATTTAAGAACTGTATCTTTCAGTTCTTGCCGGGGAGGTAGAGCACTGCGCACTGAGGCAGACCATAATGTGACACGCCTTGAAGAATCCTCAGAAGCCTCCAGGCACTCACTCAGGTGCCATCATGAAGAGCTGTCAGTTAAAGATGGCATTCTGTAAAGAATTTCTACAACAGAATTATTTTCCCTATTTCTTTGTTTCAAATTCTTAAGAAGCAATCTTTAGTTCTAAAAGTGTTTTGTTTTCTCCTGATAATATTAGAGGCAAGATCTATGTATTCTGGCCTTAAAAAATGTTTCTATGAAAGGAAATGGGAGGAAATTACAAAATAGTATAGTGAGTGTGTGTGTGTGTGTGTGTGTGTGTGTGTGTGCACGCACAAGCACACACAATCTGCTTATCCATAGTGAACACGTGTAAAGAGATGATACACTCTCACAGGGTTTGTCTCTTAGGGATGAAATTGAGATGACTCATTAGCAGGGCAGAGGTAGCAGTGGGTTTTTAAAACTTCCTTAATATATTTCTGTACTACGTGAGTATTTTTTTTTTTTACAATAAATGTGATTGCTTTTATCACCTAAAAACAAATGCACTTACTTTTCAACCTGAAAGCATTACCTTGGTCGATGTCTTCTGTGGGTCTGAGGCACAGCGCGCACTTGTTTTTAGGGACCTACAGGGTTGGTAGTCTGGAGCTACTCTGTTTCTCACTTTCTATTTTTTGTGACATCAGCAATACTTGTCTAAAGTCACATTTATGTATTTCTTAGTAAGAAGCATAAGCCTTCCAAGCTAAAGAGTGACTATGAGCTGCAGAACATAAACTCTTATTCTACAGACACCGTGATCAACCCCTGTCCATTAACAACCCCACAGTTGTACCTCAGATGTGCCCTACTTTAGCGTGCTGATAACATTTTTAAAAACCTTAGAAGCAATTTAAATTAGTTCTTACTTTAAAGTTATCACATACTCATACTTCAGTATACAAACTATATCTATAACCAATGAATATTCTTCATCCAGAAGGGAAAATAAAAAGGCATTAATAACGATATTTCAACAAACACATTGAAAACAAGATTATTTTTACTCTGTGATCTCTACTTTGCTTTCCCCTTTATTCAAGAATCACACCCTACTTCTTTTTGTGTGTGTAGGACAAAGAATGAAGAAATAAATCAAAGCTCAAAATGTCTAGTGATAGGAAAAGAAGGAATAAAAATTTGGGGCAGCCATGATAAAAAAGTAGGGAGGGACTGGAAGAGTGGCAGGAACCAGGGCAGAGAGACCCTGGACAACCCAAGGCCAGCGAGGGAGTAAAGAGAAGAGGGCTAGGGTTTATTTTGTGTTTATTACCATAAGCACATAGTAAACGGCTGGTGGATAAGATAAAGAGAGCAGTGGTGTCAAAGGCTAACTCAGAAGTTCTCCGGCTCTAATACACATAAGAACTACCTGAAGTGTTTGTTTAAAATAGAAGCCTTAGTCTTTATCACCAGAAATTCCAACTCACCCAGGGGTCAGGGCGGGCTCAGAAAAAGGGGCTCTTGCACACTTGGACGCTGGCCTGCAAAGACGGGAGAAAGCAGGAGCCTGGAAAAGCAACCTACAAGATGGGGAAAGGAATTCTGGGTGGACAGTAAGGAAGAAAGGACAGGAAACTAGAAAGTGCTGTGCACCGAGCGGCAGAGGGTGGGCTAGGAGGCAGGGAAAGCTGGGAAAGACACTAGCCGCAGAGGCAGAGGCAGAGGCAGTAAACTGAGAGGGAAAGACATTCAGCACAGCAAGGCTTTCTTTTGGATTTTTAAAATGCTGTGCATTACATTTTTTTTCTTAAAAAAAAAAAAAAAACGTAATCTTTGAGAGAAAGTTAAAACAGGAAAAAGAATGTAACCTGAGTTCATTGCTTAAGGAATCACTGCTAGTAACATTTTCACTGTTTCCTGCAAATCTACATTACTGCTAAGTTTTTGGAAGTTTGCTTTTATTTAATACTGTTGAATAAATAGGAATATGTGATAAATACCCTGAGTCTGACATCAACATCTCCTACCGTAAGATTATTAATGGAAGCTTTAGCTGGTGTTGCTAACAGTGTGTGTGTGTGTGTGTGTGTGTGTGTGTGTGTGTGTGAGAGAGAGAGAGAGAGAGAGAGAGAGAGAGAGAGAGAGAGAGAGAGATCATTCATGTACAGGCAAATGAACTCAGAGTTCAATGTCAGAGATTGTTTCTTAGGAGCTGTCTACCTTGTATTTTGAGACTTGTATCTCTGCCTCTCCAGCACTGGGGTTTGAGGTGGGTTCGATCACACAGTCACACGGGGCTTTTTAAGAGCATGTTGTGGCTTGAACTCACACTAGCAGGGCAGGCAGTTTACTGACTGAGGACTCTCCATAGCTCTTTCTTTCCAACATCTGCCTCCTATTCCCAATGGCCTGCTTCCCTAGCCTCTCCTCCTCCTCCTCCTTTTTCTCCTCCTCCTCCCTCCTCCTCCTCCTCCTCCTCCTCCTCCTCCTCCTCCTCCTCCTCCTCCTCCTCCTTCTTCCTGATTCAGGAAAGGCTGACTAACATGATTTCTAGGTAGTCCTGCTATAACTTTATTCTCCTTATTAGTGATTGGCTGAGGATAAATTTTTTCAGACAAGAAGAGACAAGGGCAGGCCTGCAGGTGGATGGTGTGAGACACTCTCAGTTCTTAAAAGGCAACACCAGGAAGAGATCACCTCTTTTTCTGCCTCTGGAATTTGATGACAATGGACTGGTGCTTGGAGCTGCTGCAGCCATCTTGTGGCCATGAAGGTAGCCCCAGTCTACCTCGAAAAGATGGGAGAACAGAAAAATGGGTACAACTGGTCCCAAGATGATCTTGTCACTTCAATAAATTACAAATCCCAAGACTCCATCTTAAAACATCTGATGAAATAGTCTTCTATTGTTGAAGCCTCTATTAGTTAGATTTTCTGTTTCTTTCATTAAAAATCATCATAACAGATATGGTATAATTTACTTAATTTTTCAAGTGTGTGTGCTTTTAAGGTTACTACAATGCTTTTTGTTTTAGCTATCAATTTTCACTTGGGGTCATTTCAAGAAAGAAAAGCCACATAGCTTAGATAATAAGGTAATTTGTGTAGGGGTGCAGGCAATAAGTAATAAAAAGAAGAAAAGAAACAAGAATGAACTTGAATTATCTCAGGTCATCAGAGCTGACTCATTCGGCATCTCCACCCCCTTTATTGCTCGTTGCTGTCATCAGTAGTAGCTATCAACGTCAAGTGACATGTTAGAAGGGGAAAATTGAGAAATACAGTCTCAACATAACACTGGAAAATGTAAAGACAAGCAATCCTGCACAACTCATAGTGTTTGCAATGTATTACATGGTTTTGTATTTTGTTCTCTTTCTTTATTACAATAATATTGAAATTATATGGTGATAAGAAGAGCAGCTCGTATCCCTACTCATCTGAAGTTGTTCTGTGGTTTCTACACAGTGTTAATTCCAGATGTGCTGTCACGGTGTTGACAGTCTTCTGTTTCCCAAGCACCTCCAAGGAACTGCCTGCCCATCCAGAGCTGAGACACAGGTGTCCAAGTCAACATTTAAGAAGAAGCTTAAATGTTAGTACTAAAATGAACTAGAGAATTTCCCAGTGTTGCTTTGTTTATTTTTTCAGTGAAGTAGTTGAACCTATTTATAATTTTAAATTTGCTGACCTTTAAAATATGTAGTTGTCTCAGAGTCAGATTTTGTGAAAATTTCCTCATATACAATGATACTACTAATACTCCAGTAATAAAGTGCTTATGCTGCAGCCTCCTGCATTTCAAGTTAAGTGCGGCAAGAGCATCTCAAACTCACTCAGAGGTCCACGGGCAATGGTTACAATGTAATTAGGGTTCAGAAACATTCTTTGGCTCCTACAGATAAGAAGATACTATAGTCACAGCTCAATCGTCCTTTGTAGCTGCTGTTCATTGGTTTTTTTTTTTTTTTTCTTACACCGTGGTTATGACTGGTGATCTTTCCTCTGAATCTTTAGCCAGGTGATTGATTCATAAGTTGACTATGACCAAGGGTGTAAGGAAACACAGACTAATCTAAAATACAAATAATGACTCTTCCCTGAACTCAAAAAAAAAAAAAAAATCCAGCAGCTCTATTTCCTAAGACACAGATGTGCCTTGTCCTTACAGTGTCTTATGAGAGTGTCTCACACGAGATGCATTTCCTGTGTACTTGATCATAGAGAAAGGGAAAAAACAAAACAAAACAGAGTTTAGAGAGGAAGCAATATTCAGAATTTCACCTGGAATCATGAAGAATGTTTCAAGTCAAGTGACAGGACACAGTCCTGCCTGGGCCTAGATGGTCACTGGACTTAAGAGCTATTAAATTAAGCTCTATCACATAGATTTTTTAAATTAGGCAGTCAGGATTCCTAAAATGTGCCCCTAGAATCATCAAGACAAAAACAGATAATAAAACCCAGTGCAAAGTGTCGTGGCTCATGCCTGTTTTCCCACCACTCAGGAGAGAGAGCTAGAAGGATCAAAGCGAGTCTGTACTACAAAGTATGTTCTTAGCCAGCTTGAGCTGCAGGGAAGACCTTGTCTCTAAATAAAACAATAGAAAAATGAAACCGAAAAGCAGTGGCAACTGCCATAAGGTTTGGCGTCTGAAAAGAATGCAACAAACATTTGTTAAATTAAGGAATAAGGAAATAAACTATCTGTGAACTGACCTTGACTTTTGGAACGGTGTGTGGATGGGAAGAGGAGCTGCCTTTCTGGCTTTCTCTTCTGGGCTTCCAGATTCACTTATGAGTCTTATTTTATTAACTAGAATAATTGGAAACAAACAGTAGCCTATATCAATCTACATATCTGCAGTGGGCACTTCCAGGGCCTGCTGGCAGCTTGGTTCTGGGCAAGGGTCATTCTTTTCTAACTCAGTGGATACCTGTACAGTGCCACCGTGACACTGTGGCATGTAAGGTGGGTGGGACTGCGAGTCTGACTGCTTAAAAACAGCCACAAAGATTGGGGGGAGTCTCTAGGGACAGTGGATGGTAACCCTGCCCTAAAGGACCAACGCCTTCCATGTCAAGGCAGGCAGAGCAGGGGTAGAAAAGCTCACAGAGTTAATTCTGTACAAACAGAAAAAAACAAACAGCACTTACACACACACACACACACACACACACAGAGAGAGAGAGAGAGAGAGAGAGAGAGAGAGAGAGAGAGAGAGAACACAACCTTCATTCCTGACCTAGTTTCTAGTTTCTAGTGAAGGCTTGCTGGGGATGCATTTGTGTTGTGTTAGGTGAGAACTGAACCCTGGGAGACACAAGCATGACTTTCATCCAGTTCCCTTAAGGGATAAATCTGAAATGCTTTGAAACCTCCTGGGAAGTGGTATCAAACAGGCACGAGTGACAAATTTCAAATCTTAGCTTCAAATCCCCATCTATTATTCTGGGGGATCTCAAGGTATCAAACAAAGAACAGACATGCTGCTTGCTATCCCCTGCAGCTTAAACAAGCTATCCTTACACAAATAATACACTTTTTAAAAGAAATCTGAGAATGCTTAACTTGGCCTGTTAGTATTAAACTATGTCTGAGTGCCTACTGGGCCACAGGGCCACGGGGTCCACAGATGTTCTCTAAATTGGGTCATTTCCCTGCCAGTCGGCAGCACACTGCTGTTTACCTCCACAGCAGAGCCTCCTACCAAATCCTGCTGACTTCAGGAGTGTCACTGTCCCAGAATCCGGTGTTCCAGACCTACTCGGGAAACCCTGCTGTGCTTCGAGGGCTTCCATGTGTCTCCTGCAAGCTTTTTACATGGGGCAGCATACACTTGACATTTTCCCAAGGGCAAGGCTCAGTCAGTGACCTCACTCCCTTCGCTTTGTGGAGAAATCCTAATCTTCTTACAGAATTGATCTCCACCCTTGGAGAGAAATATTGTGTGCAAACACAGCTAAGTAGTTTGTCCTTCCTCCTCTTCCCCCATCCTCAGTATCTTCCTGTTCTGCAGGAAAGTTTTATACTCACTCCCTGAAGACAGGATAAAGTCTGTGTTTATAGTGAGAAATCACAGTGTTCAAAGTCTAATAGTAGGAAAAGTTGCCCACCATAAACTTCAACAACAGGTCAAGGGCTTCTTCCAGAACTCCAAGCTTCCTCCTCTCCCCTGGTTGTGTTTCCTGCTATGGGTCCTTGCAAGGGTGTAACAGTGTGTTATTAACAATGCTTACTATAGTACACTTACCTGGAGGAGTAAACAACAAACACAAGAGACTAGAATAAACAAGAGGGATAAGACCCCCGAGGCTGCTCAATTTTATGTATTTGAAAGAAAGAAAGGGCACGATCCCATTCCAAAATGCCCTTGTACAAAGGGGGGGGGTAGTGCTCAAATTTTATTAAGAGAACTGGAAGTACTGTTTTTAAAACCTAGGAATAAAGAACACCCTCTCCATTGAATCTGCAGGGGTTGTCCACGCCTACAGAATCCAGGGGGATCGACTAGCAAGAGGAATCTCAAGAAGCACTGGATCAAGAAAGGTTTTATTTTGAAAATACAGTCTTTAAAGATAAATTTGGTTTCCGTTTTCCATTTCTAGGTGCATCCAACAAGATACAAAACAGAACAACAGGACGAAGACCCACGACGTTATGTACAGAGCTCTAAAATGAGCTGTGAATATCTACAAGGATCTAGCACAGGCTGGTTTGGAAGGGGGTAGTGTGTGGCTTTCTAGGGAGTTCTCAGTCCTCTGAAGAACAGTTAACTCCCTGGAGCTGCAGGTGCGGCTGCAGGCAGGGAAGAGCTGGGGTCAACGAGGGTGGGGTGGGCCCCTGGGGTGGGAGGGGAGTAGAGGTGTCTGGGGGGAGGGAGCCGGGGCCGCACAGGACAGATCCTGGGCTTCGCTAGGAGTTCTGCCGCGGGGTGTGAGTCAGGCTGTGCCGCCGCAGATCACAGTTTCGCCTGAACACTTTGCCGCACTGCTCGCAGCTGTAGGGCTTGATGTCTGTATGGGTGAGAAGGTGAGTTTTCAGATTACTTCTCTGATTAAAGGTTCTTCCACATGTGGGACATTTGTGTGGAGATTCCTGTTCAGATGTGAAGCAAGGCAAAGGATTAATCCTTCACACGACCACGGCACCCTCGTCAACAGTTCTGTCTCATCCGTATCAAGCCTTAAAATAACAAGCTCGCGACAACAAAAGAGGGGACCTGCAGGGACAGATCTGTGCTCCTAATCCGCCAATCGTGAATCACACGTGCAAGCACCCGCAGAGGCCCGTTTGCACTGATAAGACCACCACGGTGGGCCAAGGGCAGGAGGGGGGTGGGTGGGGAGGAGGTAATCCTCTTATAAGGAATCACATTCTCCCGGGGACTGAAGCTCCCGATCGCTGGAAAATTAAACTATTCCTCTATGTCCTGAAAGCTACAAATTACGAGGCCCCTGGGAAAGACAGCATATGGGATTTCACCATAGCTCTACTGTCAAAATTACCTTTTTCCCCTCCCAAACACGGAAGTTTTAAACGCAGAACAGATGGGGTGGAAAAAAATATATATATAATACTAACATTAGGATTTATTATTAATCGGCTGGGCTGTTCGTTAAGAAACATTCTTTATGCTACATAATGTTAATTTTATATTTAAAAAGAAAGTGTTGCTCTCCCCCCCCCCCCAGAAGGCTAATCTAAAGAGAGCCGTTGAAGAGCACCCCTGCTTGGACACTATGTAAGCCATAATGGTAAAACCAAAGCATCCGCCTTTAAAAGAAGGACATAAACTCACCTGCATATGTAAAGTTTTGTGAACCGCCAGCGTCCTAGACTGACAGAATCCTTTCCCACACTCCTGACATTTGAAGGGCTTTTCTTTGGAATGGATATACCTGAAAATCAATACAAGGTTCCATTGAAATGATCATTCTTTCCACAATTTCTCCAACGAAATTTTGAGAGGGCAAAGAAAGCAGAATTTCTATTATTTATGTTGTTTTTAGATTTTCTGTGTGGTTCTGTTTATGGTTAACCTCAGCTAACAGACTCCTGGGACATTCACGGGCAGTCTGGCTTTATGTTCCCTTCACCGCCCTCTCTGGCAAGTTTCTGGATCTGGAAATGCAGCAGAGAGAGCCCTTCTAGGCCGTCAGGGTTTTCTCTGGGACTTAAAATGGCCAAATCAAGACCGAAGGCAAGGCTGGGGATTTGAGGCGATTTTTGCGAAACACTTCATCGCCTCGAGGATGAAGTCCCACCTCAGAAGTCACAGGTAGATTTAGGCGAAACTTCCACACAGCGGCAATTATTTTAATCCGATGTCCTTTACTAATTCAGGGTGTGAAGGTAGGTGGGAGATGTTTTAAACACAATGACTCAAGACCCCCCACAAAGAATAAGAGACCCTCCAGGGCACTCGGGAAGTGTGTTGGGGCGGGGGTAAAATCGGATTGATTCTCCGGAACCCGCGCTACAGCAGCCCAAACCTGCACCCTTAGCCCACCCGTCCGGCTGGACGGAATCCGCGGTCCGCAGCCTTTTCACCCCTCGCTCGGGCCAACTCGGAGGAAACACAATTACTGACTCCTAGACCAGATTTTTCCTGCTCAAGGACAGAAGAGGGCCCGTTCTTGTCCCAAAGAAAGCGGCGGCAGGCTGGGGTGGGGGTGGGGGGGCTAAGCAGGCTGGGGGTGTCCGAGGCGAGTCTTGGGAGGGGGTTGGACGAGCATTCTGTAATAGGGGATTTTCAGGACACTTGGAGTGTCTAACCGGACCTTTCTTAGGCCGCTTCGCCTTCCCGCAGTCCCCTGCCTCACCTGTGATCCCGAAGGTGATCTTGCCTCCGAAAGGCCTTGTGGCAGATGTCACAGGTGTACGGCCTCTCGTCCGTGTGGGTCCTCTCGTGAATGAGCAAATTGTACGATTTGGTAAAGTGTCTGCCGCAAAATTTGCAGATAAACTCCTTTTTCGTTTTGGAGGGCAGTCGCCCTCGGGAGGGCTTTCTGTCCGGAGTCAGTTTGCCGAGGCCCGAGATGGGGCTGCCCAGCCCCGGGCTCAGCTTGCTCAGCTCTCCCATCTTCGGCGGATCTTCTTGCGTGGCGGCCACCGCCAAGTTGGCAAAGTCGAAGCGGGGCCGGTCCTTGTGCAGGGCTGGCAGGACGTGCGCGATGGCTCCCTGCTTGGGGTGGAACAGGTGGGTGGCGAAGGGCAGCGCGGGGAAGGGGAAGCGCGCGTCCACGAGGCCCTGCGCGGCCGCCATCTCGGTGATGGTGGAGCGGGTGATCTCGTGCACGCTGGGGTACCCCAGCGTCCAGTGGTTCATGTGCATGGTCTGCACCGCACTGAGACCGTAGAGACCCTGCAGGTGGTCCACTGCGGCGGGGAAGGTGTTCACTGCCTGCAGGAAGGAGTAGTTGGTGAGCTGCAGCGGCGGGTGCAGGGGGATGGGAGCTGGCAGGGCCTTGCTCCCCATCTTCCCGACGGCTGCGGAGGGGTGCAGGGAGCCGCCCCTTTCTTCCAGGTCTCAGAGGGCCGGCGGGTGTGAGGGGGGGAAAGGCCCCAAAACAACAGCACGGAGAGGAAGCCCTGAAAATGTTCGGGAGAGAGAGGGAGACACCACGATTATTATCCAGCCTCTTCGGGCCCTGGGCGACCTCGCTGTGACACCCCCTAAGCTCCCTTCTCCTTAGTCTCCAAGACCTCGAGGTCGGCCCCGCGAGTCTGCACCGAGATTCCCGGAGCTTGGGCAGCAAAGAGGCCCTCGGGCGAGCCGGTGCTGGGAAGATCCGGTTCCAGGACAGGGGGCTCGGCCCGGGCAAAGGAAGGTCAGAAGGCTCTGGTGCTGCGCCAGGCTGGACCACTGTCACCCGCATCCCCTTAGGAGGGGAAATCACGAGGGCTGAGAGGTCAAGGCCCACGAGCCGCAGAGCCAGCTGCTGTCGCTCGGAGCTTGCCAGCTCCCTGGGGCACCGCATCGGGGACCCGAAGGCCTGGTTCTCGTTCGATCCACAGGTGTGGCCTCTCCTCGAGCAGTGCCCCGCTCAGGTCGCCTTCCCCGCGCTTACCCGGAGCTGCGTGCTCCCAGGCCGTGCTGGCAGGGCTCCGCTTCTCCCCGCCGCCCTCGCTGCTTTTCCTTTCCCTGCCTCGGCCTTACCCCCTTAATCTGAAGTGACGGGCCCACAGGAAGGAAAAGTGACACCTCGGGGCTGGCTTCAGCTTGGACTCAGCCCTTCTTCTCAGGGGCTGCCTCTCCTCCCGCCCCCCACCAAAATCCCTTCCAGGTGTTCAGCCTCCAGCTGGCTCCCCGGGGCGAGGATGGAGAGCGTCTGGGAGCCTGGAACCCTCCTTTCCCCAGCGAGCGCCAGGATCTCAGAAAAGGAGCTGCTTCCTACCCTGGCACCGCCCTGCCCCAGGAGCCGCGGAAAGAAGTGAGCATTCAGGGGGAGGCCAAGGAAAGGAACCGAGCGAGGCCGGCGCTGCGAGGCCGGGGCTCCGTGCAGCCTGACGCCCGCGCCCGCAGGGGCGACCCGGGCTCCCCGGAGCAGCTCACCTGCGCTCACAGTGGCCCACAGCCTCCCGCGGCCATCCCTTTCCTAAGCAGTTCCGGCAGACCCGCCTGGGGTGGCCTCCCAGGTGCGGGGTTCAGAGCGGAGAACCTCGCCAGGCAGGAAAGAAAGCCGGCCAGAGGCTCCGCTCACACGGACACCTGTGGTTCGGGACTGGGCTGGAGGGTGCTCGGGCCTATCCGGCTCTCCCTGCTCTCCTGATCCTTTCTGCACCGAATTTTCTACCCCATGGCGTTTATGAAGTGGTGTTTGGGACTCTATCTGCCAGCAGGCTTAGGGGGCTGCGCTGACACGGGCGCTCTGGCAAGGCTGAAACTAGCTGCTTCCGTAGGCCGCCCCCACCCCTTTCCTCTGCTGTTTGGAACAGTTTGGAGACAAGAGATTTATTAATGAACTGCTTCTGCCTGGTGGTATGTGGTCTGGGAGAGCAGGCTGGGAGTTAATGAGAAGTGTGTAACTGTCGGAGGGTCTCAGTCAGAGCATTCAACCGAAACTGTAAACTCCTATTAGTAATAACTTTCCCACCACACAAATCACTATTCACTGTTGTTCAGCTGCAACACTGAACCCCTCTCCTATGGTGTGTGTGTGTGTGTGTGTGTGTGTGTGTGTGTTTAGGAAGATTTTACTAACGTCACTCATTGTTTTCTCTTCAATTAAAAACAATACATTTCATCTTTATTTCCATAGGTAATGAGGATTTTCTAGAGAATCAAACCATTTTCCCCCTTGTGTCGAAAAGCAGCCTCTCTCCTGCATCGAGAGGAAATCGAAATGATTGTTTGGGTTTTATTCTCAGACTTGATTTCTGAGAAATAAAAGCAGGAGGCAGTGCATGGTTCTCAGCAGAGGCGGACGTGGTAGGAGGCCGTGTGGGCCGACAGGACGACTGTCAAAATCGATGAGTTTTGATTCCAAGTGCCTCAAGTGAACTCTGCCATAAAGGTCACAGTCTTAATTCTGTCTGCAGAGACCTGAGTGCCACTCTCCGCCTCCCAGTAATTTATACTGCAGAAATGAGACCTTTATCATTTCTGTTGGTCCCAAATGGTCACTTCGTGGAAAGTTTGCTTTATTTGCGAGGAAGGGGTCATCTGACAAAGGAAGAACAAGCCAGTGTGCCCTCTGAAATTTCTTTTCAAATAGATGTCCCCAAATCCCTACCAAACATAAATAACCAGCGAGTTCAGACCCCCATGGCCCGTCTAGTCGCTAGCAACGTAAGTCAGACCATCGCCTAAGTCAACTCATAGATCTAAGGTACTTTCGTTTTGTTGGGGCTGCGTACACGCTCCATCTCAGGCACTCACTGCGGGGCCTCTACTGTCACCTCTCCACTAGCACGTTTTCGGACTACTGGTGGCTTTTAATTTTGCGAGGAGAGAAAGGTAAACCATGGAAAGTCATAAACGGTTCAGTGGAGATAAAGCTACATTTCTTTCATCGGTTTTCAATGGAATTCCCAGGCATATTAGACGATTTGTAGAATTTATTTTCCCTGGCTGTCAGCAAAGTAGAGTTGTGCATATTAATTTCAGTTTGGTAGAACTTTAACAACACTGAGGAACACATGGTTCCTGATAATTTGGTAAAGAATCTCCAATCATTGGTAACAGTGATGTTACTTTGAGTTATCTAAAAATATAATAATAATACCGTTTGGGATTATCTGCTAGACCTTGTGCATTGACTTCTGAGTTAAAAGACGGATGGACGAATGGGTATGTTCGCTGAATTTCAGTTCAAGCACAACACAGAATTGTATATAAGCCAGTGAGCTTTCGTAGAAAAAGATCTAAAATCATGGTGGGGCAAGAGAATTTGATCAAGTTGGGGGGGGGGTGCACGAAGTTCCTGCCCCTTCCCGGCGCCTCTGCCTTCCCGAAGAGTTAATTAAATTAAGATGCTCTCCGCACAATCTGGGTTTGTCTCTGCTTCCTCCCTCCCCTTGTCATTTTCTTGTTCTGTTCAACCCTGGAGTTTGTGGAGCAGAGAAAGTTACTGTCTGCACCCAGTTTCGCTTCGGGAGCAGCCAGTGCTCTTTTGTTCTCTGCTCACAGGTGGGGAGACCGATCCAGCGTCGCCGCCTCCACAAACACCTTGTCCTGTCTCCTTCCTACAACCGCGACTCCACTCCGAGCTGACTCTCGACAACCCGAGCGGCTCAGCTCCAGAGGAGCTTGCCTGCTTGCCTCTGGGCGAAGACGGGAGCGGGAGGAAAGGCAAGAGGACAGCACACGACTGGAAAAAATCATCATCTATGAGTGGCCTATTCCCCGGTGAAATGCGCCTTCGGAGTCCCCGGCCCGACTGCACCGCGTGTCCGGGCCCTTCCGTGCTGCGTGCGGGGGCTGCAGCGGGAAGCGTGGCTCGCGGCTTTCTAGAGCAGGGGAGCGATATCACCGGGTGAGGGGATCTGGCCACAAAGCTCGACGATCGGCCTTTGTAAATCTTGCCGAACGCGTAAATCTACCAAAACCAAACTAAGGCGCAGCACACAAAAGTACAATTGAGTGTGTTAGCTTGGAGTCGCGTGTGGCGGAGGCCAGAACGCGAGGCCCGGGACTAGGGTCCGCAGGGCTGCCTTTCGTTCTCTTGCCTTGCAGCGCTCCAGACCGAGAACCTGGGCGCCCCTCGAGCACCCACACCCCTCCCTTCCGTTGGAGGGCCCTGGAAAGGACACTCACCGCCAGAACCGATGTCTGCCTGGGCAGCGCGGTTCAGACTAGGTCCGGGCAGCAAGACGCACAGCTTGGAAAGGTCATGAGGTCCAAACTGGGCGAACGTCTTTTACGGCGCGCTGTCCCGGGAACCGAGGACATGGTCTGGGGGAGCGGAAACCACAGCGGCACTTGGTCTTCGGCAGTCCCTGGAAGCGGGTTGTGTAAAGAGCAGGCTTGCTCTGGATGAGTGCTCAGCGCTTGCCCAGATTCCGGTGCCTGGGCCAGTTTCTCGCCGCGGACTGCGGGTAAAGTCGGAGCCCGCAGCCCTGCAGGGCCATCACCCTCCGGCAGCGAGCGCGCAGAGCTCCGTCCCAGCCCGCGTCCCGCCCCAGGCTGCCCCCGGCCAGGAGTCCAGGGCTTTAGTAGCGGCCCCGCCTCCCCTTGCGGCGGGCGTCCTGCAGGGGAGCGGGGCCGAAGCACCAGGCTCCGCCTCCACGCCGGGCGCCCGCTAATGGTCCACTCTGTTTACTTGTGTTTGGATAGCAACTGAGTCTTAAAGGCGCAGGTTTGCTTGAGGGTTCCCAGTTAACCCAGACACAGAGCCCAAGGTGACTCAATTCAAACTTCACACAAAGACAACGCCCATCCCCTCTTTTTGGATGACACTTTCCTTTCTGTGTTAGAAGCCCAACTACTGGGTCTTTGCTCTTCCGAGTCATCGGAGAAGTCCAAAGGGCATTTTTGTACGTTTGCTCGCTTTAGCTACAGGCGTCATTTACATGTATGTCTTAACATTTTTAATATGACCATCTGCTTCAAAGGGCCAAAGCTATCAGCTTTAGATTTTGTTTCCGCACATACCACTCCTCCTCGCTGTAAGACAGCTCTGCCCACACTTTTGGTCAATTGTGGCTCTATGTGTAGTCTGTTTTCCTCCCCTGTTTTCAAAACGAAGTTTGTTTACGAAGGTGACAATTGACTAATTTCATAATTAGTACAGAGACATCTGGAATGTGGCAGAAGAAATTTCTTCCAATATCTAAGCTTTAATCAGCTAATGTACATTTCATAAGCAGTTAACCAACTCGGGCAAAGGAGCGGGCATCTGCAATCCATTGGCAAACAATAACGTGCCCATCTGGAATGGGTGAAGAACAATCATTTTTAAATTTTAGGAAAAGACTATTCCAGTGCCCCGAAACGTGCATTATCTTCATTCGCAGTAAAAATTGAGTGCATTGTTCAGCCGCCAGGAAAATTGATTGAATTTGACGTGTACTGTTAGGTCTCTTAGTTCTCTTAAAGGTTGAGCTCTGTGAGAGTGTAAATGAGAGGGCATTCCTGCCCCTCTGGAAGAGAGTGGTAGGGGCGACCGCGTGCGCTTGAAGCAGCTTCTCCTCGGAAGCAAAGCGCCCGCCCGAACAGAACTAAGCCAACCGCCCCTGCTCCCACACCACCTGAGGACACTGTAGCCGGTGCCTGCAGAAGCACAGATTTTTTAAAGAAACTGTACAATTCAAACGTGTTTCGCCAAAACACATTTGCTTTTCGGTCGCCCCCTCAAAGGACAATGACAACAGCCTCAACTCTGTGAGGGAGTGGATAGGTGTAAGCAGAAAGCTACGAGCAGTGAAAGACTTATCAGCAAGGTAGGCAGACGCCACGGAAACGATCCTATTAAGGTAAAAGACTTTTTATTTTATTTTTGTCAAGGTGGATATATATTTTCGTTTCTTTGGTAAAACATAATTGAGGAACAGCAGGTCATCTTCACCAGTTGTAGGTTCGCAAGGATTATGAAGTGAGCCTGGGGCAGAGACTCTCTTCACTGTCCTGTAGGACTTAACTACTTCAGGGTAAATATGATGAACAGCCTGGACGTAAGAGAACGCCTAGGAAGAGTTCGGGGGTTTAAAAAACCCTTTCTCGAGTAAATTCCAAAAGGGTGCTTTCATTTTAGCGCTTGGTCCTGAGCCTCAGCTCCCAGGATGCCTGCGGTTCCCTCTCTCCAACCGCCCCATTCTTTCCACAGCCTTTCTCAATTTAGAGAACTGGAGGGAACTTTCTCTTCATTCAGACCCCCCAGGACATACGCACCCGGTCGTGACCTGAGCCAGTGCTTTCTAGTTCTCTCTCACTAAAGTGGAGGCAACTTCTGCAGCAGCAGGCTTCGCACCTTCACGGCCTGTGTGTGCTGACCACTGAGTCTCCCGCTTTTCCCGTGGGGTAGACAGACTTTCTAACTCCCCACTAGCCGTATCCCCCTTTCCGAAAACGCCCTGAGCCGGAGTGTTAACGTGAACACGTTTACCTCGCGCCTGGGAAGAACCCTGGCCCAACCCAGCCCGAGCTCCGGCGCAGCTGGATAAAGGTTTGGGAGAGTCCGAGAGCCTTTGCAGGTCGCAGCGCGGCCCTGCGGGGCCGGCGGCCCGAGCCGTGCAGCGGGCGTGGGCAGGTGCAGGCGGCGAGCATGCAGCCGAGCGCTCAGCGCCGCAGCTCCTCCAGGCCGGGGCGGCCACCCGGGACCCGCACCCGAATTTCTCCGCGCTCAGACCTGGGGGTGGGGGGCGGGGAGGTCCAAGTGCAGGCACTGAGAGAGTCCGCTCGCCAGGTGGACAGGAAACTGGCCCACCCGGCCACCAATCGAAGCGTGGTGTCCTGGCGTGCAGAAGCCGAGGTCCCCAACTCCGCCGCAGGCCAGCTGCGCCCCCAGGTCCGAGTCTCCGCGGAGCAGTCCCAGCTCCCCGTCGGATTCCAACTGCCTGTTCAGTTCTAAGTTGGCGGATCGGGTCAGCTCCAGTCCTCACGGCTCTGGGCTTTCGACAATAGGGGCACGCTGACCTGGAGCGGGCTGAACGGTTGCTGCCCTAAGGTTTGTGGTATGGGAGGAAGGCCTAGCAGAGGAGCCGGTGTGTGTGTGTGTGTGTGTGTGTGTGTGTGTGTGTACTCGCGCGCGCAGTGCAACCCCCAGCCCACCCAGGGATCTGCGGGTGGAGCCAGCAGGTGTCAGACTCTGACAGCCCGAAGTTGGCTGCGAGCTGCGGACATCCTAAATAAATTGAACCCTTTAAAACCAAGTTATGGAAACTATCTTCTTCCCTAGGATCCCTCTCTGGGTCGCCTTCCCCGCTCCTAGTTTTCTCCAGTTTCTGCGGAAAGACCTTTTGCTGTGTTTTGCTGCAGCCTGGAGGACTCGACGTAGCTCGACTCAAAAGTGCATGCACTCCAGTCGCTGAGCGGTGAAGGGGCCAGGCGAGCCGAGAGGCTTGCGAGTCAGACACGGAGCTGAGGGTGGAGGGGCCAGGATTAAGAATTCCATCTTTTAAGAAACCGAGGCCGAGTCCGGGCTGTCCTAAGGGACAAGGTGGGAAAGCGCCTCCGCCGGCTGTAACTCTACAGCCCGCTAGAAGGGCCGCAGCGCCCCCTGGAGGCGCAGGCCGAACACTTCGTGGCGTGGGCTCTAGGGAGTGAGTGTGGCCTCCAGCGATCTCACTGCCTGGTTCCCTTGGCTTGAACCCGAGACATTTTGCAGGAGAGGAAAAGCTGTGTGTGCAGCACGCTGCTCGGCCGATCCCTCACCCAGGGGCTCTTGCCCTGGCCATCCCAAATCAGCACCAGATGCCCTTTGCTGGACCATACCCACTAGAGAGAGATGAGGGGGGCGTATTGGACCTAGAGCACCCTCCTTGTCCCTCTGCCCCTCACACCGGAGCTTCATCACACCGGAGTCTGCACCATACACACTCCTGGCAATGAGCAACGGGACCCCTAGTGACTTGGGAGCACCTTGGGGAGACAGAATATGGAATCACAGGGAAAGCTAGTGACCATGACCAAGTCTGTGAGGCAGTCCCAGGAGTCCAGTTTGTGTTTGGATTGTCAAGTTTCCCCACCCCCCACCCCCACAACCCCCTCCTCCGACCTCCCAGGAGCTGGAGCAAGACCAGTCCCAGCAACCTGTCAGCAAGGTGAGAGAGTCAAATGCTCTCCTGATGGTCTCTTGCAGGTCTGAGCACTTCTAGGGTTGAGGAGGGTGTGTGTGTTCATGCACGCGCGCGGTCTACTTACTGGGGCAACAGCGGAGAGAACCACGCATGTGCAGAGCAAGACTGAGCGTTGTCTCAATACTAGTGCAACCAACGAAGGCAGGGTTCCCAGGCGCTTAATGACCAGGAGGTCTTCTTCCTCCCAGTGTTCCCAGGGCAGCAGATTTCCTGCGGGTTTCCTGGATGTAAGTAGCTAGATCCACTCCTAGGGGGGGCGCATAGACCAAGGATAGCCTTCAGTTCTTGGTCCACAGCTAGGAAGAGAGCAGAGGTCAAGAGCCAGGAACACCCCAAGAGACTCCAGGACCAGATGTGCTATCCTGCCTTGAAAAGATCATTCTTCAAAAAGAAATTAGCATTTGGAAATCTCTGTTTCATCAGACTTTCATGCGGTGGCCCCGTGTGCGTGTGTGTGTGTGTGTGTGTGTGTGTGTGTTTACATGCACACACACACGTTTGTTTGCTTGCTTCCAAATGCTAAAACTATGGAAAATTCTGATGGAAATCCTGATTTCCAGTGAGTTCCAATCCTTCTGGCCTGAGCTCAGCAGCTACTCTACTGCTGCTGACTTCTGTTTTTGTTTTTTGTTTTTTTTTTTTTAATGGGGCCAAATCCACTTCTCAGCATGGTCTATTAAAGTAACATGGAGCTTGTCAGGGAGGCCAAATGTATTGCCCCACCTGAGTCAGAATTGGGAATGATCCCAGAAAACTGTTTAAGTCCTCCAGGTGAGTATGATGCCCAGCTGGAGAGTCACTGATCTTGATCAATTTGACATTTGGAAGCGTTGGCAGAAGCTGTGCTCACTGCTCGGGCTCCCTCTCTCCCTCTCTTCCTTCTTCTCCCATTTCCTTTCTTTCTTCCCTAGGGAAAAGACCTATCCAAACAGCTGGCCTGCACAGCGTGCTCGTTCATCCAGTGGTTTAGTCATCTGGCCACCCTCTGGCTTTATGAGGACAACTTCAAAATCAGTGGAAACCTGCAGTGGCTTTCTCTTTGCTGGCCACCAAATTTTAATCTTAAAATTTCATTTGACTTCAAAATGTGTTTCTGTTGGGGACCGAGTAAGCAGAACTCTGCCCTTGTCTTACAGCCTCCGTGTCTGGGATGCTCTCCCACTCTCTTCACAGAGGCATAAGCTCTTCTTTTCTGTCGCTGCCTCTTGGGGATTCTACTTACCTGCTGTGTACCTTTCTCACATCTGCTCTTGCCCTGCACGCCCTCTCAGCAGTAGGACACAGGGCACAGCATACAGAGGGTCAAGCATCTTAACCCAGGATGAAGTATGGGTAAGGGCTTGGGGCTGCCTGTTCCAGGGCTACCCTGAGGCGGTTTATGACCCAGAAGGACCCGAGCCTGTCTACACAGTCGGCTTACTCCTCTGGCTCGCTGCGCTGGTCCCTAACTGGTCCCTAACAGCCTTATTCTTCAGTCTCGCTGCTCCAAGCTGCCTCACTGCTTGGTCACTGAGCCACTGCCTGCGGCTTCATTCTGGACCTGCCCATTTGCCACCTTCAGACTGGATCAAGCCCTTGGCCTTTCTCTAGGGGGTACAGAATGATTTTCTTCTGGAGTACCTAAACTCTGAATATAAACAGCACGTTCCGATCTTGTGCCAACGGAATCCAGTCTCCTGCCGACCTCAGGCTCTCTCTCAGGACCCCGATTCCCTATCTGTTCTCACTGAGCAGGGACCCTTCCACCAGACCACATGTTTCCCTCAGAGATTTCAGGGTCAGGGAACTATTAGCAGGAAGAGTGACAGAAAGCCTTCTGCCTCACAGACAGCAGCACCCCTCACAGACAGGTTAATTAAACTCTTTTGTCACTCCCAATTTTCAGACTTTAAAAAAGCTACTTCTTAATGAGTCAATACAAAAAGTCACTGCAAACAGAAAAATTTCATTTTCCTGTTGACTGTAGTCATGAGTTAGTCTGTCTCCAGTCTAACAAATAGGTGATATTTTAAAATGACCTTTTCTTATGGGGATTCTAAAAATATAAAATGTATAGTGGTCAGGAGCATGGTAATCTCTTTATAACCAGGGATCATATTTCTTAACAGGATTTTGCTTTTCAGTGCAAATAGTTTAACACAGTAAGATTCAGAGAGGCCAGCAGTTGGGAAATGCCAAGGCCAATATTTGAGTTCAGACACAAGTTTTAACAAAGGAAAAATGTATATCCTTGTAGCTGTTTGCCTGTGAATATTTCCCCAGAGGATTATACACGATTCTTGAATCCAATCCAAGTTACCAAACTCCAAATAGACTCCAAGGTGCCAACTTACAAGGCCCATGCAATTCCCTCTCTACCGATATTTTCTAGTGTCTATTATGATCCAGGTACAGGGCAACTGTGTTACTGTTTGAAACCTTGAACATGGGCTTGGGGCAAGGATGGTAGAATCTTTAAGATTGGTTGCCCTTGGTTTTTAAAAAAGTGTTTAATGTTTCTATTTGTCAGTAACCTTTGAAACATATATTAACTTTTCCTACATCTTTAGGTTATTCTTATAAGTCACGCCAGGCCAGGTGATCATCTCACTGCAGGTTCCCTGACTGGTGACCATACATCACTCACACCTCTCCTCACTTCTGGTTCTGTGATGAGACCCAAGGACAAAAGGATTATTTCTTACTCTGTCACCCTGGCCAGAGGAGGCAAGGGGCTAGAGATGGCTACACTGGCTGGTCTCTGTGGATGAGGATAAACTCAGATGGACGCTCAGAGAACCTAAGCCTTATTATAAAGAGATAAACTTTGTTAATTTACCTTTGGGCTTCAAACATAGATAATGTCCTAGACCGGGGACACACCCTGAGAGGCCCACTCCTTTCTATCCTATGTATGCCTGATGACACTGCATGTGCAAACTGCACACACATTCTACTTTATAGTCACCTACCTTCCTTCTGTGTCCTTTGTCCCCACACACCCAGGCCTGTGCTTGACAACCGGGCTTGTATCCAGGATCAGACTGGGTGGGTGCTCTAATGTCAGGACACTGGGCTGCAGTGTCTCTAATATGCGTTAGACCACAGTCGCCATTTCCTTTGCTTGGAGATCTCACATAGTGTATGCAGAGTGATGCCCCGGCCACAAGGCCTGCCTCCAGATGCCCTAGTGGAGGGCCCACCCAGGCTCTGGAGAGTGTGAAGAGAACATGAATGTGTCATTTGGGTGTGTGTCCTGTTCCCCTCTGTCTTATCCTTTTTTTGTTTTTGTTTTTGTTTTTGTTTTTTTGTTTGTTTGTTTGTTTTTTCGAGACAGGGTTTCTCTGTGTAGCCCTGGCTGTCCTGAACTCACTTTGTAGACTAGGCTGGCCTCGAACTCAGAAATCCGCCTGCCTCTGCCTCCCAAGTGCTGGAATTAAAGGCGTGTGCCACCATCACCTGGCCCTTATCCTTTTTTTATTATATTCAACACAATATATATTTTTATACCAATCATAAAAATTATGGACATGTTATTAAGTGACTATAAAAAGATAAAGTCTTTTTGTTTGCTTGTTTATTGTGTTTTTAGTAGAGCTTAAAATCTTAGCTCTTACTGTAGTACAAACCCAAAATAAGAACAATTTTTAGACATTGGAGTTCATTGTAATAAGACTGTACTTCAATGTCCCTCCATAGTAGCTAAGCTAAGAGTTGACAGTTCTGCTGTGTCAAGGAATGAGTTGTAGGCACAATTATTTGGATACAGATTTCCTGCTATGGTCAAAGCTATTTGACTTGATTGTCATCATTCTTAGCCCACAGGGAACAAGTTACATTCACTTAAGAAATGGTGTGTCTGTGTTAAGATGGTCTATCCGTGAAGTCATTCATCAACTGTTTCAATGAACAATGGTTCTGCTTGGACAGTGGCACAGACATTAGATGAGGGTAAGATTCTGGTTCATTGGCTGTGATGATTTTGAAAAGCATTCATCTCAGAAAAAACAGTAACTTACAAGGTCCTCTTCTTCAAAATTGATACAGTAATTATAAATATCAAGAAAAACATTCAGTCTTCTTCTTTGTTGTTCTCTTACAAGTCACCTCCTAAATTAATTGTCTGTTTCTTTTGGCTGTATAAAGAATTTTGAAATATGTAAGCTGTTCTGAAAATCATAATATAGTGTAAAAATATCAAATAAATAATCCTACTAATAGAGAGGCTGAGATAGGAGAAGTGTGATTTCAATAGCATTATGTGATACACAGCAAGACACTGTCACATACAAACAAGCAGGAAATATATACAGATTGTACAATATTGAACATATTTCTCCAATTGCCAAATTAGAGAAACCACTGGGTGAGAACCAACAAATTTCTAATTCCTTATATTTTTGAATTTCAACTGATTAGGATATGTTGGTAATATTAATTTTTATTTGATATATTCTTTATTTATATTTCAAATGATTTCCTCTTTCCTGAATCCCCCCTCCCTGAAAGTCCCATAAGCCCTCTTCCCTCTCCCTGTTCCCCAATCAACCCCTTCCTGCTTCCCTGTCCTGTCATTCCCCTACACTGCTGAACTGAGCCTTTCCAGGACCTCTCCTCCTTCTTTCTTCTTGGGCATCATTTGATATGTGAACTGTTTCTTGGGTATTATAAGCTTCTAGGCTAATATCTGCATATCAGTGAGTGCATACCATGTGTGATTGGGTCACCTCACTCAGGATGACATTCTCCAGTTCCACCCACTTGCCTGAGAATTTCATGAATTCATTGCTTTTAATAGCTGAGTAGTATTTCATTGTATAAATATAACACATTTTCTGTATCCATTCCTCCATTGAGGGAATCTGGATTCTTTCCAGGTTCTGGCTATTATAAATAGGGCTTTTATGAACATAGTGGAGCATGTGTTCTTATTACATGCCAGGGAATCCTCTGGGTATATGCCTAGGAGTGGTATAATGGGGTCCTCTGGTAGTATCATGCCCATGTTTCTGAAGAACCACCAGACTAATTTCCTGAGTGGTTGTACTAGCTTGCAATCCCACCAGCAGTAGAGGAGTGTTCCTCTTTCTCCACATCTTCACCAGCACCTGTTTTCTTCTGAGTTTTGATCTTAGCCATTCTGACTGGTGTGAGGTGAAATCTCAGGGTTGTTTTGATTTGTATTTCCCAGATGACTAAGGATGTTGAACATTTCTTTAGGTGCTTCTCAGCCATTCGATATTCCTCAGGTGAAAATTCTTTGTTTAGCTCTGTACCTCATTTTTTAATAGGGTTATTTGGCTCTCTGGAGTCTACCTTCTTGAGTTCATTATATATCTTGGATATTAGCCCTCTGTTGGATGGAGGGTTGGTAAAGATCTTTTCCCAATTTGTTGGTTGCTGTTTTGTCCTTTTTTTTTTTTTTGGTTTTTTTCGAGACAGGGTTTCTCTGTGTAGCCCTGGCTGTCCTGGAACTCACTTTGTAGACCAGGCTGGCCTCGAACTCAGAAATCCACCTGCCTCTGCCTCCCAAGTGATGGGATTAAAGGTGTGCACCACCACCGCCCAGCTGTTTTGTCCTTTTGACAATGTCCTTTGCCTTACAGAAACTTTGTAGTTTTATGAGGTTCTATTTGTCAATTCTTGATCTTTGAGCATAAGCTATTGGTGTTCTGTTCAGGAAATTTTCCCCCATGCCCATGTGCTCAAGGCTCTTCCCCAGTTTTCTTTTCTATTAGATTCAGTGTGTCTGGTTTTATGTGGAGGTCCTTGATCCACTTGGGCTTGAGCATAGTACAAGGAGATAATAATGGATCACTTTTCATTTTTCTGCAAGCTGACCTCCAGTTGAACCAGCACCATTTGTTGAAAAGGCTATCTTTTTTCCATTGGATGGTTGTAGCTCCTTTGTCAAAGATCAAGTGACCATAGGTGTGTGGGTTAATTTCTGGGTCTTCAATTCTATTCCACGGATCTACCTGCCTGTCACTGTACCAATACCATGTAGTTTTTAACACAACAATTGCTCTGTAGTACTGCTTGAGGTCGGGGATATTGATTTCCCCCAGTAGTTCTTTTACTGTTGAGAATAATTTTACCTATCCTGGGTTTTTATTATTCCAGATGATTTTGAGAATTGCTCTTTCTAACTCTGAAGAAGTGAGTTGGGATTTTGACGGGGATTGCATTGAATCTGTAGATTGCTTTTGGCAAGATGGCCATTTTTACTATATTAATCCTGCCAATCCAAAAGCATGGAAGATTTTTCCATCTTCTGTGAAGGGTGTCATTTCCCTAATTTCTTTCTCAGCCTGTTTATCCTTTGAGTATAGGAAGGCTACTGATTTGCTTGAGTTAATTTTATATCCAGCCACTTTGCTGAAGTTGTTTATCAGCTGTAGTTCTTTGGTGTGTTTTTTTTTTTTGGGGGGTCATTTAAGTATACTATCATATCATCTACAAATAGTGACAATTTGACTTCTTCCTTTCCAATTTGTATCCCTTTAACCTCCTTTTGTTGTCTAATTGCTCTAGCTAGAACTTCAAGTACTATATTGAATCAATATGGAGAGAGAGGGCAGCCTTGTCTAGTCCCTGATTTTAGTGGGATTGCTTCAAGTTTCTCTCCATTTAGTTTGATGTTAGCTACTGGTTTGCTGTATATTGTTTTTCTTAGGTTTAGGTATGGGCCTTGAATTCCTGTTCTTTCCAAGACCTTTAACATGAAAGGATGCTGAATTTTGTCAAATGCATTTTCAGCTCTAATGAAATGACCATGTGGTTTTTTTTCTTTGAGTTTGTTTATGTAGTGGATTACATTGATGGATTTTCATATATATTGAGGGATTTCGTTTATCCCTGCATCCCTGGGATGAAGCCTACTTGATCATGGTGAATGATCATTTTGATATCTTCTTGGATTCGGTTGGCAAGTATTTTATTATTTTTGCATCAATATTCATAAGGGAAATTGGTCTAAGGTTCTCTTTTTTTGGTTGGGTCTTTGTGTGGTTTTGGTATCAGCGAAATTGTGGCTTCATAGAACGAGTTGGGTAATGTTCCTTCTGTTTCTATTTTGTGGAATAATTTGACAGGTATTGGTTTTAGGTCTTCTTTGAAGGTCTGATAGAATTCTGTACTAAAACCATCTGGTCCTGTGTTTTTTTGGTTGGGAGACTGTCAATGACCACTTCTATTTCTTTAGGCATTATGGGACCATTTTGATGGTCTATCTGATCCTAATTAAACTTTGGTAGTTGGTATCTGTCTAGGAAATTGTCTATTTCATCCAAATTTTCCAGTTGTGTTGAGTATAGGCTTTTGTAGTAGGATCTGATAATTTTTTAATTTCCTCAGTTTCTGTTGTTATTTCTCCCTTTTCATTTCTGATTTTGTTAATTTGGATATTGTCTCTGTGTCCTCTGGTTAGTTGGCTAAGGGTTTATCTATCTTGTTGATTTTCTCAAAGAACCAGCTCCTGGTTTTGTTGCTTCTTTGTATAGTTCTTTCTGTTTCTGTTTGGTTGATTTCAGCCCTGAGTTTGATTACTTCCTACCTTCTATTTCTCTTGGGTGTATTTGTTTCTTTTTGTTCTAGCGCTTTCAGGTATGTTGTCAAGCTGCTAGTGTTTACTCTCTCCATTTTCTTTTTGAAGGCACTCAGAGCTATGAGTTTTCCTCTTAGCACTGCTTTCATTGTGTCCCATAAATTTGGGTATGATGTGCCTTCATTTTCATTAAATTCTAAAAAGGTTTTTATTTCTTTCCTTACTTCTTCCTTGACCAAGGTATCATTGAGTAGGGCACTGTTCAGATTCCATGTGTATGTGGGCTTTCTGTTGTTTTTGTTGCTATTGAAGACCACCCTTACTCCATACTGATCTGATAGGAGGTTTCGTTCAATCTTCTTTTATCTGTTGAGATCTGTTTTGTGACCAATTATATGGTCAATTTTGGAGAAGGTACCATGAGGTGCTGAGAAGAAGGTATAGTCTTGATTTAGGATGAAATGTTGTATAGATATATATTAAATCCATTTGGTCCAAAACTTCTGTTTGTTTCAGTTTGTCTTTGTTTGGTTTGTGTTTCCCTGATCTGTCCATTGAGGAGAGTGGGGTATTGAATTCACCCACATTTATTGTGTGGGGTGTGATGTGTGCTTTAAGCTTTAGTAAAGTTTCCTTTATGAATGAGGGTACCCTTATATTTGGAGCAAAGATGTTCAGAATTGAGAGTTCTTCCTGGTAGATTTTTCCTTTGATGAGTATAAAGTTTCTTTCTGCGTCTTTTTTGATGACTTTTGGTTGAAAGTCTATTTTATTGGATATTAGAATGGCTACTCCAGCTTGTTTCCTGGGATCATTTGTTTGGAAAACTGTTTTCCAGCCTTTTACTCTGAGGTAGTGTTTGTCTTTGACACTGAGATGCATTTCCTGTATGCAGCAATGTTGGGTCTTGTTTAAGTATCCCATCTGTTAGTCTGTGTCTTTTTATTTGGGGAATTGAGTCCATTGATGTTAAGAGATATTAAGGGATAGTGTTTGTTGCTTCCTGCTATTTTTGATGTAATTTTTTTGTGTGGGGTTATCTTCTTTTGGTTTTGTTTAAAGATTAATTTCTTGCTTTTTCTAGTGTGTAGTTACCCTCCTTTTATTGGTGTTTTCCATTCATTATCCTTTGAAGGGCTGGGTTTGTGGAAAGATACTGTGTAAATTTGTTTTTGTCATGAAATACCTTGGTTTCTCCACCTATGGTAATTGAGAGATTTGCTGGATATAGCAGTCTGGGTTGGCATTTGTGTTCCCTTAGGGTATGCATGACATCTGTCCAGGCTCTTCTGGCTTTCATAGTCTCTGGTGAGAAGTCTGGTGTAATTCTGATTGGTCTAACTTTATATGTTACTTGACCCTTTTCCCTTACTGCTTTTAATATTCTTTCTTTGTTTAGTGCATTTGGTGTTTTAATTATTATATGATGGGAGGAATCTCTTTTCTGGTCAAATCTATTTGGAGTTCTAGGCTTCTTGTATGTTTATGGGCATCTCTTTCTTTCGGTTAGGGAAGTTTTCTTCTATAATTTTGTTGAAGATATTTACTGGCCCTTTAAGTTGGAAATCTTCACTCTCTTCTATACCTATAGTCCTTAGGTTTGGTATTCTCATTTTGTCCTGGATTTCCTGGATGTTTTGGGTCAGGAGCTTTTTGCATTTTCACTTTTTTTGACTGTTGTATCAATGCTTTCTATGGTTTCTTCTGCATCCGAGATTCTCTCTTCTATCTCTTGGATTCGGTTATTGATGCTTGGATCTATGACTCCTGACTTCTTTCCTAGATTTTCTATGTCCCGAGTTATTTCCCTTTCTGATTTCATTATTGTTTCTACCTCCATCTTTATATCCTGGATGGCTTTGTTCAATTCCTTCACCTGTCTTGTTGTTTTTTCCCTTAGTTCTTCAAGGGCTTCTCCCTGTTTATGATCTCCTGTATTTCTTTAAGGGAGTTATTTATGTCCTTCTTGAAGCCCTCCATGAATCCCTCCATCAGCATCATGACCTGTGATTTTAAATCCAAATCTTGCTTTTCTGGTGTGTTGGGGTATCCAGGACTTGCTGTTGTGGGAGAATTGGGTTTGGATGGTGCCATATTGCCTTGATTTCTGTTAGTAACATTCCTATGTTTGCCTTTTGCCATCTGGTTATCTCTGGTGTTAGTTGGCCGGTGCTTGCCCCTCCTGTGTGCTTGCAAGTCTATTTCAGCAACCCTGGGTGACCTGCTTTTCCCTGGCACAGATTGCTGTGGTGCTGCCGCCGAGCTCCTCGGTGCAGGTGGAGTCCTGGCGGGCTGTGTCCCAAGCAATCTTCTACTCTGTTCATCCCTGCCTACCAGTCTGCCCCTCCCCACTGTCACAGGAGCACAGATGGCAGCACCTCACCTCTAAGCATGGAACTCCTTCTAACCACCTCTCTGCAGGGTAGATGACCCCTGGCAGGGTAGGTGCCCAGCTGGCTGACTGTGGTGGTGCTGAGCTCCTAGGTGCAGGTGGAGTCCTGGCAGGGTGTATAATATTAATTTTCATATTAAGAGATATTAAGGAAAAGTGATTGTAACTTCCTGTTATTTTAGTTGTTAGAGGTGGAATTATGTTTGTGTGGGTTTGTTGAAAGATTACTTTTTTGCTTTTTCTAGGGTGTAGTTTCCCTCCTTGTGTTGGTGTTTTCCATCTATTATCCTTTGTAGGGCTGGATTTGTGGAAAGACATTGTATAAATTTGGTTTTGTTATGGAATGTCTTGTTTTCTCTGTCTATGGTAATTGAGAGTTTTACTGGGTATAATAGCCTGGGCTGGCATTTGTGTTCTCTTAGGGTCTGTATGACATCTGCCCAAGATCTTCTAGCTTTCATCATCTCTGGTGAGAAGTCTGGTGTAATTCTGATAGGCCTGCCTTTATATGTTACTTGCCCTTTTTCCCATACTGCTTTTAATATTCTTTCTTCATTTAGTGCATTTGGTGTTTTGATTATAATGTGCTGGGAGGACTTTTGTTCTTGTCCAGTCTGTTTGTAGTTCTGTAGGCTTCTTGAATGTTCATGGGCATCTCTTTCTTTAGATTAGGGAAATTTTCTTCTATAATTTTGTTGAAGATATTTACTGGCCCTTTAAGTTGGGAATCTTTACTCTCTTCTATACCTATTATCTTTAGGTTTGGTCTTCTTATTGTGTCCTGGACTTCCTGGATGTTTTGGGTTAGGAGCTTTTTGCTTTTTGCTTTTTCTTTGACTGTTGTGTCAGTATTTTCTATGGTATCTTCTGCTCCTGAGATTCTCTTCTATCTCTTGTATTCTGTTGGTGATACTTGCATCTATGACTCCTGATCTCTTTCCTAGGTTTTCTAGCTCCAGGGTTGTCTCACTTTGTGATTTCTTTATTGTTTCTAGTTCCATTTTTAGATCCTGGATGGTTTTGTTAATTTTATTCACCTGTTTGTGCTTTCCTGTAATTCTTTAAGGTCTTTTTGTGTTTCCTCTTTAAGGGCTTCTAGCTGTTTACCTGTGTTCTCTATTTCTTTAAGGGAGTGCTCTCCAGTATTTCTTTAAGGGAGTTATTTATATCCTTCTTAAAGTTCTCTATCATCATCATGAGAAGTGATTTTAGATTCGAATCTTGCTTTTATGGTGTGATGGTGTATCCAGGACTTGCTATGGTGGAAGATTTGGATTCTGATGATGCCAAGTAACCTTGGTTTCTGTTGCTCGTGTTCTTACACTTGCCTCCTGCCATCTGATTATCTCTAGTGCTGCCTGCCCTCGCTATATCTGACTGGAGCCTGTCCTTCCTGTGATTCTGGTTGTGTTAGAACTCCTCAGAGTAGAGTCAAGCTGTCTCTGATCCTGTGATTGTGGGATCCTGTGATCCTGAGATCCTGGATGTGACTGAGCTCCTGGGAGTCAAGTTGCTTCTAGAACCTGGAGATCCTGCTGTGATCAAGTTCCTGTGATCCTGTGATCCTGGCTGTGTTAGCGTGCCTGGGAGTGGAGCTTCATCTGGGTGTTGTGGGACTGGCTGTGAGTTTGCACCCAAGGTCTGCTCAGGTCACTGGGCCAGACAGACTGAAAGGAACTGTGCCATTGGTCTGGCAGAGGTCCTGCTGGTCCCAGTAACTCCCGGTTTGGGGGCAGATGTTGTGTCCTCCTCACTTCTGATCCTATGATCCTGGGCATGATAGAGCATCTGGGAGTGGAGCTTCCTGGGTGCTGTGGGACTGGCCTGTCTTATCCTTAACCATATTATCTTGAATGGCCAAATGACCTGGGAACAACCTGGATTGTATTATGACCATTGGTTTCTAAAATACTTGCAAGTTGAGGAAGCAACGTCCTGGCTAGATTTTAAATGTGTTGTTGTTGTTGTTGTTGTTGCTGCTGCTGCTGCTGCTGCTGTTGTTGTTGTTGTTGTTGAGACAGAGTCTTATCATGTAATCATGTAACTCTGGCTGTCCTGGAACTCACTTTGTAGACCAAACTGGTCTCAAACTGACAGAATTCAGTTGCCGCCTGAGTCCTGGAAGTTAAAGGTGTGGGCCACTATGTCCCATTCAAGTGTTAATGTGTTGAAATGTATACATTGCAGATTCAGTATGATCTGTCCTGGGTAGGAAGACTACAACAGTGAATAAGGAGCTACAGTCTACTGGGGAAGACATACACATTTGTAAGTGATATCATGTATAACACAAAATCTTAGAAGTTCCTGGTTGATAACTCTACAAGGTTGAGTAAATATTTCTACTTACTGAAGACCCAGTTTCTGAATCTGTAAATTACGTATGTCTTAGGATAAATAACAGGATCTGTATCAATGTTCTTACAACTTTAATTCATTATTTTTATGTTTATATGTATATGTATATGTATGATATGTTGTGTGAACTCATGTCACAATACATGCATGAAAAGTCATAAGACAATTCTTTGGAGTCAGTTCTCTCCCTGCATCTCTCTGTGGGCTCCAGGGATCAAACTCAGGTCACCAGGCTTGAGAGGCACAGACCTTACCTATGGAGTTGTCTCAGCAGCTGTTCTCAGCAGTTTCCTTTCAATCGTGAACATGAACTGATCTTGCTAACACAAAATGATTCCTCCTGTTCTACAAGGGTTTGGAGAAGAAACTGAGTGGAAGAAAATGGGAGAGTGTATAAAGCCTACTTATCAAGAGCATGACTTAGGCCACTGCAACTGTCAATCATCTACCTTGATAAGAACTTTTATCAAGAGAAAAGTGTCTAGATAGTCACTGTAACTGAAAACAGGCTTACCATGTTGTGTATTATGTTTTATTGTCCCTCTGATTTTATTTAATTAGAGAACACACACACAGTGCCAATCTATGATGAATAAATATTCTTTTAGGGTTAAAGCCCTTATTTTAGAGATTAATCTAGTTAAAGAATGATACAATTGATTTTTGGACTTCACAGATATGACTTTCTAAAGTCATACTTGGGAAATATACCCAAATATACTGAGGCTGTGTTAGAACAACCAAAGTAAGGTGTATATTTGAACAACAAAGAGACTGAGCCTGTCCTTAAGAAACTGAGTGGGTATGACAGATACTTTTTAATTACCGGGTACCTGGGCTTCTTCTATCATGATGTGTAGCCAATTTCAGAACACAAGGACCACCTTCTACTCTAGCATGGCTTCATTCTGGCTAAGTACCAAAGAGGAAGACTTGAAGAAGGCAAATTCTCTTCTCTCTCTCTCTCTCTCTCTCTCTCTCTCTCTCTCTCTCTCTCACCTAGTCATTATGAATATCTGGGTGCCAAGGTAGATTTTCAAATGAAATCTTTACTCTGGGTCCCCAGATACAATCCCGACTTCTCACAGTTAAGAAGAGGACAGATACCAGGGACAGACGGTCCCCGCTGCAGCGCGTCCGTGCCGCTGCCTGTTTCCTTCAGTGTGCTTTGAGCGCCTGTATCTGCAGGATTTCATGTCGGAGGCTCCACAGCCATCACTAATCCTGTTCTCCTTTGTTAGAGCTACTGTAGGCAGCAGAGCAAGGAGTGGGTAAGAGCTGAGGAGAACGTTCATCAGGAACCAGCCTGGAATCATCTGGCTGTGGATCCTTAAGGAAGGCCATTTGTACCGCATGGCCCCACGCCTTTGGGAGGGGCTTTGACAGCCAGGGGCTGAATGATTCAGTCTTTTGCAGCAGCATTTATGCCCTTGGGAGATGGACTGAGCTGTCATTGGTGGAGGCGTTCCTGTTTCTTCCTTCCTGGCCCTGTTGCAATGTGAAGCAGACCCCAGTTGGGGTGGGCTGCAAAAGCCAGAACAACCTTTTTTTTTTTTTTTTTTTTTTTTTTTTTTTTTTAACAGACTCCTTTGCCAGAAGTTGAAGCGGGAAAGCCTGCTCAAGTTCCTCAGAGGGGCAGAGTCAACGCTGCAGGAAGACCTCACACACAGTGAGGAAGGGCTCAGCCAGAGCCAAGGACAGCCTCACGAGATAAGTATAGAGACCTAATTACCGTCCTGACATTCTGACGGGCCCCTCTGCCTGTTGGCTTAGCTCTGCGTCCGTCTGTCCGTCCGTCCGTCCGTCCGTCTGTCCGAGCCTTCCATGTACGTGATCACAGGCTTAGCTCCTCCCTCCAAGTCTAAGGTGGATCCGCAGTAAGATGGATGGGTCTTCCAGGCGGAGGGGCAGGTGGCAAAGGCCGCTGCTCCAGGCTCATTTGCAGTCCACACTTCAGATGGCTTCCTGGCTCAGGACAAGCATGAGTATGGGGTCATGTGCACGGGTGTCGGTGCCAGTGGGTGGGGAGTGCAGTTTTTTTCCTCTATAGGAACATCTGGAGTGTTGCTGAAGACATACTAATATACATTTACACACGCCCCAGGGGATTGCTATGCCTGAGAGAACTGCCTAGATAGTTTCTTTTGCACATTTATTTCCTTAGAGCAGGCATTTTATAGTCTACCCCGTAACTCAGTTCCTTTGGCTCCCACTCTGCTAAGAAGGAAGAGAACAAGCAGTCCAGACAGATTTTAAAGCACAGGTTTCCCCCCCACCCCCACCTGGCAAACCTGCACAGTTTGTACTGGCCAGCACGCACCTGTAGGCCGTGACTCGTTTATGCCAGCCATGCAATATTTTAAAAATAAAGTGTAATGTTCAGTCTGTGTACAATCACATTTTTTTATCAACCCCTCACATACAAACATACTTCCCCTTCTAGGGCATGACTATGTGTCTAAGTAGTTATATATATATTGATGCATAGGAAGGGCATGCCTACTTTATAGCAAATATACTCAAATATTTAAAGCACACACAGTGATGATTTACCATATTGTTCCCAATAACCCGCAAAGGTAGAAAAGGCCGCCTACATGGGTTTAGCCCTCTTTTACACCTTGGGCTTTGAGGATTTTAAACCAAGGAATGAGAACTGATGTTAGTATCATACAGTCCTCTTCTTTCACACGTTTGGCTGCAGAGGCTGGAGGGCTGTGGGAGTAGGTGGGATGAATTTCCCTAAGTTAGACCTGAGTGGGACTTACCCTGTCAGGTGAGGGCTCCCTTCGCTCTGGCTCACAACCTCACCTAGAGTGAAGCTGACACTTGGCTCCAGGAGAAGATGCTGACTTAATAGGGCAAGGGTCGTGTGCTACCAGGACTCTAAGAACCAGAACCACAGCCTGAGCCGTTCTCTGTGCAGCGTGGGGTGAAGAGCTAATTCAGGAAGGGCTGCTTGAAGTGTGTCCAGTCCTACTGACAGAGAATATTCATTTTTAAGAAGTTAAGTCTCTAAGGGATTTGGCATAGATTAAATTCGAAAGCACTGACAGGCTGCTTCCTTGAAGATCCTTTAAGAACACTTTCTTGCATGTATTAAATATGTATAATGACTTCCTGCTGCTTATCTGTTTCTGCCCAAATATTTCAAAAGTTCACTCTCAATTCAAATTGGAGGAGTACTGTTGCCCAGGCCTTTACCGGGAGCTGCCTGGGATTCCAGCCATTTAAAGACCTCTCTAGGTACCTAAGCTGAATGTTGGAGAACTAGTGATGATCCAAAACGCTGCTTAGGAATAGCTAAGAATGGGTAACTTTAAAACAAGAAAGTGTCGGTCCCTGTTATTTTTCTTTTCTCAGATGCCAAAATAGAAATCTGTTTTCTTTTTCCTTCCTTTCATTGGCTTCCACTGCTTGCACTTGAGAGGATGAAACGCACGGTTCTCAAATCGATTCTTCTAGGCTCCAGGGCTAATTACTGTTCCCAGCACCATGGGATTGCCGTGGAGCCTGCTCAGGGATTGGAGAATCCCACTTCGGGATTATTTAGCTTTGATATCTGACTTGCAGCCCCTTCCATGACTGATTTAACCGGTCTGATTTTGCTAACTGCAGGTCTCATCATCCTGGGAAAGGCTTTCCTGAAACTGTCCTTGGTCAAAAGGAATAACATTCCCTGAGCAAGGGGAGTGCTCAACAGTGAAAACCAAAGCAGCAGGTGCTCACCATGTCTTAGAGAAAGACCTTGAGCTCACTAACAGGTCCAGGGAAAGCTGGGCACACAGTGGGGCTGTGCACAGGGTGGGGCTGTGCACACGGTGGGGCTGTGCACACAGTGGGGCTGTGCACACAGCGGGCAGTCTACTTCACCATGGTCCCTTCTGCTCCGTCCTGGCCTTCCTTCAAGCAGTGACACATAGGCAGTCAGCTGAGTTGTTGTACTCCTTCCTCTGGTGGTTCAGTCACCTCATTACAGAGCACCGCTCCCTCTTGAGCACCTGCTTTTAACCCTGAGCACAGCAGAGGCCTGGGTGAGGTTTGCTCACTTCCCTTCTTCTTCGTTCTTAAGTACACGCAGGCTGAATGCAGTGGGCAGGTGGGCGGGGTTCGGCCGGCCATGCACTTCCACTGAGTACAATGTGTACGTTTCCAGCACTGTACCATGTACAGAAAGCAAATCTTATGAACTGTATGCCGTGACTTATTGTTCTCCATCCTTCAATTGTTCCATTAATTTGATAGTATATGCTTTCAGCCAAACATTTGTTCCAAGTTCCAACAGACTAAGAGAGATTTCCAGAGGAAGTCCTGCCCAGAGGCTCCCTACACAGTCAGCATTTCTCCAGCTCATCCTTTGTGTGTCCACAGAAGGTCTCTCAAGACTTGAACCGGGCCAATCTGGGCCCATCTTGGCTTCTTCCCATGATATGTCTTTTCTCTCTAGCAAGGAACATGACCCAGGCAAGTCCTGGACCAGTTCAGTGGCAGACACACGGTCAGACGGAAGCAGGGAATTAGGAACTTGATCTGAGTGCTCAGCGGGAGCACTTGCAGGGTCCCCTTCCATCCTCGGGCTAAGAGTTTTCCTTCAGGCCCCACGAGGGTGGCTTCAGCCCTGGATGACACTCAGGTCCCTCCCAAGTGCCCAGCCTGTCATGAGGACACAGGTCACTGTCACTGAGAATTAAGCTTTAAAGTTAATTCATAAGATAAATAGGGCAAATTGATACCACTTTGGTTGTAATTTTTCTTGCTTCAAATTCTAGAGGACAACAGTGAATCTGCTACTAGACTCAGTTCCTGGAAGTGCTAGGAACAGACATGTTATTCTCTGCCTTTCCAAATGAGGCAATTTAGGGCTGTCAGAAACAACAAAGCACACGTAAACACCCTAATTCCACAGTGGGCTTGCATTTCTGGGAGGACAGAGACTCATTGTTTCCCCCACTCTCTTTTTTGAAAGCTACACAAGCAGTGGTTTCTGTTTAAAGTAGAATGATAGAGGGTTGTAATCTTTTTAATTCAGACCTTGCAGCAGAAAAGCTGGGTTTACTTTCCAACTGTGATTATTCAGTAACACACTCTGCATGGAACAGGGAAGGTAAATAGCTGGATGTGAACTTTATAATTACACGCAGGGGCAATTCAGAGCTGCAGAGCCCGGGACAGGGCTGTGGGCCTGGGGCAGCAGCTGTACTTTCTGGCTTCTCCCACACAGGGGGAGGCCTGGGAGAAAACAGGAGCCGGGAGGTCCCAGCAGGACCCCAGGTGCTGAGGGGGCTGCTGAAGGATTTGCCTCTCTGCTTCAGTTTGCAAAAACATTGATCTACAGAGGAACATGTGAGGCTTGACAGAGTCCCAGAGTCTATGACAGTTCAGTGCACGGTGCTCAGGATACATCAAGATCTTAATAACTTTGCTGCAGGGTTCTGGGTGTATGAGCGGCGGGGATGAAACTGATTGTTAGCATTTTGTCACATTTAAAGTTGGAGCCTTGGGTCAATGTAATCTGTAGTGCCATGTCTTCATGGATGACAAAAGATTAGAGCATGTGTGTCTCCACAGCAGGAGACCATTCCTTGTAGAGGGTGGGGTCCTCAGACCTTCCAGCTACTACTTTCTGCTACACACGACCCCTAGCCATCTTCTCCCCACATAATCCTGGCTCTGCTGTGCATGCCTTGGGTTCATATAGGATATAGGATTTATTCAGTAGATATGGTATGGAGGATTGACTTGGCCTGGGTTACTGGTGATGCGCCTTTGTGAGTAATGACTCATGCCTGGGTGGGACTTTGTGGTGACACGGCCACTTCCCAGTCACTGACTGTGCTTATGTCAAGCCGAGCAAAGCCTCCCTCAGTTCGGCCCATGGGGAAGTCCGCAAGGCATTTTCTTGGTTAAGATTGATGTGGGAAGGCACAGCTCACTGTGGGCAGTGCCAGAAGCATCACAGCAGTAAGCAGTATCCGTCCATGGTCTCTGCTTCAGTTCCTGCCTCCAGGTTCCTGCCTCCAGGTTCCTGCCTCCAGGTTCCTGCCTCCAGGTTCCTGCCTCCAGGTTCCTGCCTCCAGGTTCCTGTCCAGGCTCCCTTCAATGATACATGACTGGGATATGTAACCTGAATAAATCCTTTCACTTCCAAGTTTCTTTGACCATGGGATTTATCACAGCTATGGAAAGCAAACAGAGGTGCCCATGATTGTGTAAGTAACCGCTCACCCATGTTTCTATAAGCAAGCCCACCACACTTGCTGTACCACCACGCTGGACGTGAGTCTAATATCGTGGTCTGATGTGTCCTGTCTGGGCTTGCACGATGTCTCTTCATATCTCACCAGGTTTCAAATAGAGGAGCCATCCTGACGCTTGTGCTCACAGATCTAGGCCCCGCCTGCACTCTCCACCCCAGCTCAACATCTGCTCAGCTGCCCAGCTTTGCTGGGTAAGTTTTTGTCTACCTGGCATAAGCTAGAGTCACTTGACAAAAGGGCCCTCCCCTGAGGGCCACCTCTATCAGACTAGTCTGTGGAAATGTCTGTGGAGCATTTTCTTAATTGCTGATTGAGTGTGTGTGAGTGGAGGGGTGGCCAACCCACTGTGGAGGGTGAAATCCCTGGGCCAGTGGGCCTGGGATATAAAAGAAAGGTCAAGGAATAAGCACAGCTCGATCTAGATTCTAGGCCACTGACTCCTGAGCTCGCCCGCCAAGGTTGGGAACCTTTCGGGACTTTGCCTTGCCTCTGGTTAGGAGCAGTTGGTGGTGACCTGCATCCGCGCTTGCTGTGTCAGAGGACACTGCACTTTAGCTATCCTGGGGTCGGGTTCCTGCAGTGTCCTTATGCTCCACTCCAGCCCGAGCCTCGGAGGATCTCCGTTGGCCCTGGTTTGAACAAGCTCAGGCTCTGCTTTATTTCCCTCCAGTTTGTGATCCGGCTGTGTTTGTGCTATTCTCTGCTGGTCACTCCTTCATGTCTGTTAAGGGGAAATAGACATTTGCTTTCTCTTGAAGTGAGCATTACTAGCTTTAATGTCAGGCCAGAGCCACATTGGGTATGATAAATTTGCATCTCTCTAAATGACATCTTGAACAGAGTAGAAAGGTCCAGATCCCATATATTAAGAGATAACTGGGTTTATAGTGGGCTAATAAATTACACTTTCATGTCAACAAGTGGGTTTTTATTTTACCATAAACAATTTCCCAAATACAGGAACTTCTAAAGAGCAGATAAAAGCAGCTGCAAATGTGATCTGGGGATGAAGATGAAGAAAGGCAACAGACACAGCCTGCGGAGCCCCCGCCGCTCGGCTTAGCAGTCTCCCTCAGCCCGCACACACTGGAGCTGGAGGCTTCTCTCCACACCGCGTGCACTTTTTCATGGTTCTTGAAACCGTGCAGACATTCTGGTTCCTATCAAAATAGCGGTCACCATTGCCAAGATTGTCCACTTCCTCCTTCTCTGTTGTTCCCCACCCCACCCCTACCCCACCCCTCTACCTCCCCACCCCCCACCCCCACCCCTCTTTGGCGTCTGTGACTTCCATCATGATATTGAAGAGGAGGAGTCTCGATTAGGCTATGATGGTGTACCTTTTAATACAGAGCTGAGCAGAGCCAAGGTTAACCTGTGATTTATGGAATCGTGGTGCTACTCTCCAGGGCAAGGAAGGCTCTCTTAATCCCCTCCCTTTAATCCCACAACCCCCAACCAGTTGCATTTCCATCTTCTGGTTGCAGCTGCACTCAGTTCCTTGAAGCTCAATGCACTTTTCCAGGCATGGTAAGTCCATCTTCCTGAGCAGACTCAAAGGCTAAACAGGGTTCTGTAGAACTTGTGCAGGCAGGAGGGCAGTCAAGAAGCGACCTTCAGACCAAGAGCAAGAGGAACTGCAGTCAGAAAGAGGGTCTGAAACAAAACAATTTTATGCATTTGAATGAGTTGTATTGTTTTTAAATTTTTTATTGGTGTGTGTGTGTGTGTGTGTGTGTGTGTGTGTCTGTGTGCGCGCGTGTGTGCACTCAGGTCAACAGGCTTGTGAAGCAAGCACCTTTACTAGCTGAGCATCTTCTCTCAGTGGCCCTGAGTGTGTGTTTTCGACACTGAGGGCTGTGCCATTTGCCTCAGCATTATCTTAGAACCTAGGTTACTCAGTTAAACCCGCCGGCCGTGCATTCGGTACAGAAACCATTTCTTCTTTAGCTCTTAGGTACTGTTCATTTGACTTCGACTGTGAGATAGGGTCTCCATATCTTAAGATGACCTAAATTCATGATCCTTTTGCCCCAGCCTACCAGATGTTGGCATTATAAGTGTGTACAACCATGTTCAGTTCCTGAGTCCAGCTGCCAATCCAATCATATCTTCAGAGAACTAAAAGACTTCTGTTCCTTTTAGAATGGTCATATAACTCATTCATGTCTCTTTGGCTATATTTGCCGTACACAGAAGTCTGCATGCTTTATTTTACAACCTTCAATCTAAAGTTAAGCATTCACGCTCAGCTGAGCATGTAGCTCAGTGGATCAGGGCTCAACTAGTGTGTATGAAGACCTGGGTTCGATCCCTAGGACGGTAGGTATGGTGGCTTGTACCTGCAATCCCAGCACTCAGGAGGTCAACACAGGAAGGCCGGAAGTTAAGGTCAGCCATATGGCAAGCATGAGGTAAAAAATAATACAAGAAATAAAACAAAACAAAACAAAAAGCAAACCAAACTAATATCCGTCATTAACATTGACAGAAAAATTAGGATTATTGAGCCAAAGTAAGGTTCAGAAGTTGTCAGGAGAGCCCGAGAGGCCGCTGCCTAGAGAAGACTGTCCATCACAGCCTGACAGTGACTTGCAGAGCAGATGGGCATCAGAACGGTGACTCAGTGCAGTCAATCAGACCGCGTGGCCTCCCTGGGGGGAAGGCTGGACTGCGGTGACATCATTTCCTTTGCAGAACTCTTTCCAGATGAATTCATTTTTAAATAACTGGAGTGAACAGTTTCTCTCCTGCCCTTCTCCTTTAATCCCCTGTCATGTTTAACAGCAGATTTTGCTCTCCCTTCTGATTGGTGCTGTCCTGTGTCACACACTGACTGTGCCCTGTGACGTTTTACGTGCATGCCACCCAGACACTCCTCCCATATGGGAAAGAGCCTGTCCTTGAACTCGAAGCCTTGTGCACCCACTGCAGCCCACCTCCATCCACCCCTCCACCTTGTAGGACCTTTGACCTTGGCCCGGTACATTTAACCCTTTGCTCCCCAGTTCTGGCCTTTTACAAAGCTATGTGGTGTGGCTCCATGTCCAGACTTTAGTCTCTAGTGATTAATTCCTTGGCCTATGACCTTTCTTATTTTTTTTCCAAATTGTTGTTTTATTTCATTCTCTTTTAAACTTAAAGACCGTAAGAAGTAGCTCCATTAGGCCAGTAATAGTTGATGCAAGCTGAAAGCAGCAGCCTCCCTAGCCATCTGGGCCTCTGAGTGAGTGAGAAGCATGCAAAGAAGAAGGGCTCTCCGAGGTAACCTGCTGTGGCGTCCTGCTCTCCACAGCGCTGCTGCCTTCTCCAGTGTACTTACACACAGCTTTGGTATAAGCAGCTAGGGTAAGCGGAAGCTCAATTTAGCAGAGAAACAGAAGCAGATAACGTTTGTTTGTTGACAAGGGGAGCAACCAGCCTTTGTTCATAGACTTTTTAAACAGACAAGGGTTCGTTCTGCTGCCTAAGCCACAGTCTGACGACCAGGACTCAGGAGCCTGACAGTGGGGAGCAGGGTGGCCACAAGGTTTTCAGAGTCTGTCTGTCTGTCTGTCTGTCTGTCTGTCTGTCTGTCTGTCTCTCTCTCTCTCTCTCCCTGTGTGTGTGTCTTCCTCCTTCCCTTCCCCCCTCTCTCTGTCTCTGTCTCTCCCTCTCTCTGTCTGTCTTTCTGTGTATCTGTGTGTGCAGCATGCATTCCTGTGTATGGGGTGGTGTGCCCCTGTGCACACATATGGAGGCCAGAGTTTGGCATTCAAGATTTTCATTTATGGAGATCCACTTTCTTTTTGATGAGACTAGCTATCTCACTGAATTGGAACTTCCTGTTTCAGCTCACCTGGCTGGCCAGTGGGCTCCTGCCTCTCCCTCTGGAGCTGGAGTTGTAGATACATCACTCTCTCCACACCCTCAGCTTTTACGTGGGTGCTGGGATCTGCATGTAGGGCTTCATACTTGTGCAATAAGTATTCTACCCACTGAGCTACTGCCCAAGTCCTGGCTTTCTTGTGGATTTCAAGCCTCTTCATGTACCCATACCTTAGGAAGGCCTAGCAACTCTCTCAGGGAACCAGAGATATTTCCAGTGTAAGAATGTTCCTGTTTTTATATCATAAGTTTAAACAACTTCCACAAGGGGAAAAAAATAAAAAGAATTGGCTGGATCAACATAAAACAGTTGCTGTGCTTTCAAATTCTCTCCCATTTCTGTCAACACACACACACACACACACACACACACATACACACACTCATGTGAACACACACAAATACACACACATGCACACACACACACATGCACACGCACACTCGTTTTTTTGAGTTTTATGCTTTGCTTTTTGTATTTAACTTGATTCACGTACTCTTTGCCTTGACTTGCCTAGGACCCAAGGCCTCAGTTGTTTATTCTTTGATGGGGTCTTGTCTAGAAGGCACTGGCACATGCTACCATGCCTAGTTTCAACTTTTCAAGGCCTATAGAAGAGTCCATCTTATTCATGGGTCTCAGGCTACATCATACTTATGTTCCCACTGTGGGCCTGTAGGATGTTCCCTCTTAAGGAGAGTCCATCTGTCTTCCCTTGAAGCACATGGTGTGACATTTCCCAATCTTTTTTTTTTTTTTTTTTTTTTTAATGACTATGACTAAGGTTTTGGTTTGTTGGCCAGTTTGTTTTTGAGAATGTTTTGATCATAGTTCTTATGTGAGGATGTCATTTTGCTTAACTTTGAAAAATGTCACATCCATCTTTGCCAGCCCTCATTGCACCGGTTCTCCATTGCCATCAGGTTACTGTCAGACGCACGCAGGGCGAGGGTGGCCACCGTCCATGGACAATGCACAGCTCTCATTTCTCCTGGACTCTGATGAAGACGGGCTTGAAAGGAAAGCAGAAATCCTATTATAACTCCCACAAATGCAGCCCCTAACTGATTAGCATAATATTTACATTATTGCTGTTCCCTTTGTTATTTCAGACCTCTTTTAACACGGGTCATTGACTGTAAGCTAGTATACATTTTGTTTCATTACAATTTTCATTAGATATATTTAAAACCTTTCCATTTGATCAAGGCTCCACATTTTTTTTCAATTTAGAAGTTCCAAACATCAAACCTTTTGAAACCCCACGGATGGTATCCTACCCGCTAAATGAGATGATGTCAGCAAATAGAGTTGGACAATCCTCGGCGGAACCAATTTCAGCTCATTTCAAAGAGGAAAAATAGTTTCCATATTTTATAGGAAAGGTCTGCTAATAAACATAATAGAGAAACTTAGAAGAACAATTCCTTTCCAAAGTTAAGCTACAGAGCAAATATGTGCATATTGTGTATATCAAGAAGACAAGCAAACAGCATATATTTATATAATTTATATAAAATTTATATAAATCAGAGTAAGAACCAAGAATTCTGATTGTTTGAAGCCAACATTTTATAAATGCGATGGCTCGAGACCATCCCATGGACTAACTCCGACAGAGCTCACCCAGCAGCCGAGCCGTCAGCAGTTAACAAGGAACAAGTTAATCTCCTGGTTCATCGTTCACGAATTCCATAGTCACCACATTCTAAGCTAAGTGCTTGGGAATAACCCATTTTAAGGCAAAGTCTCTGTCCTATCTATTGAATGTGGAACTCAGAAGAGAGACCCTTAGGGAGTGTTCAAAGACAAATCCTTGACATTACCTCCCTTAAGCAGTGGCTGGAGGTGGCCGGCTCCCTGTGAATCAGCGCAAGGAGACAGAATGTTTTTACGCTCTGTGAACCGACCGCCGGGCGCTGCATTTTCCTCCAGTCCCCATGCTCCTCACTCTTGGCTGTAAGATGAGGGTCACAGAGTCTGGCTTTGAAGTCTGCATTCACAATAACAAAATGGGAAGGGGAAACTCCCGAGGTTCTCTTGTTTTATCTGAAAAGAAAGTTTAAAAGTCCGGAAACAAGATGTCTTTCCAGATGTGTCTCAGAGGCTTGCCCCTTCTGTCACAGGGTTAGACGTGACCACACCTGTCTGTAAAGGGGCCCCTCCCCCATGCAAGCTGGGCAGGTGCTTTACAACTAACTGAGTATATCCCAAGTCCTTACAGGGAAGTGTTCTGACCCCTGGCGTTAGGGGAAAGGGGGAAGGAGGAAACAGCTGGAGGTGGCTTAGGGCTGGCTAACAGAGGCCTGTGCAGTGGGAATTCCTGGAGGTCCTCACGGCCTGCAGCAACTGGAAGACAAGAGTCAGCCTATTCATTCATCTAGGAGAGACTTGCAGGCTTTCTTTGGGCTATACCCCAAGACATACTAGTTAATAAGGCAGACATAACTCCTGCTTTCAAAAAACGTAGGCCCTAGAAGAGAAGAAAACACAGGGCAATGAAAAATAATTATAATAAACTGATGACTTGCTATAATGATTCTCTAGGATTGAACCCCCCAAATCCAGTCTCAGCAGACTAATCTGCAGCTTGGAAACAATTATTAACCAGACATAGGGATTTAAAAACATGACACACCCACAAACAACTGACTTGATAATGTGTTTCAAGGGTATGCTTCAATCTGTGTTACAATTAGCTCATTTGTACTTCTAGGGATTGGTTTTATGGGATGATTTTCAGCTCCCAGCTCTACCCTCCTGCTAATAACTCAAGAACTGACAAGGGGAGTCACAATTTCCCAAGCTGAGGCTATAATCCTCTACTGGTCTAACTTCAGCTTCCTGCTCTACCTCTCCGTAGACCAGTCTATGGCTGGGCGGTGAGTGTGGCCGAGAGCCAGCACAGGAGCCTGGAGCTGCTGCTCAGCACACACGGGAACATCTGGACACACCGGAGCTGTGGAAAGATCAGACAGCAAAGTCGAAGCCCTGAGAAAAAGCCATCCGTGGGTTCCACCAGGCCCAAACAACGCTGGTCCACTGTGGCAACATAAAAGGCCAGCATCCCGGTCTGAGTAATGTGCTCTTGGCAGCTGTTAAAAGGGCCCAAAACCCCACTGGCTCCCAGATCCAGAGGGGCAGGCCAGGTGCAGGCTGACAGGGGAGCTGTGTTGATTCTAAAGGCCAGAGATGTTATTTTGAGGTTTGACTGTTTATGTCTCATTACTGCTAATTTCCATGAGTTTTCAGGCCTTTTTCTGACAACCCCAGGCAGTGGTGGAGAAATCCATGTTCACATGAAGGCTATTCACCAACCCACCGCCCCAACCCCCCATTTTTTGTTTGATGAGAGCCATTTCTGGGAACACAACAATCTTCATGTGGAAATTTCTTAAGCAATTTCAGCTTGGGTTTGTGGGTACCTCTCTGAAGTCACTTCTGGGTATGAGTGGAGCCCGCCTGGGACACATTTAAACGCTGTTTACCTTCTAATTGTCTTCCTCTCAGAATGGTAAGTATTAAGATAGTGATCTGGGCAAATACATAGAAGTGTTAGCTCGCTGTTATAGTTAGAACATTCAATGGGGAAAATTCAAATTCAACTGAAAAGTTGGGGAGAGAGAGACAGACAGAGACAGAGAGACAGAGAGACAGAGACAGAGAGACAGAGGAGGTGCAAGAACTAAAAAGCTGTGCATCGGCTCACATGTGGGAAGCAGTGTGCAGGAAAGGGCTCTCTCCCTCGGGCTTCTCCTTGGTTCCCACGGTGTCCTTCTCTGTGGGCCTCAAACCTCATGGCTCCTCATCCTCTCCGAGCCTACCTTCCTTTGTTCTTAGTAAGAACATTCCTAGTTTTTATTTATGTGGAAAATTCTGAACATACTCAAAGTACATAGAACAGATGTATCCACATCTGTGCATGTGTGTGTGTGTGTGTGTGTGTGTGTGTGTGTGTGTGCTCAAGAGTGCATTTTAATATGGTAAGGCTTATCTTGTCACATGTTTACTTACATTCATTTTCTGTGTTACAAGTCTGTGTGCTTGTATATGCAAATGCGTTCAGCACTGCAGGCAGGAATGGCGGGCAGGGGTGATGCAGGGTGTATCTCCCCAACTGCTCTCCACTATGCTTTATGGAAACAAAGCCCTTGCTGAGCCTGAAGCTTCCAGGCTAGAGTAGTGGGCCAGTGAGCCTCCGTGTGCTGCCTTACAGACACAGGCTGCTGTGCCCTGCTTTTATGTGGGTGCTGAGGAACTGACCTGAGGTCCTCATGCCTGTGACTTACACACCCAGTCTCTCTCACAGTCTTTGAGGTAATTTACACACTGGATGTAAATGCTATACAAGTGTGGCAAGTGGCCACATGAATTATGCCAGGCACTCCGGCACTATCACAAACTCATTCTCACGACCCAAGCAAAGTCCCTGAGGTCCCTTTTCCACTCAGGCTTCCCAGGCACTCCTTTGTCTGATTTTGGGGAAAAATGTCTTTTATCTATCTATCTATCTATCTATCTATCTATCTATCTATCATCACACTTAATCTGGTGCTGTTATCTCCCCTCGTGGAGAGGAAATCAGTTGGGATGGGATGGGATGGTGTGGCCACAGAAAGCACCGCAGCATTTGACGTTAGCAGTAGGTGACAGCTGTGCACAGGTGTGTGCTAGGAAGAGCCAGAGACAAGCCAAGCTGATGCTGCCCCTCCCCCTCCCACCACAGCCGCTCCCTGGGGCCTCAGATCCGAGGACACTCACTTTGGGCCTTCATTCCCAGTATTTGGTAGGGGTTCAGTAGACCCAGAACAGTGCAGGAGAGGTTTCTAACTCGTCATTTCAAGCTGCCAGATGGCATACAGATAATAAAAGAGTATTTTCTTAGGCTAGAAAAGTGGCTCAATGGGTAAGATATTTGCTGCCAAACTGGACAGTCTGATTCTGATCCCCAAAACTTACAAGGTGGAAACTCCTCGAGCACCAATGGAAAGGCACACCCATCCTATTAGAGATTTTATTTTTACTGTATTTATTTGTATTTGTTGGTGGGGGGTGTAGCCGCTTGACACACTTGTATAGCATTTGGGTGTTGGGGGAATGCCTTTTTTTTTTTTTTTTTTTTGGTTTTTCGAGACAGGGTTTCTCTGTGTAGCCTTGGCTGTCCTGGAACTCACTCTGTAGTCCAGGCTGGCCTCGAACTCAGAAATCCACCTGCCTCTGCCTCCCAAGTGCTGGGAATGCCTTTTAAACTCTGAGGAAGCCCCGTGGAGCTGCTGCTCTAAACATGGACTCAACATACTGCTGAGGGTCTCTAAAATGGGAACACAAGTCATTGCTCGCCAGAGCTTCAGACTCTGAAAACGCTGCCCGATGGCAAGAGAAAGGACAAAATATCCTTCAAGTATGGGATGGCCACAGGTAGGAAGGAAGGGCGGGTGGTAGGGGTGTGTAGAAGACCGAGATTGGTGTTGGCAGATGGGTGTTCTTTCTCAGAGAGTATCTAGGGAGACAGAGTGAGGGATACGCCCCACCAGAGGACAACTTTGATAAGACTCAGGTTTTAAAACTATACACACACAGTCAGTATTAATATTTTTTTTTTGCATTTCACAACATTTTCTCAAATGATAAAATAATTAACATCCAAATCGCTTTCACGTTGTCAGCTTACACTCCCTCTCACTCCGGGTGTATCGCCCTTTCCTTGGGGGTGGGTACTTCATTTCTGAGAGGAAGACAAAGCTCAGAGAGAGAGAGAGAGAGAGAGAGAGAGAGAGAGAGAGAGAGAGAGATTAAGGATCTGTCACTTACACCTTGAAACTGCAGTCCCAAGTCAGGAATTTGGCTACACATGACACATAACTGAGACTGCGCTGGAGAAAATGTCTTCATCTCCAAGTTTTCAGGAATGTCCTATCCCCTCCTGGCCACTGTCCCAGCCTTATCTGTCTTTAAGGCACTTGCTCAGTCTATCAGCACCTTTAGCTCTTCAGTGCCCCCAGGCATACCCTGCTGGTTCCGCCAGCCTGTGTGGAGGACCCGCAGTTAGAAATCCATTCTTCTTACAGAGCCATCAGGACAGTTTGGAAGGGTGAAACACAACCCGATATAATTAACACGTCAATAGCCGCAGCGTGAAACCCACAGTTGAGCAATTTGGGCCTGTGCAAGCAAACACAGGAGATAATTTGAAACTCCTTGCTGTGTGAGTAGGGTGTGTGTGTGTGTGTGTGTGTGTGTGTGTATACTCGCGCGCCTGTATGAGTGTGTTTACACATAGCTAAGCTTACAGATCTTTCTTTTAATTACATCTTATTTATTTATTTATTTATTTATTCTTTGTATGCACGTGTGTGTTTGCTCATGTGTGCCATGGTGCACATGCAGAGGTCAGAGCACACCTTGCGGACGCTGGGTGTCTCCTCGCCGGGCCGTATGTGCCATTTGGGGGCCGGTGATCCTACTCAGGCCATCAAGCAGGAGCCCTTACCTGACGAGCAATCTCCCCAGACAGATAATTTAGTTCATCTGTTTTTAATTGGCTTCACCGAGCAATCAAGCACTGAAATAATTTTAACCTAAATGTATTGAGTCATTGTAAAGACATTTGGATGGTTAGAAAGGAAGAAATGAGCCGTCTAGGCAGTCTAGCCTGCTGAATCCCATTTTGTGTGGAGTAGTGTGTGTGGTGCGAACCCTGCCTTCTCAGTGAGCCTCACCCTCAACCCTGCGGAGGCCCAAGGCCTGTCTGGAGAGAGGGACCCTGGCGCCTCAGCCTGTGTGGACTCTAAAGCCCTTCACTGCCTCGGAAGACTCTCTAGTCATGGATTCTTTGTTCCAAAACGGAGATACTAATTTTTGCCTGGCATGGAGGATCCTTCCCTTGGGTTTGGTCACACTGAGGTGTGGACAGGGGTTTAGTTTAATGCCTGCGTGAGTGAGCGAATGTGGGGCAAACGGTTTGAACCCGAACGACTATGTGAAATGTCCTTACCTGGCATCTCCTCAGCAGTGTGCAGGAGCGTGTGGATACCTTGTCCCAGGGAGGCTGGACACAGGCCCAGAGTCTTGCACAGCAAGCGTGGGTGTTGAATCAACAGTTCGGGTTATGACTCTCCAGGGACTCTTCTTTGAAGATTATGCAACTCTGGGTAAGAGGAGGGCTTTGCCTTACTGCTTTACACACTAGATTAACTTTGTGAAAACAAACAACAGCTTCTCTCCTCTTCTGTAGGCAATTTACCTTTTTTTCTTCAGTTTCTGACTAAGTGATGTGAAGGAAGGAGGGAGAATTCTACTGGGCACACTTTTCTGACTTTGTTGCAATTTGCAAAGCACTTTCAACACGTGGCTATAAAGAAGCTTAAATCAACACAGTTTCAGAAGACAGCAAGCCCTTGTTTGCTCTTCAGTCTATAAGACATTCCTCTGTGCCAGGACGGCTCAGCAGCTAAGCTGCTTGCCTTGAAGCAGAGGCACTGAACGTGGATACCCACACCCACACCCCACACCCCACACCCCACACCCACGCTGTGCTGGCTGTGCCCGTGATCCAGCGCAGGGGAGGCTGGGTTGTGCCTGCCAGTGCTGCCAGGTCTGTGAGTTCCAGACCAGGGAGAGATCCTGTCTGAAAAAATAAAGTGGAGAACAGACTGACAACGACATCTGGTGCACGAATGTGTGCACAATGTAAAAAATGATAAAAGTTTGGTGATAAAATAATCTGGAATATTATTATTTTTGCCAATAGCACCGTGGTTCTCCTGCATCTTGGGTGTTAAACTGGGTATTGAAATAGGCTGTGTCCAGTTTACTGGATTACTTAATGTAGTAGAATCTTCTACTATTTGCTCACTCCGGTGTTGCAAATCGTTACCTGTTTGTTAACTGGTATCAGTTACCTGTTTGTCTACTCTAGAATGTAGCTGTTTTCTTAACAATGCGCAAAAATCCTTTTCCCACAAAGGTGAATATACACACTTGTTTATTTGACTAGTGGGCTTTTGTTTCTTTTGGCTTTCAGTCCTGGGGACTGAAGTCAGTTGATGTTCGAAGCTGCTAAGCACAGCTTCAGCACAGGCTGCATCCGGCCCGACTCACCGACTAACTCGTGCTGATTAAGCATCTTCTCATGATAAGCTCAGAGGGTGTGGGGTTTTGAATAAAGCACGCATGGTCTCACTGAGCTTCTATTTCGGGAAAAGCTAAAGAATAAATGATTACACACACCTAAACTACTTTTAAGTGTTAAGAAAGTGCAGAACAGAGCAAGAAGGGGCAACATCATAAAATACTTTAAATCAGAAGTTCTCTTGGTGAGAATGTGACATTTGGGCTCAGTTCTGTAAAGAGAGGAGGGAGAAGCTTGCAGACGTGGTCAAAGCCAGTCACCCAGACAGAGAGGGATGCTTGGGCAAAGACGCCTCGGCCACCGGAGGCATGGAAGGCCGGAGGAGTGGGAGGTGTTAGAGGCACCATGAAAAGACAAGTCTGTGAAGAGCAGAGATGCTGAAAGAGACAGTCCTGGAGAAGGGGGCGGGGCTAAGAGGGATGGGCAAAAGGTGGGCCAGCTGTGATTGAAGAGCTTTGGGTTTTGTGGTCACATTCATTTACATTCTTTAAACAATATTTTTAAAGATTTATTTTATTCTTATGTGTATGCATGCATATATTTTTGTGTGTTTATGCATGTTGAGTGTTGGAGCTCCGAAAGTGCTTTTGTGTAGAATTAAAACATGATGCCATGATACTGTATTTTAAATGCTCCCTGGTTTCAGTGTAGAAGGCTCAGGTGAGAAGGCTTGGATGGGACATCGTCACAATGATGACAGAAGGAAGGTGACAGTGGCAGAGGAGGAACCAAGAGGAAGTTGTACATCGGATGGAGAAGATGTGGGTAGAGTCCAAGGTGATCGGCTCTTAGCTCTCGGGTGTGCATGAACTCTCATGTCACTGAGAGTACTAAGTAAAGTGCTGGATGAAGGAACACTGGGGAAGCACATACAGAGGGGTCAGTACCCTAAGTTTTGAACATGTTAAATCACAGTTGATTTCTGAAATGACCAAACAGGCCTTTTGTATCGATGGTATTGGATGCATCAGAGCAAGTCTCAAAGTCTGAGCTGAAGATAATAATGGAGACATAGATACTGTTTCAAAGTATGGAAAGAGATTAGTGTCACATGGAGAGTTCAGATCGAGGACAGGGGTTAGAGCTGAGCTCTAAGGAACTCTGATGAATGTTCAGAGGTCAAGTAGAGGAGAAATGGGGGGCTAGGGAGGTGGAGATGGGACCTGCAGGGAACTAGGGGCGGAGCCAGGAGAGAGTGGTGTCCTAGAACAGCTAGACCTAGGACTATGTGGGATGTTTCAGGAGTCTTCAGGGGGCAGTAGAAGGCATCTTGGAAGCAGGGAAGCAGAGAGCAAACGTGACATCAGTCCCTTGGAGGCAGGCCAGGCTGACCTTGGTCCTCTTGTCTGCGCACTCTCCCAGAGTGCCTATCCGTGATTTATTTGACTTACACCAGTTTCACATTTCTGTGAAGGGATCAGCTCTTCTTTGAAAGGCTGAGGCATTCAGACAGCTAGGAGGTTCTCAGGGACAAGGAAAGTTATCCTGCCCTCCCCCAGTGGCTTCTGTCATCCTGAGGGAGCAGGTGGGCACAGCCCACACACCCCAGCAGGGAGCAGCTCGGCCCTGTGAGCTACCTGGGAATGGAATGCCAGCCTGGGAACCCCCACTGCTTCTGCAGATGTAGGACTGGGTGGGGCTAGGGCAGGCAGGGCCATCACAGAGGCCTTCCCGCTCCCAAGCTTTCTGCTACCCCGTCTCTTAAATTCTCTTTTAATCTACAAAAAGCCACTGATTAGCTGGAAATATAAAGACAAGTCTGTAGTTCAGGGTAGCTATTAATAAAATGTTCTAGCAAGTGATAAAGTCATAGAGACTTTGTGTGTGTGACCTCTCTTGATCCTGAAAGAAAGGCTTTGATGTAGGAATCATCGTCTCCATTGTACAGACAAATAAACAGAGGTTGAAAGATTTAAGCAACTTTCCTTAAGTCACATGGAGATAAAATAGTTTGTTTCACACAGGGTCTAAAGGTTTCATTACTGTTGTCCAGAGAAAACTATTCCAGAATAGTCCATCTATGTATGAGTAGAAACGGAATTTATAAATAGTGGGGGGAGATACTATTCATATCATGCATTATGCTCAAAATGTTCTGTTATGTGAAAAAAGCAGATGTGAAATTAAAACATGCAATAAACACATGGGAAAGCAGCAGAAGAAACCAGGAACAACCGTGTGCAATGTATACATATCTGAAAATTGTGTTATAACCAGATAGACATAGGAATGTGTGTACACGCTTTCGTACATGTGTGTGCACTCTCGCTTGTGCACTCATGAGTGCATGTGTGTGTGTGTGTGTGTGTGTGTGTGTGTGTGTTTCTAGGACAGAGGAGTAGAGAGAGGTCAATACCTGGAGATGTTGTCCCTGGTTATGAAGAAGTGGGTTCCAGGCAGGCTTGTGTTATGTCGAGGGTCACAGAGCCCTGGTCCTTCCTTGCCTTTTCTTCTTCTCTTTTAAATAATGCTAAAGGACTGTGTGTCATGCTTAAAGCCCCATGTCCCAGGAAGCCTTTGAGCACGGTGTTCTTACGCACTGTGTGCTTTGCCTTTTCTCTAGGCCAACTTTCTTTATAATTTTCTACCATACAGAAAGGGTAAGTAAGGTTTTGCTGACTGGAGAATGTAATATTTCATTCTGAACACATACTTCTTGCTGTCTTCTGTGTCGGTTGAAGTGTGTGCTATACAATGTTTTGACAGGGATCAAGAACATCTATGGAGCACTAGCTTTATGCCACACCTGGAGAATGATGACCCAAACCTATTGTTATTTTTTGAGATTATAATAATATCACTTCCCCTTCCCCTTTTCTCCTTCCAAGTCCTCTAACACATCTCTCCTTGCTCACTTTCAGTTCATGGCCTCCTGTTTTATTAATTGCTGCTACATGCATGTGCACACACATGCGCACACACACACACACACACACACATCTATTCCTAAATATAACCTGCTCAGACTATATAATGTTGTTTGTATGGCTGACCGTTTAATATTGGGTAGCAATACTATGTCTCCTACTCTCAGCATTCCTCAGCTGCCTGTAGGTCTTTGTGTCGGTTTGTGGCCATGTGGTCTGTTCCCGCTTTGACATGTCTACTGGTGTCATCCTTATTCAACTCAGGCTGTCATGTTGGTGAGACTATGGGTGTGTCTTCTGGCTTTACTGGAAGTCACAGTTTTAAGCAAACTCCTTGATCTGCTTTTACAATCTTGCTTTGTGCATCGCTCCCCTGGGACTGGGCTCGCTGCACTTGGTAGCTTGTGGTTGAAATGATCTCCTGTTGCAGAGACGCTTCCTTGACTGAGGGTGAGGACTACACAAAGTGGGGAGCACAGGGATAGCAGGCGAGCACGGCGGCACTGCAGCAGGAGCCCGGGGCTCACATCTGACCCACGAGCACAAGGCAGAGGGCACACATTATTCTTTAACCAGCAAGTTTCTAAGTATTTTCTGATAGAAAATACTGGTCATGATGTCTTGCCCAAAGATAATCAGGCCAGAAACTGGTTCAACCAAAGACACCGTGTGGAGGCTGGAGAGGAGAGGGTGACGCCCTGTGACAGAGTTGGTGTGTCACATGGGGACAAAATGATGGTGAGTTCACACCAAGAAGAGCAGCCTGTCACATGCTTAGTTCTCAGCTATGCTGGCCTATGGCCACGGCTTGGAAGTTCAGAAGGAACATGAGGATCCACCTTATTCCCACAGACCACTGGTAAAGGGCACTTCTCCCAGCAGAGTTAATATGAAACCTCAAGAAGAAGAAACCAAGTAACTGGGCAGTGGTGGCGCACGCCTTTAATCCCAGCACTTGGGAGGCAGAGGCAGGCAGATTTCTGAGTTCGAGGCCAGCCTGGTCTACAGAGTGAGTTCCAGGACAGCCAGGGCTACACAGAGAAACCCTGCCTCGAAAAAAAGAAGCAACCAATTGTCTTCTTCAAGTAAGGAAACTGAAGCTCAAAGACAAAACTGCCCTGTGGTTAACTTAGTGCACTCGAGGAGAGCAGCTAGGATTTATAATATATAATATAGCGAGCTGCCTGTGGGTCCCTTTGCTCGGCTGGGATAGCAATCAAGAGCCTGCCAGATGCAGCTCCTACTGCGCTTGCGAGCATCCCCGGCTCCCAGCGGCAGCTCCAATCCCCAGTGCTTGTACCGCCTCAGCTGGCAGCCTTGCTGCTGCCCCCTGGACTCCCAGTAGCCGAGAATGTTCCATTCTCCCTTGCTTTCTAGCTGCGCGGCAGCTGTCTCCAGCCCCAGCTGCTGGCCACTTTCAGTGTCAGCAGCTTTTCAGTCACCTTTTTCATGTCAGTCTGCTCAACGGGCAAAATAAAACCTTTTTTTTTTCCCCCCCGAGACAGGGTTTTTCTGTGTAGTTTGGGCTGTCCTGGAACTCACTCTGTAGACCAGGCTGGCCTCGAACTCAGAAATCCACCTGCCTCTGCCTCCCAAGTGCTGGGATTAAAGGCGTGCGCCACCACTGCCCGGCGAAAGAATTGTTAATAGAACCTATGCTAAAGTGTAAGTGTATGAACTGAGTCCTTACAGTAAGAGGAAAGCTAGTTATGTAGAAAGAGGGAGCGCTCCTGAGTGTAAAGGGCCCGCAGGGGAGAGGTGGCCCTCTGGAATGGACCGAGGAGATAAGAAAGCACCGCGGAGGGCGGAAACAGCCACTGAAGAGCAAAGGCATTCGGGGCAGGACGTCCAGGAGGGACTCTGGGACAGCTAAAGCGAAACGTACTGTGTTTTTGTTAATTAACAATTTCAAGTTATATTTACTCATATTGCTTGTGTGTGGTCAGAAGACAACTAGCAAGAGTTAGTTCTTTCCTTTGCCACATGGTCCTCAGGGGCTGAACTTGAGGTTTTTGACTTCAAGGCAAGAACTACCCGCTGAGCCAACTTTTCCACCCATAAAGCAAAACTTTCTAAGACATTGGGACAGCGATGTCTTTCAGAGATGGAATAAAGAAAAATACAAAGCACCTATTGGGTATGTTAAGCTCTTCTCTTCTGTCTCAAGACTGAAAGTCCTCAAACTACAGTGTAGCTTTATGCTATGTATGTACTGCATGTGTAAGCATGCCTACATGATAAAATAATATTCATCTTAATGTTTGTCTAAGTGAGCTAGGACTTGAGGGATTCATGGGGGAAACACAGACCTTGTCCTTATTTATAGCCTGAAGAATCATATACAGGAAGATGCTTTATAAGTAGTAACAGGACTTGAGAGAGACAGAGACAGGAGCTCAAGAGATGCACCTTTTTGAATCACCATCCCTGGAGTGGTAGTGTTAGGCTGACGTGCTGCTTAGGCAAGGACTGCGGAACTACCAACCGAAGGAGAGAAAGCACTTTGGTAATGCCTGCTGATTAAAGTGTGTGTGTGTGTGTGTGTGTGTGTGTGTGTTTGCTTATGAGTGTACTGTATAGCCAAAAGTGGGTAGTGGGTCTGCTGTGCATGGAGTTCCGCTTGGGGGGTGTGAGCCGCTGGACCTGGGTGCTAGAAACCTAACTCAGTGGACAAACAGCACTCACTTCTAACTGCTCGAGCATCTCTGCACTCCTTCAAAAATAGATTTTAATGGTGGCAAGATTACAAGTTAGTTGGATTTGTTGAGTTGGGGATTTTGGTGCAATATGCAAAGGAAAATGTGCTAGAAACAATGCAAAATGTAGGCCTGGAGACTTAGATCAGAATGGGCGTCGTCAGCTTAGGAATCTTTAGTGTGGAGAGTAAGTATGAAAGTGAGAGCCATGATGTGCAACTGGTTTATCAAGGAAAGGATCCAGAAGGAAACATCAACAGTTCGTGGCCGAGCCTCAGAGAACGTCTCTAATCACAGGGCTGAAAGAAGATCTCTTTGCCGTGCCCTTACTGCATGATTGACTGAGGTCAGTAGTAGAAGAAACAAGCAAGATATTTGTGTATTATCTTTTTTCTGTGCTGATCACAGATAAGAAGAGAAGTATATTTCCTACCAGGGAGAGGTGGCTGTATAAAGTATAGGCTGGAGAAAATTTAATATACACCTATGAAAGTCTATGATAAGCAAACAATTAGTCATCCACATGAGCGTCTAGACATGTTCAAATGGGTCAGGATGGAGCCTGTCCAATCCACTGCCTTTTCTTTACAGTTTATGACACAGGCCTGGGGCAGAATAGTGCCACTGGACCAGCCTAGGATGCAGCCGCCAGCCCAAGTCATAGTATCTCATTGATCTAATCACACCATGACGCTGGCTTTCCATGCGGCTGCCGCCGGGATGAAACACAATTGGACTTGCTATTTTCTTTGAATGCATGAATACCTCCTCACCTCAACCCATAGGACCCGCTTTCCCCCCTCAGTCCTGTGTCTTTTGACTAACCAGTTCCTTTAAGTCATCCCTTGGTTCTCCAGAGACAATTCTGTCTTTGTGTCTTTAGCCCTCTGAAATATGTCCTCAGGGTGGTGTAGTAAGGAAAATCACACCCAATCATGAGTTACCAACACCGGACGGATAATAGACGATGTTTCCTGGAATTCACTTATTCATCTATTTAACAGACATTTATTGAGCGGCTATTATGTTGACCGGCATCATGTTATGTCTTAGAAATACAGCAGTGAATAAGTGACATTCCTGTCATTCATGAAATGTGTAGACGAAGTTTACCTAATAAGAAAGTGGTAAGTGCCGGGCGGTGGTGGCGCACGCCTTTAATCCCAGCACTTGGGAGGCAGAGGCAGGCGGATTTCTGAGTTCGAGGCCAGCCTGGTCTACAGAGCTAGTTCCAGGACAGCCAGGGCTATACAGGGAAACCCTGTCTCGAAAAACCAAAAAAAAAAAAAAAAAAAAAAAAAAAGAAAGTGGTAAGTAAGAATAACACAGACTTTGAGGATGTTAGAAAAGTGAGCATGGCCAAAGCAAAGGTCTTATGTGATAACCACTCTTGTCACTTGGCACACCTGGGACGAGGGAAATTCAGGTGAGGACTTGTCTGTGGGCATCTCTGGTTTATTTTCTTGATTGACCATTGATGGGGGATGCCTCAGCCATCTCACTGTGATTCTGTCCTCAGGCAGGTGGACCTGGGCTGTATACGAAAGGTAATTAAAGGTGAGCCTGGCCACACGAGTGAGCAGAGACCCTTTGTGAGCTCTGCTTCGTGATTCCTGCTTCCAGGTTCCGCCCTGTCTGCCCTCAGCGACGGACTGTTGCCTGTAAGTGTAAGATGCAGTAAACCCCTACCTCCTTGAGTTGCTTTTGATTATAGTATTTATTGCAGCAGCAGAAACCAAGCAAGAAAAATGGGTTGCAATAGTCCAAATGCCCATGCATCAGAGTTTTGGTTTCCAGTTTGATAATACTGGGAAGCAGGAGACATTTAACAAGTTCCAATCTTCAAGGCATAAAATGAGGTGTGCTCCACCTCAGACTCCACATCCCAGGGAGGCCCTGGCGAAGGCTGGCTAGCCATGGCCAGAAACCTACAGCACTGAGGGCATACCTGTGACTGACCTTTCCTCCTTTTAAGGTAAGCCCTTGAATATATGCTACAGTAATGGAAAGTTGTCTGGCACAGGGCCAGGAAAGGGTGAGAGTATGACGGAGAAGCAGTTGCAGGAGATGGGCCTGGAGTGACCAGCAGCAGCCAGAGCCCCAGGGACCTAGTAAAGGCTCATTCTGAGGGCCAGGACGAGCTGGCTAATAAAGGCTATGACTCTTCCCAGGCTGATCTCAGAGTCCCTGGGTTCATCTTCCTTCCTCTGCTTCCCAAGAGCTGGGAGTACAGGCCAATACCACTGTGCCAATCCTCCACTAAGGGCTTTAACTGGGGGGTGTCATGAACGAATTCTATTTTAGAAAGACTGGATTGTCACTGAAGTTTAGAGAAGACAAGAAGCCCGCAGACAAGTCAGGGGTCAGCTTCCGTCATCTGTGCTGCCGTTGCTGGTGACCAGACCGGCCGTGCTGTCATCATGGAGACAGAAGGACAGAGGGGTGAGATGAACAGGAAGGACAATTCTTGGCTGAAGGAAGGGAGGGGTGCTGGCTTCTGACCTGGACAGAAATACTCCCTCATGGGAGAATTATAGACTTTGGTGACCCAGGTTTATAGCTTGGATGTTTTGGGGGTGTGAGGTGTGTGTCCATACACCTAAGATCACATACACATGCAAACAGTGTTTACCTGCCAGCACGTGCTACAAGTGACAAGTTCATTTGCCTTTACTTGTTTCATGGAGGTCCTTCTGTCTTGCAGAGACTGCAGTGTCCTTGGGCTGAAGGTTTGCAGAGTCCAGCAAGGGGCCACAGAGGTTTCCTAGGAGTGTTCAGTCGTTGGCTGGTTTCACCTTGATCATAACTTGAGTCTAATCCTCAGACACTCAGGATACAAAAATTTCGTCCATAAAATTTCCGTTCCCTTTGAACCCCATTTTCCATTTTCCACCTTTTGTTTACAGTGTGAGGAGCTGGCAGCTGCAGGTCTCTTAACAGCATGACATACTGAGCAGAAATGGCTTTCATTTAGTACTGTTTATATAGAGCACTGGTACCATATGTATGCCCCCACACACACACACAGACACACAGAAACATACACACAGACACACATAGAGACAAAGATACACATACACACATGGGAACACACATAAAGAAACATACACATAGAGACACAGACACAGAGACCCACAGAGACACAGACACATGGAGACACACACAGACACAAATGCAGACACAAACATACAGATAAACACAGGCATACACAGAGAGACATAAACACACCCAGAGACATAGTCACATGGAGACACACACACACACACACATACACACACACACACACACTCACGCACCCATGCACATGGCATCACATAGGTGTGATTCCTTTTCTCAAATCCCCAGCCCAAGAGTTCTTCCCTCCAGTCCAAGCTGGGCAGCTGAATAGTCACCACAGCCTTTGGGTATAGTGTCTAGTGAAAAGTTAGTATCATGCGTCTAATTTTCTGTTTACCTTGTTCATGTGACTGCAAGTAATAGACTTAGGAAACACCAACAGGACCAACCACACACCAGTCTGCCAATCTGTGATAGAAAGACATCAGGCTTCAAAAACTGGATTTGGCCTACAGATTCCTCGCTCTAGCTCCTGGGGTCACGTAAATGGCGCTCTCAGCTGGGTGTTGTCATCCACAGCCTTCCTCCCTCAGTCCTCACAGTGTGTGACTTAGGAACTGCAGTCCCTTAAGAAACAATAATTAAAAAAAAAAAAAAACTAAAACAAGTTTGTTTGTTTTTTAATTCCAGGGGCATGAAACGCTCTGGCCGAAGTTCACAGCTGTCCTTCGGGTGAACACAGATATGAGATAAGGCACTATTTGGGTAGAGACACAGCCTCTAAATGCCACTAAACCTGACACCGTGCTTGTCCTTCAATTGACGAACGATTCCATTTTATTGTCTTGGCCTTGACTGTGGTTATCAATGCTAGTAGCCGAGGGACTCACTTGAAAGAGAGGTTTGTTTCCTGACTCACCAGTGCCTTTTATTCTGACAAGGGGGTCTCTGGAACACACAGAGGTTTGGGTTTGTACATGTGTGAGAATCTTGTTTAGTTTTGTTTTGCTTTTCTTTATAGATACTGTCTTAGTCAGGGTTTTTATTCCTGTACAAACATCATGACCAAGAAGCAAGTTGGGGAGGAAAGGGTTTATTGATCTTACACTTCCACACAGCTGTTCATTACCAAAGGAAGTCAGGACTGGAACTCAAGCAGGCCAGGAAGCAGGAGCTGATGCAGAGGCCATGGAGGGATGTTCCTTACTGGCTTGCTTCCCCTGGCTTGCTCAGCTTGCTCTCTTATAGAACCCAAGAATACCAGCCCAGAGATGGTACCACCCACAAGGAGCCCTCCCCAACTTGATCACTAATTGAGAAAATGCCCCACAGCTGGATCTCATGGAAGTACTTCCCCAACTGAAGCTCCTTTTCCTATGATAACTCCAGTCTGTGTCAAGTTGACACACAAAACTAGCCAGTACAATACTCTTGGCAACAATAATTGCAAAAATCCAGACCCGCACTTGTGTGTGCAGTGCTTGCGGAGGCCAGAGGAAGATTCTCTGGAGCTGCACTTAAGGGTTTGAGCTGCCTGATGCGGGGTGATGAGACCTGAGCATCAGTCTTCTACAGAGTAGCGAGTGCTCTTAATCACTGAGCTGTCTCTCCAGCCCCTGGGTTTGAGTTTTTTCTTTTAGGGGACGGGGAATGCTAGAGTTTGACCCCAGAGTCTCACACATGCTAAACTTGTGCTCTGCCACTAAGCTATACTCCCAACCTCTTAGCAATTCTTTAAGTATCATCTAGGGATCAGTAGCCTGTGCATCCCTGGGGAACTTGCAAGCAATGAACATTCTTAGAGTGACTCCATACTGACTGAATAAGTTTGCGGAGGTGGGGCCCAGCAGGCTGTGTTTGAACATCAGCTCAAGCCATTCTGACACATATTAATGTTTAAGGACCACTCGTTTAAATGAAGGAAAATATGTACATAATGTTGGAGTCCTTGTTATATTATTCTGATTTTGAAACAGTCAACTAATTGAACTTTTATCTTTGAAAACAAACCCAAGGACACTAGTCATTCATAAGATGAGATTAGAAATGAGCTGAGTCAACTAAGCATGTCAAAAGGTTATCACATCATCATCTCTCATCATCATCATCATCATCATCATCATCATCATCATCATCAACAACAACAACAAAGCTGGCTTTAAAGTATAGTCCCAGGGTTGGGCAAAGAGATTTCTGGGAAATGTAGTTTACTTATTATAGGAATATCTTGCCAAGGAGAGGAGATTGGGGTTCTGGGAAATGTCTGCCTGGAGAGAGATGAAGCTTTCCAGGGCACCCCAGACTTGGCTGCAGGCAAGCCGTTTCTCCTGTTGCTAGCCACAGGTCTCAGGTGGGAGTCTGTTGTTTCATCTTTGCATGTTTGTTCTGCTTGTTGAACGTGGCCTTTCGTAGCATCTTGTCCTGTAATTCAAACCTGAGTTTATAATTAGGTCTGAAAAGGATTGGTTCCCAGGCAAGTCCTCGTGAAGCTGGTAAATACAGTTGCCTTTGCTTTGGCTTGGTTTGATGTAATTTATTGGAGAAGGCTGCAACATTGCTGTTTCAAGTTATACTGGGCAGGCCTCTCTGCTCTGTGACTGGGAGGGGATGAGGGCTGAATCTGCTCTTGGGAACTTTGGATGGATGAGCAGAAGATGCTGGCACAATCTTGTCTTTTGTTGTTGGAAAGTAAACTCTGAACTAGTCGATGTGTTTAAGCCCACCTGGCTCAAGTTTAGCTGTCTGGCCTGAGGAAAGGTTTAACCAGCTAAATTACCCAGGCCAGAGGGTCTGCCTAGCAGGACCCAACAGAAAATAATTACTGGTGTGCTAACTCAAAGTTTCCTTTTTCAGATTTCACCAACATTCTAGTTAATACAAATAAAAATTGGGGTTCTCCATAGGGATCTCCCCTCCTTTAACATCTGGGCGTGTGACACCTGAGCCGGGTGACATAGCTGTTGGTAGGACATAGCCTATGTCGTGATGCATAGCCCCTGGCATTTTACCCAGGTTGGATTGTTTCTACTTTCACTTGTGGTTTTCTTTGGAGAAAAGACTCTGCTGCTCTATAAAGTGTGAGGACCGCTGGCTTAGACAGAGGTGTGCATTCTTACCTGTACCGTGTACGTCAAGTAAATGATCCTGTGGGCCCACGCGACAAACCTCAGTCTCTGGAGGCACTGAGGACCAGGGATATACTTGGTTTTGTGTAACGGCTTAGATTTCAAATGCTCCACTAAGCCCATAGTTACTCTAACTCTTACTCTCACTCTGTTACTCTAACTCTTCCTCAGCTTCTGTCTACTTAAAAGCTTCCCATGATTCTTCTTGTTTCCAAATGCCCGGCATGTAGTCAGATTGCCAAGCACTTGCCTGACAGGTGGAAGATTGGTGGCATTCTCTCCAGCCACTCCGTCCCCAGCTGTGAGGCCTTGTGGTCATTTGTCCAAGGTGTGATCTTCTTAGTCTTGCCGAGGATGGAGTCATCTGGTAAAGTCCTGCTTGCAGCCCCCTTTCCTTACCTTTAAACATGAGGCATGAGCTGAAATCAGAGCATATCTATGTGGGCGTAAGGTGGCAGGTCTGGTTCAGCTAATTACTTAGAGAGTTCACAGGCTGGTAAGAAGAAACTTTGGTGTGCAGTAAGACATTTGTTAAAATCTCTAAGGCTGCCCTGCACAACTGCGTGGTCAGCTACAATAGAGTTACAGGTGATTTGTCTAACCCATGATTTATTGTTTTAGATTTATTTAATGTCTTTTATAAAGCCATGCCTAATCACACAAAGAACTTGATGGTATTATAGAGTTGAGTTTTGGGCATCAATAACTCTCTCAACAAGAGTTCCAAATATCATGACAATTTTTGTTTTGCTTCAAATTTTCACTTTGACAAGGTCTTACTATGTAGCCTTGGCTGACCTAGAATGCATTGCATAAACCAGGCTGGACCCAAATTCACAGAGAACTACCTGCCCTGCCTCCCGAGGGCTAAAATAAAGGTGTTTGCCATTTGGCCTAACTCACAAAATTGTTTACAAAGATGCGTTTATTCATTTGCTTAATCAAAAGACATTCACTGAACACACAGTAGGTGCCCAACATAGTTGTTTTAGGTACTGGGTATATAAAGACCCTTTCTCTCTGGATATTGATCTGAACAAGGTTGCTTTAGAACTTACAATCAGATTTTATGTGGATATATATTATACAGTTCTTGGCTCTTTGTGTCAGTATGAGGAACAAGGCTGTACAGACAAGTCTGCCCGGCCACCTGAGAAGCCGCCGGACCGACTCCAGGCAGGGGTTGCTCCAGGCGGGGGTTGCTCTCCACCGGCTGCTAAGGTTCACTGTATGGAAACAGGACCCTGCTTGCCTCAGCTTCCCCAGTGCTAGGAGTCTCTGCCGCCTCTCCACGTGGCTCCTCCAGGGTTTGTGTTGTAGTACTTTGTATTACAGGTGTGCAAGGACACAGATGGCAGTTTCCTGCTGTTTTAGTTTGTGGTCCTCTGAAGATGTATGTTAAGTCTGTCTGTCTATCATCTATCTGTCCATCCATCTGTCTGTCCATCTGTCTGTCATCTATTTTTTTCTTTTTTTAATTTATTTTTTAATTATTTTTTAAAAATTTTCTATATTTTTTGTTTACATTCCAAAGACTTTCCCCTTTCCCAGTTCCCCCCTCACCATATGTCCCATAAGTCTTCTCCCTCCGCCCATTCCCCAATCCCCCCCTCCCATTTCTCTGTTCTGATACTCTCCAACAGAACTGGATCCAGTCTTTTCAAGACCAGGGTCCTTTCCTTCCTTCTTCTTGGGAATCTTTTGATTTGCTAATTGTGCCTTGAGTATTCAGAGCTTTTGGGCTCATTAATATCCACTTAGCAGTGATTACATTTCATGTGTATTCTTTTGTGATTGGGTTAACTCACTTAGGATGATATTTTCCAGATCCAACCATTTGCCTACAAATTGCATGAATTCATTATATTTAATTGCTGAGTAGTATTCCATTGTATAAATATACCACATTTCCCTTCCTCCTTTGAGGGACATCTGGGCTCCTTCCAGCATCTGGCTATTATAAATAAAGCTGCTATGAACATAGTGGAGCATGTGTCTTTATTGTATGCAGGGGAATCCACTGGGTATATGCCCAGGAGTGGTATGCCAGGGTCCTCTGGAAGTGACATGCCCAATTTTCTGAGGAACCGCCAGACTGATCCAGAGCGGTTGTACCATCTTGCAATCCCACCAACAGTGTAGGATGTTCCTTTTTCTCCACATCCTTGCCAGCACCTGTTGTCCCTTGAGATTTTAATCTTAGCCATTCTGACTGGTGTGAGGTGGAATCTCAGGGTTGTTTTGATTTGCATTTCCCTGATGACTAATGATGTTGAACATCTCTTAAGGTGCTTCTCAGCCATCCGAATTTCTTCTGGTGAAAATTCTTTGTTTAGCTCTGTACCCCATTTTTTGATAGGGTTATTTGGTTCTTTGGGGGTCTAACTTCTTGAGTTCTTTGTATATATTGGATATTAGTCCTCTGTCAGATGTGGGGTTGGTGAAGATCTTTTCCCAATTTGTTGGTTGCTGTTTTGTCCTTCTGACAGTGTCCTTTGCCTTACAGAAACTGTTATTTTATGAGGTCCCATTTGTCAATTCTTGATCTTAGAGCATAAGCTATTGGTGTTCTGTTCAGAAACTTTCCCCCTGTGCCCATGTCCTCCAGGGTCTTCCCCAGTTTCTTTTCTATTAGTTTTAGTGTGTCTGGTTTTATGTGGAGGTCCTTGATCAACTTGGAGTTGATTTTGGTACAATAAGATAAGAGTGGGTTAATTTGCATTCTTCTGCATGTTGACCTCCAGTTGAACCAGCACCATTTGTTGAAAAGGCTATCTTTTTTCCACTGGATGGTTGTAGCTCCTTTATCAAAGATCAAGTGACCATAAGTCTGTGGGTTCATTTCTGTGTCTTCAATTCTATTCCATTGATCTACTTGCCTGTCGCTGTACCAATACCATGCAGTTTTTTTAACACAATTGCTCTGTAGGACTGCTTGAGGTCAGGGATATTGATTCCCCCAGAAGTCTTTTTATTGTTGAGAATAGTTTTAGCTATCCTGGTTTTTTTGTTACTCCAGATGAATTTGAGAATTGCCCTTTCTAGATCTATAAAGAATTGAATTGGGATTTTGATGGGGATTGCATTGAATCTGTAGATTGCTTTTGGCAAGGTGGCCATTTTTACTATATTGATCCTGCCAATTCAAGAGCATGGAATATTTTTCATCTCCTGAGGTCTTCTTCGATTTCTTTCTTCAAGGACTTGAAGTTCCTGTCATACAGATCTTTCACTTGTTTGGTTAAAGTCACGCCAAGATACTTTATATTGTTTGTGGCTATTGTGAAGGGTGTTAGTTCCCTAATTTCTTTCTCAGCCAGCTTGTCCTTTGAGTACAAGAAGGCTACTGATTTGCTTGAGTTGATTTTATATCTGACCACTTTGCTGAAGTTGTTTATCAGCTGTAGGAGTTCTCTGGTGGAGTTTTTTGGGTCACTTAAGTATACTATCATATCATCTGCAAAAAGTGATATTTTGACTTCTTCCTTTCCAATTTGTATCCCTTTGACTTCCTTATGTTGTCTAATTGCTCTCACTAGAACTTCAAGTACTATATTGAAAAGATATGGAGAGAGAGGGCAGCCTTGTCTAGTCCCTGATTTTAGTGGGATTGCTTCAAGTTTCTCTCCATTTAGTTTGATGTTGGCTACTGGTTTGCTGTATATTGCTTTTATTATGTTTAGGTATGGGCCTTGAATTCCTGTTCTTTCCAGGACTTTTAGCATGAAAGGATGCTGAATTTTGTCAAATGCTTTTTCAGCATCTAATGAGATGACCATGTGGTTTTTTTCTTTTAGTTTGTTTATGTAGTGGACTACATTGATGGATTTCCATATATTGAGCCATCCCTGCATCCCTGGGATGAAGCCTACTTGATCATGGTGAATGATCATTTTGATGTGCTCTTGGATTCAGTTGGCAAGAATTTTATTTAGTATTTTTGCATAAATATTCATAAGGGAAATTGGCCGTAGTTCTCTTTCTTTGTAGGATCTTTGTGTGCTTTTGGTATCAGCGTAATTGTGGCTTTGTAGAACGAGTTGGGCACTGTTCCTTCCAGTTCTATTTTGTGGAATAGTTTGAAGAGTATTGGTGTTAGGTCTTCTTTGAAGGTCTGATAGAATTCTGCACTAAAACCATCTGGTCCCACACTGTTTTTGGTTGGGAGACTTTCTATAACCCCTTCTATTTCTCTAGGGTTTATGGGACTGTTTAGCTGATCTAATTGATCCTGATTTAATTTTGGTATTTGGTATCTATCTAGGAAATTGTCCATTTCCTCCAGATTCTCCAGTTGTGTTGAGTATAGGCTTTTGTAGTAGAATGTGATGATTCTTTGAATTTCCTCACTTTCTGTTGTTATGTCCCCCTTTTCATTTCTAATTTTGTTAATTTGGATACTGTTTCTGTCCCCTTTGTTTGTCTGGCTAAGGGTTTATCTATCTTGTTGATTTTCTCAAAGAACCAAGTCTTTGTTTTGTTGATTCTTTGTATGGTTCTCTTTGTTTCTACTTGATTGATTTCAGCCCTTAGTTTGATGGTTTCTTGTCTCCTACTCCTCCTGGGTGAATTAGCTTCTTTTTGTTCCAGGGCCTTCAGGTGTGCTATTAAGTTGCTAGTGTATGCTCTCTCCAGTTTCTTTTTGGAGGCACTCAGGGCTATGAGTTTTCCTCTTAGCACTGCTTTCATTCTGTCCCATAGATTTGGGTAGGTTGTACCTTCATTTTCATTGAATTCTAAGAAGTCTTTGATTTCTTTCTTTATTTCTTCCTTGACCGAGGTGTCATTGAGTAAAGTATTGTTCAGTTTCCATGTGTATGTGGGCTTTCTGTTGTTCTTCTTGCTATTGAAGACCACTTTTACTCCATAGTGATCTGATAGGAGGCATGGGATTAGTTTGGTCTTCTTGTATTTGTTGAGGTCTGTCTTGTGACCAATTATATGATCGATTTTGGAGAAGGTACCGTGCGGTGCTGAGAAAAAGGTATATTCTTTTGCTTTAGGATGAAATGTTCTATATATATATATATATATATATATATATATATATATATATATATCTGTAATCCAATTAGTCCAAAGCTTCAATTAGTTTCACTGTGCCCCTGTTTAGTTTCTGCTTTCTGCTTGAACCTCCTGTAGGCTTGTAAGGCTATTTCCCCACGACTGTGTCACCTGAACCACTGCCCTGCGGGGCTCCTGCTCATAGGTTGCTGACAGGTGGCCTGAGTCTCCAGAGGTCTTAAACTCGGGATATCTAGGGTATCTGGTTCCACCGGCTGGTTCGAAACAGCTGGGAAGATGGCAGAGGCTGCAGAGAGTGTGGCGTCCACCTTCAGTGCACAGAGTCCACGCTTGGCTGGGGCCCCCCAAACCGCTGCTCGGTGCACAGCTCCTGCTCAAGACCTGAGTCCCCAAAGGTCTTAAACTCGGGATATCTCGGGTGCCTGGTTCCGCCGGCTGGTTCAAAAACAGCTGGGAAGATGGTGGAGGCTGCAGGGAGTGCGGGGTCCGCCTTCTGGGCACAGAGCCCATGCTTGGTTGGGACCCCCCAAACCGCTGCTCTGTGCACAGCTCCTGCTCAAGGTCTGAGTCCCCAAAGGTCTTAAACTCGGGATATCTTGGGTACCTGGTCCCACAGGCTGGATTGAAACAGCTGGGAAGATGGCGGAGGCTGGTTCCACCTGTCATCTATTTTGAAACAGGGTCTCAAGTATTCCAGTCTTCCTCAGACTTGCTGTATAGGCCATGATGACTTTCTAGTCTTTCTGCCTACACCTCCTGGGTACTAGGACTGCAGGTGAGTATCACCAGGTGTTCTCGTGCAGACATCCAACCCAGAGCTTCATGCACACTAGGCAAGCACTCAGCCAAATGATGGACTTCCGTGGCCTCTCTCCTTTCCTATTTCCTTAGTGAAGTAAGATCTTTTCAGTTCTTCATCCACTGATGAGCAGGATTATTTGTTGTCTTATTATTGAGATTTAGAATCCCTTGTGTATTTTGGATGCAGGTTCTTTATCAGGTGCGCCTTTTGGAATGACTTTTTTCCTTTTCTATTTTTCTCTCAATGGAACTTCAGTTTTGTTTTCATTTTTGATGCATACATCTCCTCCCCCAGAAAATGGTCGTCTGGGCTTGGAACAAACAGATTTATCAAAAGAATGCTGCACCTTTATGGTAGTACCTGCTTTACAACCAAAAAAATTAGTAACACTTCTTGTTACCTCTCTTTAGGTAATAGGATCCCAGCAATCTTATTTGCTTATAATGTTTGACAAATATGCTATAAAATCCATCTGTTGGTTGAATTATAATTAATCGTGTCAATTTAATTATTTTGAGTAATTTCTCTTGTACTTTCCTGAAAGTATTTCATAGTGACTTTTAATTATGCATTTAAAATTTATGGATTTAAATTTTTAAATGAATTAAAGAGGTTGGGAAGACAGCCTCTTTAAGAGTTTTTTTTTTTTTTTAAATGGATAAGTAGCTGAAGTTTGAAAAGACGGAGGGTCTGACAGCTGTTTAGGTCATTTGGCAGATAATTATCATAACTTCAATAGGCTGGGTTCCAAATTTTGATTAGAAACATTTTACTCAAACGAAAATTGGCAGGTGCGCAATGAAATTAAGATTGCTACGGTTTCCTTAATTGTGTATAAGCCTAAAGGGTAAGTATGGTGCCTTTAATATAACAAAAGAGAGACACGAGTAATGGATGGTGATCTCACGACCTTCAAGTTAATGTACAGCAAAGGATGACCTTGAGCTCTTAACCTTCCAGCTTCTGTCTCCAAAGTTTTGGAATTACATGCTCACGCCACTGATCCCAGATGATAGAAGATGATCACGCTGGGAGTGTGATCAGTCGTAAAGTACCCTGTCATTCAAGCACAAGGACCTGAAGACCCGAGTAGGAATCACCAGTTTTCATGCAAAGCTGGGGACACTGGAGCCAGGAGCAGGGGGTAGACACGGGGCAGGCCCAGCCAGCCTCCGTGCATGGATAAGTTCCAGGTTCAATAACAGACGTGTCTTTACCAAACAGGGTGAAAACTTAGGGAGGAAGACATCTGCTCTCCATATACACCAATGCATGTGCATGCACGCATGTACACCTCTACACACACACACACACACACACACACACACACAGAGAGAGAGAGAGAGAGAGAGAGAGAGAGAGAGAGAGAGAGAGAGAGAGAGAGAAAGGCACAGAGGGTCAGAGAGACAAAGATGGAGAAGATGGAGAAGAGTATAATGCATAATAGGAACTGGCGATATAGCCTAGTGGTGGAGTTTTTACCTAAAATACATTAGTTTTAATTCCTGATCATGGCCAACATGAAAAAGAAGCTACTACAACAGGACCCAGTTCTGTGGGAACATCAGGAAAAGATGGAAGCACGGGACTGGAGAGATGGGTTAGCAGGTGAAGGTGCTGGCCACCATGCCTGACTCCTGAAGATCCACGTGGTCACCATCCGACTTTCACATGTATGACATGGCACACACATGTACTTGCACACATACAAAGTAAATAATAAAACATAAAGGAAGCACATTTTCAAATGTGAAAGGAAGGATAGTTAAAGTTTTTCATTTCTGTTTTAAGAAGTAATAGATAACAACCAACCACTCCAGTATTTAAATTTAGATACATTTGCCTTTGATGGGACCCTTTTGTTTTGGAACTCCTATCCATGCAGTATGTCAGATTATGTGTATTTATCTGTGTACACATATGACAAAAGTGCTGCTGTATTAACAACTTGGCTGTCACTCCCAGTGACTCTGATATGGAACATTGTATACTGGATCTTAGGTCAACTCCATCTACTTACAGAATATTGTATTTTGGCCATTGTGATTAGAGTCTTTGTATTTTAGTGTCTATAGGAAGGAAGTACAAGGCGTGATGAAAGCACACTTACAACTCCAGTGCTGAGTAGGTGTAGGCAGCAATATCAGAAGTTCAAAGTCAACCTCAGAAGCATAGTGATATGATTATAATAAAGATATTAATACATGTATTAAAAAGCCATAATCCAACACATTATCATGGATAGCTACTATATAAATAGTACTCAAAAATAGAGAAGACCCTGAAGTTCATCTTTTATAGAGTCAACATGTATTAATTCATTAATTATGTTTTGCAGATCCTGTAACTGCCCATCTTTTGAAATGATGTCCCTATCAGGGCCACTTTGAATATGTAGATGATGAAGGTCAGCCAGCCACGTTCCTCACCTGTAGGGTTAGAGAATGAAAAGGTTTCCTCAGGTTCCTCAGATCCTGAACTTGGTTCCATCATTGTGATTTGAAAGTAGAAAACAGGGCTGGAGAGATGGCTCAGCAGGTAAGAGCACTGACTGCTCTTTCAAATGTCATGAGTTCAAATCCCAGCACCCACATGGTGGCTCACAACCATCTGTAGAGATCTGTACTTACATATAATAAATAAATCTTTTTTAAAAAAAAAGAAAGTAGAAAACATCTTAAAAATATGACCTGGTAATGATTTCAGTGTTTTTTTTTCAAGTTTTGATTTCTTTGAAAAGTCTGGAATGGCTGTTTATTAATGCAGCTTCACTAGTAAAAATTTAAAATGAGCTTCCATAGCTAAGTGAGGAACTATTAACACATATATTATGAAATATATAAAATATATTATATATAAGAGGAATTATGAACAAAACCATTAACAGCTGATGAGGAAGGGAGGGTCAGTTTTCTTTAAGTCCCTGGTAGGTTGACCATGCTCTGTCATGGGCTTGCACCCACTAGTAAATGTGCAGCACACACTGGGCTCAGTGGGTTAGTTTTAAGAAGGGGTGGACACAAAACTGGGAGTTGATTTGGGAGGAGTTATGAAAAGCACTGGAGGATGAATGGGATCAAACACATTATATGGAAATCTCAAAGAATTAATAAAAACACAACATTAAAAATTTATCAAGATCGGAAAAATAAACCGGTGAAAGGGGTTATTGTAACATCTTCATCTCTGAGATCTGAAAAGCAGACAAGGTAGTCTCTAGAGTTTAAACAGAGACAACGGGACAAGGAGTTCTGCACACATAGTACTGTACATGCCAGAATTACAAATGGTAGAACTGGACTTGCTTTGTAATCAAGATGCCCTCTGTTCTGAACTTCAAACTGATAGCACAGCCATTCCGTGGCCTACATGGGCCTTAAGAGAAACAGTTTCTTTAGATTACTAGTTAGCACAACAACAGCATATTTCAAAATCCTTCCTGAGTAAATGCCATAATTCTATATCACAGTTACATATCTAATCAGTCAGTCTGGCTAGAAGGATTCACAAAATGTGGGACAAATTCTTAGATAATGATACAAGGCTGGCGTTATGTTAGGACACCAGGATCTTTCTGTTCTGGGCAGAATAAAAGTGCCTTTATCTTTTCTGCAGGGAGTTGGCAGTTTTGCTCAAGGACATTGCTCAATTTTAAGTGCAAATTTATGAGCATGTTTATGGTTCTTTGAGAAAATCAACAAGATAGATAAACCCTTAGACAGACTAACCAGGGGGCACAGAGACAGTATCCAAATTAACAAATCAGAAATGAAAAGGGAGACATAACAACAGAAACCAAGGAAATCCAAAAAAATTATCAGATCCTACTACAATAGCCTTTATTCAACAAAACTGGAAAATCTGGATGAAATGGACAATTTCCTAAATATCAGGTACCAAAGTTAAATCAGGATCAGATAAGTGATCTAAACAGCCCCATAACCCCTAATGAAATAGAAGCAGTCATCAATAATCTCCCAACCAAGAAAAGCCCAGCACCAGATGGGTTTAGTGCAGTTCTATCAGACCTTTAAAGAGGACCTAATACCAGTACTCTGCAAACTATTCCACAAAAATAGAAACAGAAGGAACCCTATGCAAATTGTTCTATGAAGTCACAATTACTTTGATATCTAAACCACACAAAGACTCTACAAAGAAGGAGAACATCAGACCATTTTCCCGTATGAATATCAATGCAAAAATACTCAATAAAATTCTTGCAAACTGAATCCAACAACACATCAAAATGACCATCCATCATGATCAAGTAGGCAGGGATGCAGGGATGATTCATTATAGGGAAATCCACCAATCTAATCTACTACATAAACAAACTCAAAGGAAAAAAAAAACATCATTTCATTAGATGCTGAAAAAGCATTTGACAAAATCCAACACCCCTTCATGATAAAATTCTTGAAAAGATCAGGAATTCAAGGCCCATACCTAAACATAGTAAAAGCAATATACAGCAAACCAGTAGCCAACACTAAATGGAAAGAAACTCGAAGCAATCCTACTGAAATCAGGAACTAGATAAGGCTGTTGACTCTCTCCCTACCTATGCAATATAGTACTTAAAGTCCTAGCCAGAGCAAGTAGACAACAAAAGAAGGTCAAAAGGATACAAATTGGAAAGGAAGAAGTCAAAATATTATTATTTGCAGATGATATGATAGTGAACTTAAGTGACTCCCCAAAATTCCACCAGAGAACTCCTAAACCTGATTTCAAAAACTTCAGCAAAGTGACTGGATATAAAATTAACTCAAACAAATCAATGGCCTTCCTCTACTCAAAGGATAATCAGGCTGAGAAAGAAATTAGAGAAACAACTCTCTTCACAATAGTCACAAATAATATAAAATACTTTGGTGTGACTCTAAGTAAACAAGGGAAAGATCTGTATGATAAAACCTTCAAATCTCTGAAGAAAGAAATCGAAGATCTCAGAAGATGGAAAGATCTCCCATGCTCATGGATTGGCAGGATTAATATAATAAAAATGGCCATCTTGCCAAAATCAATATACAGATTCAATGCAATCCCCATCAAAATCCCAACTCAATTCTTCATAGAGCTAGAAAAAGCAATTTGCAAATTCATCTGGAATAACAAAAAACCCAGGACAGCTAAAACTATTCCCAACAACAAAAGAACTTCTTCTGGCAGAATCATCATCCCTGACCTCAAGCAGTACTACAGAGCAATAGTGACAAAAACTGCATGGTATTGGTACCACGACAGGCAAATAGATCAATGGAATAGAATTGACCCAGAAATGAACCCACACAACTCTCAGAGTCAGTTGATCTTTGACAAAGGAGCTAAAATCATCCAATGGAAAAAAGACAGCATTTTCAATAAATGGTGCTGGTTCAGCTGGTGGTTGGCATGTAGAAGAAGGCAAATCAGTCCGTTCATATCCCTGTACAAAGCTCAAGTTCAAGTGAATCAAGGACCTCCACATAAATCCAGACACACTGAAACTAATCGAAAAGAAACTGGGGAAGACCCTTGAGGACATCGGCACAGGGGAAAACTTGCAGAACATAACACCAATAGCTTATGCTCTAAGATCAAGAATTGACAAATGGGACCTCATAAAATTGCAAAGTTTCTATAAGGCAAAGGGCAATGTCAATAGAATAAAACCAACAGACTGGGAAAAGATTTTAACCAATTCTACATCTAATAGAGGACTAATATCCATTATATACAAAGAACTCAAGAAGTTAGACTCCAGAGTACCAAATAGCCCTATTAAAATGGCTAACAGAACTAAACAAAGAATTTTCACCTGAGGAATATTGAATGGTTGAGAAGCACCTAAAGAAAATGTCAGCATCTTTATTCATCAGGGAAATGCAAATAAAAACAACCTTGAGATTCCACCTTACAAGTCAGAATGGCTAAGATCAAAACCTCAGATGACAGCAGATGCTGGTGAGGATGTGGAGAAAGAGGAAGATTCATCCATTGCTGGTGGGATTGCAAGCTGGCATAACCACTCTGAATATCAGTCTGGAGGTTTCTCAGAAAGTTGGACATAGTACTACCTGAGGACCCAGCTATACCACTCCTGGACATATGCCCAGAAGAAGATCCATCATGTAATAAGGACACGTGCTCCACTATGTTTATAGAATCCAGATGTCCCTCAACAGAGGAATGAATACAGAAAATGTGGTACATTTACACAATGTAAATTACTACTCAGCTATTAAAAACAATGAATTCATGAAATTCCTAGGCAAATGGATGGAAGTAGACAATATCATTCTGAGTGTGGTAACCCAATCACAAAAGAACACACATGGTATGTATTCCCTGATAAGTAAATAGAAGAAGCTTGGAATACTCAAGATACAATTCATAGACCAAATGAAGCTCAAGAAGCATGGATACTTTGGTCCTTCTTAGAAGGGGGAACTCAAGACCCATGGGAGGAGATACAGAGACAAAGTGTGGAGCAGAGACTGAAGGAAAGACCATCCAGAGACTACCACACTGGGGGATCCATCCCATATACAGTTACCAAACCCAGACACTATGGTGGATGCCAACAAGCTCTTGCGAATAGGAGTCTTATGTAGCCTGTCTCCTGAGAGGCTCTGCCAGTGCCTGACAAATACAGAGGTGGATGCTCTCAGCCAACTATTGGACTGAGCACAAGGTCCCCAATGGTGGAGTTAGAGAAAGGACCTAAGGAGCTGAAGGGGTTTGCAGCCCCATAGGAGGAACAACAATATGAACCAACCAGTACCCCCAGTGCTCCCAGGGGCTAAACTACCAACCAAAGGGTACACAAGGAGGGACCCATGGCCCTAGCTGCATATGTAGCAGAGGATGGCTTTGTTGGGCATCAAAGGAAGGAGAGGGCTTTGGTCCTGAAAAGGCTTGATGCCCCAGTATAGGGAATGCCAGAACAGGGAAGCAGGAGTGGGTGAGTCAGTGAGCAGGAGGAAAAGGGGATAGGATAGGGTGTTTTCTGAGTGGAAACCAGGAAAAGGGATAACATTTGAAATGTAAATAAAGAAAATATCCAATAAAAATATCTTTAAAAAAAAAAGAATACATAAGGACAATGAGATGAGAACCATCTTGGTCCTTGACATAGTTTAAAACATCCAGGAAAGCCTGTGTGGTGATCCTGCTTCTGTTCCTTAGAGAAATTAAATGCTTTCTCTTACCCTAGGCTCCTAGAAGCCCTAAGTTATCCAAACAGCAGGAGGGATTAAAGGCTCAAAGAAGCTGAGTGAACCACTGGATCTTACCATGCTGTGCCTCTGGAGAGGCTGGGTTATGAGGAGTCCATCAGGTATAACCATTAAGACACAGTCTATGGATAATTGAAGTCTTTATTCCAGCTGGCTGGGATTACATTACACTCAGGTATTTGGGTTCCAAGTGGAACTAAGCACCAGCAGGTGGAGTTGTTTTTTGTTTGTTTGTTTGTTTGTTTTTTGTTTGTTTTGTTTTGTTTTTTGAGACAGGGTTTCTCTGTGTAGCCTAGGCTGTCCTGGAACTCACTTTGTAGACCAGGCTGGCCTCAAACTCAGAAATCCGCCTGCCTCTGCCTCCCAAGTGCTGGGATTAAAGGCGCGCGCCACCACCGCCAGGCTAGCAGGTAGAGTTTTGCACTAGTAAGCAGTTTAACATAACCTAAGATAAGCATTTGTCTGGATTGGTTGATTTTGTACACAAAGGAAGTATAACAGAGGCTGAGATAAGTTATCTGGGCCATCTTGAAATTGGTTTTCTAGAATAGAGTTGGGTAATTTTCCATGGGGCTTACCATCAAGGAGATCAAATTTAGTTAAGTCTAACATGGCCTTAGCAAGACTACAAGATAGAGGAACCTATGTACTGCCTTGTAAAGTCACAGTCCCACTGGTTCTATGAGCATGAGTCAAATCATTGGCTTGTCCTTTTCTGGGGGTGGGGGGCACATGGTTGATTCAGTACCAGTAACTTAACTGAGTTTATTCTCTCTTTGATGTAGTTGATCAAGCAGTTGAGGGTTTGATGTCCCACTATTAGCCTGATCAGAATAAGAATCAATTGTCTGGCTAACACTGACAACAAGGTGGTCATCCATAGGGACCAGATGAGCAGAGACTGCCTATATCTTTCTCTCAAAAGATAGGTTTACACAACTGTCCTTCATATAGTTCAACCACACTCCAAAAGTAGGCATGAAAGATCAAAGGTCTATATGGAACTGTAGTCACATCTGTAGGCTCATCTGTACTCACATTCACTGTCACCTTGCCTGTGTCTATTAGTCTTTAATTCCCAATTTTAGATTGGGGACAGTGAGGGGCGTAGGTTCCCGTATTCATACAGAGAGAAAGGAAAAGGGTGAACCTAGTATCCTAGATTAATGATCTCAGATCATTCTTATCTTTAAGGATTTGGAGTCTGAGTGATGGCCTAGCTGTGATTGTTCTTAGACACCTTCTTTAATTGGAAGTGATGTATCCAGGGGATGACACCAGCCACTTTCACAGCAGTTGGGATGATGAGAGTAACTGGATAGGGTCCCTTCCAGCCATGTTCGGAAATCTGGGCAGGGATCCTCTTTATCCAAACCAAGTCTCCTGGCTGAAAGACTTGGGCCAGTTCAGAGATGAGAGATGTCAGGACTTCCTGCAAGATTTTGAGAAGGGAGTAATTAGACATTTCTTTCTGGGGAATATCTCAGAGTTTGGGAAGGATAGAAGGTAGTCTCCTAAACATAACTTTAAAAGGAATAAACCCAATAGGTAAGAAGTATAATACATCAAACCCTGGGCTGGACAAAAAGGAGGCAGGTTGGCCCAATTTCCACCTGGACTAATCTGGTTTCAGTCTTCCTAAGAGTTATTTATCCTTTCTACTGATTTGAGCTCTGGACTTATATACACAATGTAATATCCAATTGATATTTTAATATTTTTGTCAGATTTTGAGATATTTTGGTGTGAAGGTCAAGCCTTTGTTGGACCCCCAAAGCTAGGGGTAGATCAAACCCAAGAATTATTTCCTAAAGAAGTTTCTTTGTAGCTCTGATCTAGAGGAGTGGGCTTCCATCCAATCTGAGGTTTGCACAAACACCAGGAGATAGTTATAGCCAAAGACAGGAGGCCTGATTTCAGTAAAGTCTTAATTCCCACTGTTCCCCAGGCTGGATCCATTGTGGGATCTTCCTTTCCACGTTGAGGTTTGCATGAGTCCAGGCAGCATATCTAGAAGTGGTATCTTCAGTCAGGCTGTCCAAATTTGGAATAAAACACCTGGGTCTGAAGAGTTCAGCTGTTTTTTTTTCTTTTTTTTTCTTTTCTTTTCTTTTCTTTTCTTTTTTCTTTTCTTTTCTTTCCTTTCCTTTTTTCTTTTCTCTTCTTTTCTCCTTTCTTCCTTCCTTCCTTCCTTCCTTCCTCCCTTCCTTCCTTCCTCCCTCCCTCCCTTCCTTCCTTCCTTTCTTTCTTTCTTTTTTTCTTTTGGCCTCTAGGCGGGTGACTTGGAGATCTGTAAACTGTTGCCTTCCCAGACTCCCAGGAAGGATGAGTCTGCCATCGGCCACACCCACCATCCTTGGTTACCCATGTGGCCAGTTCTTACTTTGCCTACTTAACCTCCTGTAGGCTGTGTCCCAGGCAGTCCCTACTTAAGGACTGTGCCCAGAGTCCTGCCTTGGGTCACCACCACTGCTCCTGTGTGCCTGACTCCATCTCAGATCCCTGGCAAACCCTCTGGCCTCAAATGGAATGGCTTAGTAATATCTGGGAGGGCCACACCCGGGGCGGACACCAGAGTTTCTCTCAAGGCTTCACAGTCAAAGCCTCAGTACTTTACAAAAGGAATGCACACCCAGTCCTGGCAGAGCGGGACTCGACTGTCAGCAAATCCCGTTATCTGAGGCCAGCTGTACTCACTACCCCAGCTGTTCCCATACTTGGTTTTTGTTTTGTTTTGTTTTGTTTTGTTTTAAATGTGGTAGCAGGGATTTGTAGGAAGGCTGAAATGTGGTCATGGGAGTTTCCCCTCTCCTTCCTCTAGGTGGTAGCCTAGGTGACTGACCTGGGATGCTCAGGCAAGCCTTTGTGGCTGAGATTCAGTACCCCAGGGCTTGGAGGGTTTCAAAAAGGCCTTGTGCTGCCTGTCTACAAACCTTCCCAGTGGTGGAAGCTATTGGGGAGGCCAGTTGTACACTGAGCAGGGTACTTTGTGGGTATTTTTGTTTAAATTCCAATAGATCTGCACTCAGGTCTTTTTTTTTTTAAAGACTTATTTATTTATTTTATGTATATGAGTACACTGTAGCTGTCTTCACATACATCGGATGAGGTCATTGGATCCCATTACAGATGGTTGTGAGCCACTATGTGGTTGCTGGGAATTGAACTTAGGACCTCTAGAAGAGCAGTCAGTGCTCTTAACCACTGAGCCATCTCTCCAGTCCCTTCAGGTCTTTTTTTTTTTTTTTTTTTTTTTTTTTTTTTTTTGTCCTTACTTTTTCTTTTTTTTAAATTTTATTTTCTATATTATTTGTTTACATTCCAAAGGCTTTCCCCTTTCCCAGTTCCCCCCTCACCATGTGTCTCATAAGTCCTCTCCCATCCACCCACCCCCACCCCCGCATATTCCCCAATCACCTCCAACCCTTTCTCTGTTCTGGTACTCTCCTGTAAAACTGGAACCAGTCTTTTCTGGACCAGTGTCCTCTCATTCATTCTTCTTGGGAATCTTTTGATTTGCTAATTGTGCCTTGAGTATTCAGAGCTTCTGGGCTCATTAATATCCACTTATCAGTGATTGCATTTTTTTATATATTTTTTTATTTTCTATATTTTTTTTTGTTTACATTCCAAAGGCTTTCCCCTTTCCCAGTCCCCCCCCTCACTATATATCCCATAAGTCCTCTTCCCTCCACACATTCCCCAATCACACCCCACCCCCCACCATTTCTCTGTTCTGATACTCTCCTACAAAACTGGATTCAGTCTTTTCAGGACCAGGGTCCTTTCCTTCCTTCTTCTTGGGAATCTTTTGATTTGCTAATTGTGCCTGGAATACTCAGAGCTTTTGGGCTCATTAATATCCACTTATCAGTGATTGCATTTCATGTGTATTCTTTTGTGATTGGGTTAACTCACTTAAGATGATATTTTCCAGATCCAACCATTTGCCTACAAATTACATGAATTCATTATATTTAATTGCTGAGTAGTATTCCATTGTATAAATATACCACATTATTTTTTTATCCATTCCTCCTTTGAGGGACATTTGGGCTCCTTCCAGCTTCTGGCTATTATAAATAAGGCTGCTATGAACACAGTGGAGCATGTGTCTTTATTGCATGCAGGGGAATCCTCTGGGTATAAGCCTAGGAGTAGTATGACAGGGTCCTTTGGAAGCGTCATGCCCAATTTTCTGAGGAACCGCCAGACTGATTTCCAGAGCAGTTGTACCATCTTGCAATCCCACCAACAGTGGAGGAGTGTTCCTCTTTCTCCACATCCTTGCCAGCACCTGTTGTCCCTTGAGTTTTTAATCTTAGCCATTCTGACTGGTGTGAGGTAGAATCTCAGGGTTGTTTTGATTTGCATTTCCCTGATGACTAATGATGTTGAACATCTCTTAAGGTGCTTCTCAGCCATCCAGATTTCTTCTGGTGAAAATTCCTTGTTTAGCTCTGTACCCCATTTTTAATAGGGTTATTTGGTTCTTTGGGGTCTAATTTCTTGAGTTCTTTGTATATATTGGATATTAGCCCTCTGCCAGATGTGGGGTTGGTGAAGATCTTTTCCCAATTTGTTGGTTGTCATTTTGTCCTTCTGACAGTGTCCTTTGCCTTACAGAAACTTTGTAATTTTATGAGGTCCCATTTGTCAATTCTTGATCTTAGAGCATAAGCTATTGGTGTTCTGTACAGGAACTTTCCCCCTGTGCCTTTGTCCTCCAGGGTCTTCCCCAGTTTCTTTTCTATTAGTTTCAGTGTGTCTGGCTTTATGTGAAGGTCCTTGATTCACTTGGAGTTGATCTTAGTACAAGGTGATAAGAATGGGTCAATTTGCATTCTTCTGCATATTGACCTCCAGTTGAACCAGCACCATTTGTTGAAAAGGCTATCTTTTGTCCACTGGATGGTTGTAGCTCCTTTATCAAAGATCAAGCGACCATAAGTCAGTGGGTTCATTTCTGGGTCTTCAGTTCTATTCCATTGATCTACTTGCCTGTCGTTGTACCAATACCATGCAGTTTTTAGCACAATTGCTCTGTAGTACTGCTTGAAGTCAGGGTTATTGATTCCCCCAGAAGTCCTTTTATTGTTGAGAATAGTTTTAGCTATCCTGGGTTTTTTGTTACTCCAGATGAATTTAAGAATTGCTCTTTCTAGATCTATAAAGAATTGATTTGGGATTTTGATGGGGATTGCATTGAATCTGTATATTGCTTTTGGCAAGATGGCCATTTTTACTATATTGATCCTGCCAATCCAAGAGCAAGAAATATTTTTCCATCTTCTGAGGTCTTCTTCGATTTCTTTCGTCAAGGTCTTGAAGTTCTTTTCATACAGATTTTTCACTTGTTTGGTAAGAGTCACGCCAAGATACTTTACGTTGTTTGTGGCTATTGTGAAGGGTGTTATTTCCCTAACTTCTTTCTCAGCCTGCTTGTCCTTTGAGTATAGGAAGGCTACTGATTTGCTTGAGTTGATTTTATAACCAGCCACTTTGCTGAAGTTGTTTATCAGCTGTAGAAGTTCTCTGGTGGAGTTTTTTTGGGTCACTTAAGTATACTATCATATCATCTGCAAATAATGATAGTTTGACTTCTTCCTTTCCAATTTGTATCCCTTTGACTTTCTTATGTTGTCTAATTGCTCTCACTAGAACTTCAAGTACTATATTGAAAAGATATGGAGAGAGAGGGCAGCCTTGTTTAGTCCCTGATTTTAGTGGGATTGTTTCAAGTTTCTCTCCATTCAGTTTGATGTTGGCTACTGGTTTGCTGTATATTGCTTTTATTATGTTTAGGTATGGGCCTTGAATTCCTGTTCTTTCCAGGACTTTTAGCATGAAAGGATGCTGAATTTTGTCAAATGCTTTTTCAGCATCTAATGAGATGATCATGCGGTTTTTTTCTTTTAGTTTGTTTATGTAGTGGATTACATTGATGGATTTCCATATATTGAACCATCCCTGCATCCCTGGGATGAAGCCTACTTGATCATGGTGAATGATTGTTTTGATGTGCTCTTGGATTCAGTTGGCAAGAATTTTATTTAGTATTTTTGCATCGATATTCATAAGGGAAATTGGCCTGAATTTCTCTTTCTTTGTTGGATCTTTGTGTGGTTTTGGTATCAGTGTAATTGTGGCTTCGTAGAACGAGTTGGGCAGAGTTCCTTCCGTTTCTATTTTGTGGAATTGTTTGAAGAGTATTGGTGTTAGGTCTTCTTTGAAAGTCTGATAAAATTCTGCACTAAAACCATCTGGTCCCATACTTTTTTTGGTTAGGAGACTTTCTATAACCCCTTCTATTTCTCTAGGGGTTATGGGACTGTTTAGCTGATCAATTGATCTTGATTTAATTTTGGTAGTTGGTATCTGTCTAGGAAATTGTCCATTTCCTCCAGATTCTCCAGTTGTGTTGAGTATAGGCTTTTATAGTAGAATGTGATGATTCTTTGAATTTCCTCACTTTCTGTTGTTATGTCCCCCTTTTCATTTCTAATTTTGTTAATTTGGATATTGTCTCTGTGCCCTTTGGTTAGTCTGGCTAAGGGTTTATCTATCTTGTTGACTTTCTCAAAGAACCAGCTCCTGGTTTTGTTGATTCTTTGTATGGTTTGCTTTATTTCTACCTGATTGATTTCAGCCCTTAGTTTGATGATTTCCTGTCTTGTACTCCTCCTGGGTGAATTAGCTTCTTTTTGTTCCAGGGCTTTTAGGTTTGCTGTTAAGCTGCTAGTGTATGCTGTCTCCAGTTTTTTTTTGGTGGCACTCAGCGCTATGAGTTTTCCTCTTAGCACTGCTTTCATTGTGACCCATAGATTTGGGTAGGTTGTACTTTCATTTTCATTGAATTCTAAAAATTCTTTGATTTCTTTCTTTATTTCTTCCTTGACCAAGGTGTCATTGAGTAGAGTATTGCTCAGTTTCCATGTGTATGTGGGCTTTCTGTTCTTTTTCTTGCTATTGAAGACCACTTTTACTCCATAGTGTTCTGATAGCAGGCATGGGATTAGTTCGGTCTTCTTGTATTTGTTGACATCTGTCTTGTGACCAATTATATGATCCATTTTGGAGAAGGTACCATGTGGTGCTGAGAAAAAGGTATATTCTTTTGCTTTGGGATGAAATGTTCTATATATATATATATATCTGTTAAATCCAATTGGTCTAAAGCTTCAATTAGTTTCACTGTGCCCCTGTTTATTTTCTGGTTTCCTGATTGGTCCATTGAGGAGAGTGGAGTGTTGAAGTCACCCACAATTATTGTGTTAGGTGTAATGTGTGCTTTAAGCTCTAGTATAGTTTCTTTTACAAATGAGGGTGCTCTTGCATTTGGAGCATAGATGTTCAGTATTGAGAGTTCTTCTTGGTGAATTTTTCCTTTGACCAGGGAGAAGTGACCTTCTGTGTCTCTTTTGATGACTCTAGATTGGAAGTCAATTCTATCTGATATTAGAATGGCTACTCCGGCTTGTTTCCTGAGACCATTTGCTTGTAAAATTGTCTTCCAGCCTTTTACTCTAAGGTAGTGTTTGTCTTTGACACTGAGATGTGTTTCCTGTATGCAGCAAAATGTAGGGTCCTGTTTCTGAATCCAGTCTGTTAGTCTGATATGGGTTCTTGAAACCTCAACACCTGGCCACAATTCTTCCAACAAGGCCATATTTGCTAACTCTTCCCAACAGTTCCATCACCTGGAGAGCAAGAATTCAAATATATGAGCCTATGTGAGTCATTCTCATTCAAACCATCACAGCAACACCATGTGTTGTTCTGTAGATGGCCCATATGGATAGAGCAAGCCTGAGGTGAGCCCTGCATGGTGTCACACAGCAGGGACAGGGCACAACATCCTGAGACAACCCCAGACAACCAGAGGCCCCAGGTGTCACTAAGATGAGCAAGTAAGTGGTAGAGAGATGGAAGAGAAAGACGAGAAGGTTGTGGGCACCAGGAAGAGGGGGGAACTGGAGACTCGAGGGTAGTGAGGGGCAGCCTGATGTAGTGGCTGGGAGCACCACCTAAGGCCATGGTGAGTTTCTGGCCTGTGCTGCTGCTTAGGGCCATGCCTGGGTCTATGGCTCTGTAGCAGCTTGGGTCTGCAAACACCAAAGACAAGGCAAACATCCCTGGTCTGGGCTGCTGCCTGGGACAGTACCATTGTCTGAGGTCTGCGTGGTGCTGTCCCCAGGGTCATGAGAGAGGGAGAGCTGGCCCTACCCCTCATTGGCTGCAGCACTCAGGAGAGCAGACCCTGCACCTCGCCTGGTGGCTGGACCTTGGGTAAGCCAATCCTGAGGGAATGAGAACAGGAGAGCTGGCCCTGCCCCTTGCTGGTTTCTGCACTGTGATCTGGCTAGGGCATTGCTGGAGATCTTGCCCAGGTGGGGTGGGTGTGGAGAGCTGGCAGGCTGACCAACTCAGTTACCACCCAGTCCCATATCCAGGGCTTTGAGTTGGTCTACCCAGTATCTACCCCATCTATGAACTGTTGAAGTTCATGGAGTGTCCAGTCCTGCAGATCCAAAGCTGCAGGATCTCCATGACACAGGGCAATAACATGATATCTGAGAGGAGTCCTGGTAAAGATCCAGTATTGATAGTTTAGTAGAAGCCAGAGGCCTCAAGTCAGACCACTGACTCATTGCAGAATACGTTTGCAAGCAAAGATGTGTAAACAAAGGGTGTTCTGTGGGACTGTGACCCACTACAGCTTCCACAACGAGATTTTTTTTCTTTTGAGGGAGATGGAGTGTGGATTTAAGGGGAGGGAGATGAGTAGGATTGGGGTGCATGTGAAATTCACAAAGTATAATAAAGAGTTAAACAAAAAGTAGATAACACACATTTAGCATATCAGTAATAATTATAATTTACCTATCTAAATTTTGCAATAAACCATCCATATGTATAATACTTAGTCAATAGGAGTGACTTCAAGTTTTCTCTCTGCAGTTTTGCATGTCATGTTATGTAACTCATCTTGAATGGACTCTTAAACTGAAAGAAAAGATACATGTCCTAAAAAAAACCAAAGTAATGGAGTCCATTTTTAACTCACTTCCTCAAATCAAATCAAACAAGCAAACAAGAGAGGGAGGGAGAGGGAGGGGAAGTGGGAGAGAGAGAAAGGGAGAGAGGAGAGAGAGAGAGAGAGAGAGAGAGAGAGAGAGAGAGAGAGAAGAAGAAGAAGAAGAAGAAGAGGAGGAGGAGGAGGAGGAGGAGGAAGAGGAGGAGGATGAGGAGGAGGAAGAGAGGACAGGAGAGGAGAGGAGAGGAGAGGAGAGGAGAGGAGAGGAGAGGAGAGGAGAGGAGAGGAGAGGAGAGGAAGCCAGCATTGCAATGCATACTCTGGTCAGCATTCCTTCTTCCAAAATGAACCACTGTCCTGATTTCTTTTAACAGATGATTTTGCCTGGTTTTTGCTTTTCATATAAATAGAACAATACAAGGCACAATTATTAGCTTCAGGCTTCCTTCAGTCAACATTCTAATTGTGAAATTCATCCATGTTGTGGACCTAGGTATAGAGGTTCATTCTTATGCTACATAATGTCCATTCTGTTTACTTATCTGCTCTATTGGTGGATGTCGGTGTTCATTTATGAGCTACTAGGAGTATTATTTCTATGAATGTACTTTGAGCTAAACATACTTGTTTTCTGTTGCATATAAACCTAAAAGGATTTAGAGGTAAGGTGGTACACATTTATTCAACTTTAATAGATGCTATTAATATTTTTTCAAAATGTCTCATATCTTTTAATGTGACTTTCATTTAGAAGTTATGCAGGATTGACTGGGATATAGCTCAGTGGCAGAGTGCTCACATTTAACCTGTTTGAGGACATAGACTCAATCACTAGTAAAGCAAACACACACACACACACATACACACACACACACACACACACACACACACATACACGCACACACACACACCATTGCAATCTAGAGATAAGAGTAATTTTTCTAGCCCTGAGGGAAGTTGTTTTCTGTTTAGGTTTTATAATTATGTGTACATTTGGATATGAGTGTAGTGTCTTTCTTGGTCTCTCTTGCAGCTAGATGTAACTCTACTCTGGCAAATGAGACTAGAGCTGAACTGACAGAGGCACATGCTGAGCCATCCTCCAGGAAGTGGAGCTGGCCTCCTCCTCCCTGTCTTCATCCTTTCTGATGAGATGATGGTGTGAGGAGCTGAAGCACCCAACATGCACAAAAGTCACTGAGGATGTAGTGTAAGAGGGTTCGCCAAAGTTCACCACAGAGGCTGGGGGCAGCTTATGCTGAGAGTGTCATATGACACATAAAAGTGTCTCCTGCTTACTTTGTCCTTTGATATATCAGTCAACAGGTATTTTATCTGGAACCCCAAATCTATAAAAGTCTGCTTATTATGCGCTTTTCTCATGAACCTACACCATGCTCCGCTGACACGGGAAATCCACCAAAAGAGAGGAACCATAGCATTCAGGAAACAGAAATTTTAGTCCAGGCAGAGAAAATGAAAGTACTCAGGGATTTAGCTTAACTATAAGAAACAAATTCTAAATGGCTAGTAGTTACAATGAGAAAGTTTTATTGTCTCATTAAACAACAGGCCGGAAAGACAAGTGTTCATGCTGGTATTGGATGCTTCACTATGTCTTTAGGTACTGGTCTGCATACTAGGCACTATCCAAGGGGATATGTGGGGCTCTGGCCCAGCCAAAGAGTTGCAGCTCTCCAAGGGGAGCCAGAGCCAGACTGGCTGCCAGGGCTCTTTCCTAGCCACCGCTGCCCCAGAGTCAGTGGCAGGCAGCTAGTAGCCAGGGTCGAGGCCACCTAGCAAAAGCTTCCAGCATTGAAAGCTTCGGGAGAGAATACTTTTCGCTGGAGTGTTTCAGCTTGCTAAGACAAACACTCTCATACAATCTTTGGTGAAATAACTTGTGTACTTTATTCCTTGTAGACAGGATCTTATCAACATTTGGGGGGGGTTGGGGGTCTAAAGGCAGATGCTTTCTTATTGGCTTGGTCTGAGATGTTAGGGTGCCTCATGTGGAGGGGTTTCAGGTGCTGTCCCTACATGACTGATTGTCACAGTCCTCTCCCTGGGGTGTCGTGGTCATGTGTTTCAGGACAGGGTCCTGGTTGGGAGTAGATTTAAATATTCTCAATTATGAGAATTGCTAGGATTCCTGAATCTGCTTGACCTTACCAGGTTTTCTATCTGGTGGCATAGTCTACTGCCCCACATTTAGGGATGCACTATTTTTCAATGGTTTAATCTCATCATTGCCCTGGCATGCTTTTACATATTAGATTTGCAAGATGATTTCTGGAATTTCAACCAGTGCTACCATGTGTTAACAATAGCTAAGAGGGGCAGGTTCGGGAAGCAGCCATCTTGCCTCGGGGCACCACAGACAGCTAACAGCTAAAGCCAGGTATGCTGACAGAGTCCGAGGCTATCATCACTTGGGTCCTATCCTGACAGGCTTTTGCCTGCACCCAGAACCTGAGCAGCTTGGCGGGCCATTTGTACGCCAACTCAGTCATGCACCAACCCAGTTGTGGGGGTCATCTGCTCTACAGAGTGATCAGCACTTGGATAAGGTCCCTGCAGCATCCACCAGCTGCACTCCCTGAAGGAGCAGACAAGCAACACCAGGCTCACAGAGACAACCCGAGTATAGCATTCCTTGGGGCAGGACACATTAGAGCTCTAAATGCACCAAAGAGGAGGGGGAACCCATACATCCAGAGGAGTGGAATTAGCCTTACAGGCTCGTGGGAGGTTCAAACTCCAGCCAGTGACAACAAGACCAACTAACACCAGAGATAGCCAGATGGCAAAGGAAAACATAGAAATGTTACTAACAGAAATCAAGGCAACATGGCAGCATCTGAACCCAATTCTCTGACAACAGGAAGTCCTGAATACTCCAGCACACCAGAAAAACAAGACTTGGATTTAAAATCATTGGTCATGATGCTGTTAGAGGAACCCAAGAAGGACATAAATAAATATCTTAAAGAAATACAGGAGAAAATAGATCAAAAGGCAGAAGCCCTTACAAGGGAAACACAAAAATCATTTGAAGAAATCCAGGAGAAAATGGGTCAAAAGATAGAAGCCAATAGGGAGGAAATGCAAAAATCACTTAAAAAGATACAGGAGAACGTGGGTCCACAGGCAGAAGTCATGAAAGAGGAAACACAAAAATCTCTCAACTAGTTACATGAAAACACAAACAAGCAAGTGAAGGAACTGAGCAAAACCATCCAGGATCTAAAAACAGAAGTAGAAACAACTAATAAATCACAAAGGGAGACAACTTTGGAGATAGAAAACCTTGGGAAGAAATCAGGGGCCATAGATGCAAATATCAACAATAGAATACAAGAGATAGAAGAAAGAATCTCAGATGCCCAAGATACCATAGGAACGATGGACTCAACAGTCAAAGAAAATGCAAAATGCAAAAAGCTTATAAACCAAAACATCCAGGAAATCCAGGACACAATAAGAAGACCAAACCTAAGAATTATAGGTAAAGAAGAGAGAGAAGATTTACTAGTTAAAGGGCCAGCAAATATCTTCTACAAAATTATGGAAGAAAATTTCCCTAACCTAATGAGAGAGATGCCCATGAATATACAAGAAGCCTACAGAACTTCAAACAGACTGGACCAGAACAGAAATACCTCCTGTCACACAATAATCAAAACCCCAAATGTACTAAACAAAGAAAGAATATTAAAGGCAGTAAGAGAAAAAGGTCAAGTAACATATAAAGGAAGACCTATAAGAATTACCCCAGACTTCTCACCTGAGACCATGAAAGCTAGAAGATCCTGGGCAGACCTCATGCAGACTTTAAGAGAACACAAATGCCAGCCAAAACAACTATACCCAGCAAAACTCTCAATCACCATAGAGGGAGAAACCAAGATATTCCAAGACAAAATCAAATTTACACAATATCTTTCCACAAACCCAGACCTACAAAGGATAATAGGGGGAAAACACCAACACAAGGAAGGAAACTACACCCTGGAAAAAGCAAGATACCAACATTCTTCCATCAAACCCAAAAGGAGAAAACCTATCAAATATAAAAAATAACATCAAAAATGACAGGAAGCAATAATCACTATTCCTTAATATCTATTAACATCAATTGACTCAATTCCTCAATAAAAAGACATAGACTAACAGACTGGATACATAAACAGAACCCTACATTTTGCTGCATACAGGAAACACACCTCAGGATCAAAGACAAACACTACCTTAGAGTAAAAGGCTGGAAGACAATTTTACAAGCAAATGGTCTGAGGAAACAAGCGGGAGTAGCTACTCTAATATCAGATAGAATTAACTTTCAACCTAAAGTCATCAAAAGAGACATGGAAGGACACTTCTTGCTGGTCAAAGGAAAAATCCACCAAGAAGAACTCTCAATTCTGAACATCTATGTTCCAAATGTAAGAGCACCCTCATTCGTAAAAGAAACTTTACTAAAGCTCAAAGCACACATTACACCTAACACAATAATTGTGGGTGACTTCAACACTCCTTTATCCTCAATGGACAGATTAGGAAACCAGAAACTAAACAGGGACACAGTGAAACTAACTGAAGCTTTGGACCAATTGGATTTAACAGATATATACAACATTTCATCCTAAAGCAAAAGAATATACCTTTTTCTCAGCACCTCATGTTACATTCTCCAAAATCAACCATATAATTGGTCACAAGACAGACCTGAACAAATATAAGAAGGTCGAAATAATCCCATGTATCCTATCAGATCACTATGGAGTAAAAGTGGTCTTCAATAGCAACAAAAACAACGGAAAGCCCAGATACACATGAAGACTGAACAATACTCTACTCAATGACACCTTGGTCAAGGAAGAAATAAAGAAAGAAATCAAATTTTAGAATTCAATGAAAATGAAGGTACAACTTACCCAAATCTATGGGACACAATGAAAAGAGTTCTAAGAGGAAAATTTATAGCCCTGAGTGCCTCCAAAAAGAAACTGGAGAGAGCATACACTAGCAGCTTAATGGCACACCTGAAAGCCTTGGGACAAAAAGAAGCTAATTCACCCAGGAGGAGTAGAAGACAAGAAATCATCAAACTCAGGGCTGAAATCAATCAAGTAGAAAAAAAAAAAAAGAGAGCCATACAAAGAATCAAGAAGGCCAGGAACTGGTTCTTTGAGAGAATCAACAAGATAAACCCTTAGCCAGACTAACCAAATGGCACAGAGACAGTATTCAAATTAACAAAATTAGAAATGAAAAGGGAGATAAAACAACAGAAACTGAGGAAATTCAAAATATCATCAGATCCTACTACAAAGGTCTATACTCAAAACAACTGGAGAATCTGGAGGAAATGGACACTTTCCTAGACTAATACCAAATACCAAAATTAAATCAGGATCAATTGATCAGCTTAACAGTCTCATAACCCCTAAAGAAATAGAAGGGGTCATCGATAGTCTTCCAACCAAAAAAAGTACGGGACCAGATGGTTTTAGTGCAGAATTCTATCAAACGTTCAAAGAAGACCTAACACCAATACTCTTCAAGCTATTCCACAAAATAGAAACAGAAGGAACACTACCCAACTTGTTCTATGAAGCCACAATTACACTGATACCAAAACCACACAAAGATTCAACAAAGAAAGAGAACTTCAGGCCAATTTCCCTTATGAATATCGATGCAAAAATACTAAATAAAATTCTTGTCAACCAAATCCAAGAACACATCAAAACGATCATCCACCATGATCAAGTAGGCTTCATCCCAGGGATGCAGGGATGGTTCAATATACGGAAATCCATCAGTGCAATCCACTACATAAACAAACTCAAAGAAAAAAACCACATGATCATTTCATTAGATGCTGAAAAAGCATTTGACAAAATTCAGCATCCTTTCATGCTAAAAGTCCTGGAAAGAACAGGAATTCAAGGCCCATACCTAAACATAATAAAAGCTATATACAGCAAACCAGTAGCCAACATCAAGGTAAACGGAGAGAAACTTGAAGCAATCCCACTAAAATCAGGGACTAGACAAGGCTGCCCTCTCTCTCCATATCTTTTCAATATAGTCCTTGAAGTTCTAGTGAGAGCAATTAGACAACATAAGGAAGTCAAAGGGATACAAATTGGAAAGGAAGAAGTCAAACTATCATTATTTGCAGATGATATGATAGTATACTTAAATGACCCAAAAAACTCCACCAGAGAACTTCTACAGCTGATAAACAACTTCAGCAAAGTGGCTGGTTATAAAATCAACTCAAGCAAACCAGTAGCCTTCCTATACTCAAAGGACAAGCAGGCTGAGAAAGAAGTTAGGGAAATAACACCCTTCACAATAGCCACAAACAATATAAAATATCTTGGTGTGACTCTAACCAAGCAAGTGAAACATCTGTATGACAGGAACTTCAAGTCTTTGAAGAAAGAAATCAAAGAAGACCTCAGAAGATGGAAAAGTAAAATCCATGCTCTTGGATTGCCAGGATTAATATAGTAAAAATGTCAATCTTGCCAATAGCAATCTACAGATTCAATGCAATCCCCATCAAAATCCCAAATCAATTCTTCATAGATTTAGAAAGAGCAATTCTCAAATTCATGTGGAATAACAAAAAGCCCAGGATAGCTAAAACTATTCTCAACAATAAAAGAATTTCTGGGGGAATCAATATCTCTGACCTCAAGCAGTACTACAGAGCAATTGTGTTAAAAACTGCATGGTATTTGTACAGCGACAGGCAAGTAGACCAATGGAATAGAACTGAAGACCCGAAAATGAACCCACAGAATTATGGTCACTTGATCTTTGATAAAGGAGCTACAACCACCCAGTGGAAAAAAGCCTCTTCAACAAATGGTGCTGGTTCAACTGGAGGTCAGCATGCAGAAGAACGCAAATTGATCCACTCTTATCCCCTTGTACTAAGATCAACTCCAAGTGGATCAAGGACCTCCACATAAAACCAGACACACTGAAACTAATAGAAAAGAAACTGGGGAAGACCCTGGAGGACAAAGGCACAGGGGGAAAGTTTCTGAACAGAACACCAATAGCTTATGCACTAAGATCAAGAATTGACAAATGGGACCTCGTAAAACTACAAAGTTTTTGTAAAGCAAAGGACACAGTCAGAAGGACAAAACAGCAACCAATGAACTGGGAAAAGATCTTCACCAACACCACATCCGACAGAGGGCTAATATCCAATATATACAAAGAACTCAAGAAATTAGACCCCCGAAAACCAAATAACCCTATTAAAAATGGGTTACAGAGCTAAACAAAGAATTTTCACCTGAAGAAATTCAGAAGGCTGAGAAGCACCTTAAGAGATGTTCAACATCATTAGTCATCAGGGAAATGCAAATCAAAACAACCCTGAGATTTCACCTCACACCAGTCAGAATGGCTAAGATTAAAAACTCAAGAGACAGCAGATGCTGGGGAGGATGTGGAGAAAGAGGAACACTCCTCCGCTGTTGGTGGGATTACAAGAAGGTACAACCACTCTGTAAATCAGTCTGACGGTTCCTAAGAAAATTGAGCATGGCACTTACAGAGGACCCTGTAATACTACTCCTGGGCATATACCCAGAGGATTCCCCTGCATGCAACAAAGACACATGCTCCACTGTGTTCATAGCACCTTCTTCATAAAAGCCAGAAACTGGAAAAAACCCAGATGTCCCTCAATGGAGGAATGGATACAGAAAATGTGGTATATTTATACAATGGAATACTATTCAGCAATTAAAGCAATGAATTCATGAAATTTGTAGGCAAATGGTTGGAACTGGAAAATATTCTAAGTGAGGTAACCCAGTCACAAAATAATACACATGAAATGCAATCATTGATAAGTGGATATTAATTTGCCCAGAAGCTATAAATATACAAGTCACAATTAGAAAATCATATGATTCCAAAGAAGGAAGGAGAGGGCCCTGGTCCTGAAGACTTGATCCAGTATGGTAGGGGAGTACCAGAACAGAGAAATGGGAGGGGGCTGATTGGAGATTGGGCAGAGGGAAAAGGACTTATGGGACATATGGTGAGGTGGGGACTGGGAAAGGGGAAAGTGTTTGAAACATAAACAAAGAATATAGAAAATAAAAAATTAAAAAAAAAAAAAGAGGGGCAGGTTCAGGTCTGTAGCAGAGCAGGCTTGAATGGCTTGGTGTGTCATGCTCTGAGTGCTGTTGTGTGCTGGCCAGCTCCGAGGTTGAAACATGAGTGGTGTCATGCCACAAGGCCTGGGCAGGGAAAGAGGCCCAGAAACCTGCTTGCTGCCACAGGGCATGGGCCGCCTGCAGATACAAAGAGGCCTGCCTGCTGCTGTGCCTCGAAGCACACCCTGAGACCTGCCTGCCACCATACCACGCGGTGCAGATGGAGGAGGTAACCCAGAGGCCCACCTGCAGCAGGAGCCGCCATTGTGTGCAGGAGCCGCCCGCCGTGTGCAAGTCTGTGGTGGTCAGATGGGAGAGAAAGACAGGGAGCAGCTTGAGCATTGTGAAGAGACGGAACTGGAGACTCGAGGGTGGAGAGGAGAAGCCTGTTGTGAGTGGCCAGTCCTGCTACCCAGAGCCCCGGTGAGGTCCCAGGTCTAGCTATGGGCCATGTTTGGGTCTCTGGGTCTATGCAGCAACAAGGGTCAGTATCATGTCTGAAGCCATGCAGTCTGGGTGGCAGCCTGGGACCATGTACATGTCCAGGGCAGGGAGTGCAGAGCTGCCCCACCTCTCACAGCAGCACAGCCGACTCTGTTGGTCTTCCTGTGGAGTTACTATCCTATGGGGCCCTCAATCCACCTTCCAATTTTCCCACAAGACTCCCCAAGCTCTGCCCCATGTTTGGCTGTGGGCATCTGCATCTCTTTCAGGCAGCTGCTGGGTAGAGGCTTTTAGAGGACACTTATACTAGGCTTCTGTCTGCAAGCATAAAAGAGTATCATTAATAGTGTCAGGAATTGGTTCTTGTCCATGGGGCTTGTCTCAAATTGGGCTGGTCATTGGTTGGTCATTCCTATAATCTCTGCTTTGTCTTTGTCCCTGCACTTTAAAGTGGAAGTTTCTGATTGTGTCATGCAATGCAGACTCACATGTGGTGTTTTCTGAGGCAAGACCAGTGGGAGGATACATGACTTTTGGAGAGAGGATAAATACTGCTCAGCAGACAGTGACTGGTCATGTGCATAGCTAGCCTAGAAAAGTCTTGTTGGTCTTGAGTCTTCATTGATCTTCATGCCTTTGAGAGAGACATGGCGGAGAACTTCTCCTGGTGCCCCAGCTGGTTCTGGTTGCTCTGACTGACTCCTGCGGATTTGGTGGAGTCTTAACTGTTTCTGCTTAGATTGTGCCACAGCTGATTTGTGTTTGGTATCCTGACACTACTGAACTGGACTGCTGGGATCCTGACAACAGAGACTGAAATCTCCCCAAAGAATTACTTCTGAACAGGTCCACGTCCCCTTTTCTGATTTATCATCTTTTCTCTCCAACTTCGGATGGTGGGTTAGAATGGGGTTGAAACATTTGAGAACCCTTATTAAAAGTAAGTTTTGAAAAATCTAAGCCTTCATCGCTTCTTATAGGCAAGATAAATTTTGGGTCAAAGATTTTGTGGATGGGCTGGGGTCCTTATTCCTCCACTAGGGGTCCTACCTGGTTACAGGAGGTAAACACTTCAGGTTCCATATCCCCCACTGCTAGAAGTCAGCTAGAGTCACCTCCCATAGACTCCTAGGAGGCACCCCCATCCCAGGTCTCTGGCACTTCCTAGAGATGCCCTTCTCTACTGCCCTCTCCCTGCACCTGATCCTGACCTGCCCCCCTGTACCCCTCCCCATCCCCTCTCCCACCAGTTTCCTCCTGCCATCTGCCTCTGATGACTATTTTATTCCCCTTCTCAGTGAGACTCAAGCATCCTCACTTGGGCCTTCCTTGATACTTAGCTTCATTGGTTCTGTGGATTTTAGGATCTTGTACTCTATGGCTAATATCACATTTATAAGTGAGTATATACTATGCATGTCATTTTGGTTCTGGGTTATCTCACTCAGGATGATATTTTCTATTTTCATCTATTTGCCTGAAAAAAATCATGATGTCCTTGTTTTAATAGCTGAGTCATATTCCATTGTGTAAATGAACCTCATTTACTTTATCTAGTGTTCAGTTGAGAGGCATCTGGGTTGCTTCTGGCTATTTCAAATAAAACCACTTTGAACATAGTGGAACAGATGTCTTTCTGGTATGGGGGAGCATCTTTTGGGTATATGCCCAAGAGTGATATAGCTGGTTCTCGAGGTAGAAATATTTCTAATTTTCTGAAAAACCACCAAATTTATTTCCAGAGTGGTTGTACAAGTTTTCACTCCCAACAACAATGGAGACTGGGAACACTCAGTCTTAAATAGTCTTCTTCTTCAAACCTTTTCAGTCAGGACTCAGGGAAATATGTGGATGAGGAGGCAGAAGGATTGTAAGAGCCAGAGAATGACACTAAGGAGATAATGTTTTCCCGATCCAAGAGAACACACACACACACACACATACACACACACACACACACACACACACACACACACACAGAGACTGTTGTAGCAGGTACAGGGTAAGCATAGATCCAAATGGATGGGGTCCCATCTGAGAGAAATGAGCTCCCACCCCTTAGCCAAGAAAGTCTCCAATTGACATCTGCTTTCAAAGAAAAATTAAATTTCTCCAATGTAGTCTCATTCATGAGTATATTAAACACTCTTAAAGGCAGACCCCATACCCACTAGTAGATGGTCAACACAAAACAATCTCAACGGTGTTTTGTATACTTTTTCTCTCATATTGCTTTGTTTGGACGTTTGTTGTTATTGTTGTTGTTGTTATACTGGTCTTTTGTTTGTATATTATAGTTTCTAATTTTGTGGTTTACAATGTTGTGTTTTTATGTTTTGTGTGTGTGTGTGTTTATTGTATGTGTTTATTATGCTTTTTTCTTTTTCTTATGTTCTGGCTTGCTTGTTGTTTTCTCTGTTGTTTTTTTAAAGAGATAGAAAATAAGGTCAAAGTTGGGTGGATGGTATATACAGAAGATCTAGGAGGAATTTATGGGAGGAAAAGAAAATATATTGTATGAAAAATATTATTTTCAATAAAAAGAAATGTGAAAAAAGTGGTCGTTTCCCTTATTATCGATTTATACCTCCTCCTCATCCGCTACGGTTTGTATGAATAGTGGGACTATGAGGAGTTATGGGTGGTTTCTACTTTAAAAATATTTTTATACTGTTGTTTTATGTTAAATATATATATGGTTTCAATCACCCACTGAGATATATAGTAGCTTATTATACTAGGCTTGTCTTAAATAGTACACACATGCTCTCCCCCCCACCCCCCGCCACTGAATTCCTCATAGAAAAATCTTTGAAGTTGATGGCATGAATCTCATACATAAAATATAAATAATACACAGAATACAAAATATGAGATAAATATAAATATTTATGATAAAGATGCCAAACCATGGGGATATAGATGACTTGCCAAGTGTCATTCATTTAGTAAGTGTGAGAGGCAGTGTTCAAACCCAGGGACGCTGGCTGAGAGTCTGTGTGATGGCTTATGCCTCTCCCCAAAGGGTGTTAGGCAAAGGCACTAAAGGAGAGCAGGTAAATGCAGCGGATCTCACTCACAGCTTCGCCCCCGTTGTCTCCATGAAGATAAGAACTGCGCCTCCAGCCCTGTTCCCCTCATCTTGTCATGCTCTGTGTCAGGTAAGCTGCTTGGTCCTGTGACGCATACCACAGTAGAGGAACCACATCCTCCTGAGTCAATGGCGCCCCACCCAAAGGGTGGGCTCAGCGGGTGCTCACTTTTAGGTACATTTGACCCCTCTGGCATCCCTAGCTGTCACCGTCACCACTTAACATGTTTCCAAGCAGTCCGGTATGCTTGGGAGGGCCTCCTCGCCTCAGACTGAGTTGGCCAATCAATCCACAGGGTAAAAGCCTGAATCTCTCGTAGGCTGGTTCAAACCTGTTTTGTGTACACAAGAATAAGAACTATTAACCAGCTATCATTTCATTCATTACATCCCCCATCTGGCTTACAAACATAACTAAGAGCCTTTGAATAGGTCACCTGACTTCCCCTATAGCGAATTTGTCATGGGTTTTGTGGTCCTTCCAGTTCCAGGACTTTTCCTTCTTTATTTCTTTAAATGACTGCACTAACTCAAATCGTGTGAGCTGAACTTACACTGACCATGACTGGTGACACTTTAAAGGTTTCAATGCCTCCAAGAGGCTCTGTTCAGTCTGGCCTTGTACCATGTCCAAATAAAAAGCCATTTTCCCATCAAGAAGTAATTGCTGTAGTGTAGAGGAACGTGGTAATACAGAGGTCTGTGAATTCCCATGGCTGAAGACTGTTTGCCGTATGCCAGATCGGGTGCTATAAAAAGTGTTTTCCCTCATTGAATATGCTGAAGATTGGTTTGAATTTAACTTGATTTGAATTCTGGCAAGTGGGGTTGCCTCCTCTGTCTGAATTTTGTTATCAAGATCTTGGCAATCAGTGACTCTTACTCTATTGTATTTTAACACTCTTGGACCCAGTCCTGCCTTGGCCTTTCTCCCTTCTTAATGAAGGGAGAAAATGCAGTATCTTAGGAATCTGACAGTTTTCCTACTCAGAATCTTCGTTGGCTTTAGAGTAAAGCCAACTGTCCTGTGTTCACTGTCTAGTAAGCAACACTAGCTTCTTCTGGAGGCCTCACTTCATCTCCCGCCCTGCTCTCCTGGGTCTGTGGACTCCCTGTTCTCCATCAAGACTGGGCTTCCTTGTGTGAGCCACAGGCTTGAGTAGGAATCTCCACTTACATCACCCAAATAAATCTCGGCAGCGGAGCTCCTGAGCTGACATTCTTTCAGATAAGGAAACTGAGATTTCAGATAACTATGAATCCTCTCTAGGTCTCACAGTGAAGCAAGTTCATGGGCTTTGAGCCTGGTTCATAAGCCCACTCTGCTATCTCCCTCCAACCATATCTTTGTGTCTCCTCTGTTTGCAAGTCTCAGATGTCTCATTACTTTCTCTTCCTTCCTATAATCCCCTATACAAATTCACACTAAGGGAAGCTGCTATCTCCTTTCTTCCCCCCTCTCTGTCCAAGTTTAAAATTCAGTTTGCAATATATAAAATTGTATGTATTCCACTAATTAAAATAGTTTAAAAGGCCTCTCTGGAACTGTGCATGGTAGTGTACACCTTAATCCTAGCATTGGGAGGTAGAGGTAGATAAGGACAGCTCTGTAAGATCAAGGACAGCCTGATCTACACAGTTAGCTCTAGGCAGACCAAGGCTATCCAATGAGGTTCTGTCTTAAAACAACAACAACAACAACAACAACAATAAAACACAGAAACGTCCTGTGATTATATTGAATTTCTGGTGTAAAAACACAGCTTAGAAGCAAGTAGTAAAACCAATACCCAGAACACACATTAAAAAGTCAGACCTGGTGGTGGCATGCTATTGCACTTAACAGAGATGGGGAGATAGAAACAGGCATACCTGGAGTCCCTGATCAGCTGGCCCAGCCTACTTTGTGAGCTCCAGGCAGTGAGAAATCCTGTCTCTAAATAAGGTGGACAACGTTCTTGAGGGATACCTAGGGATATCATCTGGCCTCCACATGCATGCACATACATGGTCAATGCCCCCATGTTTATATACCCCCATGCACATATGGGTATACACATACTTATGTGCTTGTACACAAGTGAACAGTGTCGTATAGCCTGAAGGACACTGAAGCTAATTTTGACTGTCACGCCAATTTCTCCTTTTCCTACTGCCCATGGCTTGCTCTGTCCTCCCTGCCCGTCAGATAGGCAGGAGAGAGAGGACGTCATCTGCATTGTTAGTGGCTGTCCGTTTGTTAGTGGCTGTCCATTTGTTAGTGGCTGTCCGTTTGCTGATATGAACAGAGCAATGCAATCATCAAACCATCAAACTTGACCCAACCTCTTTGCATCCTATGCAATCAGGTAGCTACCTGGCACTGAGCTGTGCCTATCTGTGGTGTGTATCGTATGCCTGGTCACCTGCCCGCTGCTCTTGTGTGACTGATTCGTTTGAAGGCAGAGGGCCTTCCACTTGCATTTCTGTCCCTTACAGTTTGGTCTTAGTCCTATTTTGAGCTTAGTCCTATCTTGAGCTTAGTCCTATTAGAGTTTGTCAGACAAGGTTGCCCAGGAGACTAAGCCGTGTGTGCGAGTGCAGTTGGGTCTGTGTGGAGTACCACGTGTGTCCCTTCCAACGCAGACTTTGTGGATATTAAACACCCAGAGAAGCCAGCGCCAGCGGCTCCCTGTGAGGCGGTGTGTGGAAGGCCTTACTGTGCCGCACCAGCAGCCATCTGTACCCGCAGCCTGCGGTGTGCAGGCCACTTTTCTCAAGCTAGGAATTTAACCCTGAACGAGTGAGGCAAGGTCTCCATTCTCACAGTTAAGACAGATCTTGTTTGGTTTTTGTTGTTTTTGAGAAAGTCTCTCTTTGTAGAGCTGGCTGTCCTAGAACTCACTATTGTAGACCAGGCTGGCCTTGAGCTCAGAGATCCACCTGCCCTTACTTCCCAATGCTGGAATTAAAGGCAAGCGCAACATTCACAGCCTCACCTCTCTCTCCCGCCCCCCTCATTCCCTCCTTCCCTTCCTCTCCCTTTGTACTCCTCTATCTATCTATCTATCTATCTATCTATCTATCTATCTATCTATCTATTATATATATACACACACATATTTACATGTATATATTTTGTATATGTGTGTATATATATGACCAAGATAAACATAACAGTGTGTAGATACACACTACAAATTTTTGTTTTGTTTTGTGTTTTAGTTTTGAAAAAGACATGACAAAAGAGCCGTTCTGAGATTCTTAACGATTCCAGCAGAGAGGTGGGTCGCCGACGACGTCACACACAGCATGGCTGCCTTGGCTGCTCCCAGTCCCACTCCCACTCCCACTCCCACGGAGGAGCGTGTTCTCAGTCTAGCCTTCAGCATTTATGTGTTTGTAGTGTTCTCAGCCCAATTCTCTTCCTTAGCTTAATGCTTATAGCTCTTCCTGGAAAGAAAATTCATAACCTACCAGCTTTCACTGGTGCCTCATATTTAAGGTAAAAATCTCCCATGTTCTCTTTAGTACATGTGTGTAAGGGAATTGCAGGGGAGTAAGGTCTTCCATGAGTCACTTTTCTAACTGGTCTTTTGGTAGCAGTGTTAGCAGTGTGTGTGTGTGTGTGTGTGTGTGTGTGTGTGTGTGTGTGTGTGTGTTTCTTGATAAGTTCTTGAACTCAGGACTTCCTGCATGCTAAGTACGTACTATAACATTTCCTCCTGACTCCTAAGTACAGCAGGCTCCCTTGCCTCCGGGCCTTTGTTACAGGCTCTGACTAGAGGCTTGGTTCCACGTCCCCGAGACTTCCCGTGTAAAGACGCTACCCTTGTCTAGCCACTGAAGAGCCCACTGTCGTTTTGTTTTCTTCAGACCTGTCTGATGCTACATTTATATTTGTCATTCAGAAATTAACTCCACAAGAATGCGTTTCTTGCAATTCCTGACACTGGGAGCAGTGGCATTCATACTGCTGCAATGTTTGAACGGAGATTATCACTCAGTACACGCTGAATGAACGGCAAGGTTTGGTTTCTCCTTCCTCTGAGCACTCACATCTTTTGTGCACTGTAGATGCCATGCCCATCAATTGCAAAGGTCTTACTTCTCTAGGTAGACTTGTAGTATAGGTAACAAGATGCTGTATTAGAAACGCTGGGACCAAAATACCTCACAGAGTCAACTCAAGTAAAAGAGTGATTTTGGCTCAGAGTTTCAGAACTTGCATCCTTGATACCGTGGCAGTGGGTGTGCTGATGGAGGAAGTGGGTCATACATGGTAGGCAGGCAGCAAGAAGGTGAGAGGAGAGGCGGGGAAATTGCAGTGATTACTTTTGTCAGTGTGGTGATCAAGTTCCTGTCAAAATCAATTTAAAGAAGGGAGGGGGAGGAAAGAAGAGAGGGAGAGGAGAAAGGGAGGAAAAGGGGAGCTGTTGTGTTTTATAAAAAGATAAAGGGAGAGGGGGTATGTTTTGTGGCTGTGTGGTAAGGTATGGGGGAAGGGGGTGCCTCTGCAAGCATCCTTCCCCCCAGGGACCAAATAGAACAGAGTTTATTTAGGCATGGGGAGGGAGCTGAGAGGGTAGTAGAGATGGGGGAGGGGGAGGGGAGGGGGAGGGGTACGGGGAGGGAGAGGGGGAGGGGGTAGGGGGTAGGGGGAGGGAGAGGGAGAGGGAGAGGGAGAGGGAGAGGGAGAGGGAGAGGGAGAGGGAGAGGGAGAGGGAGAGGGAGAGGGAGAGGGAGAGGGAGAGGGAGAGGGAGAGGGAGAGGGAGAGGGAGAGGGAGAGAAGTAGAAGCTGGCCATGAGCACGTGGAAAGAGAGGAGGAGGAAATGGGGAGAGATGGGGGAGGGGCGAGAGGAGAGGACGGAAACAAGAAGGCAAGAGTAAGAGAGAGGTGGAGGGGGGGAGAGAGGTGTGTGGGGGGGGTCCCCCGGACCTGGCCATTGCCAGGGAACTGTGGGTGGAGCTTAGACAAAATGCTAACAGGAGGGAGGGAGAAAGGGAGGAAGGGAGGGAGGGAGAAAGAGAGGAAGGGAGAGAGGGAGAGAAGGTTCATTTCCTATTACAGAGAGGTCAAGGCAACAGGAAATTAAGGCAGTAGGTCACATTGTATCCTTCCTGAGGAAACCAGAGAGATGGACACTGGGGTCCGCTTACTTTCTCCTTTTTGTATAGTCTGGGAGCCCAGCCCACAGAGCAGCGCCACCCACCTTCCTTCCGCATGTGTCTTTCCCCCCTCAGTTAGCACAGTCTAGAAACTCCCTCACAGACAGGCTCAAGGACGTGAGCATGCACAATGTTCTAAACCTTATCAAATTGGAAATCAAGATTAACCATCACAAAGGTACATACTCAATGACACACTCCACAACCGCCCAAAGTTGCCCAAACTAAAGAGTGCTGCTAGCCAGGGACCAAGGTTTAAAACACACGTGTGGGAGATGTTTCCTATTCAAAGCATAACACTGCATTCCTCCGTGGGTGCGTCTCGGGAGCTATCAGTCGCCTCTTCCATTTCCTGTCTTGCTAACACTACGGCCGATTCCTTTCTCTTCGTGGGTGCTCCCCTGCATCATATTGTTATACAGCGTGGAAGGAGGGTGCTGTGCACAGCCAGTTCTTCCTCTTATGCTTTTACTTAGACCCAAATATGCTTAGTAGGCGTGGCAGCAGTGGTGTGTGGGCAGAGTGGGCGGAGAGGTCAGCAGCGCGCGCAGCCCTCTTGTTCTTATCCCCTTGTCCCAGTCTTCTGAGCTTCAAGAGCTGCAGGAGGGTCTTTCCGGACCAGCCTTCCTATGCCTAGAACTCAGCAGTCAATCCAATTACATAATTAGAACACGCGTAGTTTTCTCAGTAATGTGCTGGTTAACGTGTACTCAAACCAAACTGCCATCTATTCCCGTATCATTTATCCCTGTCATTTGGACCTTTCACTCCCTTAAATGTGGAGTATTGTTTTCAAATTTAGAGACTTTTTTTTATTGGGAATTCTCTTTTTCAAAAACATAATAAACCATTAAATTAGATTGACCTAGGATTGATTTGTTGGGAAATACCACAATTTACACTTCTTCTTTTAATAACATCCCAGTCCTGCTACTTTGACATTAATTTTTTATCCATAATAAAAACCCTGCCTGGTGTCCAAGGATAACTCAATTAAGAAGTAGTCCTTGGTATGAGAAATTTGTGCAGACTTTTCCAAAGGAAAATACTTGCATGATTTTCCTTTCTCCACAAGTTTATTTTTCTTTCTGGAGGAGCTCTTGTGGATTAGTCAAGCATTGTTTCCTCATACAGAGACCAAGTTGGCTTTCTAAAGTTGACAAGTATTTGTCGATCTTATTTTCATTTGCATTTAAATTCCAGATAGCTCCCTGTCTGAGGCTAGAATTAGTCTCACTATACTAGGCAAATGAGTGATAACGGAATCTAGACTCAATTCAACCCATCTTTATTACATATAGGAGACATACCCAAGGCAGTCTGATAAAAATCAGCAGATATATATGTTAGTATTCAAAAGTTTTCTTACTACATGCTATAAGAAAATTGTCATATATATTCAACCACTGGTAAGTATGAAGGAAATTTAGTTTACAATCATAGCACTTCCAGGATCAGCGTGACCCTTCTGTAACACGTGGGAGGCTAATGCTGGGTCCTCGACTTTCCAGCTCCCAGCTAAGCATGCTGCCCACACTTTCCTTTCCTTTGCTCGGTTCTCTTCTTGAGTGGTATTTCCCGCCCATCCAAGTATTGCTGGAGCTTGTTCTTCAAGCTTTATATTGCTATTTCCTCTCTGTAACTAAGTACTTCTTGTACGGACTTTCTTTGCTGATAGCCAAAAGTTGATATAGCAATTAATGTGTCTTGAATACTTGGTTAGCTCTTACTGGTCGTGGTTAGTGAGGTCACCCTTAGAAGTCTTAAAGGACTTTTATGCATTACTTCTCTAAGATCATCAAATGCTATTAACTCTTACAAAGCATTAAGCTTCCTAGCACACCTCTCTAAAACAACCAGCAAACATTTTACCCTCCTTGATAGAAACTTAACACTCTTAATTTGCTAATAAGGCAAATAAATCTTGCTTTGAAAGTCGTGGCAGGTTCTGAGCTTGTGTTTGAGGTCATAACTGGAAATTCCGAGTCCCTAAGTAAGGATACTTCCTAGCTTGCCTCTTTGACCCTCATTAATTGCAAAATAAACAGGTCCATGAAGCTAAAGCTTTTTAATATTTGAGATCAACTGGGCTCTTGAGTGGATTTGATTATTGTTTGTTCTCAGCTGCTTTATTGAAATATAATTCATGAACCATGTAACTTGCCTTATAAAAACATAGTTCTAAAAAAGGTTTTTAGAAGTTTTACAAGTATGTGGAGCCATTAATACTGTCAATAGAATATTTTCACAGTCATCAAAATGCCTGTTTCTTAAGCTATCCCTTCCTGTTCCTTCTCTAGCATCTTTCCTTGTCCGAAGCAATAACTTAAAGAAATCCATATATAGATTCCTCTTTTTGAACTACATATAAGTTGAGTCACTGCATGTTTCCTTTCACTCAGCATAGAGTTAAGACCCATCTGTTCTATAGCAGTGCACCAACACTCGCCTCCCTTTTTAAAGGACTGTTTGGGGTGGGAGTATTTGCCGCTGTAAATCAGGGACCACTGTCCACTGACAAGATGGAGTATTACAGGGCAGAAGGGAAGAGGTTGAAATGCCTTTTTCTTGAGATTGGCTGTTTCCGGGAGCAAACACAGGAGAGTGGTACAGAGTAAAGGAATGTCCAGATGAAGAGTAAACATCTCTGATGGCCAGCCCTCGTCAGCCCTCGTCAGTCTGACGAGAGTGTGACGAGTGAGGCGTGGCAGGAATCCAGGCTTTCATTTTGGAATGCTAATTACTGTGATTTCAGAAAATTGTCACTTTTTTACCCAAAATGAAAAAAAAAACTTTTCAAAATGGCATAGTCATGGCTAACATTCTTGCCTGGAAGATAGGGCACCATTGTCCATAAAGCTCTTCCTGCGGGATGAGGCCAGCATCCGCACCAGGGGGTCCCTGGAGAAGTCTCTGGTATAGACATTTTGTAAGAGAAAGCTGCTGTGAGGAAGGGACCTGTCATCAATGGCCTCCAAACTGGCTGACATCTTTAGCTGACACCTGCCCCTAGAGAGATGAGACCCTAAAATTACCAAGGAAACAGACACGAAATCAGTCTGTTTGAAGCTGTTACTGTGGGCAGCCAAGGAGACCCAGATCGATGGAGCCAGATCATCCCAGGTCCACTGAAAATTCGAGTAGAGTGGTATGATAGATAGCACCTGAGAACACAGGCCCTTAGATAACAGCATCACTACTAAGACTACAATAGATTTAACCCACTTTACTAGGAAAAGCCAGAGAGCAATTTTAAAACTGCTCACTGAGGGAATGGTGGTGTTTGGTGTCTGGCGTGGTCTTAGTCTGGTTTTGCAGACTTTGTAGGAATTCTCAAAGAGCAGCCTGTTTAAGAATAGGAACAGGGTGGGTGTCTGAATATGCCTCCTGGCATGTCAGAGGCTCATACAGAGAACTGAAAACGCCTTGGTTCCTGTCACGGCCCAGTATGCGTTATTCCGTAGCTAGTCAACATTTTAGTCCATTCATTAATTAATGAACATGTTTTAAACCATCGGCTCATGTGAATAATACTGCTATAAATGTTTGAGAACAAGTGTTGGTCTGGTCATGTGCTTGTATTTCTCTTGAGCATATACTTAGGGTTGAATTGCTGTGTTATGATAATCTTAGATTCTATATTTTGGGAATCCTCAACTGGCTAAATTACTTAAATATCCAATGAGAATGTATGAAAATTCAAATTTTTTTCCTCCTCATCAATAAGATAGTGTCTTAGAGTTTTACCTCTATGAGCAGACACTGTGCCCCAGGCAACTCTTATAAAGGACAACATTTAATTGGGGCTGGCTTACAGGTTCAAAGGTTCAGTCCATTATCATCAAGGTGGGAGCATGGCAGCATCCAGGTGGGCATGGTGCAGGAGGAGCTGAGAGTTCTACATCTTCATCTGAAGGCTGTAGGAGAAGACAGCTAGGAAAAAGGTCTTAAAGTCCACACCCACAGTGACACACCTACTTCAACAAGGCCACGTCTACTCCAACAAGGCCTCACCTCCTAATAGTGATACTTTCTGAGCCAAACATATATAAACCATCACAGATGGTTGTCTGATTTTTGGTTCTAGTTATCCTAGCAAGTGTGAAGTGATATCTCATTATGGATTTGATTTGCACCTTCATTATAATTCATCTTTCTGAGTTTGGTTCATCTTAACATAATCTCTAGTTCCATCCACTTTCCCACAAATGATATAATTTTTTATCCTTTATGACTGAATAAAACTCTATTGGGTATTTACACCCTTTCTTTATCTTCTCATCTCTTCATGGACATCTAGTTGGTTCCTTATTTGACTTTTTTCTGATTTGGGGAATGATGTTAATCATAATCATGACTGTGCAAATGTATGTGCTATGCTATTATATATCCAGATCAGTTATTTTCAGAGAATTGATACAGCTAAACTATAGACTAGTTCCACTTCTATTTGTTAAGGAATTGCCATGCTAATTTCAAGAGTGGCTCTATAATTTACATTTCCACAAGTCATGGATAGCTCCACCCCTGTCCTGATGATAGCCATTCTGACTGCAGTGTTAGGGGAAAAGAGATGGACTCTCATTGGAGTATTGGTTCCATACTGGATAAAGATGTTGGACATTTTATCGTGTATTTGTTGGCCATGTGAATTTCCTGTTGACCTCTGGTTGTCTTCCTCTCAGGGGAAATGGGGCTGGAGCCCTGCACTGTGCACTCTGTTGTTGGATGGCCTTTCTGGGTATCAGCAGTGCCATGGCAGTCTCTGTGATTTCTGATGCTCTTCCAATCTTTCTTTCTTTGTAAATGGAGTCTGTCCTGTATTTCCCCAACTCATTCACCAGCTTCTAACCACACCCAGGAACCTGGCACTGTTCTCCACTCCACACCTCTCCTAAGTGTATGGTACTGTTTTTCACTTCACACCTGTGCTAAGTGTCTGGCACTGTTCTCCACTCCACACCTGTGCTAAGTGTCTGGTACTGTTTTCCACTTCACACCTGTGCTAAGTGTCTGGTACTGTTCTCCACTCCACACCTGTGCTAAGTGTCTGGCACTGTTCTCCACTTCACACCTGTGCTAAGTGTCTGGTACTGTTCTCCACTCCACACCTGTGCTAAGTGTCTGGTACTGTTCTCCACTCCACACCTGTGCTAAGTGTCTGGTACTGTTCTCCACTCCACACCTGTGCTAAGTGTCTGGTACTGTTCTCCACTCCACACCTGTGCTAAGTGTCTGGTACTGTTCTCCACTCCACACCTGTGCTAAGTGTCTGGTACTGTTCTCCACTCCACACCTGTGCTAAGTGTCTGGCACTGTTCTCCACTCCACACCTATGCTAAGTGTCTGGCACTGTTCTCCACTCCACACCTGTGCTAAGTGTCTGGCACTGTTCTCCACTTCACACCTGTGCTAAGTGTCTGGTACTGTTCTCCACTTCACACCAGTGCTAAGTGTCTGGTACTGTTCTCCACTCCACACCTGTGCCAAGTGTCTGGCCAAGAACATGGATGTTTCCCCTTTTACTCAGCATTTTAAAGATGGTCTTTACAGAGGGATTTTAGTTTTCAGAGTTGAATATTTAGATTTTTTTTATTAAATTGGTTCTTATGCATCTTGTTTTCTTTGATGCTATTATAAAAATTGTTTTCAGGTTGATAATTATATATGTTGAGATAGAGTAAATTTAACTCACTTATTGTCCTTGCCTGCTGAAACATTGCTTAATTTCTTTCTTTTTTTTTTTTTTTTTTTTTTTTTTTTCCGAGACAGGGTTTCTCTGTGTATCCCTGGCTGTCCTGGAACCCACTCTGTAGACCAGGCTGGCCTCGAACTCAGAAATCCGCCTGCCTCTGCCTCCCAAGTGCTGGGATTACAGGTGTGTGCCACCACGCCCGGCTATTGCTTAATTTCTTTACTGATTGTAATAGACTTATGTACAAGGTCATGTTATGTTCAAAAATAAGTTTCTTTTATCTTTTAGTATGAACATATTATTCCATTTTCTTACCTAATACTTAATCAGAAGTGTGATTTGGGAAGTATTCTTTGTCTTCTTTTTGGTATTTATGTATATGTGTATATAAATAATCAATACTAATTCTTCATTGAGTAGTTTGCAAATTCTATTGCAAAGTATAGGCCTTGGGTTTCATTTTGGGCACTCAAAACAAAACACCCTGATTCAGAGTCCTCATCTGTTACACTTTTGTCTAGCACTTCTAGTTCCTCTAGTGTCAGTTTTGGTAGTTTTTGCCTTTCTCTTGGTTCCTGATTCTCAAAGTCAGTAGTTCTCAACCTGTGGGTCACGGCCCTCTTAGGGGTTGAATTACACTTTCACAGCAGTTACAAGACCTTGAGAAAACACAGATATTTACATTATGATTCATAACAGTAGCAAAATTAGAGTTATGAGGTATCAACAAAGATAATTTTATGGTTAGGGGATCACTGAAACACGAGGAACTCTATCAAAGGTCACAGTGTTAGGAAGGCCGAGAGTACTTTTTTTTTTTTTTTTTTTTTTTTTTGAGACAGGGTTTCTCTGTGCAGTCCTGGCTGTCCTGGAACTCACTCTGTAGACCAGGCTGGTCTTGAACTCAGAAATCTGCCTGCCTCTGCCTCCCAAGTGCTGGGATTACAGGCGTGCGCCACCACGCCTGGCCAGTTTATCATTTTTTAAGCATTGATGGATGTGTTGTGTCAGCATCAACCTTAGAGCACCAAGAAGGGGGCCAGATGCAAGATCAGGCAGGAGTAAGAGGGACAAGGGGCCATCAACCCCTTCTGTGAAGCAACAGAAGCCAGGATGTGTACCAGCAGAGAAGTCAGAACAACCACGAAATAGTGTCGGGTGGTGACCAGACAACATAGAGAGGTTTGGAACCGGGAGGTGCAAATGTGGGAAGGGGAAAAAGCAGGAGTGGACCAAGGCTTAGGCAGAAAGACCAAAGACAGCAATATGATCAGGGGCAGGGCACATGTCTAGACCTGCCCCTGAGTCAATTCAGGCTTTTTCTGAGCTTGTGGTGAAGCAAGGAGCCACTCACTGGGCTTGGGTGCTAAAGGCTTCGTGGTGTGGACAGGCGGGACCAACTTCATTGGGCCCCAAGAGTGAAAACTGAATAGCACGAGAATCCTGGGAGAAGTCCCACAGGCTGCTCAGGGCTAACCTAAACTCCTCAGTGATGACAGGGACAGCTAAGAACAGGTCATTCAATTTAACGTTAATATATGTAATTTAGAACCTATTCTTGAACCATATATGATCATTGGCAAGAATGCACAATTATACTGATATTTCTGTCCCAGAAACAAATTAGTTTCCTCATATTTTATAAGAGTTGAGCCTTTATTCCAAATTAGTTCTTGCCTAAAAAAGAACGAGCAACATGAATCCATTAAACAAATAAAAGAAGTAAAATGGAAAATATTTTTGATCACATACTCGATTAAAATATTTAGTATTATGTGTATCTGGAAAAAGACATCCCTTGAGAAATACAAATTCTAGCTAAGCTGGAGTTTATTTTAAAGGGAGAAAGCCACAGCTATGCTAATAATCCCTTTTAAGATTCTGTGGATAACATGAGACTCGCAGCAGTATCTAATATAAACATGTAAGGAGATTTGAGAGAAACAACAAAAATAAACTGTGAGGATCACCCCTACAGAGATTTTTCCCCACCCTCTGACTCGTTTAAAATTTCAAGGAAAAAAAATAAAAACTGTTATATGGGTAGAAGACAAGGCAGAAACTAAGACCATAAAAACCAGCTTGTGAGCCAGGCCCTTGAAGAGCATGTTAAGACACAGATGTGGATGTGGACACAGACAGGCTGACCAGCTGATCTAGTCAGCCGAGCTGCCATCAACTCAGCTAAGATTGCAATTGACACCGGAAAGTAGATGAGTTCGCATTGTTCCAAAGTTAACTTGTGGTTCCAAAGCAGTGATGCCGGTCCTCGTTGTCTCTTGCCTCCCGTCTGCCTTCCCACCCTCATTCCTTCCTCATCTTTTTTCTCCCCTTCTCTTGCTCTTCCTCCTCTCCTTCTGCTCCACCACTGGAGCCTTTTCATGTGTCTTGAGAGCATACTTTCTGAATAAACAAAATTTTGTATTCATTGTAATTACCCGTTAGTTAATTAGTTAGTTAGTTAGTTAGAGGACACACGAGCAGGCTTTGGAACAGTCCAGCTGCAATAACATGTAAGGCTCAAGAAGGCCCTGGAGAAAGGCTATCTTTGAAGATCCTTCTGACTCAACCTTTCAACGAAGATTGGGACCCGACAGGCTGCTACATATTGCCTGAAACTTAGAATGGCTTTGTTATCCAAAGTTGGTCCACTCAACACATGAACTTAAGCTCCTTGTTCTGGGCTCTAGAGCACAGAGGTCAAGGCTGATGAGAGTTGGGATGGACCTTCGGAGTGGACTTCAGCTATATCAAGGACAGGTTGTACAAGGACAGAGAAAATCCCTGAGGAGGTGCCAGCCAAGCTCCTGTCTCTGTCAGAAGAGGCTGAACACTCGACTGACACCCACACATACATACGCACACACATGCACACACCCACACACATTTACCCATGTCATAGTCGTGAGCTTTTGCTGACTCTCACTCGTGCACACTTCTGCATATCTTTACACTCACAATCATATACACACAAGAACTGAACAGAGCCTCATGGTCTCTGATCCACATTGCAAGCATTCAAATTGTTCTCCAACTCGTGCAGAGCTGGGGCTCTGGGAGGTGGCGTGCATTCTGATTCATAATGTGAAACAGTCGCCATTTTGTAAGAACAGGAAGGAACTATCATGAATCTGTTCAAGATGATGAAGGTGCTGAGCTCTCTCTCGTATGCGTGAAGGTGAAACTGGCTTTCATGAGTTTTGTTTTTACAGAAGGGCACAGTGAAGGGTGATTTCAGTGTGCACATTACTATGAATTTAAGATGTATAGAACTGCATTCGTGTTGTCCTTACTGTTCTGTTGAGTAGAAGAGTTCTATGTGCTTTCCTTGAGAGAAGGAAGTGTTTTAACTCAAGAGAAATTTCAACTTTAGGAGGCAGAAACACTTAAAAATATAAGTGAGTGCATGCATGTGTGCATGTGTGTGTGTGTGGGGGGGTTGGGTAGTTTAGGAATGGGCTGTAATAGGCACCAACCCCGCTTTTGTCATTGCAGCGCCTCTCCTCTGAGGGAGCCGCCTCTGCCTCTCCTCTGTGGGAGCCGCCTCTGCCTCTCCTCTGTGGGAGCCGCCTCTGCCTCTCCTCTGAGGGAGCCGCCTCTTCAACATCTGGAGGACAGATGGCACATGCTACTCAGTACTGATTGGTCTTCAATGTATCACATAATAAAACCAATTAGAATCATTTATTGCATGGAATTTATATGGATTCTGGGGGAGGAACGCCCATTCCCATGTTATCTGAAGTAGTAAGTAGTCTCCGAGCTCGCTCTCGGGAGTGGTGTGGACGGCTCTTTTCAGAGGACCTGTAGGGGAACAGAGATAGCTGAAGGTAAGTGCCTGCAGAGCGAAGATGCGCTGTGCTGTTACTGTGGCATGTCCCATGCACAGCAGTGTCTGCCGTCCTCAGGGGATGGACGGAGTGTCAGGGGAAGGAGAATCAGAACTGAAGAACAGGATGAAAGAACAATGCTGGCCGCACGCTCTACCTGCGGTTCACGCGTCTACAGCTGCTTCTGTCTTTGGGGCCAATCAGGTTTGTGAGCTAACAAATCCCCTTTATTGATTTGTTAGTCTGACAGATATTCCAACATCGCTTCATTAAGTACCACCATAACCCCACAGCCTTGTGACTGTTTACACCCAAGTCTGGAAATGGAAGTTTAATTACCCATATGCTCCGCAGTGAGGATTTCTGACTGTCATGTAGTTTCCACTAAATGCATCTGAGGGACATGTGTGAGAAGTTCCTCCACAGCATGGTGTGACTACCCTGCCATCACCGCAGCAGAAGCACTGGTACTGAGTCAACAGCCCTCATGCAGCTGTGTGGCCTACAGTGACAGCAGCAAGCCTGGCAGCTTTCCAGGTTTCTTTCTCTTTTTCTTTTTTTCCTTTTTTCTTTTCGAGACAGGGTTTCTCTGTGTAGCCCTGGCTGTCCTGGAACTCACTCTGTAGACCAGGCTGGCCTCGAACTCAGAAATCCACCTGCCTCTGCCTCCCAAGTGCTGGGATTAAAGGCGTGCACCACCACTGCCCGGCGGTTTCTTTAATTTTTAACTATATTTATTTATTTATTCATCTCTCTGTCCATCCATCCATCCATCCACCCATTCATTCATTCATTCATTCATTCATTCATGTGTGTACACACATGGCCAATATAATAAAGTTAGTTGATTTTCTGTCAATAGCAACTACTGAAATCCAAAGGAGAGCTTCTAAAGGCAAAACCAATAACAAACAAAGTAGAACTAGTAGGAAATAGATGCATAAAAATAGCTTCCTTTTCAGTGAAAAGAGATGAGACTGGTCTTGGGCCCAGGCTGGCCTTGAACTTGCAGAGATCCACCTGCCTCTGCTTCCTGAATGCTTGGATTAGAGGATTGGGCCACCACTCCTGGAAGTCAGCCACAGCATTTCTGCCAGCAATTTCCAATACTCAGAAACTCGTAAACCCAAGTGTGTTGTTGTTAAAGACCTCAAACCTCCCTCCACATGGAGGGGCCTCACCTCAGCCCTCACCGGGCGCCATTTGCTGGTGTGCAATAAAGCACCTACTTCTAGCTCCACATTCTGATGGCAAGCAGTCGTTAATTTTCTTCCTGCATGTATGCCAGTGACTTTCGGCTTCTCTGCTTCCCTTACAAAGGCCAGTGCTAGAGCCAGACTGGCCTCCTTCGGCCCATTTCAACACCTGCTGCTTGAGCCAGACCATCCACGTCGACAAATTCAGCTTCCTCTACAATTAAGTTTCTTCATGCCTCAGTGCTTTCAAAATGTATTCCCATAGAAATTACAGCAGCAGTTTGTTTATTTAAAGTAGCACATCTGTGTGCCTTTGAAGTATTTAAAAAAAAACAAAGCACCTTTATAAGGTCAGCCCTGGCCGCGTATCTGAAGCAGCTGTCGTCTCCTGCTCTTGTCTTATTCCTTCCACAGTGACGTGGGGACCCATTGACGGTGCCAGGGATGGGCTGCACAGAATTGATTAGGAACGCTCCCCTCAAACAATCTTCTAGTGCTTCTACAGCGAGCTCAGGACGAGAAGCACCACAACTTGGATGTCCTTTGTACAATGTGCATACCTGCTCCTGCTCCTAGCATGGATCAGAGTAACCTGGCAAACTAGGGTAAAGGAAATTGGTAATTGGAAATCTCTCTAGGTTTTCCCATAAGCAACTTCCACACTCAACTCTCCTTACTGCTGGATTCCTACTACACAGCTGACATTAGTCATAACTATAGTACCAGGGAAAAGAGAGAGTTTCTGCTTAGAGTCAATCCTAAAGGTGACTCTTCTTTCTTGATAACAAATACTGTTCATCTTTTTGCCTATCACATGCTCAAATGATTTGTATCAGAGGAAATGGCAGGAGTCCAGCACTCCCCAATGTTTTGTTGTTCTGTCTACCAGGAGAACAGCATAGTCCTTCACAGTGTGTCCGCATGAGAAGATACAGAACAGAGCTGCAGGTATCAGCCACTGTGTGAGTCAAACATCTTCAGGGAAAACTCCTATCTTAATGCACTTATAGAGTGTTATTTGCATTATTTTCAGCTAAAACTTTGTACAATGTAAATTGTCCACACCCAGAGTCATTCCTGACCACCACTGTCACCTGTCAAACTTAGGTTCCATATTCCTTGAGCTAAACATTCTATAAAATTCAGTCTCTCCTTAAATTATGATCTTAAATAAAGCATGTTCAAAAATTTACTCCTTAACTGAGCATGTTTAGGAATACACGCCTTCTCAAGTGTTTTCATATGTATATATGCATGTGTGTGTGTTTATATATATATATATATATATATATATTGTGTGTGTGTGTGTGTGTGTGTGTGTGTGTGTGCGTGCGCGCGCGCACACGCGCGCACGCGCGCGCGTGCGTGTGTCTCCAGGTAAAATCCCCATGCTTCCCTCATTCTAAAGGGCATTGTTTTGGAAGTAACACTGTGTTTTCCTGAGCTGCTTCTTTCCTGTCCTGGCCGTCTTGTTTAGGTTGATACTCACTGAGATGGACTGTGCTGCCTTTGGTTATGACAGCCAGACACCCCAAGAAAGAAGTCATGGTTTGCTCTCCCGAGCTGAAGCACAGCAGGACTTTCAGACCCACCTGTGGTATAAATAATGGCCCAGAGGTGTTTTGATACTCTAAAGCATAGGCCTTTAGCTGATCAGTCTCAGCCAGCTGTCTAGCTTAAGCTACTAATCCTGGCACTGCATCCTGCCTGTGGCTAGCTCTATTTCTCTGCTCTGCTCTGGTCTGTCTGTTCATTTCCCAAGTGTGCTAGTGAATCTCCTGCATGTCATATCTCATTTCTTCTCTCTCCTCTCTCTCTTTCTCTCTCTCCTCTCTCTCTTTCTCTCTCTCTTTCTCTCTCTCCCCCATCCCTCTCTCCCCCTCCCCTTCCCCCACCCTCTCTCAGAAGTTCCACCCTTACTTCCTGCCCAGCTATTCGTTGCCAGCTCTATATTACAGCCAGTCAGATTGCCTCTAGGCTAGGGAGGAAAGAAATATTTACAAAATATGAGGCCAAGTGATGAGCCATAGAAATAACATCAGGATCCTGCAGCATTTAGCTCTCTGTTAGTACAGAATATCAATTGAATATAGACTCATGCCTTCAGACAATGTACTCCAATATCTCCTCCTTTTAGTCCAATAAAGGCTTTTTCTGTAACACCAGCAAACTATAAGCAATAAGAACAACTATGAGAATCTATCAGGTAAGAATTATATTCACAGTGTCCAGTCCACTGGTACTTGGCAGTCTTGGAGAGCGTGCTCCATTCTCTACCCTATCTTGGTGAGTCCAAAGTTCTGTACCTAAATCACTTTGTATAGCTACGCAAGGTTTCATATCCTCTAACCTTTAGAAATTGAACTTGCCACCTTTAAAACACCTTCGCACACCTTCATAACTCGCATTTGCCACCTTTAAAACATCTTCTTAGACCTGAAAACACTTTCTTAGAGCCTTCACAACTTGAGCTTTCATGAGTTTCATCCTATATAACTTTACTCCTCTTTTCTTGTTAGCATCTGATAACAAGGAAAGCTGTGAGACAATATCTAGTCTCTAACCCCATCGGAGACCTGAGAATGAGAACAGGAAGTACAGAGCAAGCAGCTTCCAAAACTAAAAAATGACAGAGACTGCTGTTTACCTGGACAGTCACCCAAGGTTCCTTTGTATCGAGGAGGCATCCACCTTTGACTGTCAGGCCAAGGAGATTTGACAGAATTATCTGTGATTCAGGGATTTTGAAGAACTGTCTTACCTTGTCTCAGCACAGTTGGGCAATTGACTTCCCAGAGTCCTGCTTGCCCCTAGTTTGGACAGTTGTTGCTTTCTAGTCTAAAAGGAGATGCAATCATCCACATTTACTTTCTTTTTTTCCTTCCCTTCCCTTCCCTTCCCTTCCCTTCCCTTCCCTTCCCTCCCCTCCCCTCCCCTCCCCTCCCCTCCCCTTCCCTTCCCTTCTCTTCCCTTCCCTTCCCTTCCCTTTCTTTTCCTTCCTTTATTCCCCTTTTGCCTTACATTCCCTTTCTCCATTTTCCCTCTAACTCTAGTGTTAGGGAAAATGACTCTTTACTTTGTTTTATCCCTGACCAAGACCATTCTCAACTTGCAACCCACCCCATAAACAATTAAAAACATCCATAACCCACTGAATGAACAATGAACAACGAGCTCTCTCTCAGGAATGAGGGCATTCTGTCCCTTAGATTGCTTCCTGCTCTCTGGAAGCTAAGCAATTTTTGGGGACCCTATGAAAATTGGGGTACTCTTCAAGTCCTGGGAGAGCTGGCTGTTTCCCTTGTTGTCCAGTCTCTGTAGGACAGGAAAGTGCAAGGCTTAACTGAAGTCCTGGCTGAAGCAGTCAGTGAGGCTGGACAGTTTGAAGAAAGTCACTTTGAAATTATCCTGGATGCAAGTTTTGAGGAAACAGCAGCGGAGGCAGTCTGTGAGGCTGGATCACCTGGGCTACTTGCATTGTCTTCATTGGAGTCTGGTTGTTTTGCTCTGCAAACACACAGACTTTTAAAGGTAATGTTGTAGGTACATTTCTGCATTGACACATGTACAGAATTGTGGTGTGCATAAGTCATCTAGTGATTCTCTGCTCTATGCTCGAGCAGATGAAAGGCTTCTGTCAATCATATAAGTCTGTTTGGACTGTATTGCCAAACTGTAATATAAATCTCCATCCATGCCATATGGACGGATGGCATGTGATAATAAGTCATGATAACTCCATAGCCAACAGGATTCTTTGTTACTTCAGAGACATTCATGACTCAGCCAGTCTCAGAGCTCTTCCCATGGAAGGGAAACCTTCACGTCATCTGCTTCGTTGTTTTTCTGGGTCTCTTCTTTCATGTCTGCAGCAAAGATTTTTCAAGAGGTCTCCCCTTTCAAATCTAATCTTAATTAGCTTTGAAGGAATCTACAGCTTTTGCTTCCTGTTGAAACGAGAGCTTCCCCAACACAGCACAGTCTTGACTCCCATTCTTGAGGATGTGTAACATCCTTCAAGTAGGTAGGCTGATTCAATTCAACAATGAATTCCTTGTAAACCTATCCTATATCATAGATAATTAATAGGATATCCTTTTGTATTTTTTCAGGAACAATTTGTAATCCCCAAGAAAGCAAAATTCCTTAAAACCCATCAAATATATATTTTAAGGTATCTGCATTTGAATCATCCAGTAAGATACCATCCATATAATGAATGACTAATGCCTCTGAAAATTTAAACAGCATTGGCTTAGTACTTTATGTCTTGATTGTGTTTAGTTTTGTACTAGAAGTTTAGTGCCCCCAAATTCTTTTCTCTTTTGAAGGGACCATAGATAATGATTTATTCCTGATATTACGGAAAAAACGAAAAACATTTCCCATGAAGGGAAATTTAATATTGAGTTATTCCTCTATTACAAAAATCAAGCAAAGAAACAAGAAAAGTCTAAGCTCTGGCCACTGTGTTATCCCATGCAGCAACAGCGGATCCCTGCCCACCATTCTTGGAATTCAGGTGCAGCTGCTCTGCCTGGAGGGATTGCCCTGCCCCGGGGCAGCCCAGAGCAGCAAGAGCAGACAGGGGCAGTATCTCTTGCAGCCAGAGATGCAGCTCTTTCCCAGCCACCATCATTTCTTTTCTTTTCTTTCCTCTAGTAGTAAGAGCAGTTTTACTCCCTCTGTCCCTGTCGCCTGGAACTAGCGCTCCACTCAGTCTCTCACTCTCCGAGTCTGCTTTACTTTGATCTGTCTTGGAGAAGGCATCGAAACCTGTGACCATTACCACACAAATTAAAATTATCTCCAGGCTCATAGTCAAAACAAAACTATTCAAGGTCCAAATGCCTTCTGCCACGGTACCTTTCATATCTTAAAATGGAAAATATTTTCTGTCTTTTACAATTCTGATTCTATCCTTTCAGAGATTTCACTTTATTCTGTTCCAACTCAATATTTCTTTCTATGACTGTCTATTTACTTATTTCCCTTTTATCATTTTCAAGTCTATTTATTTATTTATTTATTTATTTATTTGGTTTTTTTGAGACAGGGTTTCTCTGTGTAGCCCTGGCTGTACTGGAACTCTGTAAACCAGGCTGATCTTGAACTCAGAAATCTGCTTGCCTCTGCCTCCCAAGTGCTGGGATTAAAAGCATGTGCCACCACTGCCTGGCTTTGTTTTCAAGTCTTATATTTATTTATTTTGGTACCTAAGTTTCTATTAACTATCTTCCGGGGATTGCCAGTTCCAAGCACACTGTACTGGTTCTAGGAAGGCACTCTTTCCTCGCGGCAGCAGGGCTCCCCGGGGTAGCTTGAGGTGGTGATGGGTAGGCGCCATCGCTCAGCTTCCAGTCCAGTGGGCCCCAGGCTGCCAGTCCATAGCCAGCGGTTTTGTGGTTGCTAGGAGACTATCACTTCCTTGCAATTCCCTCGGCTTCCGTGTTTAGCTTTCTGCCCCTCACTGCTGCGCCAAATAGATTGGGACTTCAAACCCATCAGGTATAAATAGTGACACAGAGGCTTTGTAATATTTTAAAGATTAGGCCTTTAGTTAGGGCAGTTTCCCAGCCAGCTACTTGATTAACCCGATTGATCTAGCCACTGCATCGCACAACATGGCTAGCTCTACCTCTGCTCGTTCTAGTCCATCCCTTCACCTCTCTGTCCACTAGCGAATCTCACCCATCTCATTTCTTCTCCCAGCGTCTCTCTGTCTGTTTCTGTCTGTCTGTCTCTATCTCTGTCTCTCCCCCCTCCTCCCCCTGCACCCCCCCCTTCCGCCAAGCTCCGCCCTTCACCTCCTGCCCAGCTACTGGCCATCAGCAATTCATTACATCCAAGAAGATACAATTCTAGATTGCCTCTAGGTTACTGAGGAAAGATGAATATTTACAAAATATGAGGACCAGAAGGGCCACAGAAATAACAACCTCAGGATCCTGCGAGCTTTTAAGTCTGCTGGGATAGAATTATCAACAGTATATATATATAGACACACCTTCACACAACACTGAAGAGTCGTGAAATGTTACTGTAGTAAATCCGGCCAATGTACACAAAGTGACTTCTTCATACTGAAGACCCTGAAGGGTTTAGTTAGATGTTTGAAGTGACACCAAAGTCTGAGTTTAGGAACATGAACTTTGAGGAGGAAAACTGATGTATACAGGAAAATGTGAAAACTGGTGTATCGAGAAGCCATAGAAAGCATAAGTACTGAGTCTGTGTGTTGACTTGTGACCAGCGCTCTCGACTGGGAGCTTCGGATTACTTCCATTTAAAATAAGCACACCATATGCTTGCCATACACAAATGTATTTTTGCTACAGATCAAAGAAAAGCAGAGCTGTCCTTCCACAAATGTGTAGTATAGGCAAATCAATAGATATTTTGTAAATATGCAAAACAATATTTTCTAGCTCCCACAGCTTTGGGATATACCAACTGACAGATCTGAAAACCCAAATGGGATGATAGATCAACTCCAAATTCACACTAAATAATAATCCATATCAACCAAGAAATATTGGTCCTAGTTATATGAAATATATAATTCAAGAACACAACTGTATTTGAAAGCATTTTAAGCTGTCACATAATACTTTTTAGGGAAAAAACTTCCAATAACTTTATTCCCAAATTTAGAACCAGCATTTAGGCAGAGAACCAAAAGAAGAATTATGAATGTTAGAAAGTGACATTATTAATATTTATAGATAGAATGATTGAATACCTAGGAGATTTGGAAGGATTGTGGACAACATTTGTAAAATAGGCCTACATAAATCATGTAGATCATGAAATGTACATCAAAATTCTTTCGGAAAAAAATCTAAGGGTTTAAAGATGTCAGCACCTTCCTAAATAAATTCATAGATTTCTCTTCTTTGTGTGTGTGTGTGTGTGTGTGTGTGTGTGTTTATGGAAATTTGCCAACATGATTGTGAAGTTCATTTTCAACACTGTGGTAGCAAATGAAAGTTTTTTAAAAAGTGATATAATGCACATAATTTATCCCACCGTGCCAGAATCAAAACATAAAAATTCATGATGGTAAGATTAAAACGGCATGGGCCTTGAATCCAGTAGATTTTATTTTCAACCTTAGGCCTTTAATGTTATAGACCCCAGTTTCTCTCATGTGTCCTCAGTCCGAGGTGCATGTTGCCCTGGAGCCCTCACGGATGGAGTGCATGTCCCTGCTTCATGCCTTCGGGTCTGACCGTGAGAACTGTTGCATGAGAACCATGTCTGCAGAAGTCACCGTTTCCCTTCAAAGCCCAGGCCCTGAGAAGCTGGGAAGTGTGTTCCGTCTGCTACTCTACTGTCAGGAGCAGGCGTGGACAGCCATCCCTCAGCCTGGTGTGGAGGCTGGCTGACTCAGCTGCCCCGCAGATCTGTGAGGACAGTGACATCATTGCTGTTTTGACCTATTAAGAATCAGTCAATAAAATGTACCAGCTATGAAGAATTTACACAAACATCTCTGCGTTAGTCTTATTGGGCAGAATTTAGTCACATGACAAAAGCTAACCATAGGATGCTGGTTAAACAGTTTATTATTACCTTAGAAGAAAAAATGTAAGTCTCATTATGTATTCGTACATGTGTGTGTGTAGATGAGTGTGTGTGTATGTGCATGTGTGTGTATGTGCTGTGCTGAGGATCTGACCCAGGACATTGTATGTATCAAGCATGAGTGTGTGTGTGTGTGTGTGTGTGTGTGTGTGCATGTGTGTGTGTGTGCTGTGCTGAGGATCTAACCCAGGACATTGTATGTATCAAGCATGGATACGACCACTGAGCCATAGCCCCAGCCCCATTTCCTCATGTCTCTAAGAGATCTTCCATGCCAACAAAGGGCCATTTCAACACACACACACACACACACACACACACACACACACGTTTATTTATATATTCATTTCATAATTTCTTTATTTCTAGTTTCCTTCCTGGGTCAGAGTGGTAAAACAAAATGCATGCTCATCTGCTTTTGTTTATATGTATGTTTTTCATTAAAATTATTCCTGGAACTGAGGGGTCAAAGCATGTATATATTTTCATTTTGAAATATAAAAATTATGCTTAGAAGGTCTTTACTAATGATGGATATTTCTAAATAGGTATATGAAAATGTCTCTTATGGATCAATTTAATTTCTGCAGGTTTATTTCGCGTCTGCGTGTGTTGGGGCACATGATTTCATGGTGCACATAATGAGTGGCAGAGAACAACCTGAGGGAGCAGGCTCTCTCTCCTCTAGAGGCAGGTGCTGATGTCAGTGAACAGGTGGTAGCAACAATAGCAGCGGCACCTGCAACAGCAGCAACTGATGTCTAGTAGTTACACTTACCAACAAAAGGGAAAGAAAGGCAGGTCAAAAGAACAGCAGCCCACCACCACTACCTAGGGGAGGGTATCCCCTTCTCAATTAGGCCTTCCAGGAAATACTTCTCCTTTTCTCTTTCTCTCTGCTTTCACGGCCATTTGCCTTCTTCTCTTTCTCTCTCCCTTCCCTACACCCCTTCCCCGTGGTGACTTCCCTTGCCTAGGTCCTTGGGGCTAGTGAACTTGCCTGCCTGAGCAGCTTCCCAATAATTCTGCCTTTTTAATATAATCTAATCTGGTTTGAATTGGCTCATTTAGCTGGCAGAGAAATAATCTTTCAAGCACTTTCTCTTAGTGACATTAATGCCTCTGTGAAGCTTGAAAGAATAATCTTTCCTGCTAACAATTAACTAATCTTATTAATGTTAAATTGACCCTTTCCATATCTGAAACCTGCCATGGCTTATAAGCTGAAATATACAATGTTATTTATTTCCTCTAAAGAATTATTGCTAAGATTTGGTAAATTATTGAACTTGGGAAATGCTATACACCAAAGACTTACGGTCTACACTTTCTCTCACAGTAAATCTATTTTTTTCTATTTAAAAAAAAACTACTTCCCACATTTCAAATAAATATGAGCTGATTACAAATCATTAATATTTGCTTTCCTAAGGCAACATTGATACTGGGTCAGGAGGTTCGTGCCTGTAATTCTAGAATCCAGGGCTGAGAGGCAGGAAGGCCATTGTAAGTTCAAGGCCAGCCTGAGCTACATAGGCAGTTGCAGACCAGTGAGGGCTACCATGCCTTCCCTGTTGTCAGGCCGCAGAGAAACCCAGGACAAATGGCTAATTGTGGCGTCTTGTGCTCCTCTCAGGGCCTGGCTCAGGCTGGACTCTTTCAGATGCCTCTGGCTGTGGTCTCTCTCGTATCTACAGCACGATCCTTCTTAGATGGCTACGGAGCAGTCATGTCCTCCTTGTTCATATATCTGTCATGATTTACTGTTCCCTTGAACTATGAGTCAACATCGTTCCTGCTTTAGTTTGCCTTTGCTGGATATTTGTCACATCGGTAAGCTAGGCCTTTGGAAAGTAGTTAGGTTAGGCCTTCATTCATGGAATCAGCACCCATTAAAAAGGCAGGGGAGATCTCCTCACCTACTCTGTCATGGTGCATTATCAACTGGTCTTCAACAGTGCTTCAATTTTAGACTTCCTAGATAAAAGGACATTGAGAAAGAAGTCACTGTTGTTTCTAGCCCTACCGCTTACAGTGTCTTACTATGGACAATATCCTGCATAGTTCCCTCAGCACTGAGCCCCGTGTGGAGGAGGGTGAACAAACAAACAAACAAACAAACAAAAAAGAAAAAAAGAAAGAAAAAAGAAAGAAAAAACAAGGAAGTGACTGCTCCTAGGTTTGGTGGAGGAGAAGGTAGTCATTGATAAAAGGGAGAGTGCAGCCAGGGCTCCCTTATGCACCATAAAGGTTCAAAGGATGGTTTCTGTACCAGCTGAGATTTGAGTACAGATTTGGTATTGTTAAGCATCATCTGCCTCAATGTTTTTAAACATCTTCTCCATCACCTTCTGATTGGTTTAAATTGTAGCAAAGCAAGGGAGAATAGTTCTGGACCGAGATAGGAACTCTGGGGAAGAGGGAGGTGCAGAGATTAGCCTGTCAGATGCAGAGGAGGAACCAGGCTCTGGAACTGAAGATGCAGGAAGGAGCCTCCTGGAAGAACGTAGATTAATTAAGACATAGGAACCAGTTGGAACGAGCCCAAGTTACAAGGCCTGAGCTATAATACATAATAATTGTCTCTGTGTCATTATTGGGTAGCTGGTGGGTCAGAGACAGTCAGTTGATTATCGATGCACTGTAGTATGGAGGGCTAGAAATCCAGGCTTAGAGCCTGAGAAGTTGTGGGGGAGGTGGGGAACCGAGCACTTCCCAGAGCTGATTAGTAATCATCTCAAAGGCAGGCTGGCTGGAGAGGGAAACCAAAGTGGCTTGTGCAGAGGAGGGCAGTTCCCCTAAGAGCCCCTGCTGTGCAGCAAGGCCAGCTGCTGGCCAGCTGAGTAGAGGGGTGGGCCTGTGAGCCTTGGGAGAAAGTTCACAAGCCCTGCGAGCAAGCAACTCCTCAAGCTGCTCCCGCAGGAGGGTTTGCCTGCCTGAGAACTGCCTGCCTCCGCACTGCTCTCTCTCTCTCTCTCTCTCTCTCTCTCTCTCTCTCTCTCTCTCTCTCTCTCTCTCTCTCTCTCTCTCCTCTCTGTTTCCCCTTCATTTTTGTCTCCACCTTTGTCCTCTTCCTCTACAATAAACTCCACATGGAACTGTATTGGCCTGGTGTGGTCTGTCTGGATGGGAGTCGAGATTCTAACACATTAAGTGCTTGAGACAAGGTTGACAAAACAGGAAACAGATCTGGACCACTTACTAAAATTATACAAAGTCCAAAGGAAGCACCACTGATAGATTGACTTTAGCTGTAAGTAGAAGAGTATCAGATTCAGAGGCTAGGCAAGTATTAATTGTCCTTTTAGAATGCTAATTCCACATGCAGAAAGGTGATTACATCTCTGAAGGCAAGATCAGCACTGAAGAATTATTATTGTAATAAATCCTGAAAGGGGCTGCTCCTGCCTCAGTGGTTTATGTTTCTGAATGAAAGACACACACACACACACACACACACACACACACACACAGCCTTTATATTTCAATATGCCTTAGGCAGCACAATAGCTGGGCCACTGCCTTTCTTCCATGCTGTTAGAATCTACCTCCCATGATAACTCTAGGTTACCACTTAATGATTCCTATGTGCAGTTGGTGACCACTCCAGACCCCCTGGCCTGCGCTTCTGTGGCCCAGAGCCCAGGGTGCTCTCTGTTTCTCTACCCCATAGCCACCTCTGTCTCTCCTCTCCCCACACTCTCCTAAAGCATGGCTGCCCTCCCCTCCTCCTGCTTCCTCACAGTCCCAAGCCCAGGAACTCTAAATCCTGCCCCTCTCTCTCCTCCCCAGTTATTGCCTGCTGGCTCCTTTATTTACCAATCAACATTAACTGGGGGCAGATTCCTAGAAGCTACGGAGAACCTCTCAAGCAAGCAGTTTTTGGAGGACGTATTTAGCATTCACAATACAAGCAGCTACATTTCCCCTTTTTTGTCCAATTAAAAATGGTCTTTTCTCTCAGATATATATTGAATATAATTATAGCAATTATGTAAACTGTAAATATCATATACACTTATAACATCCAGTCCATTATATTTGTACTTCAAATATGTTTGATATTAACTTGTATTACCATCTGAGAAACATCCTTTTAAATATGAAACATCTTCCTTAATGCTGAACAAGTTCAATTATGAAACTATAACTAGTCTTCAACCACATCAGAGATCTGAAAAGGAATTAAGTATTACCTAGATATGTAAGAAACACAAAGACATAACTTCCAAAAACTTACATAATTGTAGAAACAGCTGACTTCCTGGACAATTCCCCAATATTCCTTATACCATTGAAGCATCTGTCTTCAGTCTTCTGTCCCAGAACGATCTGACAGACCTTAAGTGAAGCAGGAATGGGGCTGGAGAGATGGCTCAGCAGTTAAGAGCGCCAACTGCTCCTCTGGAGGTCGTGAGTTCAAATCTCAGCAACCATATGGTGACTTAAACCATCCATAATGAGATCTGATGTCCTTTTCTGGGGTGTCTGAAGACAGCTACAGTGTACTTACATATAATAAATAAATAAATCTTTTAAAAAAAATGTTAAGCAGGAACTATAAAGGACTATCTCTCTCTGTCTATCTTACTCTATCTTACTCTGTCCCACATCGTGTGTCCTTTCCTGGACAGTATTTTTTGTATGTAGATGAACTAGGATAATTTTTGCCCAGTGGCTAGCTTTCCACAATTGGAGCAACTCGATATGGAAGTTATGATGCTCAATATCTTCTTTAAAGTAGGAATGGGGGACTGTCAGAAGCAGACATGTCCCCTAGTTAATAATGGATGATGTTAAATGCCACAGTCTGTGGATCTCTGGTTCTTTGAAGACTATCTATATACAGTATAACTGAACTGTTAAACCTTTACTCCTCTTAGCTATTTACTATTTAGCTATTTACTATTTATTTATTTAGCTATTTGAATAATATTGAAAATATTTCATTGTAATTAAATCAAAATCTAATGTTTCCATGAATTTCCTATCCGCACATTAACTTGTATTACTTAATGTTCCTAAATTTTTGTAATACCAGCTATTAGAAGTTTTTTTAAAAAAATTCTTTAATCTTTTTTTACAGTCCAGACTTTATCCCCTTTCCAGTCCATACGCTGACTATTCCACATCCCATTCCTCCTCCCACCCTCACACCCCCCCATGTCCTAGAGGATGTCCCTACCTCCCACCCCCATCCCACCGGACCTCCTCATTCCCTGGGGCCTCAACTCTCCCGAGGGTTAGGTGCATCTTCTCTCATTGAGGCCAGACCAGGCAGTCCTCTGCTTAGATGTGTCAGGGGCTTCATATCAGCTGGTGTATGCTCCCTGGTTGGTAGCTCAGTGTCTGAGAGATCTCGGGGCGGGGGGAGGGGGGTTCAGGTTAGTTGAGACTTCCTATGGGGTCTCCCTCTACAGCTTCTTCCAGCTTTTCCCTAATTCAACCACAGGGGTCACCAGCTTCTGTCCATTGTTTGCGTGTAAATATCTTCATCTGACTCTTTCACCTGCTTGTTGGGTGATGATGATTCAGCTAATGAGCTCTTTACAGTCTGGAATTCCATGACCTTCTTTATTATCTAAGCCATGGCTTATGATTGTAATTGATTTAAAAGATTGCTTTTTAATGGTCTTTTTGAATGAGCATGGTAGGGAAAAGCTAGTTTTCTTAATACCTATTTAAAATAATAATTGTCCAGGAAAGAGATCTCATTGGAAACTCTTGCCACAAGGAGCATTAAACACTCTTACCTTGGGCCAATATTTTGTACAACAGCTGTTGGAAACAATTTGTAAACAGTTTCCTCCATCTAAAATTTATCATTATGTGGATGGCATCTTGCTGGGTGATTCAGACAGAGAGATACCTTAGAAAGAATGCTTGAAGTTGGGCATGGTGGCATACTCCTTTCATCCCAGAATTCTGGTGGCAGAGGCATGTGGATCTCTAAGTTCAAGTCCATCCTATTCTACAAATCATGTTCTGGGACAGCCATGGCTGTTACACAGAGAAATCCTGTTTTGAGAAAAGAAAAAAAGGGAAAGAAAGAAAAATGAAAAAATGCTTGATGAAGTAAAGAGAATTTTGTCTTGTTGTGATTATATACTGCTCATGAAAAAACACAGAAGGAGATTCTATTAATTATCTAGGATATAAATAAGTCTACAGAAAATATGGTCGCCCAGAGTACATATCAGAAAAGATCAATTAAGAACTCTTAATGATTTTCAAAAATTGTTGAGAGATATTAATTGGCTAAATCCCATAATTGGATTAACTACTCAAGAGCTAACTAATTTATTTTAAGCCTTACAGGATGACTTGGACTTTAATAGTCCAATAAAATGATTAACTGAACCCCAAAATGAATCAGTTTTGGTAGAAATGACAGGATTCACATGCTTATCACTTGGATCCAAAGCTGGTTATATTTTGGTTATTTTGCCTTCTCCCTTTTCTCTCATAGGAATTCTCATGCAGAGAGAAGATAATATCTAAGAATGGATATTTGGGCACACAGAGTAAAAAATTAAAGACCAATGTAGAAAAGGCTTCTAAATTGATACTAAAAGAAAAAAATGAGACTTCATCAATTAGCAAGAATAGACTCAGCAGAAATTGTGGTATCTTTTAATAATTCTGAAATTGCCTCATTGTGGGAGGAAAATGTACATAGGCAAAGAGCTTGCAGTATTTTTATTTTTTATTTATTTTTTTTTCTGGAGAGACTAACAACAAATATCCCAAAAGCAAGAGACTTTGATTTATGAAAAGAAGTAATTTGATTTAGTAGAGAGGCCACCAATTTCTGGAGCCCCTGCATTCTATACTGATGCAAATAAAACAGGAAAAACAGGTTATAAGTCAAGAATAACAAGTAAACTGGCTCATAGCCCCTATAATTCAGTTCAAAAATCAGAGCTGTGTATGATTCTTTCTTAAAGGGCTTCTACCTGTTTACCCATGTTGTTCTGTATTTTTTAAGGGAATTATTTATGCCCTTCTTGAAGTCCACTATCAGCATCATGAAATGTGATTTTAAATCCAAATCTTGCTTTTCCGGTGTGTTGGGGGTATCCAGGACTTGCTGTTGTGGGAGAACTGGGTTGGGATGATGCCATGTCACCTTGGTTTCTGTTGGTAATGTTCTTGCGTTTGCCTTTCACCAGCTGGTTTTCTCTGGTGTTAGCTGGTCTTGCTGTCTCTGATTGTGGCTTATCTGTCCTGTAAGCCTGTGTATCAGTATCCTGGAAGACCAGTTCTCTCTGGGAGGAAATTATGTATGGAGAGCTGTGGTACAGGGTCAGCTCAGGGGTGCAGACAAAAACCAGAAGGATCCTGTCCCCGGCTGATCATTGGTTCCTATGTCCTGATGGCTCTGTGCAGGTACCTCTTGGGCCAGGAATTTGAAGAGAAGTGGTGGTCTAACCTGTGCTCGAAGGTGTGTGGGCACTCCTAGGAGAGCAACTCTCTCATGGTGGTATTTGTATATGTAGCTTTGTGGCCCAGGATCAGCTCTGGGTGCATATGGAAATCGGATGACTCCTGTCCTAGGCTGCCCCTGGGTTCTTGTGTTCTCAGGGTTTTGGGGGTTCCTCTGAGCAGCAGGGGTAGTCCTACCAGTGCTCCCACTCCTACTTGCTGCCTGCCCAGGAGGCTAGCTATCTCCCTGTGCCACCTGGGTATGGAGCCCAGGGAAACCGGAAGGCTCCCTGCTGTATGTGATTCTTATGGTCTTATTAGATTTTCCTGAATCTCTTAATATAGAAACTAACTTAATATGCAGAAAGAGTTGTTTTACATATTGAAATGATTGAATGTATTCCAAATGACTCATAATTAGCCTATTTATTCAACTACAACAAGTAATCAGAAATAGAAATCATCAATTGTATATAACACATATCTGATTCCATACAGGTCGACCAGGTCCTCTATATCACAAGGAAGTGATGAAATTGGTCAACTAAATGCTTTTTCAATCACTTGGCCACAATCCAAGGTAATTTTCTACTTGTTCTTCATATAACTAAATTCTATTATTATTATATAACTAAACTCAGTAAATAACCCTAAAGGTACTCAAAGAATTAAATTTGGTAAAGGATGTGTTTCATTTTGCAGTTTGGAAAATTAATGGATGAACACCATACCATAGATAAATATTCAGGATTTTAATGGACAATTGCTTTGAGTTCTGAAAAAGCTGATTTTGTAATTAGGCCTTTATTATAAGTTATGAACATATTGTGTATACCTGTACAAATTAAGACTGACAGTGCTCCAGCATATGTCTTTAGTAAAATGAAACATTTTACATATTACATATGTATTGCATATTACAATATAGAGCATATTACAGGTATACCACACAATCTTACAGGACAAGCAGTTTTAGAAAGATCTAACCACACTCAAAAATAAATGCTTACTAAACAGAAAGGGATACCAAAAGACTCCAGAGATAGATTACATAGTGCTTTATTACCTCTTAAATTTTTAAATGCTAATGATTAAAAAGCAACAGCTGCTGAGAGACATTAGATTGTGGAAAATCCACTGAATTAAACCAGCCTATATATTTTAAGGATTTGTTAACTTCAGAATGGAAGGCAGAAAATGTGTTGCACTGAGGGAAAGGTTATGCCTTTATCTCAACAGGAAATGAAAAGTTATGGATTCCTTTAAAATTAATAAAGATTAGATTTGACTGGGGGAGACCTCCTGAAAATCTTGGTTATAGACATAAAGGAAGAAACCCAGAAGAACAACAAATCAGCTAACATGAACACATATCCCTCTACATGGGAACAGCTCTGAAACTGGCTGATACTCTGTGTAGCCAATAAATCTTGTTGCCTGCAGTCTTCAGAACTTATTACATGCCATCTTTTATATGGACTGGATGGAGGAGATTTATATTACAGTCTGTTGTACAGTCCAAATAGACTTATAAAGCTTCATACCTTTCTCTTCTTCAAACAAAGAACAGAGAATCATGTTTAGCTGTTTGTGCACATTTTATATTCTATACACGTGCTAGTGTAGATATTTATATTACTTTTAAGAGTTTGTGTATTTTCAGAGCAAAAGGACTAAACACCAATGAAGACAAGCAACCCAGGTGATCCAGCCTCACAGACGGCCTCTGTAGCTGTTTCCTCAAAAATCTGCATCCAGGACAATTTTTAAATGGCTAGTTAAGATAGTCCAGCCTCACAGACAGTCCCAGCCAAGATTCAGTTAATCCCTCTACTTTTACATCACACAGATACTGGACAACAATGATACAATGATACAATGATACAGCTAGCTCTCCCAGGACTTGGCCTATATCCCACATTTCTTAGGACCACCACCCAAAGGATGCCATCACCACCACACAGCAGGAATCAATTTTAAGAGGGCAGTACCCTGATTTCCAAGAGGCAGTATGGTGGTTATTATTTAGTGAATGATGAATGTTTGTCTTCATCTAAGTGGGGCTGGTCACAGGTTGTTAATGGTCTTGGCTAGGGAGAAAGTGAAGTAAAAGTGGTTAGATTCAGGGATCTCTTTCTCTCTCTCTCTTCTCCCATCTTTCTTCATCTTCTGTTTAGTGTTGGGGGAAAAGAGAGGGGATGAAAAGAAAAAAGGGGGAATATAGGCATGACAGGATAAAAGAGTAGATTATTAAATCTGCTTGGAGACTAAAAAGCAACAAGTCTCAAATATTTTTAGAATAGAATAGAATTTTGTATCTTGACGCAAATTTAAAATTATATATTTTTTTACAACATACTGTATATATGTTTCAACTCTTTTTTTAGGTATTGTACCTATGCAACTCATTTAAAAATGTAATAGAAATTTCTAGTCCTTGAAAGCTGCTTTTGCAAATAGTTTTTGATAATTAAAAAAATATATGTTACCAGTCTAAAGTGGAAATTTCTTTGGAAATCAGTGGTGCCATTTTTTTCTGGAAGCTTTCTTGTGAGAGGATGTTCTGCTGAAGCAGACATGTGAGAGGGCATGTGGTGAGAGGATGTTCTGCTGAAGCAGACATGTGAGAGGGCCTGTGGTGAGAGGATGTTCTGCTGAAGCAGACATGTGAGAGGGCATGTGGTGAGAGGATGTTCTGCTGAAGCAGACATGTGAGAGGGCATGTGGTGAGAGGATGTTTTGCTGAAGCAGACATGTGAGAGGGCATGTTGGATGGAGTATAAGTACCAACCTCATGGACAGTGAGACAATGCTTTTGCATTACGATGTCTTACAAATGCTTTGCTGGCCTTTACTGATCTATGTTGTGACTTCATAGAGAAAAATGTGCCAAAGAATTTCTTGTGGTATTCTGGCTGCTTCTTGCCCCTTCTGCTGACTAATGCTGATTCAGCAGATCCTCAAGGGTTTCTGCTGGATCGAGCTGTTGCTGATTCGTGTTTGGTCTTTGCTATTGGACTGGGCTGCTGGGATCCTAATAATGAAGATTGGAATTGTCCCAAATAACCACTTCTAAACAAGTCCACAATCCCCTTTGTCCTATTAACCATATTTTACCCCTACCTTTGGTGAGTGATCAAGAAAGGAGATTGAAGTGTTAAAGAACCCCAAATAAAGTAGGCTTTGAAGCCTACGAAGCCTACAGTAATTAGTCAATCAAACTTGTGGTCATAGCCAGGTGTGGTGGCGCACGCCTGTAATCCCAGCACTTGGGAGGCAGAGGCAGGTGGATTTCTGAGTTCGAGGCCAGCCTGGCCTACAGAGTGAGTTCCAGGACAGCCCGGGCTACACAGAGAAACCCTGTCTCGAAAAACCAAAAGAAAAAAGAAACAAAACAAAACAAAACAAAACTTGTGGTCATGATTGATTCTAGTTTGGTTAGTTAAAGGGATAGCTTTATTTGGCCTCTTGTAGATGTTTTCAATGTTAAGAAAATAGTAAACAGCTAGAAACAAGCTGTTTTCCTATTCAGATATATTTTAGATAGATAACTATTCTTCAAGCACTTTCAGACATCTGCAGGATATGACTGACACTTGAGATGTTTTGATAACATGAATCTTTTCGTGACATTGGGCATTTAGTTCCTGGCAGCACCCTCAATTTACCTCTAGGAAGATGAAGGGCATCAAAGAACCTCTAGATCGGGTTTGCGTCAAATGTGGCAAAGTTAGCTACTGGGCAAAAGATTGCCCTCACCCCAACTGCTGACAGCATGCTGTCCAAATTGTGGACATGTCCACAAGTAGGACACGGAGGACATCAACTGACCAGCTTTGCCAAGGCAAGGTTGGCTAGTCCTTCATAATTCCTACTTGACAAAAAGTCTGCCAGATATTCTGGGCCAAAGATGGACGCTCCAACACTGCAGAGGAATACTGGAAGCCAGCAGCCTCTTGCCATTTCTGTAGTTTTGGAAGCTGCTTGTCCAGCATGTCCTGTTTATATAGGTAATATTTATTCTTCTTAGGTCTGTGATGGTGTTGTAGTTTAGAAGAAGAGGTAACAGGCCACATGGCACAGCTTAGATTAGAATTAAGGATTAATTAAGATATAGGAGCTAGTTAGGAATGAACCTAAACTAGAAGTCCTGAGTTACAATAAATAATAATGGTCTCAGTATCATTAATAAGTAGCTAGCTAGGTGGAGACAGTATGGCTATAGAGGGACATCTGGGAGAGTCCAGCCCGACCATGACCCTGAGATAGGCCATGTGAGGAGAGGAGGCAGGGGTGTAAGGAGAGCCAGGACACTAGCAGGGTAAGGGGTATGCCAAAATGCAAAAGGGCCAGGTAACCAAATTAGGAAAGGGCAGCTCAACCTGTGGGCTAGAGTAGTTTGTCGTAGGAGGTGTAGTGTGACAGCCAGAAGGACCCTAGGATAGGTAGGGAATGAGGAGTGGGAGAGCCTGGCAGCCAGGTCTGCTGTGATGTGTTAAATCAGCACCTTTATTAGTCATGTGTCTCAGGGCGACGTCTAACAGAGGGTGCAGGTGTCGTCTGCTAAAGGACAGAGGATGCTGTGGGAGGACACTCAGAGCTCACTAGCAATCTGTCCTCAAAACTTTCCAGTAACTCTCCTGGTAGGGTTTTTGGAAGGCTGTTCGTGGCAAGGTGTTTTAGTGGGTGAGGGCCAGGGTGTGGTGGTGGGAAGAGGTTGGCCACTGAGTAACACTGCTATTAATTTCTGCAGGAATCAAGTGCTCGAGATTCTGCTCTTTACAGAGTTTAACATTATCTTATCTTGTAAAGAAAAAAATTGGCTCTGTGATTAAGGGCACTTGCTGTACTTGTAAAGGATCTGGATTTGTTTCCCAGAATCCCCATAATTCCCCTTGGCCTTTGTGGTGTACTTCAGGCAAACCTACACTTTACCACCCACCATACCTTTCTTCTTGAACCTAGATGAGACACCATGTGAAGGAAAACACAACACAAACTTAGTTTAGAACAATGGTAACTCAATCTCTGGGCCCAACAACTAAAACTTAATCTTGTAGGTCTTATTAAAATCTGATTCCTCTGGTGGCAAATCCTTATAAATCCACCATGATACAGGGAAACTCTAGCAGCTACATCTTACCCCTCTGCTGCTCTCTCCTGCTTCCTCTCTTCCTCGGTCCAACCTGGAAGTCCCGCCTACTCTCCCAGTGATTGGCTCCTTTATTCATTAGGGGATTGGTTCACAAGAACAGCACCAGGCCCATCCACAATAGTGCCTTTTAAAATTCTTGATGTTTTCTCTGTAGAAATTGATCCATTCACTGGGCAAACACTTGCTTGTTGTAGAAATTACTTAATTCTGACCTGGGGTTTCTACCTTGCCTGTTAGTTCCCTAATAAAAGACACACATAGCTTTTATATTTACAATAAGCCTTAAACAGCACAGGAGCTGGGCAGATACTTCCTCTCTATGCTATTATAATCTACTTTCCTATTGATAATCCCGAGTTATTACTTACTACTTACTATGTTTCCTCTGCACGGCTCTTAACCCCCATTGGCCAGCCCTCAGGGCCATGTTCCTATGGCTCACCTGACCTTCTCCTTCCTCCTGCATCTTCTCCTGCCGGCAAACCTAAACCCCACCTGCTTCTTCTGCCCAGAGTTTGGCTGTTGACATCTTTATTTACCAATCACAAATAACTTGGGGGCCTGCAGACACCAGGTCTTGGGGGGCCGCACTTAGCACTGAAATATACAGCAAGCCCAAACCTCAACACTTATCCAGGGAATTACTGCTTTAGGAACTCATATGAAGCAGATGCTCTAAGCTGTTGCCTAATAACAGTTCTCTATTCTTTCTTATTAAGAGAACCTCAGCTTTGTTGTTCTCTGAATGTTTCTTTTAGTCACAGGCTTCAGCGCAGGCTGGTACCAGTCTTGTTCCAATGAAACCACAATAAGAGGGAACAGGTTTTGATGATCTATTCTCCATGTCTTTGCTGGCATTGGGTTCATTACATGCTTCTGGCCAATACAGGGAAGTGCCCAGGAGCCTGTAGGATGTGGTTGGCCCCTCTTAAAACATGGCATTGATGGGCTGAGGCTGTCTTTTAGTTGGTAGGGGCCTTGCCTATATGCACAGAGCCCTGGTTCAATCACCAGTCCTGTGCAAATCAGGCATGGGGACATACTTGTAACCTTGTCACCAGGGACAGAAACATGGCTTCACGCTGTCACTGTCAACAGCTTGATGAATAATTTTTAGGAACCCAGACTCAGGGAAGCCTAGACCCCCTGGCTTTGATGTAAAAAAAAAAAAAAAAAAAGAATTTCAGTTCTAACAATTATGAAGCAGAATTTGGATTTCATTAATAAAAAGAAAGGCACACAGTAAAATAATAAAGACACAGCCTAGGGAGTGGGTGTGAGCTTCTCAAAGAAGATTTGCAATTTATCCAAAGATTTTTTTTTTAACATAGATTTTAAATACAGGGTTTAAGAGAAAGAAAGATGCCCTGGGAAATAGCAGGAAATACTCTTAGGGATACAGGCTTCTGAACATCTTAGCATTAACCATATATAATGTTGTGCTGGCTCTCAAGTTACCACTCAAACAGTTGCTTAGTAACACCCTCTCCATTGCCTTTTTTTGATGAGTGAAATTATAGAGTGTCTTCCAAGGTATCTTGGATGAGTTTACAATCTGATAAAACCAGGAGCAATTAGTGTCTATGTGCGCCATTCTCATTCAAACCACCACAAACCCCTAGTCGCTACCAGAGGCACCACAGGCAAGGCGGGCAAGTTGTTGACCTGTCCTGAAAGGACCTCAGTAGAAGATCACTGGGAACATAAGCAGATGCTTGTGCTCCTTTGCTCCTCTCACTTCCTCCCTCGCCTCCCCCCAGAGCACAAGTGGCCGGGGAAGCGGGGCATTGGTTGGCATTCACTACAGGAAGCTGGTCCAGCAGGATAGGGCAGTGAACTTGGGTTAGCAAAGCCCCAGCCCAGAGCTGGATGTGTCAGGCTCTTGCTTAGGCGACAAGCCTGGAGAGAGGATGCATGGTTTGGCTCTCAGAAGACTCACCTTTAGGTTGGATGACTGCCGAGAAGAAGAGGTTCAGCACAGAGTAGAGCAGAGCACGCGCCAGCACCACTGACTGCCGTGCTTGGCTGGACTGGGAAGACTTCCTGGAGGACAAAGTTGCTACGGCAGGGAACCTGCTGTAAAGGATGATAAACCGAGTCTATTCTAATGTTTGATAAATTGAAAACAACGATGAGATGAACGTCTCACGATGCTTTCTGCTGAAACAGGAAAAAATGAGGTTGGTGTGGAAGTCAGGAGAATAAGAGGTGGGCAGGAGAGTTTCAGTGGTGATTCCCGGTACTGAGCACTGATGTCTAAAGAGCTGACATTACTCTGTGCGCACGGCGTGTGTCAGAGATGTGTCACAGGTGCCATCTCACATGTGTGTGGAAGCCAAGGACATCTTTCTGAAGTCTTGTTCTCTCTTTACACTTGTGGACTTGTTAGGATTGTGTGGCAAATGACTTTACTTACAGAACCATCTCATGGCCCAGTATTGACATTTTAACGGCATAGTTTTCGTTATTGTTCCTGTTGCCCTGGGTAGATGAAAGAGGTATCAGGATGTGGGAAGACTTTCTCTTACTCGGTTTGGGCCGACAATCATTTTGACTAACATTGACTTCATAAGCATGGCTCCAACCCCCAAGAAAACTCTGCCCAATTCTTTTTAAAGAATATTATAAAAAATAAGTAAGCTCATTTGTATAGTTGTAAGAAGGTGTGTGTATGTATTTCATGGTTGCATAGTGGACAAATGAATGGGTAAGGTAACAAGTTGCAATGGGGTTAGGGCTGTCTGGGTGGGACCCAGGACAAAAGAAATAAGTTTATTTTGTATCTTCTTCCAAGCACTATAACTAGTCCTAGGTCTCTCATGCCACCCAACAGGACAACCAACAACACTCTGGTGCTCTAAATCTGTGCGCCAAGAGATCACTGCAGTAAATATTTTCTGTTATTATACTATAATTATTATGCTTGTAAACAATCAAAATCAACCAGAATTTCCAGAAGTATCCCAATGACTATAGTTACAAATGTCAGTTGGCTTTGGGGATAGGAGAACGTAACTAATAATAACTAATAATTATAAACAGGACAAGAGAGGAAAGTGTGGGCAGTTATACTTCAAACAGAGTTACAAGATGACTGGCATGTATTCTTGGGGAATCTAGAGCAATGAGTCAAATCTAAGTGGACTAACTCCCCTCCACCAGCAGAGTAGCTCTTGAGTGCCAAAGTCTCCCTCTGGTAGCAAGGCATCTTCTTTCCGGGCGCTGCTTTTGGTGGCCTTTCTCCACTTGTCTCACATGCCAGGCCCCGCCCACCCTTCCCGGCTGCGCTCCGCCCACTCTCCCTGGCCCTGCTAAGGCCCGCCCACCCTCCGGGTCCGTGCCCCGCCCCGTCCCGCCCCCCGCGCTGCGCCCGGCTCTTCCCACCGGCTCGTAGCTGCAGGCCACCGCCGAGGGGCGGGGCGGCCGGGAGGAACCGCGTTCTGGAGCGGGAGGGAGATCCGCCGCGGAGTTACGGGAAAGTTGGTCCGAGTTCCCGGGAGTTTCCCGGTGTGGTCCCTTGCGTTCGGCCGGCTGCTCCCGGGCCCCTTTCCTACCTACGGCCTTCACGGTCCATTCGGCCCCTCTTTCTGCCACCGGCGGCCATGGAGCAGCCGCCGGCGCCCAAGAGGTAACGACGGCGGGAGCGGGATGAGGACGGAAGCCGCGGCGCGGGGCGGGGGCGACTAGGCCCGGCCTGCCGCGACCCTGTCCCCGCCTGCTCGGCGCTGAGCGCAGCCTGGTCGAGGCGCCCACGGGTCGGCCGCGTCCCTCGGCGAGGCCAGGGGCCCCGGGGGGACGCCGAGTCTCCGTGCCGACGTCCTGAGGGCCTGGCGCGCCGCAAATTGAGTGGCCATCGCTGGGCTCCCCGCCCGTCCGGTGGCTAGGAGGGTTTGAGTAGCAAATTCAGGAAACCTGGAGATAAGGACATCTATGCACGCGTCTCTCTCTCTCTCTCTCTCTCTCTCTCTCTCTCTCTCTCTCTCTCAATAATATAACTATTCACTTTGATTGCTTATTTACAGTTTAAGGAATTAAGTATATTAATAGCCACACAGAATGTAAAACATTATGGATGCTCTGCAATGACAGGTGTTTCCCCCTCCCCCAAAAGTTCTAAAGAATTTATGGATACAAGATAGAAGGAATGTTAAGTTAGAACCCCTCCCCCATATACTTTTGCACATAAAAGCAGTGATACTTTGGTATGCTATATATTGTTTATGTTTAATCATGGACATATTGGATGCATCTGTGTACAATATATTTGAACGATTAATTTCAATGATCTTAGGAAACAAGTAAATGTCCATTGATAAAAGTTTATAATGTCTGCTCTCTGTTCTCCAAGAATGAATAAAAAATTGACACTTAGCCGGGCAGTGGTGGCTCATGCCTTTAATCACAGCACTTGGGAGGCAAAGGCGGGTGGATTTCTGAGTTCGAGGCCAGCCTGGTCTACAGAGTGAATTCCAGGACAGCCAGGGCTACACAGAGAAACCCTGTCTCGAAAAAACAAAACAATACAAAACAAAAATTTGACACTGGGTAAAACATTTAACTTCACTTTTTCATTTTTAATTTACAAAACTGTCCAAGAGAGTGCTATAGTGAAGATTAATGACTTCATGTGCTCTGATAGCTAGAGCTATTTAGATGTTAGGTGTTAGACTCATGAGGTGGAATCATTAAAAGGTAGGCACTTGAGAACAGTTGTGAATTGTGTGATTAGATATGTGAACCTTGGGTTCTGGAAACCATCTGTTCAGATGCAAAAAAGGGAGGCTGTGGACAGGTTCCCAGAAGGGACAGGCTACCCTTCTGGGCCTCGGAAGCATGTCAGTTGATGGATTCTAGCATGTTATTGGTGTCTGTCCTCTGGGAGTCCCTGGATGCTCCCCTCTCCCACAGTAACAGAAGAAAACATGAAACTTTTTTTCTTTTTTCTTTGGAAGGGCAGTCAAGGGGAGATCTTTGAGACCATGGCAAGCTTACACATACAACAGACTTATTTTTAACTTCCCATTTCTGCAAAGACTAATTTTAATGTAGAAATGCAATTCTTTTAGCTCTTGTTTTTTCCCCCACTTACATTGTGCAGTGTAGCCCCAAGTTCCTGGGTGTGAGAGCTCCTTCTGCCTTTGACTCAGGAATAGTTGGGACTAGGATATATATAGTTCCTGCGCAGGAAGGGATTGTTTTTTAAATTACATTTTGTTTATTTAGTCTCCCTGCCTCCCACCTCGTGTGTGTGTGTGTGTGTGTGTGTGTGTGTGTGTGTGTCTGTTTGTCTGTCTATGTAAGCCCATGCCATGGCTTGTGTGGAAGTCAGGACAACCTGCAGGAGTTGTTTCTCTCCTTTCACTGTGAGTTCTGGGGCTTAAACTCAGGTGATCTTGCTTGGTGGCAGGTGTCTTTATCTAGTGAGTTATTTTGGTGTTCCAACAAGAAGACATTTACAATAAGCAAAAGATACAGACTGCTAATTTTTTATATCAGTGTTTTATAGCATTTTCAAATTAATAGTATTTATCCTCACAACAACTCTATGCAGTAGGTTGCGTTAGAGAAAGATTACAAAATCTTATTTTATAGATGAAGATGCTACGAGTTTGCCAAATCGAAGCCTGTGAGTTGCTGACTGTGAGTTTCTGTGTAGCCCCTTTGACCTTTGCAATCTAATCATAAAGCATAGCTACCATTTTTGAAATCTTATTGTTGTCTAGGAAATTCACACACTATGACTTAACATTGGGGGCTTTTGTTCTGAGACTCATTAGGTGATTTTGTTGTGCTGTATAGACAGCTCGTACACCCTCACCTACATGGTCTATCTGAAACATTTTTGTGTGATAAGATTGCTACATCCCCTGCTTTAGGTACTCATTTTTGGAAATAATAGTCCAGGCCCTACTACTTCTTATACTAGTTCTAAATTTCAGTGTCTTCACCTGTAAACTGTATCATGGGAATTAAATGGGCTCATACTAAGTGCTTCACAGCATGTTCAGTACTGGGTGGGAGCTTGTATTTTACTCATAAGTGAACTCAGAGCACCAAATCCCCTTAGTGTGAGAGGCTGCAAAAGTGGTATTTTCCTTTATTATGTAGAGTGGTGCCAGTTATAGTTCCATAATGTAGTGGTCATCTTTTCTACAATCTTCTGGATCCCTCTGCTCACTGTTTCTTTTTTTTCTTAATATTTTTATTAGATATATTCTTCATTTACATTTCAAATGTTCTCCCCTTTCCTGTTCCTCCCACCCCCAAAGTCTTATAACCCATCTCCCCTCCCCTGTTCCCCAGTCAACCCTCTCCCACTTTCCTGTCCCAGCATTCCCCTACACTGCAGCATTGAGTCTTTCCAGGACCAAGGGTCTCTCCTCCCTTTGATGTCCAACAAGACCATCCTCTGCTGCCTATGTGTCTGGAGCCATGGGAAACTCCATGTGTACTATCTGGTTGATGGTTTTGTCCCTGGGAGCTCTGGGAGTACTGGGTGGCTCATATTGTTGTTCCTCCATGGCACTGCAAACCCCTTTAGCTCCTTGAGTCCTTTTCTAGCTCCTCCATTGGGAACCCTGTGCTCAGTTCAATGGCTGTCAGAGAGTGGCCCCCCTCTGTATTTGTCATGCACTAGCAGAGCCTCCCAGGTGACAGCTGCATCCCACTCCGGACAGCAAGCACTAGTGGGCATAGTGTCTGGGTTTTGTAACTGTATATGGGATGGATCAGTAGGTCGGGTAGTCTCCAGATGGTCCTTCCCTCATACTCTGCTCCACACTTTTGTCTCTGTATCTCCTTCTGTGGGTATTTTCTTCCCCCTTTTAAGAAGGACCAGAGTATCCATACTTTGTTCTTCCTTCTTCTTGGGCATCATTTGATATGTGAATTGTGTCTTGGGTATTCCAAACTTCTGGGCTAATATCCACTTATCAGTGAGTGCATATCTTGTGTGTTCTTTTGTGATTGGGTCACCTCACTCAGGATGATATTCTCCAGTTCCACCCATTTGCCTAAGAATTTCATGAATTCATTGTTTTTAATAGCTGAGTAGTATTCCATTGTGTAAATATGCCACATTTTCTGTATCCATTTCTCCGTTGAGGGACATCTGGGTTCTTTCCAGCTTCTGGCTATTATAAATAGGGCTGCAATGAACATAGTGGAGCATATATCCTTATTACATGCTGGAGAATCTTCTGGGTATATGCCCAGGAGTGGTATAGCAGGGTCCTCTGGTAGTATCATGAGAGATGGTAGTTCCCATTTTTCTGAGGAACCGCCAAACTGATTTCCAGAGTGGTTGTACCAGCTTGCAATCCCACCAGCAGTGGAGGAGTGTTCCTCTTTCTCCACATCCTTGCCAGCACCTGCTGTCTCCTGGGTTTTTGATCTTAGTCATTCTGACTGGTGTGAGGTGAAATCTTAGGGTTGTTTTGATTGCATTTCCCTGATGACTAAGGATGTTGAACATTTTTCTTTTTCTTTTTTAAACATTTTTTAAAGATTTATTTATTTATTATTTGTAAATACACTGTAGCTGTCTTCAGACACTCCAGAAGAGGGCATCAGATTTCATAATGGATGGTTGTGAGCCACCATGTGGTTGCTGGGATTTGAACTCAGGACCTTCAGAAGAGCAGTCAGGGCTCTTAACTGTTGAGCCATCTTTCTAGTGCCCGAACATTTTTCTGTAGGTGCAACTCAGCCATTTGATATTCCTCAGGTGAAAATTCTTTGTTTAGCTCTGTACCCCATTTTTAATAGGGCTATTTGGTCCTCTGGAGTCTAACTTCTTGAGTTCTTTGTATATATTGGATATTAGCCCTCTGTTGGATGTAGGGTTGATAAAGATCTTTTCCCAATTTGTTGGTTGCCCTTTTGTCCTATTGACAGTGTCCTTTGCCTTACAGAAACTTTGTAATTTTATGAGGTCCCATTTGTCAATTCTTGATCTTAGAGCCTAAGCTATTGGTGTTCTGTTCAGGAAATTTCCCCCTGTGCCCATGTGCTCAAGGCTCTTCCCCAGTTTCTTTTCTATTAGGTTTAGTGTGTCTGGTTTTATGTGGAGGTCCTTGATCCACTTGGACTTGAGCTTAGGACAAGGAGATAAGAATGGATTGGCTTGTATTCTTCTGCATGCTGACCTCCAGTTGAACCAGCACCATTTGTTGAAAAGGCTATCTTTTTTCCACTGGGTGGTTTTAGCTCCTTTGTCAAAGATCAAGTGACCATAGGTGAGTGGGTTCATTTCCGGGTCTTCAGTTCTATTCCATTGATTTACCTTCCTGTCACTGTACCAATACCATGTAGTTTTTAACACTATTGCTCTGTAGTACTGCTTGAGGTCTGAGATACTGATTCCCCCAGAAGTTCTTTTACTGTTGAGAATAGTTTTAGCTATCTTGGGTCTTTTGTTATTCCAGATGAATTTGAGAATTGCTCTTTCTAACTCTTTGAAGAATTGAGTTGGAATTTTGATGGAGCTCACATTGAATCTGTATATTGCTTTTGGCAGGATGGCCATTTTTACTATATTAATCCTGACAATCCTTGAGCATGGGAGATCTTTCCATCTTCTGAGGTCTTCTTCGATTTCTTTTTTCAGAGACTTGAAGTTCTTATTATTATAGATCTTTCACTCCTTTGGTTAGAGTCACGCCAATTTACTTTATCTTGTATGTGACTATTTTGAAGGGTGTTATTTCCCTAATTTCTTTCTCAGCCTGTTTATCCTTTGAGTATAGGAAGGGTACTGGTTTGTTTGAGTTATTTTATATCCGGGCCACATTGCTGAAGTTGTTTATCAGTTGTAGGAGTTCTCTGGTAGAGCTTTTTGGGTCACTTAAGTATACTATCATATCATCTGGAAATAGTGATAGTTTGAATTCTTCCTTCCCAATTTGTATTCCTTTGACCTCCTTTTGTTGTCTAATTGCTCCAGCTAGAACTTCAAGTACTATATTGAATAAATATGGAGAGAGGGGGCAGCCTTGTCTAGTTCCTGATTTTAGTGGGATTGCATCAAGTTTCTCTCCATTTAGTTTGATGTTGGCTACTGGTTTGGTGTATGTTGCCTTTACTATGTTTAGGTATGGGCCTTGAATTCCTGTTCTTTCCAAGACCTTTGACATGAAAGGATGCTGAATTTTGTAAAATGCTTTTTCAGCATCTAATGAAATGACCATGTGGTTTTTTTCTTTAAGTTTGTTTATATAGTGGATTACATTGATGGATTTCCGTATATTGAACCATCCCTGCATCCCTGGGATGAAACCTACTTGATTGGGATGAATGATCCTTTTTTATGTATTTTTGGTTTTGGTTGGGAAGAATTTTATTGAGTATTTTTGCATCAATATTCATAAGGGATATTGGTCTGAAGTTCTCTTTCTTTGTGGGATCTTTGTGTGGTTTTGGTATCAGTCTAATTGTGGCTTCATAGAAGGAGTTGGGTAGTGTTCCTTCTGTTTCTATTTTGTGGAATAGTTGGAAGAGTATTGGTGTTAGGTCTTCTTTGAATGACTGATAGAATTCTGCACTAAAACCATCTGGTCCTGTGCTTTTTTGGTTGGGAGACTTTCAATGACTGCTTCTGTTTCTTTAGGGGTCATGGGACTGTTTAGGTGGTCTATCTGATTCCAATTTAACTTTGGTATTTGTTATTTGTCCAGAAAATTGTCCATTTCATCCAGATTTTCCAGTTTTGTTGAATATAGGCTTTTGCAGTAGGATCTGGTGATTTTTTTAATGTCCTCAGTTTCTGTTGTTATATTTCCCTTTTCATTTCTGATTTTGTTAATTTGGATACTGTCTCTGTGTCCTCTGGTTAGTCTGGCTATAGGTTTATCTATCTTGTTGATTTTCTCAAAGAACCAGCTCCTGGTTTTGTTGATTGTTTTGTATAGTTCTTTTTGTTTCTACTTGGTTGATTTTGGCCCTGAGTTTGGTGATTTCCTGCCATCTCCTCCTCTTGTGTGTATTAGCTTCTTTCTGTTCTAGAGCTTTCAGATGTGCTGTTAAGCTGCTAGTGTATGCTCTCTCCAGTTTCTTTTTGGAGGCACTCAGAGCTATGAGTTTTCCTCTTAGCACTGCTTTAATTGTGTCCCGTAAATTTGGGTATGTTGTGCCTTCATTTTCATTAAATTGTAGAAAGTCTGATTTCTTTCCTTATTTCTTCCTTGACCAAGGCAGCATTGAATAGGGCATTGTTCAGCATCCATGTGTATGTGGACTTTCTGTTGTTTTTGTTGCTATTGAAGACCACTCTTACTCTATAGTGATCTGATAGGAGGCATGGGATTCACTCAGTCTTCTTATATCTGTTGAGGTCTGTTTTGTGACCAATTATATGGTTGATTTTGGAGAAGGTATCATGAGGTGCTGAGAAGAGGTTATATTCTTTTGATTTAGGATGAAATATTCTATAGATATCTGTCAAATCCATTTGGTCCAAAATTTCTGTTAGTTTTACTGTGTCTCTATTTAGTTTATGCTTCCCTGATCTGTCCATTGATGATAGTGGGGTGTTGAAGTCACCCACAATTATTGTGTGAGGTGCAATGTGTGCTTTGTGCTTTAGTAAAGTTTCTTTTATGAATGAGCATGCCATTGCATTTGGAGCATAGATGTTCAGAATTCAGAGTTCTTCTTGGTATGTTTTTCCTTTGATGAGTGTGAAGTGTCCTTCCGTGTCTTTCTTGATGACTTTTGGTTGAAAGTCAATTTTATCTGATATTAGAATGGCTACTCCAGCTTGTTTCTAGGAACTATTTGCTTAGAAAATTGTTTTCCATCCGTTTACTCTGAGGTAGTGTTTGTCTTTGACACTGAGGTTCGTTTCATGTATGCAGCAAAATGCTGGGTCCTGTTTATGTATTCAGCCTGCTAGTCTATGTCTTTTTTTTTTTTTTTTTAAACTGGGGAATTGAATCCATTGATGTTAAGAGATATTAAGGAATAGTGATTGTTGCTTCCTGTTACTTTTGATGTTATTTTTATGTTTGTGTGGTTATCTTCTTTTGGGTTTGTTGAAAGAAGATTACTATCTTGTTTTTTCTAGGGTGTAGTTTCCCTCCTTATATTGGTGTTTTCTATCTATTATACTTTGTAGGGCTGGATTTGTGGAAAGATATTGTGAAAATTTGGTTTTAACATAGAATATCTTGGTTTCTCCATCTATGGTGATTGAGAGTTTTGCTGGGTATAGTAGTCTGGGCTGGCATTTGTGATCTCTTAGGGCCTGTATGAGGTCTGCTCAGGATCTTCTTGCTTTCATGATCTCTGGTGAGACGTCTGGTGTAATTCTGATAGGTCTTCCTTTATATGTTACTTGGCCTTTTTCCCTTACTGCTTTTAATATTCTTTCTTTGTTTAGTGCATTTGGTATTTTGATTATTATGTGATGGGAGGAATTTCTATTCTGGTCCAGTCTGTTTGGAGTTCTCTAGGCTTCTTGTATGTTCATGGGCATGTCTTTCTTTAGCTTAGGGAAGTTTTCTTCTATAATTTTGTTGAAGATATTTACTGGCCCTTTAAGTTGTAGATCTTCGCTCTCTTCTATACCTCTAATCCTTAGGTTTGGTTTTCTCATTGTGTCCTGGATTTCCTATATGTTTTGGGTTACATGCTTTTTGCATTTTGCATTTTCATTGACTATTGAGTCAATGTTTTCTATGGTATCTTCATCATCTGAGATTCTTTATTCTATCTTTTGTATTCTGTTGGTGATGCTTACATCTATGACTCTTGATTTCTTTCCACGGTTTTCTAGCTCCAACATTGTCTCCCTTTGTGATTTCTTTATTGTTTCTACTTCTGTTTTTAGAACCTGGATGGTTTTGTTTAGTTCCTTAACTTGTTTGTGTTTTCCTGTAATTCTTAAGGGATTTTTGTGTTTCCTCTTTAAGGGCTTCTACCTGTTGACCCATGTTCTCCTGTATTTCTTTAAGAGATTTTTATGTTTCCCTTTTAAGGGCTTCTACCTGTCCTGTATTTCTTTAAGGGAGTTATTTATGTCCTTCTTGAAGTCCTCTATGAGCATCACGAGATGTGATTTTAAATCCAGATCTTGCTTTTATGGTGTGTTGGACTTCTAAGACTTCTGTTGTGGGAGAGCTTGGTTCAGTTGGTGCCATGTTTTCTTGGTTTCTGATGGTAATGTTCTTGTGTTTGCCTTTTGCCATCTGGTTATCTATAGTGCTAGCTGGTGTTGCTGTCTCTGATGGTGGCTTGTCTGTCATGCAAGCCTCTGTATCTGTGCTCCTGGGAGACCAGTTCTCTCTGTGTACACAGGTATGTTGGTACTCCCGTGAGGCCCTCTTTCTTGTGGTTGTAATTGTGTATGTAGCTTTGTGGTCTGGATCAGCTCTGGGTGCGGGCGGAAATCAGAATACTCATGTCCCAGGTGCTTCTAGACTCTTGTGTCCTCAGGGTTTCTGGCTGTTTCCTGTGAACAGCAGGGGTTTTCCTACCTGTGCTGTCTGGCCTCTCTGCACTCATGGGTGATCAGGTATCTCCCTGTGCCACCTGGACAAGGCGAGCTGTGTCAGAGGATCGAACTTGATTTCTTTATTGGGCCTCATCTCCCGCCAGCAGGTCAGGCTGACCTTTGTCTAATTTGGTGGACATGACATATAGTTTCTGGAATCTTGGGTCTGCTTTTCATTCCTCCTTCAGGAACTCCTCTCACATCTGTCAGCTGCAGAGAGTGACCAGCTCTCCTCCTGCCATCATTAAAAAGGAACTTCAGAAAGGGTTAGAAAATCTCCTTCCCCTGAGGCCTCCAATGAATGTTGGGTTTAATATATTACTTTTTTGGGGGAGGAAAAAAAAAAAGAGAATGAAAAGTTTCTTGTTACTGCTGTCAGCATTATCATTTTTCCTGTAGTCTGTTTTATTCTTCCTTTATAGCCTGCTTTATAAAGTTTCTTCTCTGGATACCTCTCTCCCGAGATATTCCTCAGGACTCCAAATATGATACTAATTTGATTATGTGCTATACTCTTTTTGCATTATAAAATTGTAGGCATCTAAAACATAGTGAGAACTAATTTAATAAATACTTATGCATCAGCATTCAGCTTAAGAAATAAACTGTTCTGAGTACATGTGAGACCCTTCGTGTGCATCCCTTCCCACCCTGATGGCCACCATTTTGCAGTGGGCGTCTGATTGTTGTATCCATGCCGTTATAAAACATAAACAGGTAGCTTTGGCACTGGTTTTCGGTTTTCCTTCTTTTGCAATCACTCTTCTCTAGGAGTTGGGTAATCTAGTATGCAGCCAGGTTTTAGATCACAATTCAGGTTCCTATGCAGTCTTGTATGACACCTCTCACCCTCAAATTCATGGATTTAGTATTTCTAACAAGGCTTGCATAAACCATGGGTAATACATGTAGCTGCCCCTACCATTTATCTCAGGGCCACAATGGTTTCTAGATGCCCAGATTTTTAACAGTTTTGTCATACTGGACTTGAGGAACGTGTGGACTCTGGTTGTTGGAAGTATATGTAGTTTTGTATAATTCTTGCTGAAGCAAGGATGGCTGTCATTGTCAAAGAGACATGATTTACCAAATGGGTCTTGCTCTTTAACCATATTTAAAATTGACAGTTATGTAAAATATGAAATTAATTAATTAGAGTGTAGTAGAAACCGTTGCTGTGGAACAGTAAAGACAGGGGACAGGTGTGTGAGTAAGTTATTGACACATCCTTTTATGACAGGCAACGCTAGGCTGTAAACCCTGAAGAAGTGCTGTGGATGGATGATGGGAAGGAAGGAAAGTGAAGATGGAAGTAAAAGAATTGGCAGTTCAGAGAATATTTACATAATTGAAAAATGAAAATAATCATAAGGGAGGTATTTCCATTCATGGCTGAAGTTGGAGATTGTTATATGGAATCAAAAGCAAAGGTAAAGAGTCAGTAGGAAGTAGTCATGTTTTCCTTAACATAAACTAGTTGTGATGTCGAGCACTCAGGACCAGATGGTGGTACAGAGCCACCCTCAGAGTTGATAGCAAGACTGTCAGATGGTGTGACGATGTAGTGATATCTCGGAGTGGCTGTATTCACAGCCATGATACTTAGGTCTTTGGAATGATGGAAGCTAAATTCTTGTGTCCTGTTGGATAGATTCACTGAGTTGTGGCTAGAGTTGTCTTTGATGAACTTTTAGACTCTTAAAAAGCTTAGTAGCCAGCTGACTTAGGGGGAAGACTTAGGGCAGGGTTCAGCTTAATCTAATCTTAGTTTATTTAGTTATAAGTTTTGTGGGTCTGGGGAATTGAACCCAGAGCCATACATGCTGGCACACACTTCTCTTGATCTGTGTTCACAGACTAGAAGTGTCTAATTGTAGAGTTAGACGAACAAGGCCTGTGGAATACTTCTAGGTGAGTAGACTTTAGCAGCACATCGAGACTGTAGGCAGACTGAGTCCCTAGGTGATCTTGGCAATGGTTATTCTTTGTTCTTTAGGAATGAGGCATAGGATTTACAAGCACTGAAGTGTTTGTTAGAAATGTAAAAGAAAAAATATGATTATCAACCAAATTATGGTGAAATTAGCTTTACTGAAATAATCTTTGTGTATTTGTATTTGTGTGTTATATATAAGCACATGTACATGCTCATGTAGGAGCTAATTCTTTCCTCTCACCATGTAGGTCTTGGGAATTGAACTCAGGTCATCAGGCTTTGTGGCAACTGCCTTTACCTGCTGAGCCATCTTTCTGGCTTTTTTAAAAAAGTAGTCAATGCTTATCCAAGAAGGCTTTAATAAATTGCATATGCATTTTAAAGTAAGTTTACCTAATAATAGGTTTTCCTAAGGCTTCTGAAACATCCTTGGTATTATCGATGCCTTCTCTGTCCCCTCCCTCTGCAGTCCCCTCCTTCTGCCTCCCCTGTGACGTTCCTCCTCCCGTTCCCCTCCCCCTGCGTAGCACCTGTGTTGTCCCTCTGCCCCTCTGTATAGCTTTCTCCTCTTCCCCTGCCTACTGCCCCGGCTGGGCTGCTGTGAGCATTCTAAGGGGTTACGCCCAAAACTAAGTATTCAGAGAACTAAGATACAGAGCATATATGCTGTTTATCTTTTTGACTCTGGGCTTCACTCAGTATAATATTTTCAATTCTACCCATTTGCCTGAAGATATTGTGATTGCATTTTTCTTTACAGCTGAATAGATTCCATTGTGTAAATGTACTACATTTTCACTATTCATCAGTTGAGAGACATCTATAAAAAACATGTACACTCTCTTTCTGTCTCTGTCACACACACACACACACACACACACACACACTTTACATGGAGTTACCCCACATGGAAGATAATGTACTCCCAGGAGCTACAGACTTCTCTGACAAAGTTTCCCGTGCCAGGCCAGGGAGCGCCACGAGACCCCCAAACGGTATAGACATTGCTGATGCTCACGCTTCCTTGTCAGATCCGGAAGGCCAGACCCTGTTGCTGAAGATACCACATGCTTTGGTCACAGAGCTCGGGGAAATCAAGCTGGTATTGACCTAGAAGCCTCCTCCCTGAGGGCTGGCCTTCATAATGCTAGAAGGCGCTTTGCAAGCTGTCATGGAACGAGAATAATATATTTCTAACAATGGATAGTGAACCTTAGATCTTGGGGTTACCAAACAGCTGTCTAATTGGACTTAGGACCTGCTCAGGAGAGAAATCATGCCTGGCACTGTAAACCTAGCTTAAGAACCCATGACTGGAGAGGCCACACACCCTACAGGAGAACCTGTTACTACTGTTTTTCTAAGTTAATATAATTTCTAACCTCTTTCTAAATACTTGTCCTTGTTCTAATAGATTAGTGACATTCTCACCCCTCACCAAAGAAGCTGTGTTTTTGTAGCAGGCAGATGGAGGCTGCAACAGAGATTCAGAGCTGGTCAGAATGGAGAGGTGGCTTTGGAGTGCTCAGCCTCAAATGGGTTATATATAATACAACGCCTGCAGCTCAGGCTCAGGAAGTGTCCCGGAAGAGGGGTGGACATAGCCCTATGGCAGGGAGGGCTGCTGAGAGTGTGTCTTTTGGACTTGATAACAAGATACTGCATTATGAACTTTCAGCAGGATGATAGCCAGTGTAAAACTCACATGAGACCATACTAGCTGACATACCCACATGGGTTGGGGAAGAGTACATAGGCTTCGTCTCTAGATGAAGTGTTAGAGATTGCTAAGAGCCATTTATGGAGGGTTTCCTTTTTCTTTTCTTTCTTTCTTTCTTTCTTTCTTTCTTTCTTTCTTCCTTTTTTTAAAGCAACAATTGTTCTTTTTCTTTTTTTTTTTAAGATTGATTTATTTATTATATGTAAGTACACTGTAGCTGTCTTCAGACATTCCAGAAGAGGACATAAGATCTTGTTATGGGTGGTTGTGAGCCACCATGTGGTTGCTGGGATTTGAACTCAGGACCTTTGGTAGAGTAGTCAGTGCTCTTAAACGCTGAGCCATCTCTCCAGCCCAGGATTTTCTTCAGGAGCAAACTGTGAGGTTGCTGGACATGAAGTGATCAGCCCTAAACACATATGGGCAATACTAACTAATTGGATTCATTAGGTTGTTTGTGTGCTTTGCTTAATAATATACATACATATGTGTATATATCACACACACATATATAATCAATATTTACAGAGGAAGAGGTCATAAATTTGAGAGACAGTTGAGTTGGGAGGGAGAAGTAGAAATTATGTAAATACAATATATTCATGTATGGGAGGGAAAGGTAGAAATCATGTAATTATAATATATTCATGTATTAAATTCTTGAATTAGAATTAAAAAGTTTAAATTTAATACCTCTTGTTTAGATTGAAAAGGAAAAAAATGAATGGATACAATTTGAAGAATTAAAAAAAAAAAAAAGCCTTAGTTTGAAACAAGTCTTTGTTAAACTACAGATGTTATCACATCAGATGACCATACATTACTCACTTCCAAAATACATTTTTTGAAATATAAATACAGAGATTCCTCTGCATGTGTGTATGTATGTGGGTTTGTGTGTATGTGTCTGTATCTCAAAATAGAAGTTTTATGAAATGTGCTATTTTCTGATTTCTATTTTCTGGTTTGTTTCATGAAGAAAAGATGGTCTTATATTGAATTACTTTCCTGTGGTTTGAGAAAACATTGCTGGTGTATATTTTAGTGATGGTTGGGGCTGACTTCATTGCCATCGTTATCGTACTTAATAGAGGTGATGGCCTTGCTCAGGGGGGCCAGACGGGCAGTGCACTAGTGACTCACAGATGCTGTAGGGATATTCTCCTCACATTTTAGAAATGGAAAAGGTGACAGACACTGAGGACAGAATATTTAAAAATTCCTCTTTTGGGAATAATTCTGTGTGCCCAGTTAAGGTATGGGAAAGGTGAAATGATGACCTGTGATGTTTGATGTTTACGAAGAGTGTGTGAGGTATGAAGGCTGCTGTGGGGCAGAGGCTCATCTGTCTCCTGGTGTGTGCTGGGAAACATCCAGCCATAGAGACGATGACCTCAGTTCTCACTCTACCAGTTCCACAGTCTGCAACTATGAAGACTTTTCATTTTCCTTCCCCAAGAGAAAATAAATAAAATCCAGCAGAGAATATAATGCTTTGTGTGCTAGATCTTTTTTTTCTTTCTTTTTTTATTGGATATATTCTATATTTACAATTCATTTCCCTTTTTCTGGTTCCCCATCCCCCAAAGGTCCCACATGCCCTTTTCCCTCCCCCTGCTCCCTCATCCACCCCTTCCCACTTCCCTGTTCTTGTATTCCCCTACACTGATGCTTTGATCCTTTCCAGCACCAGTGTCCACTCCTTTCTTCTTGTCAGACATCATTTGGTATGTGAATTGTGTCTTTGGTGTTCCAAGATTCTAGGCTAATATCTACTTATCAGTGAGTGCATACCATGGGTATTCTTTTGAGACTGGATTACCTCACTTAGTATGATGTTCTCCAGCTCCAGCCATTTCTCTAAGAATTTCATGAATTCATTGTTTCTAATGGCTGAATAGTACTCCATTGTGTATTTATACCACATTTTTTGTATCCATTCCTCCATTGAGGGACATCTGGGTTCTTTCCAGCTTCTGGCTATTATAGATAAGGCTGCTATGAACATAGTGGAGCATGTATTCTTATTGCATGCTGGGGAATCTTCTGGGTATATGTCCAGGAGTGGTATGGCTGGGTCCTCCGGAAGTATCGCGTCCAGTTTTCTGAGGAACCGCCAGACTGATTTCCAGAGTGGTTGTACCAGCTTGCAGTCCCACCAGCAGTGGAGGAATGTTCCTCTTTCTCCACATCCTCGCCAACACCTGATGTCTTCTGAGTTTTTAATCTTAGCCATTCTGACTGGTGTGAGGTGAAATCTCAGGGTTGTTTTGATTTGCATTTCCCTAATGAGTAATGATGTTGAACATTTTTTAAGGTGTTTCTCAGCCATCTGAATTTCTTCAGGTGAAAAGTCTTTGTTTAGCTCTGTACCCCATTTTGGATAGGGTTATTTGGTTTTCTGGGGTCTAACTTCTTGAGTTCTTTGTATACATTGGATATTAGCCCTCTGTCGAGTGTGGGGTTGGTGAAGATCTTTTCCCAATTTGTTGGTTGCTGATTTATCCTTTTGACAGTGTCTTTTGCCTTACAGAAACTTTGTAATTTTATGAGGTCCCATTTGTCTATTCTTGCTCTTAGAGCATAAGCAATTGGTGTTCTGTTCAGGAATTTTCCCCCTGAGCCAATGTCCTCCAGGGTCTTCCCCAGTTTCTTTTCTATTAGTTTTAGTGTGTCTGGTTTTATGTGGAGGTCCTTGATCCACTTGGAGTTGAGCTTAGTTCAAGGAGATAAGAGTGGATTAATTCTCATTCTTCTGAATGTTGACCTCCAGTTGAGCCAGCACCATTTGTTGAAAAGGCTATCTTTTTACCACTGGATGTTTTCAGCTCCTTTGCCGAAGATCAATTGGCCATAGATGTGTGGGTTCAATTCTGGGTCTTCGATCCTATTCCATTGATCCGACTCCCTGACACTGTACCAATACCATGCAGTTTTTAACACTACTGCTCTGTAGTATTGCTTGAGGTCCGGGATATTGATTCCCCCAGAAGTTCGTTTACTGTTGATGAGAGTTTTAGCCATCCTGGGTTTTTTGTTATTCCAGATGAATTTGAGAATTGCTCTTTCTAACTCTATGAAGAACTGACTTTGGATTTTGATGGGGATTGCGTTGAACCTGTATATTGCTTTTGGCAAGATTGCCATTTTAACTATATTAATCCTGCCAACCCATGAGCATGGAAGATTTTTCCATTTTCTGATGTCTTCTTCAATTTCCTTCTTCAGAGACCTGAAGTTTTTGTCATATAACTTTCACTTGTTTGGTTAGAGTCACACCAAGATACTTTATATTGTTTGTGGCTATTGTGAAGGGTGTCATTTCCCTAATTTCTTTCTCGGCCTGCTTATCCTTTGCGTATAGGAAGGCTCCTGATTTGCTTGAGTTGATTTTATAACCAGTCACTTTGCTGAAGTTGTTTATCAGCTGTAGAGTTCTCTGGTGGAGTTTTTTGGGTCACTTAAGTATACTATCATATCATCTGCAAATAGTGATAGTTTGACTTCTTCCTTTCCAATTTGTATCCCTTTGACTTCCTTATGTTGTCTAATTGCTCTAGCTAGTACCTCAAGTACTATATTGAAGAGATATGGTGAGAGGGGGCAGCCTTGTCTAGTCCCTGATTTTAGTGGGATTGCTTCGAGTTTCTCTCCGTTTACCTTGATGTTGGCTATCGGTCTGCTGTAAATTGCTTTTACTATGTTTAGATATGGGCCTTGAATTCCTGTTCTTTTCAAGACTTTTAGCATGAAAGGATGCTGAACTTTGTCAAATGCTTTTTCAGCATCCAGTGAGATGACCATGTGGTTTTTTTTCTTTGAGTTTGTTTATGTAGTGGATTACGTTGATGGATTTCCATATATTGAACCATCCCTGCATCCCTGGGATGAAGCCAACTTGATCATGATGAATGATTGTTTTGATGTGTTCTTGGATTCGGTTGGCAAGTATTTTGTTTAGTATTTTTGCATCGATATTCATAAGGGAAATTGGCCTGTAGTTCTCTTTCTTAGTTGGATCTTTGTGTGGTTTTGGTATCAGGGTAATTGTGGCTTCATAGAATGAGTTGGGTAGTGTTCCTTCTGTTTCTATTTTGTGGAATAGTTTGAAGAGTATCGATATCAGGACTTCTTTGAAGGTCTGAAAGAATTCTGCACTAAAACCATCTGGTCCTATGCTTTTTTTGGTTGGAAGACTTTCTATGACCCCTTCTATTTCTTTGGGGGTTATGGGTCTGTTTAGACGATCTATTTGATCCTGATTTAATTTTGGTATTTGGTATCTATCTAGGACATTGTCCATTTCCTCCTGATTCTCCAGTTGTGTTGAGTATAGGCTTTTGTAGTAGGATCTGATGTTTTTTTGAATTTCTTCAGTTTCTGTTGTTATATCTCCCTTTTCATTTCTAATTTTGTTAATTTGAATACTGTCTCTGTGCCCTTCCGTAAGTCTGGCTAAGGGTTTATCTATTTTGTTGATTTTCTCAAAGAACCAGCTCCTGGTTTTGTTGATTCTTTGTATGGTTCTCTTTGTTTCAACTTGATTGATTTCAGCCCTGAGTTTGATGATTTCCTGTCTTCTACTCCTCCTGGGTGAAATAGCTTCTTTTTGTTCTAGAGCTTTCAGGTGCGCCATTAAGTTGCTAGTATATGCTCTCTCCTGTTTCTTTTTGGAGACACTCAGGGCTATGAGTTTTCCTCTTAGCACTGCTTTCATTGTATCCCATAGATTTGGGTATGTTGTGCCTTCCTTTTCATTAAATTCTGAAAAATCTTTAATTTCTTTCTTTATTTCTTCCTTGACTAAGGTATCATTGTGTAGAATATTGTTCAGCCTCTACGTGTATGAGGATTTTCTGTTGTTTTTGTTGCTATTGAAGAACACTCTTACTCCATGGTAATCCGATAGGAGGCATGGGATTAGTTCGATCTTTTTTTTTATATTTGTTTAGGTCTGTTTTGTGACCAATTATATGGTCGATTTTGGAGAAGGTACCATGAGGTGCTGAGAAAAAGCTATATTCTTTTGCTTTAGGATGAAATGTTCTATATATATTCGTTAAATCCAATTGGTCCAACGTTTCAATGAGTTTCTCTGTGTCCCTGTTTAGTTTCTGTTTTCCTGATCGGTCCATTGAGGATAGTGGAGTGTTGAGGTCCCCCACAATTATTCTGTTAGGTACAATGTGTGCTTTGAGTTTTAATAAAGTTTCTATTACGAATGAGGGTGCCCTTGGATTTGGAATGTAGATGTTTAGAATTGTAAGTTCTTCTTGGTGGATTCTTCCTTTGACTAGCAAAAACTGACCTTCTGTGTCTCTTTTGATGACTTTGGGTCAATTTTATCTGATATTAGAATGGCTATTCCAGCTTCCTGCGACCATTTGCTTGCAAAATGTCTTCCAGCCTTTTACTCTAAGGTAGTGTTTGTCTTTGACTCTGAGGTGTGTTTCCTGTATGCAGCAAAATGTAGGGTCCTGTTTCAGTATCCAGTCTGTTAGTCTATGTCTTTTTATTGGGGGAATTGAGTCCATTGATGTTAAGAGATATTAAGGAGTAGTGATTATTTCTTACTGTCATTTTTGATGTTATTTTTGTTTTTGAGTAGTTATCTTCCTTTGAGTTTGATGGAAGAAGGTTACTATCTTGCTTTTTCCTGGGTGCAGTTTCCCTCCTTGTATTGGAGTTTTGCTCTTATTATCCTTTGTAGAGCTGGGTTAGTGGAAAGATATTGTGTAAATTTGGTCCTGTCATGGAATATTTTGATTTCTCCATCTATGTTGATTGAGAGTTTTGCTGGGTATAGTAGTCTTGGCTGACATTTGTGTTCTCTTAGGGTCTGCATGAGGTCCACCCAGGATTTTCTAGCTTTCATGGTTTCTGGAGAGAAGTCTGGTGTGATTCTGATAGGTTTTCCTTTATATGTTACTTGGCCTTTTTCTCTTACTGCCTTTAATATTCTTTCTTTGTTTAGTACATTTGGGGTTTTGATTATTATGTGACAGGAGGTATTTCTGTTCTGGTCCAGTCTGTTTGGAGTTCTGTAGGCTTCTTGTATATTCATGGGCATCTCTCTCTTTAGGTTGGGGAAGTTTTCTTCCATAATTTTGTTGGAAATATTTGCTGGCCCTTTAAGTTGTAGATCTTCACTCTAATCTATTCTGATAATCCTTAGGTTTGGTCTTCTCATTGTGTCCTGGATTTCCTGGATGTTTTGCGTTACAAGCCTTTTGCATTTTGCGTTTTCTTTGACTGTGGAGTCAATGGTTACTATGGTATCTTCAGCATCTGAGATTCTTACCTCTATCTCTTGTATTCTGTTGTTGATGTTTGCATCTACGACCCCTGATTTCTTCCCAAGGTTTTCTATCTCCAAAGTTGCCTCCTTTTGTGATTTCTTAGTTTTTTCTACCTCTGTGTTCAGATCTTGGATGGTTTTGCTCAGTTCCTTCTTGCAATTCTTTAAGAGATTTTTGTGTTTCCTCTTTCATGACTTCTGCTTGTTGATTCAAGTTCTCCTGCATTTCTTTAAGTGATTTTCTCATTTCCTCTTTATTGGCTTCTGTCTCTTGGTCCATATTCTCCTGGAGTTCTTTAAATGATTTTTTTTGTCTGCATTGTAAGAGCTTCTACCCTATTGATGTTCCCCTGCATTTCTTTAAGAGATTTGTTTATATCTTTTTTTGTGTTCCTCTGGCAGCATCATGACCAGTGCTTTTATATCCAACTCTTGTTTTTCTGGTGTGTTGGGGTATCCAGGACTTGCTGTGGTTGGCGAATTGGGCTCATATGCTGCCATATTGCCTTGATTTCTGTTAGTAACGTTCCTACGTTTGCCTTTTGCCATCTGTTTATCTCTGGAGTTAGTTGGTCTTATTGTTACTGGTTGGAGTTTGAAGCTCCTGTGAGCCTGGCCTTTGGTGCTGCTGTAGTAGAGGGTGTCCGTGCTCCTGACCTCAGCCGCCAGTCGTCCGCAGTGACCTGAGGCAAGATGAAGGCCTCGCTGCAAGCCCAGAGAGCCGGACCCCAGGGGCCAGCAACAGCCGTGTTGAGCTGTAGGTGCCCAGATCTCCTGCTGAGCTCCTCTGGTTTTGTGCACAGGCAAGAGCCTGACGGGGTAGTCTATGCTAGGCTACGTCTCAGTCCATGCACTTGAGCCCAGCTGCCAGCCATCCTCAGTGACCCGAGGCAAGATGGCAGCCTCACTGCAAACACAGTGAACTGGTCCCCAGTGGTCAGCCACAGCCACCGAGCTGTAGGTGCACAGACCTCATGCAGAGCTCCTCTGGCTCTGGGTGCCTGCAAGAGTTTGATGGGGTATTCTAAGCTAAGCTAGGTCTCTCTCCACGCACCTGACCCCAGCTGCCAGCAGTCCGCGGTGTCCTGAGGCAAGATGGCCTCACTTGTGTGCTAGATCTTTTATCTTTTCTTTTCTTCTTTCTCTCTTCCTTCCATCCTTCCTTCCTTCCTTCCTTCCTTCCTTCCTTCCTTCCTTCCTTTCTTTCTTTCTTTTTTTTTGGCTTCAAGTTTCCACTACTTTGCTGTTGTATGTGTATTAGGATTATTCTAATTTCAAGAAGCCCACAGTTCCTAGGACAAAGATTCTATATTTAAAATATTTTCTTATAATAACATTATAGCTTCAAGTTAAATGAATGGAAGTAGCAGATATGGAAACAGATATATTTGGAGTTATGTTTATTATGTGCTATGAACATTAAAGCTCAGATTACTTTGAGTTTTTGAAAGTACATCAACGATTATATCTTAAAAAAGAACTTCAGAGGAAAATGAGGATTGCCAGATGGTAACTAACAATTGATATAGTTAGCACTGCACTCGGGTCTGAATTAGTCTATGGATTAATTTGACATCTTTGTAAATAGAGATGAATTGAATACCGTTTTCAGCAATCAGAATGTTGATACATACATGTGTAATTGGGGAAATGTTAAATGTTTGTGGTCTAAGGATGGGAGATTTTTGTATCTAAAATATAGAATGTTATTCTGTGTCCAGGTCACCTTCAGTTTTAGGACTTGGGGTTTTCTGAATCATTGGACCTAGCACACACTATAATTAGAAAGGAATGCAAGTTGAACTTGTTAAACTTCATTGACTATACATTTGAGGAAAGCATAAACTGAAGATAACGGACAGAATTTCCTGAATTCTCTTTCTCTTGAGCTACATAATATGTTTACTCTTTGTCCTGTTTCTTGTGAAAACTGTTTTTCTTAGTGATCACTACACATGGCTTTCAGTGTTGGGTTCATTCATATGCTTGCTTAAAAGTAGTTATTTATTGATTGCTTCCCAATACCAGCTGCTGAGTCTATTGGCAGATGAAACAGATGGGGACTTTGGCTGAATGTCTCATCTCCAAGCTGAGGTTGAGCTTCTGGAGCTGGACATAGCACAGACAAGTGGTGGAACCTTAATAGGGACCTGGGAGGAGGGTCCCTGCTGGGGGTGTAGACTCCAGCAGGACACTGAGAGAAGGTGGTGCAGAAAGTAACTCAGCAGGCAGGAAGGGTGTGAGACTGTCTGAGGGAGAGGCTGGAGCAAGACCAGTATGGGCAGGGAGGAGGAGGGCACAGGAGGAGGGAGATGATGTCAGAGAGGCAGTGAGGTCTGTGATGGGAGGGGTTGGAGTTAGGCCAGAATGTGGTGGGCTGTCATTAAAAAGTTTAAAGAAGGGTTTTAAGCAACGTCTACTCTAAGGAGTCTATTATGTTTACTCTGGGTAGATCATGGAGAGTTTATAATGAAACAGAGAGCTTGAGAGCTGCCTCAGCAGTTAAATCCTTCCTGCTCTTGCGGAGGACCTGGGTCTGGTTCCTACTACTCACATGAGAGCACACAGCTGTCAGAAACTCCACTTGTAGGGGATCCGACTCCCTCTTCTGGCTTCTGTGGGTACCATGCATGCATGCACACAATGTGCATACACATGTGCAAGCCAAATACTCACAAAACATAAAATATGAATAAAATGCACACACAGAGAAACAGGAGGTTCTTAAAATAATCCATAAAGCTGGTGCAGTCAGTGGAGAGAAGGAGAAGTGGACAGATGGAAGCTACATTTTGGATTTAGAAATGAAGTACTCACTGACAGCGTACATGTAGTAAATGAAGAAGGCAGAATTAGCCCGAGTCCTCTGTGCTTGAACAACTTGGCATCTGGGGTTGGGAGTAAGGGTGGCGTAAAGAGGAACAGGTTTGGCTATAATCCCTGTCTTGGAATTCCACACTGACAGAGAAATGATTTGTATTGCTGTCAAGTGTGAGGTTAGGTGATTCTCTTGGAAGAGGAAGCATGTAAGGAGGAAAAGATGGGTGTTAGAGTCATTCCTTTGCTTGTTGCTTTAATCACATTAAAGCATAGAAGCACACCTAACTTGTTTTAGATGGTCAGATATTTAGATGCTGAATATCAGAGCCAGTGCAACACACACATTCTGCTTGGGGAACTGTTCTAAGACAGACATGTTTATAATAACCAGGCAGGAGCATTTTCTTCACAGAGTAACCATTATCTCAGCATTCTCAGTAATAACCTGTAGTTACGATGGGGGCTGTCACTTTTAACCTGTAGGTCTTCTGTCCCTTTTCTTTTCCCATTGAAGAACCCAGGTCGTTGGGGCTGTAGGTTCTCACAATCTGTATTTTCCTGATTGCCTACTCAGGGCTCAGTCTGGCCACTTGGTTGACTGTGTAGTTCCAGCGAATGGGCAGCTGGGTGCAGAGATGGGTCAGGTTCAGGTTGGGTCCCTTAGGCAGTGGCAGAGGTGGGCTTGGCAAGACCTGAGTCTCTTACTGTTTAATTGTTCCCCATTTCTGGGGGGTGGGGTGGGGTTCAGATGTACAATAGGAACATCTGCTAATGGTTAGTGTTTATTTCTTTTAATTTATTTGGTGTTGCAAAATGGTGGAAATCTGTGTGGATCATTTTGATTACATTTGTTACTTGGATTGTATTTACAAACCACTTCCCCTCACTTTCTGTTTGATTCCCAGTGGTATCATTAATAAAAGACAACAGGATAAGTACTCATTTCTTTTATATTACTTATATAACAAGTTCTTTTCTTTCTTCACTAGGCACACATTCTTTCTTTGTCTTAAGAAATGAGGGGAGATGGACTTTTAGCTACTGCAGTTACTGCTCTTAAGCTCAAATGGTTGTATCTGTTGTCAGTCACTTTCGGAGAAAAGATGACCCTGATGGTCTTTGATTATTTTCTTGTTCACTGTGACAAAACACTTGTCATTTCCTCTTCTAGATTTGGGTTTAACCATTTCTCCAAGAAGCTCTGGTTTCTTTTGGTGAGAGAGGCAAGAGAGAAGAGGGGCAAGCATCCCTTCATAGTGGGCCAGGCCTACCTGGCTTTTGCCAGGTAACTGTGGGGGTGGAGTCCAGACAGAATACCAGGGGCTTGGGGCATTGCCCTAGTGACTGATGGCCACAGAATTGTGGAGAGCTGAGGCTCATGTCAGGAGTCTAGTGTCTGGGAGTTGGCAAAGGGCTTTCTGTCTCTTGCAGGAACACCGGCTGGGGCTCCGAGGTTTAAACTTAGCTGGACCAGGAAACAGGCTGCCTTTCACGGCCCACAGCCTCCCATGAATTTTTGTTTTCCCTTCTAAATGGGATTCAACCATTTACATTTGGGCCTGTCTTCTTGTTTAACGTCTTTGGGTCTGTGAGGTATATCATGGGTATTTGAACGTTTTGGCTAACATCCACTTATCAATGAGTACATACCATGTGTGTCCTTCTTGGTTTGGGTTACCTCAGGATATTTTCTAGTTCCATTAATTTGCCTGCGAAATTCATATCTTTGTTTTTAATAGCTGAATAGTAAAGTATTCCATTGTGTAAATGTACCACATTTCCTCTGTGCATTCTTCGATTGAGAGACTTGCTTCTAGTTTCTGGCTGTTATGAACAAGGCTGCTATGAACATAATAGCGTATGTGTCCCTGTGACATGGTGAGGCATCTTTTGGGTATGTGTCTAAGGTAGTACTATGACCAGTTTTCTGAGGAACAACCATAGTAGTTTCTAGAGTGATTGTACAAGCTTGCCATCCCACCAGCAGTGGAGGAGTGTTCCCTTTTCTCTACATCCTTGCCAGCATCTGCTGTCACTTGAGTTTTTGGTCTTAGCCATTCTGATTGGTATAAGGTGGAGTCTCAGGGTCATTGTGATTTGAATTTCCCTGATGACCAAGGATGTTCAACATTTCTTTAAGTGCTTCTGAGCCATTTGAGATTCCTCTGTTGAGAATTCTGTTTAGTTCTGTACCCCATTTTTTGATTGGGTTATTTGGTTTTTGGAGTCTAACTTCTTGAATTCTTTATATATTTTGGATATTAGCCCTCTGTCCGTTGTAGGGTCAGTGAAGGTCTTTTCTCAATGTCAAGACTGACATTTTGTCCTATTGACAGTGGCTTTTGTCTTATATATAGATGCTTTTTAGTTTCATGATGTCCCATTTATTAATTCTTGATCTTAGTGTCTGGGCATTGGTGTTCTGTTCAGGAAATTTTCTCCTGTGCCAATGAGTTCAAGGGTATTTCCCACTTTCTCTTCTGTTAGGTTCAGTGTATCTGATTTTATATTGAGGTTTTTGATCCATTTGGACTTGAGTTTTGTGCAAATATGGATCAATTTCCATTCTTCTACATGAAGACATCTGGTTAGACCAGCACCGTTTATTGAAGATGCTTTCCTTGTTCTATTGTATAGTTTTGGCTTCTTTGTCAAAAATCCAGTTTCCATAGGTATATGGGTTTATTTCTGGGTCTTCGATTCTATTCTATTGATCTGTTTCCCTGTTCTATACCAATACCATGCAGTTTTTTTTTTTTTAATTACTGTTGCTCTGTATTACAGGATGGTGATACCTTCAGAAGTTCTTTTACTGTTCAGTATCATTTTTACTATCCTGTGTTTCTTTTGTTTTTATATGAAGTTGAGAATTGTTCTTTCAAGATCTGTGAAGAATTGTGCTGGAATTTTGATTGAATCTGTAGATTACTTTTGGTAAGATGGCCATTTTCACAATATTAATCCTACTGATCCATTAGCAAGGGAGGTCTTTTCATCTTATGATATCTTCCTCAGTTTCTTTCTTTGGGGACTTGAAACCTTGGCTGGAAAGATGGCTCATTTGCTGTTCTTGTAGAGGACCTGGTTTGTAAATTGACCAAGGATTAATGATATTTTTAGGTTTTTATTTGAGTGAAATTATGCACTATTTTTTTTTCATGTGTTGGGCAGTGGACCCTATAGTGGAATGTTTTATTAGAGTTAGGCTAATTTATAAGAAATATATTGATTAATGTTAGGATAGTGGCATAATAAGGGGAAGAAATAAGCATTTATTTACTGGAAACTGAATTTAGATGTGGAAATAGCAGAAGGTTACATCTGTGAAAGGTCACATCTGAACTTGTGTATCTTTTATCTTGAAGCCTGTGAGCAAGGCAAACCTGTCTGTCTTTTTGATAAATGGTTTGGTGGTCTTAACTAGTTAACAGATTGATTAATTAGCTAATACAGTGGTGGATTACCTTGGGGTAAGGAGCTAGTTGTCTGTCTTCTAGCTGTCAAGCTTAGCTGTCAATGTTATCAGAAATCTGGGAAGAATAAATTATGATCTAGATGTTATATATTAATTAAGATAACAGAGGTTGGTCTATAGTCCACTACCTAAACAGTTCTCCCAGGTTCCTGTGGTCTCCATCTCAACTTGGGCAGAAGTAGTCTGGCCATCAGGCCCAGAAGAGGAGAAGCTTTTTCCTGTGGTGAAGGAATGTGGGAGAAATGACCCACTTTGACTTAGGCAATATGATACATCTAAGTCTCCGGTGTCCTCTGTTTGTCTGCAGTGCCGGCTGAGCCCTGGCAGCGGGCAAGACAGTGGAGCAGTGTTTCTCAGTGGTTATCATACCACAATCCAGGTAGAATTCTTTTCCGCTGTGTTCATATCTTTTCAGAGACCTTGGGTGATCACTGTTAGGATTTGGGAGTCTCTGTCATAATAAGCTTAAACATTTGATGTTATATTTAACAGATTTCTGATAAATTGAGAGCTAATATCTATTAAATATAGCTGTTAGACATTCTGTGTTTGTTTTTAATTATTTTGTCTAGATTTATCTAGCAAATAGAGCATATTGTAACTTAATGACAGTAATGACAGTAGCAAAAACAAGGCTAAACCTAATTTTTAGGCAGTGATCTTTAACCTTTTTACTGTTGTAAATGTTTAAGTTAATATTAAAATGATTATTTACAAGGGCAGGATAGAAATAATATGAAAACCATATCTTAATTGAAAAGTATCTTTGGAGACCTTTTAAGTCAGGCTGTTCTCTTAAAGATGGCCGTCAAGTGGAGATTGTCCATTACAAAGATGGCAGATAGTCATGAGACTGCCTTCAACCAAGATGGCGCTGGAGCTACTGAGCGCCCTTAGCTAAGATGGTGCTGAAGCTATAGCTCCACCTGTGGAGGAAAGTCATGTGTTTGCTATACCTTAGAATGGAATGGTACTTGTCTGTAGAATCATGGCTATATATCAGCAGAGACAAACAGAGATAAATAGACACATTTTGTCTGGTGGACAGGGCATTGCGAGAGAGTGAGTTAGGTCTAAACTCAAATCTGTAGAGTGCTGTTAATTAAGAGGAATAAAGCAGTTGGGAGTGAAGGTAGGGAAAAGCTTACACAGAAAGCCTTACATTTTCCCATCAATGGTGAGAGCTGTAAAAGTGTTTTTTCAAAGTGCTGTTAAGCAGTCTTTTAGAGTAGTTATCTACTGAGCACTGGAGCTGAATTTAGCCTGAGAATTTGGAAGTCTTTAAGACCAGGAGCTGTCCCAGTAGAAGTAGCAGGGAAGACAGTCCCTTTGAGTGAGATTAGAAGTTATCAATTATCCCCACCGGCATCCTGAAGATAATATAACTAGGAACTGCAGCAGCCAGCCAGATCACCAGATTGTCACGAGGTGAACCTCAAGGGCAGAGCTCCTGGCCAGCACCTGAGCTGCACTTTACCTAGGCTTAGGGTTTTCCAGGAGTGAGAGAAAGCAAGCTCACCCAAGGGAAGGGGTCCTAAGACAAAGGGTCAGTGAGGAGGGCCAATCACGACTGTTCATGCCTCTGTTCCCATGGACACCAGTGGGTGGCTGTGAGTTCAACAGCCTTCCTCGGGACCAGGAATTGTTTTCTCTGACTAGTGAGGGTGGGGGCACACCCGTTCACTGGTGTTTAATGGGTAGGTCTAGCGGTCTGAGCCAAACGCTGGAGAATCCAGGTGGCATTGGTGTAGGGAATGTGAACCTGCGAGTTTGTGAATCTGAGTTATGGCACTAAAATGTGTTTTTATAAAGCCAAAGAAATGTTTTATAGAGCATGGTACAGTATATAGACGGGGCACCTCTGTGGCCCTGCAAGGTACCAGCCATAAGATCATAAGATGGCTCTAGTATAGAATAGAGTTTATTTTGGGGGGATGGGAAGGGGAATTGAGAGTAGTAGAGGCAGAAAGAGAAGGAATGACCGGGTGGGGGGAGAGGAGGAGGAGGAGGAGGAGGAGGAGGAGGAGGAGGAGGAGGAGGAGGAGGAGGAGGAGGAGGAGAAGGAGAGGCTGCCGGGAACACATGGAGTGGGGGAGGGGAGAGAGGGAGAAAAAGGACACAGAGAAAAGGGGCAGAGTGTCAGAGAGTCAGAAAGCCTGTAACAGTTTGATTGGGAGCACATTGGTGTTCCCTAACTCCTGGACACCCAGACGCCACTGCAAAGTGCAAGGGAAAGGGTGTGCCTGCTGGTGAAGAGGAATCCATGTGGGAGAAGGGGGAACTCCAGCTTTGTGTAGTGGAGTGTCTGGGGGTGCAGAGGGGCCTTCTGCAGGAGACTTAAGCTGTGTGGCTCTGTATGGGGAAGGCTTTCCACCACTGTGGTTCATGATGAGGGAGACAGTCCTTGGTTCCAAACTGTTTATTGATTGTTTACTGTGGAGAATAGGTTTATACAATTTCCTCGGGGTGGGCCAGAGAGTAAATGCCTTTTGAGAAAGGAATGTCCAGGAAGGGAGGCTTATTGGCTAACCCCTCTAGATACCTCACTACCATGGAGGACTCTGCACTCCGCTATGGGACTAGTTGCCACTTTCTTATGTGGGGAGTTGTGGTCATGTGTTCCAGGCAAGGAATATTGTCTGGAGTAGATGACACGCCTACTGTCCTCAGGTAGTTGCCAGGGTTTCTGAATGCCCTTGTCCTTACTAGGTTTTCTGGCATGGTCCCCTTCTTGACATTCCCGCTTGGCCCTTTTAGTTCCTAGTTCCAGTTTCATCCCTGTTAGTGCACATGGCAGATTTCATGCGTTTCAATAGCTAATTGACACTGTCTTTATTGTGACGTCACCTTTCTTTATGTGTTCACCAGTTAACAGACCTTTAGGTTGCTTCTGTGTATTGGTGATTGTGCATAGTGCTGTAAGGAATGAGTGCAGAGCCCTGGTTTTGTTTTCCTTGTGTATGTGCTCAGTAGTGTGGCTGCTGGATCACATGTGTTGATTCTCCAAGCCAGCCATTGGACTGAGTGCTGGGTCCCCAGTGGAGGAGATAGAGAAAGGACTGAAGGAGCTGAAGGGGTGTGCAACCTCATAGGAAGAACAACAATATCTACCAACCCCCTCCCTCCCAGGGACTAAGTCATCAACTAAGGAGTACACATGGCTCCAGCTGCATAGGCAGCAAAGGATTGATTGCCTTGTCAGGTATCAATGGGAGGAGAGGTCCTTGGTCCTGTGAAGGCTTGATAGATGTCCCAGAGTAGGGCAGTTGAGGGCGGGGAGGTGAGAGTGGGGTGGGTGGAGGAGCATCCTCATAGAAGCAGTGGGAGGGAGGATGGGATAGTGGGTTTCTGGGAAGGCAGGAAACAGGGAAAGGGGATAACATTTGAAATGTAAATAAAGAAAATATCCAATTTGTTGGTGGCTGTTTTGTCCTTCTGACAGTGTCCTTTGCCTTACAGAAACTTTGTAATTTTATGAGGTCCCATTTGTCAATTCTTGATCTTAGAGCATAAGCTATTGGTGTTCTGTTCAGGAACTTTCCCCCTGTGCCCATGTCCTCCAGGGTCTTCCCCAGTTTCTTTTCTATTAGTTTCAGTGTGTCTGGTTTTATGTGGAGGTCCTTGATCCACTTGGAGTTGATCTTAGTACAAGGAGATAAGAGTGGGTCAATTCGCATTCTTCTGCATGCTGACCTCCAGTTGAACCAGCACCATTTGTTGAAAAGGCTATCTTTTGTCCACTGGATGGTTGTAGCTCCTTTATCAAAGATCAAGTGACCATAAGTCTTTGGGTTCATTTCTGGGTCTTCAATTCTATTCCATTGTTGTTTTTTTTTTGTTGTTTGTTTGTTTGTTTTTCTTTTTTTTTTTGTTTTTTGTTTTGGTTTTTCGAGACAGGGTTTCTTTGTGTAGCCCTGGCTGTCCTGGAACTCACTCTGTAGACCAGGCTGGCCTCGAACTCAGAAATCCACCTGCCTCTGCCTCCCAAGTGCTGGGATTACAGGCATGCGCCACCATGCCCGGCTTAATTCTATTCCATTGATCTACTTGCCTGTTGCTGTACCAATACCATGCAGTTTTTAGCACAATTGCTCTGTAGTACTGCTTGAGGTCAGGGATATTGATTCCCCCAGAAGTCCTTTTATTGTTGAGAATAGTTTTAGCTATCCTGGGTTTTTTGTTACTCCAGATGAATTTGAGAATTGCTCTTTCTAGATCTATGAAGAATTGATTTGGGATTTTGATGGGGATCTTCACCAACCCCACATCTGACATAGGGCTAATATCCAATATATACAAAGAACTCAAGAAGTTAGACCCCAAAGAACCAAATAACCCTATCAAAAATGGGGTACAGAGCTAAACAAAGAATTTTCACCAGAAGAAATTCGAATGGCTGAGAAGCACCTTAAGAGATGTTCAACATCATTAGTCATCAGGGAAATGCAAATCAAAACAACCCTGAGATTCCACCTCACACCAGTCAGAATGGCTAAGATTAAAAACTCAAGGGACAGCAGGTGCTGGTGAGGATGTGGAGAAAAAGGAACACTCCTACACTGTTGGTGGGATTGCAAGATGGTACAACCACTCTGGAAATCAGTCTGGCGGTTCCTCAGAAAAATGGGCATGACACTTCCAGAGGACCCTGTCATACCACTCCTGGGCATATACCCAGCGGGATCCTCTGTATATAATAAAGATACATGCTCCACTATGTTCATAGCAGCCTTATTTATAATAGCCAGAAGCTGGAAGGAGCCCAGATGTCCCTCAAAGGAGGAATGGATACAGAAAATATGGTATATTTATACAATGGAATACTACTCAGCAATTAAAAATAATGAATTCATGCACTTTGTAGGCAAATGGTTGGATCTGGAAAATATCATCCTAAGTGAGTTAACTCAATCACAAAAGAATACACATGAAATGCAATCACTGATAAGTGGATATTAATGAGTCCAAAAGCTCTGAATACTCAAGGCACAATTAGCAAATTAGAAGATTCCCAAGAAGAAAGGAAGGAAAGGACCCCGGTCCTGAAAAGACTGGATCCAGATTTGTAGGAGAGTATCAGAACAGAGAAATGGGGGGGGGGTGATTGGGGAACGGGTGGAGGGAAGAGGACTTATGGGACATGTGGTGAGGGGGGAACTGGGAAAGGGGAAAGCCTTTGGAATGTAAACAAAGAATATAGAAAAAAAAGAAAAAAAGAAAAAAAACAAAAAACAAAACAAAACAAAAAAGAAAATATCCAATAAAAAAACAAACAAAAAAGACGTGTCGCTACATTCTCTTATTTTCTACTTCATATTCTTTATACACAACAAGGAGGAGCTGGCAGTGGCTTATGATGTGGGTACTTTGTAGAATACATTCATTTTTGTTTGCTTTGTTTTTTGATTCCTGGTCTCTGTGTAGCCCTGACTGTCCTGGAATTCCCTCTAATCCAGGCTGTCCTCTGCTTTCCAAGTACTGGGATTAAAGGCATGCACCACCACAGCTTGGCTTACTTTTTGGTTTTAAAATTAGGATCATTTTTACCTTTTCTCTTTTAGAAATTAAAATAAAAGTAAAATTCTAGCTGTAGACTGAAAGACAAATTAATTTCCTGAAAAACTTTAGTCCAAAAAACCTGAGAGTATTCTAAATGTAATCTTATTGTAGTTGTGTAAGTATACCAGAATACTTAGTCCTACAAAAATTCAGATCAGTGGCTGTAATAGTGTATTTCAAAGTAGAAATAAAGGAATTGGATTGATGATAGATTCTTTTGTGAATATTTATACATGGATATCCTTAAGAAATGTGTCTCTCACTTTATGCCAGAATTAATAAAATTGTTGTTTGCATTGTATTTAATAGTTCCCTAACACTGAGAGACACTACTATACGTTAGAGAGACTTTGGCTTGATTCTCTTTTGCATTTATTACTGAAGTTATTGAGGAAATCACATATCTTGATGTAACCAAGCAAGCGAAAGGTCTGCATGAAAGTGTTATATTTAAGCTGAGATTACTCATGTCATAGACAGATAAAACAATGCTTGTATTGTGTTTGTCATATCAGTAAAGTAGGAAAGTGCTGGTGTGTGTGTGTGTGTGTGTGTGTGTGTGTGTGAGTTTGTGTGTGTGTGTGTGTGTGTGTGTGTGTGTGTGTGTATTTCTAGCCTTAGACTGACATCTCTATCTGCAAATTCTCTTTTTAGTTATAGCAGTTTGAAAGCAGATAGTTCAAAAATTATTTGGGATTAGGGCATAAATGACAAGATTAGTTTTCATTTAAAATACCAAAAAGAGGGAATAATAACTGGTAGAAAACATGAATTGTTTATGAATATAAGTCATGTGGTCTTACTTAACAATTGTCCCAGAGATACTGTCTTTGCTTAAGTTAAATTAGTAACATTTTATTTCTATATGTTGAGAAAGTAAGATGTGTGGACTAAGAGAAAATGTTTAATATCTTCATCTGAGGGACCTATGATTTGCTTGTTTAGGGAGGACCAGGTTCTGGGCCTGTTTTGAAAGAAGCTTTTCAATTCCCAAGCAATTACATAGTGGAAAATTACTCTTTGGCTTAATGTTAAAGAGATTTTTTTTTCATATCACAATGCTGTCTTCTTCATGGCATCATGTATACAGTTCATTCTGAGGGCCTTCCCCCTCTTTTTGATTAGCCATGAAGGACATGAAACACTTTTGATTCTGTGAACAATTGTCAATCTTTTTAAAGTTTAAGGAATATCTTTTCTGGTTTGTAACATCTTTCAAGTTTGTTTTTCCTTTGTCTGTACCAGCCTCTCTGTTTTTGTCTCTGACTTGTCTGAATCCCTTCCCTCATTGCTTTTCGGGACACCTGCCTGATAAATTCTAATCTGAACTATTTCTGCAGTTGGTTTCCTTGCCTTCTTTCAGGCTCCGAGCACTGTGAAGAATGTAACATGTACAAAGACCGCTGCTTTAACCTGGTGCTTTCCTGACCCCTACAAGGGGCCAAAAGAGTCATGTATCCACAGATGCCAGACTAAGCCATGTTAGGGTAGTATAAATGTCAAAGTTAACTTCTAAAATCACAACGGGTGAACCATCTTTTGACTTCATAAAGCAACTTAAAACTAATATAAGAACCTCCTCCATTTCTGCTGCAAGTATGGAACCAAACTTGTAGCCCAGGCTGTCCCATTCTCCTGTTTTGGGAGTGATGTCCTCAGCACCTCTGTAATCTATGCAAGCCCTGGTTTCTTTTCCTGTCACCTTTTCGGAGGTCTGCCTCATTGTCTCCACGTGCTGTGTATTTTCAGCTTCTCCCTATAGTTACTGGTTTTTCTTCAATAGTGTTGTACTTGCTTGAGCATCCCACATGTACTTTTTGCTAAGTTTAGTTTAGTTTAGTTTAGTTTAGTTTAGTTTAGTTTAGTTTAGTTTTGTGTTCCTTGTCAATTTCCTCTCTCCACAGCAGGAGGCTTTGAACAGACTGGAGTGTCCTGTGGGCAGCGTTTTCCTGACACTCCTTCTCCGCCGTAGGAAGCCATGGTCGGGTCCCACCTGCACCAGCTCACCAGCTTGCTCTCCTGCTACCATTAGTATTTCTCTTTTATCATCAATTTTTTTTTTACCATTAAATGTAGAATTATTTTTAGATAAAGTTTTCCAGTATCTGAATATATCAATAGCGTGTTCTTTTTCAGTAGTATTCTATTGAATGGCTTTCTTGTTATTCACTTACTAGTGGTAGGCACCTGTAATTTTTCGGTTTTGGGTTGCTGTGAATGAAGTTATTGCAAATGCTTAGGAACAGAATTGCTTACCACGTGATAAATGTGTTTAGTGTCTTGAGAACTAAGCTGTTTCCAAGTGATCAAGTTACTTTTGCATTCCTCCCAGCCATATTTCGTCTTGTTCCATATCCTTGCTAATACTTGTTAAAATAATACCATGTTTTTATCTTATTGTAGCTTAAGACTTTCCGATGATTACTAATAAATGTATTTTCATATGCATATTAAGCATTCATTGTATTTCTTTATTGAAATTTCTGCTTAGATTTTTGCATATTTTATTTAGTTTTATTGCATTAAAACTTTATTTTTATAATTGTATATATTTTTATAACATACATATGTATATATTTATAAGGTTCTTTATATATTTTGGGTATAATTCACATCTGTGGCTTCTCTTTCCAGTTAATTGTAGATAAAAGTAAATAGTTCTGATCTGTGCTTTTGTGTATATATATATACACACACACACATATATATTTATACTTATTTATGTCTTTATGTCTTTGAAAAATTGTAGTATCACAGACTTTATAATTTTAATCATTTTAAAGCAACTATTTTTATGGTATTGTTTATTTATAACATACTTTAACTGAGAACCCCAGTGGCAAAATTGTATGTAACTCACACAGTATAATATAGATGTCATTATCTTTTATTATTTCTGGAAATGTTTTCAACATAATGTTTTTATTAATTTGGGAATTTCATATTATGTACCCTGGTCACACTCATTTCCCAGTACTCCTAGGTGTATCCTCCCTTGTAAGCCCCCATCCAAAAAAAAAAAAAAAAACAAAATCCCAAGTCCAGCTTATGTTGTTCATATACTTACTGGAGCATGGTCAATCTCCCAGTGCACATCCACTTAGAGAACTGCGCCCACCCACTGCACCTCCACAGAGGTCATCAGTGGAGACCTACACTCAAGCTTCCTTATCACAAGTTTTAAGAGTACTTGGCAGTGACTTCCTGTATAGGCTGTTACTTTTTTGGGGGGGTGGGATGGGGTGGTTGTAGTGGTTGTCACAGAAACCTCTGAGTCGCTCTTCAACTATGAGCCTGCAGACATCAATACCACTGCAAAAGTAGCTTCTTTGCCCTTAACAGTCTGTAGGAGCATGGACCATGGACTTCTGACGTCAGAATGGACCTTGGCATGCCTGCTGGAAATACCATTCACTTCTAAATTCCCCTGCCCCAGTGTTTGGTGACCATCAGAGTGCTCTGACCTAGTGTCAACTCACAGCAGTCTTCAAGCGCAGGTGCTTGTAGTTCTTTCTGTTGAGTTTCGTGAGGTGAGCTGCAGTGTTTCATCATTAGCCCTTGGTTTTAGTTAATGAGTCTCGAACCCTTTTTTTGTCTATTTTGGTTTATCTTTTTTGGAAATCTCTTAGTTGATCTTTTGTATTTTTCAGTTTCTTTGATTTTCTTAACCTTTATTATTTTGTTCCTTTACTAATTTTGGATTTTTTCCTGGTTGTTCTATTCATGGACAAACAGCACCAGGCGGTGTTTGAGATTCCTCCTTTTGACCTAGATGCTGAGATCCTGTCAGAGCTCGGCCTTGTCCCCTCCCAGGCTTTAGTGTGATGTGTGTTCAGTTTCATTTGTTGGAAACCTTTCAGGTCTCCCTGATATGGCTAGTCTTGGTAAGTGCTTGCTGTAGGGATCTAGTGTCTCTTTCCAGGCAGGGTTAAAGATATCCAACATGTCCACCAGGAATAGATGTGGGTTTTGGGGATCTGAATATGGTCCTCAGGCGTGGGCTGCAAGCACTTTAACCTCTGAGCTGTATCACAGCCCCCTCTCAGCACAATTTCTGCCTCCTCTTTTCTTTTTCCTTTTTGGCATTTTGAGACTGGATCTTAATGTGTAATGCAGATTGGCCCCTCCGACCCTCCTGTCTTAGCTTGCCTGATCCTGATGAGGGGGTTACGGGAAGTTTGTTTTAGACTGGAGGGTTTTTTTCTGCCTGGTTGATAATTTCTCATTTTATCTTTACCTTTGCTGTTTCAAGGACTGTTTTTCTTTTTAACTTGGTTTAGAACTTTAAGTTGATTTTTGTTTCCTTGGCATTTTTATTATTTATTTATTTATTTATTTATTTATTTTACACTCCTTGGCATTTTAAGGGTACCCTTGTACTTAGTGTCTGATGAGGTGCTTACACTCAGTCTTTTGTTCTTTGAAAATCATGTAAATTAGAATATAGAACAGTGGCTTGGACTTACACTTGATACCTATGAACAGGTATGATATCTACCTTGTCTGTATACATGCATATGTATATAAACTAGCATCTCCTCGTTGCGAGTCTTTCAGCTATCCTCAGCAGTTGGGGTCACTTCTGGACTCTGTATAGTGTGTGAAGCCATTGCCTGCTGCACTGCTCACTGCCATGGCTTTTGGCTGTCTGAGCTTCCGGCCTTTCTCCTCTCCATGACCATCTTGTGGGTCAGTCTCCCAACCAGAGATTATGGTAGTATGCCCTCAGGTTCCCTGATTTTGGGTGTTCTTAGTTTCAGGCCCTCAAAGTAGCTGGGTCCCACATAGTGGACCCTTCTCTGGATGGAACCTGGCTGATAGCCCCCTGCAGTATGAGGAGAGTGAAATGGCGTTCTGTGTGAGCAGTTGTACAGGGCCACATCTAGTTCAGAAGGCTTGTCAGAACTGCTTGTCATTGCCCAGGACTGCCCGTCTCCTCACAGGACAGCATGGCTTATATTAGACAGTTTCTACTTTCCTTGCCCTGCTGGGGAGCTGAGGTTGAAGCTGCTGGGGCTTGAGGTAGCGCAAACCAAGGAGAGACAAACGGAGTTAAGACATGACACGGTACGATTGACTTGCTGGGCACTGGTAAGAAAGAAGACACGGCACTAAACATAGGTGTTTACACACAGAAGATGGTTACGCAAGGACATGCCCGTCTGTGTTCCTGTAGCCGGCTCTCCTTAGCTCTTGCTTTTCAGTGTTCTTCAGTCTGTCTTCTGTTGTTCCTATTTTCTCCTTCATGCAGGTACTTTGAAAACACTTTTTCCTCTTTTATCTTTGTTTTTATTATTTTTCAAAACTTTACTTTTCATTTTTGACAGTTTCACACACATATAAAATGAATTTCACCCCATTACCCTGCGCCTCCTCCCCCTGAAGCCCTGAGGGTGTTTTGTTTTGTTTTGTTTTGTTTTGTTTTTTTAACCAAGCCTTCCTTCTACTGTGTGTGTGTGTGTGTGTGTGTGTGTGTGTCCATCTGTCTCACTAAGGAGGGCTGTCTTAATGGGCGGGGATAGGAGGTTATTAACTGGAGCCTGGAGCAGTGGCTGCCCCAGTGAGGAGTGTGGTCCCCTCACCTCAGTCACTGTCGACCACAGCTTCCGTGCGTTCACCAGCGCTGAGCCTTGGCAGGCCCAGAAGACTGCTTTACAGCACTCTTAAACCTCTGCCTCCTAGGTTCTTTCCAGTCTCTCTGGGAGAGTCCCTGAGCCACCCAGGCGACAGGCACGCGCACGCACGCTTTGTTCCATTTGGGGTAGAACGCTCCAATTCCATATTTGCTGAACGTTGACTATTGTCTCTTTATTAACCACTGTCTACTGCAAAGAGAAGTTCTCTGATGAAGCCTAACAGCTGTCTATGGGCTTAAAACTGTTAGAAGGCAGCTTGGTGCCATGCTCATTTGGCAAGGCAGTAGGCAGAACTCTATATTTTTGTCCTTATGTCCATATATATATATGAGCATAAAGTATATCATAACAACTTTAGTGCTCTTACGTTAATAATATTAGAATCAATTATAGCATATTTATTTATACTGTAATAGGTGCATTCTTATAAAGGCAATATGCTGCATAACGTTGCTTTGGTCTGTGATAGATTATGCATGACACTGGCCTATAAAATAATAATGAAGCTAAAAATTTTCTACTATTTTTTAGTGATATAGTGATTATAGCCACTGTGATCTTTTGAGTGCAACACATAGTGTTTCTGTTGGTGCTGGTGTGAACAAGCCAGTATGCTCTGAGTATATAAAAGTATGACACACGCGCTTGTGTATAGTATATACTGTGTGGCCATGATAATAAATTATTATGCTTATGTATTAACTATAGTGTAGTCCTAATAATTATTTCTCAGTTTATTCTTACTTACAAAAATGTTTACTGCAAAAATGTAAGCTATGTATGTCTTCTACCATATTCTCTGATAACCGTTTTCCTGTGTTGTGTTCATCGTGGATATAGTAGAAATCGGTGTACACTGCCCATGTAATAGGCTATTATATGATCTTGATTTGTTGGTGTAAATTCCACGGTGTTCTTAGTGTGTTAATATTATCTAAAGTATCTCTTGGACTATGTCCCCTTTATTAAGTGGGATGTTATGTTATTAGTAGTATATAAGTGACTCTGTTGTTGAGTGAAAGCAGGAGGTGAAGGCAGTGCATGGAGCAGCGTGGACAAATGCTCTCTTGACTCTGTGAGTGAGGGGGTGGCTGCCTCACAGAACCCACTGAAGAGCTGTGTGTCAGACGCTATTGCTAGGCAAACAAGGGGCATCCCTCGGAAGGGACGATGTGCCGTGCACCTTTCATAGTCATTGCTTTTGGAACATCTGATTATATGGCTTATTACATTGCTTTTGTAAAAGAGTTTAAGGAAAGCATTTTTCTCTTTTACTTTTATCAGTAAGCTAAAAAAGCTGAGTGAAGACAGTCTGACCAAGCAGCCTGAAGAAGTTTTTGATGTGCTGGAGAAGCTTGGGGAAGGGTGAGTAAGAATGTGGACATACCCTTTAGATAAGGCAGGATTGCTTGTCTGTCCCCGGAGGATGTCTGCCGGAATTCTACTAATGCCATGAGATCTGACAGTTAGTGTCCAGTCGTAAAGACCAGTTAGGACAGCATGGACAGTAACGCTGTCCTTTAGAAAAGTAAGTGTGCGCTTCCTCTCTCCCTCTCTCCCTGTCTCTCTCTCCCTCCCTCCCTCCCTCCCTCCCTCCCTCCCTCCCTCTCTCTCTCTCTCTCTCTCTCTCTCTCTCCCCCTCCCCCTCCCTCCCTCCCTCCCTTCTCCCCCCCCCCCCAGCAAGAAATGTGCTGTAAAGTGATTTGTAATAGGTTTGGTTATCTTGTGCATTCTTATTGATAAACTTCACAATTTTGCTTTTATTAGGCTAGTGGCTGTAGTGTGTTTGTCACCCTAGGACCCATTTTATTTTGAGAAAGATCAGTAGGCACTTGCATCTTAAGGAAATGAGACAAATTGTTAACAGTCTCAAAATGATAGAGGAATGTATATATCATTTGATCATGGAGAAAGACCGATAATAAGTATAAAACAATTAAATTTGCAAGAACATATAATATATAACATTCCAAACATAAGGTGGAAAAAGTAAAATGAAGTATAATGCCCTCTAAATGTGAATTTTCACATTAAAAGATGAATGCTCTGGAGAAAATTAAAAGTAAAGTAGCCAATCTGCAAGAGGGATGTTTTCTATTAAAAATCTCTATCAGAAAGAGTCAAACATATGGGTAGAAATAAAAGGAAAACAAAAGGAGCAGTGTTTCTATTGGGTAAATTAAGGGCAGTGTTTCTATTGGGCAAATTAAAGGGAAAAGTTCCCACTGGACAGAAGTACACAGATAGGATAGGAAAGGAAATCCTATTGGATTGTTTGGACACACAGAACTGTAACTAATTCTGATGGGAGAGTTATTTGCAGAGTAAAATCTATTAAAAATGGATATGTGTTTTTATTTGTCTTTTAGAAGTGGACAGATAGAAAACTTAGAAAGGGATTAAATGTTATTAGCAAACCTGATTGTGAATATGATTATGTAAAGTATCTGTTTTAATTTAGTTATGTTCTCACACACACAACAAAGATATACTTTGCAGTCTACCCTTTTAAGCATTTGGTCAAAGACAGAAACTTGACAAATTATAAGATAGATTTTTACATGTCACCTTACTGATACAGTTAGGCATAACTACAAAATGAGAAAAACATCACACTAATTGTAAATTGGGAAACATGAGCCAAGGTATTTTGAAGGTTTACTGCTTGTAAAACTGTCAGTCCCTGGTGTACTGTTAGAACGCAGGAGTTTCAAACCTCAGTTTGGAGTACATATTAAATTACAGATGACTTCCTTCTTTGTTGTTTCTGCTCTGTAAAGTACATGAATATTTAGTTGATAGACATTTAAGAGGTAGTGGGGAGATTAAGTCCTCTGTCTCCTTTAATGTGACTAACCATGAGTATGTGGTCTTTCTCTTGAAGAAATGATACTTAAAGAAGCATTGAGGGACTTTGGTTGAGGATTACCTACTTTTCTTAATTTAGTGTTAAATGGTTCACAGTAGTTAGGTGTTGTGCACATTTGCAGTCTTGGTAATTTAAGATCTTGGCTATATAATATGTGTAAGGCTACATGAGAGCCTGTCCTAAAAGAATCAAAAAAAGGAAAAAAGGTACACAGTGAAAGCCACACTGGGCTTCTGCTCGACTCAGTCTTTCCGTTAGCCTGAGACTCGGACTGTTTTAACTTACTTTTCATGCTTGTAATTTCCTTTTCTATCTCCTTAAGCTGCATTTGAGTTGACAAACCGTAAGTTTGCCTCCTTCCTGTCTCCCCAGCCTCCTGCTTCTTTCTTCCCACAAGAAAATAGCAACTCACTGTGTTTTTACTTGATAACTTTTAAGTTGTAATTCAAGCAGAAATGCTCCTTATGAACTTATTATTCCTTTCTTTTGTTTTTGATCATCATAATGATTTAAGCTAGAAAATACAGTATGCAAAATATACATGAAAGTCCCAGTAGTCTTTAATAATGCTTGATGTATAAAAGTAATGTCTTGGCTTTCTTCTTTAAGGTCTTATGGAAGTGTTTTTAAAGCAATACATAAGGAATCTGGTCAAGTTGTTGCAATTAAGCAAGTACCTGTTGAGTCAGATCTTCAGGAAATAATCAAAGAAATTTCCATAATGCAACAATGTGACAGGTATGAAAATATCTTATTTCCTTGAGTTTATTTTGATGACCTTCAGTAGTTACATAGTAAAATAGATTCTGTTACCTATTTGTTTCTTTTTCCTGACTGCAAAACTAAAGAGCCCTATAAGTGTGTGGACTTGTCCTTTGGACTACAGCCGTTCAAAGAAAGTATGGAAAAGGCTATATTATATACAGAGAGGGGGACAACCAGCCTTTCTCTTCCCAGGATAAATTTATGGTTGAATATTAAGTTTTTGATATTTAGTGGCTCATTTTACATTATGTATTACATGCTTTTTGCTTTTTCTTCCATGCAGGGTTTCCTGTGTTACCTAAGGCTGGCCTTAAACTCCCTCGGTAGCTTAGGCTGGCCTCAGTTTTTGGATCTAACTACCTCAGCCTCTGATCTGAGTGAGATCATGGTAGACATGCTCTCTATATCTGGCATGTAATTATTTTGTAAATCTGATTTGTCAACAAACACTTATAAATCATTTCCTGTTGGACAAGTAATATATCAGGGTCCAGAAATACTGAGAAACCTAAGATTTCGTTTTTCTTGAGGGTCTGTGGTCTATTTGGGATGAAAAAAAACATGGACAGATAGCTCTGACCTAGAGTAGTGGGTACTTACTTGTGGGTACTTGGAGTGATTACAAGAACAAGAGGGCAGGGTGCCTTTCTCAGCTAGGGATAATAGGCAGTCCGGAAATTTAGGAAGACTTTGATAGAGAAATGGAAGGATAAAAGGATAAAAGGATAAAAGAGGTGAAGAGCAGTTCATTTGTTTACTGTAGTGAAAACTGAGTCAGAGTTGTCAGGGAATCAGTGTGGCTGATGATAAAGGGTTCTATATGCAGTGTCACTAGCTTGAGCAGTGTGTGCGGTCTCTGGTGAACTGGCAAAGGTCTGAAGGGAGGACCAGTGCCTCCTCCTCCTCCTCCTCCTCCTCCTCCTCCTCACCATCATCACAGTGGTATCTGTAGTTCAGGATTTGTTTTCTCTTGTGTATTACTTCCCCACTGCAGTTTCCTCCTCCTTCTCCTTCCAGTTCCTCCCCCACCTTCTCTCTCCTCCAGACACACTCCTCCTCCATTTCCCTTTTGAAAAGGGCAGGCCTCCCAGGGATATCAACCAAACACGGCATAGCAAGGTACAAGACTAGGTACAAACCCTAATATTAAGGCTGGAGGAAGCAACCCAGTGGGAGGACAAGGATCCCAAAAGCAGGCAGAAGCGTTAGAGACAGCTCTGTGCCTGCAATTAGGAGTCTCACAAGAGCACCAGGCTGGACAGCCATACCATGTATGCAGAGGACCGAGTACAGTCTGCTTGATTGTGGGTCCGTCTCTGTGAGTCGCTGTGTGCCCTGGGTAGTTGATTCTGTGGGGCATGTTCTTTGGTGTCCTTGACATCTCTGGCTCCTACAGTACCTCTCCCCCTTTCCATAGGATTCCCCGAGCTCTGTTTAATGTCTGGCTGTGGGTCTCTGCATTTGCTTCTGTCAGCTCCTGGATGAAGCCTCTCTGATGACAATTATGCCAGGCTTTGGTGTATGTGTATATAGGGTGCATTAGGAATCATTGAATTCACTTTTGTTTTTTCTTGGTCACATTTGGTTCTGTCCAGGGTCTCTGGGCTGTGCAGCCTCTGATCTTGGTCAGGCTTATTTTTTGTACTTTCTGATCACTAACCCACGTCATTTATTTCATGGCTATAAGAGGTATGGTGGTTTGAGGGAGAACCGTCCTCCATAGGTCTCCAGTTTAGAGAGGATATAGGAGTTGTAGGAGGTAGAGCCTTGTTGGAGGAAATATCACCAGGTCTTGAGGGAAGGTTAATAGCCTTGCCCAGTTTCCTCCTCCCTCCCTCCTGAGCATGGGTGAAAATGTGACCAGCCAGCTTCCTGCTCCTGCTGCCACGCCGTGTCTGCTTCGATGGACGCCCTTCACACCTGTGTGCCAGGCTTCTTTTCCCTAAGTGCTTTGGGCCATGCCATTTTATCAAGTAACAATATAGGAGGGCTGTTCCTGCCAAACCCAGGGTCTTCTCTCCAGGCAGAAAGAAGAAGATTCTTTGTCAGAATTGCCTCACATGATGTCTTAGTTGGGGACTAACAAGGGTCTGGACACATTGGCATCCCTAGACACATTCATGTCCTAGAGTCATGGTCCTATAGACAGACAGTCGTAGCTGTGTATAAAATCTTTATAGATACTCCCTGACTTACATAATACATTTTCATGTGAAGCCCACAGGCAGTTAGTATCAACCTTACTTTGAATTCTAAATTTTGATTTTTTTCACTTGGGCTTCCTTGTGTTTGTGATGTTGGGTAGCAGCAGTTAGCTATAGTCCAACAGCCTTCTGACTGTGAGAATAAACACTTAGTACCCTATAGCATATTGTATTGCTACTTAGGTGTTTAGTTGGTTAGGTTTGTAAAATATATTTGCAACACAGTGTTTTCAATTTACAGAGGTTTTGTCAGACCTGATCTGAATGTAGAGTCAAGGAGCATCTCTATAGTAGAAACTCTTTGGCTAATGAAGTGCTTGAGTAATCCTAGGGGAATGTTATAGGTCTAGTATATCATACTTATGTTTTAGATATGTGATATGTTTAGATTATATTGTATATTTTCTATCATAATTTGAAATCAAATAGTAATAGGAAAATATACTCCTCAATCTCAGATCAAAGTATGTAACTGCAAATTTCTCCCAGACTTTGCTGATATATCACCTTGGTAACTTGGTGAGAATATGGTTGCTACAGTTTGAACACAGGAAAGGGAGGACTATGCCAGACTGTCAGCTGTGCTTGATACTTGACTGATGCTGTTGCTATTCTATTATTATGTAAAGAACCAAACATGACCAGGAAAGCATAGAAGTGAATAAAATGAACCCTATATACACATATGTGGAGCCTAGTATAATTGTCATACCAGCTCTTATTACTTTTTACTATTATATAAAGTGGGACTGATGGTATACTTTTACATTTTTTATTTGCTTTGTGGAGTGCTGGAGATAAATTTAGGGTCTTGCTAGCAAGTATGTGCTGTATTGCTGCACTACCTCTAACCCCTTAATGTTCTATTGTAGGAATTTCAGTTGAGTGTTATGTAGGAAAGGGAGAATACCGATTATTAGCTGTACATGTACACATAGGTGGTCACAGAGCCGTTGCTTCCTTGGCCCCAGGATACTTTGGAACTTATATGTGCTTTCTGAGATTGTTTTGTGACAATCCCTTACTTGTTTTCATTGTCTTTCATTTTTTCCTCCACCAATCTTTTTTCTTCCTGAAGCTAGAGTGAACTCTCCAACATGCAGATTTCCTGCTCAGTACCTTGGAGTGGATTATTACTACCTAGATCAATCCAGCATCCCAAGTACAGCACACGGTGCACCTCAGGTCCCACAACTTTTTCCCCTTTTCCTCACTCGAGTTTCTTCCTGTAGCCTGTTCACTTGGATTCCTGATTCCCTGGCTCTTAGATTCTGTGAATTCAGGGGTTCTTGTTTTGTTCAGTATCCTTGGGTCTTGCTGTGTACTACATTTTTTTTTTTTTTTTTTTTTTTTTTTTTTTTTTTGGTGGGATTGGGGAAGGAGACCAGGCTGGCCTTGAACTCAGAAAGATCCGCTTGTCTCTGCCTCCTGAGTGCTGGGTTTAATTGCATGTACCACCATGCCTGGCCCTGCTGTGTATTACTGAATATATAGTTCCTGTGTGGACAAACTTACTAGGACTTAAGATTTATCCAAGTTTTTCTTAATTCAGACAAGCCTTTCCATTTCCTAGTGCGTTTGTGACACTGTTATTTATTTAGTTTTTTAAAAAGAGTTCTTTTAATTTTCTATCTGTGTATGCATATCTGCATGTATGTATATGCACAGTGTGCTTGGTGCTCAAGGAGGCTAGAAAGGGCACAAGATTCCCTGGAACTAGAGTTGTGGGTGGTTCTGTGCCATCATGTCAATGCTAGGACTGAAATTAGGCGCTCTGCAAGAACAGAAGTAGCTCATAACTGTTGAGCGTCTCCTCAACCTCCTGTTTAGTATTTTACTACAAAGCTGAGCATCATTTTAATTAGTTTTTTTAGTACTTTTGATGACAGTAAGTCTTACACAGTTTTCTTCTCAAGTGCTATTGTCTTTTTTTCCCCTCCTATTTCTTGAGAAGAAGAATCATAATTTTACTTCTCAGTATCTATTCTAATGGCTTGCAGTATATTTTTGTTTGAATGATTGGAATTAGTATGTATGAGGAATACAGAGAAATGGATTATGGACTGAGAGAACTCTATGGATATCACAGGTCCATATTCTTTTATACACTTTGAATTTTCAAAGGGAAAGAAGAAGATTCCTATATGAATGGAGTCCTGGGATGTTTATATCAGTTTATAGCTGAATGCCTTGGTTATAGGAAGAACTTCTGGATATTTATTGAATGGCATGAAGGCTGAAATGAATATTGATTATATGATTGCTTTTTTATATTTAACCTTCAGTTTTGTATTATACTTATTAAATGGCAATTATAAAAAAGTATTTGGTGAAGGGACTGGACACTTAGCTCAGTGGTTAAGCACGCTGGCTGATCTTTTCGATGAACTAGGCTCAATGTCTAGCACCCACACATGGCTTGAGCTATCTGTAAGCCGAATTCTAGAGAATCTAACACACCTTCCTAGCCTCCTTGACTATCAGATACACACATTGTGTACAGACACGCATGCAGACAAAATACTCATATGCATAAAATAGAGCCAGTAAAAAATATTTGGTTAAAAGATCATAAAAACACAAAAAGGAAAGAAACATAAGAGTTGGAAATGATAGTTAATACATGTTACATGTTAACTGCTAATTATTAATATAGATGAATGGAAATTTAGAAGAAAATAAATATAAGTAGAAAAATTCCAGCTTCTGAAATTTTGGTCAGATAAAAGAAGAATTTTTCTGGACAGCAAATTATCTTGCTTTCTATACTTTGTAAGAATCATAGTGAAAGTTTTAAGCGTTTAGTGAATGTTAAGCATATACTGAGTAGTATATTTGATGGAGCCAGCTTGCTTTGTTTACTGTTGAGTCATCAGATCCTATTCCATTGCCGTCACAGGCATCTAATAATTGTTCATTGAGTTCATAAACTGGAATGTTAATACTGGACTTGAGTGTTTTCCCTTTTATACTGTTTTAAAAAGGTGCCTTTAGGAGCCAGTCTTGCTTTTAAATAGTGAAAAATTCTGCAGAATTAAAAGCATTATCACTGATTTTCTTATATTGGGCATATTATTAAATTTTGTATTAGTTTATTTATGGTACTAAAACATACATTAAAAGAACTTCACTGGTAGAGAGACCTGGAGAATTTAAATGAATTGTCATACAGCTACCTAAGAACCAAGATGAGGACACATATTTACTGACTTGAGGGCTAATATTGAAGAAAACAGTTTCTGTAGAAAGGTCTGGGCAGTTCAGGGCAGATGGGCTTTTCTAACAGAGCTGAGAGCCGGCGGCAGTGCTGGGTGAGTTCTGCGCCTAGTTCTGTGAGTGTGTGGGACCTGCCCCTGACAGCTCTGTCCTCCGCATGAGCTCTGGAGAGCACGGAAACACAGAGAGAGAGAGCGGTGTGCTCTGAAGCAGCATAGTTGTTCACTCACTCCCATGCTTTAGTGTCCGCCTGTCCGTCCGCCTTCCTCTCGTGCTGTTCACAGAGATAGATGAATGAGGACGCCCAGGGACTGAGGGGCTCTTGGTCAGACAGAGGAGGTTAATGAGTCATCAGGCTGTTTCAGTACAGTCTGCTCCGAGGCATGACGTGGTAAGTGAAGGCACTTATGAAGGGGAGATCACACCCACGCTACGGATGAGCTAGGCTTGAAAACAGAAGTGTGCAAAGAGGCCGTTGTCAGCTAGCCTGTGCAGAGCTCTAGTATGAGCAGTTACTCTTGCATGTGTGTCCCTCAGAGCCAGTCCATCTGAACGCTGTTTCTGAGGCAGGGTGGGATAGACAGTGGAGATACTACTTAAAGCATTAGAAATGAGTTTCGGCAGATTGAATCAGCTCATGGGAATAGTTACTCGGTTCTGGTGGGTCACAGGGAATAAGAGAGCTTCAGGTGCTGTGGCCTAGGAACCCTTATTTAGGCTGTCAGAATAGTACTCTTTGGAAGTGGTTCTCAAGGATTCAACTCAGGTCGTCAGACCCCCATTTCCCTCCCATTACTACTCAAGGTTGCTTTGGAATTTGAATATACTTTTCTTTTATAGGAACACGTTTTTCATATAGCGTAATATATTTTATAATACATATTTTTATTCTTCAACAATTTTATGCATGTATTTTAATACGTTTTGGCCATTTCCAGCCCCTGTTACCTTCATTCTTTCTCTCCTGCCAAAATTCTTCCTAGCAAGTCATGTCCTTTTGCTACTTTGTTGTTGTTGTTTATTTGCTCATTTATTTATTTATTCCCTTTGAGTTTAATTAGAATTGCTTGTATGAGCATGGGATTGGGGGTTGAGCTAGGAACAGTTCTTTTGTAGAAATGGTAAATGTAAAATAATATTCCGTGCATTTTTAAAGTCCCGTTCTGTTCTTGCTTACCTGTGGGGTTACTTTTCTAGTACCTGTTCATTTCATGCTGCAGTACTCTGTAGAAGTCAGGATTGAGTCTGGTTCAGTACGGTGTAAGGCCTTCTTCTCAGGCTGAGTACCCAGCCTGAGACTGAGTGAGTGAGTGTTGAAGAAGTGAGAGAAAATACACTAGACTGAGCATCTTTGATGAGATTTCTTCTGCCGACTTAGATACTTTTTCAGGTTAATTTTCTTGAGTCTGTTTTTGATAAGTTTTTAAAACTTAATTTATTATAATTATTTGAATTATGAGCCATGATTTTCTATTTTTAAGACAATTTCATTTTCAAAGTGTTCTTTTGACTCACATTTATGAGAGGCTCAGAGTTAGGATCACTTATTGTCATAAGAGCTGTCGATCCTACTCTTAGCATCACTGACTACTTATATGAGGCAAGATAGTAACACACAGTGCATTTTGTGTCAGTATTGTGACTGACCTCAAACTCATCATGAAACCCAGACTGATCTGGAAGTCCTAAGCCTCTTCTAACTTCCTAAGTGCTGAGATGATAGGCATGTACAACTTCTGGCCAGTGAAGATACTCTTGATCTCCTATTACTAACCACCTAAATCCGGAATGAGAATATTAGTATTCAAAGAGCTTTCTGAAGGGTATGTAGTTATCTTCTGAAGTGATGTCTTGGTTAGGATTACTCTTGCTGCAGTGAAACACCATGCACTACCACAGCAGTGTTTGTCATTGAAGGAAGTCAGGACAGGAACACATGCAGGGTAGGAACCTGGAGGAGGAGCTGATGCAGAGGCTGTGGAGGAGTGCTGTGTACTGGCTTGTTCCTCATGGGTTGCTCAGTCTGCTTTTTTATAGAACCCAGGACCACCAGCCCAAGGATGGCATCTTCCACAATGGACTGGGCCCTCCCTGATTGATCACTAATTGAGAAAATGCCCTACAACCCAGTCCTCTGGAGGTATTTTCTTGGTTGAGATTTCCTTCTCTGAAATGATGATAGCTTGGGTAAAGTTGTGTAAAGTGTAAAACCAGCCAGCACAAGTGGCCAACTCTGGGACTATATGAGAGTCACCTCAGCTGCAAAGTTCGAGAAAGTCTGCTGACTCACAAGGCTTAGTATAAGGCCTAGAACACAGGTGCTTCTGAGCATAGCCAGATTTGAAAGTTTCTACACCAGAAAAAATTATAGGCAAGGAAAACATTTTCATGCTTTCCATGCTTTCAAGTGTAGCCAGCGTTTGGCTGCTTTGTGTTTTTTTTTTTTTTTCTACCTTTTTCCACTCCTCCTTTCTACCCTTCCAATCTCTAACACTCTGTAGGAGAGAATAAAGGATAGAGAGGAAAGGGGTGACAATACCATTGGACTACTCTCTGCTGATTAGGGGTGTTGAGTTCCTTGGGGCAAGTTTGGTCTTTGCCATTAGGATATCTAGTTTAATGTCTCTTTGTGCTGACTACTTGACAAACCACAACCGACAGGATCCTCTCTTGGGGCCCAAGCCTTTACATACTGTCTGAAGAGTCCCTGGAATTCCAAAAGTCACAGACTTGAAGGAACTGACTATGGCTGTCAAAACCACGCCCCCGCCATAGCACGAGGCCAATCATAGCTGCTATGACAGTCTGAAGCAGCCCCATGTCCACACTTGGATTAAAACCAAAACACATTCTTATAATATTTCTGTGCTTTTACAGAAACCAGAATTGTCATTACACATTGACTGAGTCTATGGCAGTGTTACTTGTTTTGAAACAAAGCTTTAGTTAAATGGCTCAAGTAAAATTCACGAACTCCCCTTTCCACCTCGCATCTAGCAAAACTAAGTGTACCAGGAATTTAAGGCAGGAGTAGAGGATAATGAGACACAGATAGACTTTGACAGATAGACTTTGAAAGGTGTGTATTTGATACAGAGCAAGTAAGACCCTTCCCCGCTTTCCCTATAAGCCAGAAGAGCAGTGTCATCAGTCAGGTTTTTAATTTTTTTTTTTAAGTAATTATGTCAATTGGCCAACTTTGTGGAACATTGATTATAACGGGGGAGGAACCTGGGGAAGCAAGTCAGAAGGAACTGAGAAACAGCGGGAAAGACAGAATGCCAGCCCAGTTTTAATTCAGCCCCTAAGTCTGTTTTTCTTGAAGAATTTGTACAATCTAAGGCTCTGCTGAAAACTCTTCTCTACAATCTTGTAGCCTCATAATGACGTCTTAAGAAAATATGTCTGTGAGTGAAAATAAGAGGATGTGAGCACTCCTTAAGTGTGGAGAAGGTTTTATTGTAGCTGTAAGGGAGAGAGCACACAGAGGGAAGAGGCCAGGCTGGACACGATAGGCAGCCTGAACTGGATCATGAAGAAGAGAGGGGGCAAAGAGCGAGAGAGGAACTGTGACCAAGAGATGCCCAGGACCCAGAGGCCAAGGGAGCAGAGTAGCCAAAATGGCTGAGAAAAATGGAGATCAGGCTGGGGAAGGAAGCCCAGCCCCTGGGAGGGAGAGGTGCAGGCTTGGAATCAGGGTGGGAGGTGCTGGGAGGAGTCACGGGTACTGACACTTGTCCTGAGTTTGAGACCTAACAGTCTGCGTGGGGTGTGAGTATGGGCACAGGTGTCTGCATGGGGTGTGAGTGTGGGTCCCGGTGTCTGTGTGGGGTGTGAGTGTGGGTGCAGGTATCAGCATGGGGTGTGAGTGTGGGTCCAGGTGTCTACGTGGGGTGTGAGTGTGGGTGCTGATGCAGGTGTCTGCGTGGGGTGTGAGTGTGGGTGCAGGTGTCTGCAGCAGTCAGATGTTGGCTCCCGGCTTGCATTCTAGGAACTGAATGCACATCCAGTGCAGTAGCAGCTCATGGTCCCAACACTGAGCTGTGTCTTCTGCCCTGTATAATACCTTCCTGTGTTCTTTCCTAATATTTACATTTGTTTATCTGGGCATATTTTCCAAGTGCACATGTGGAGGTTAGAGGAGAAAGAATTGGGTCTTAGTCATGTAGGTCCTGGAGATTAAATGCAGGCCATTAGGCATGGAGGTAAGGTCTTTACCTATTGAGCCATCTTGCTGGCCCTATAATACTTTAAAAAAAAAAAACTGTTATTGTATTTTCTTTATCTGACATTGATACCTAGTAAAGTAGCCACCCTTTGATAGTAGCCATGACTAGATATATTCTGTAAACAAGTTGTCCTTTAAACAAACATGTTTTTTTTCTGGTTGTCTTACTCATACATGTTTATTTTTAAATCATCTTCTCTCTCTAGTTAAGATTTTTTTAGATTTATCTTACTTCATGTGCATGGCTGTTTTGCTTTCATGAATGTCTATGCAGCGCTGTCTTTCATGCCTGGTGCCTGTGGTGCCAGAAGAGGGCATCAGATCTCGAGCCTAAGTCACAAATGGGTGGGCCACCATGTGTGCTGGGGATGGATTGAGCCTGGGTCCTCCGGAAGAGCAGGCAGCGAGCCGCCATCGTTCCAGCCTCCGGAGAAGTATAAAGTAGTTTTACTCACATTGAATCCTTTCCACTCTGCTCTCTGTGATTGTCCCACCATGTTTAAATCTCTTTTGAGTTTAGTTTACATAAAAATTGTGTGCAGCATAGTTTCTGCTGTTCTGTAGTTTAATCCTTGTGTATTCTGTGATTATGGGCACTTTACTTCTTTTCAGTTAGGGAAGATAGCTTATGTCCTAGTCTTACATAGCATATGCTTAATAATCAATAATGGTAATGCAGTTCTTGGTGTGATTTAAGCTTTGTAGAAAACAACTTGGTTATAAATACAGCTCATTTATCTTTGGAAGATCTAAACTGTCAGTTAAGATGTACTCTAAATTGTTAATAGTATTAATTGATTATATGCTGTGTGTGTAAATAATTTTTTTCTCAACCTACAAAGGCCAACATGAATGAAAGAAATCCCACTCGCCTTCATTGAAATATATATAATTTTGTAGTTGAACATAAATATTCATTGAAAAATCCTTTAGAATAGTTACATTTAAAATGTTTTTGCTAAAGGAAAATAGTCCCATTTGTTTCTAATATTACATAGTAAATGTCTTGCCAAAATAGAGCATTATTTTTGTTGGAAATCACTCAAAACACTTGGGCCCCCTCTGGCTTGTAATCTTGTTAAATTTTCATCCATGAAGTAAAGCCTAATTATACACAGTTGCTGAACTCCAGCTATAAAGAGTTCAATGTAAATAGACGTTTACTCATTAGGTTGATTTGTTGAAACATATGAAATGCTTAGAATATATTGGGATTAAGAAAAAATTTTTCGTTGCAAATGAACTAAACATAACTGTCCTTTTCTCCAGTCCATATGTTGTGAAGTACTATGGCAGCTACTTTAAGAACACAGACCTCTGGATTGTTATGGAGTACTGTGGAGCAGGGTCCGTTTCAGACATAATTAGATTACGAAACAAGACAGTAAGTATTTAAAATTGCTTTGTTAATCTCATTTTAAAGGTTCCACTGTAGAATCTGACTAGTGTTTTGTTACAAAGAAAACATTAGTGTGGGAAAGGAGATGTGATAGGAGGTTGAGAGAAGCCCCTTCTTCCCAAGGTGTGCCGGCCACTGCTGGGTCCTCCACATCCTCCCAAGGTGTGCCGGGCATTGCTGGGTCCTCTTGTCCTTATCTATGCTCAGAAAATGATGGCTAGAATTCTATTTAAACTTCATAACATTCATGACCTTTCCTCCTTTTAATTTTTCTGTATTGCCATCTATAGCTGGCAAATAGTTGAAGTTACAGTTTTGAATTTTTGAAAAGTAATTGATTTTCTTTTGTTCCTCAAATGTCCATGCACTTGAGTAAGCATATGCCCACTCCCCAACCCCTGTCCCCCACGGAGCACACAAGCAAGTGCCTGGGAATGAGTTCAGTGAAGTGCACTACTTAATAAAAGATGTTCTGGCTATTTTGCAACCCAAGTAGAAGAGCTGATCATTAGCCCCTCTAAGGCTCAGTGGCCTTTTTATGTGAACAGTAAGAAGAATTATCAGTGAAATGACTTGTAATTCCGTTTCTAGATGACATTTTTTACATGCTGTCAAACATGTCTTGGTAACATAAATTCAGAAAAAGCACATAACTACTTGAATCAATTTGTGGTTAACCAGAGTCATTTTAAAGTTTGGTAAAATACTTGGACATTCATTCTTTTTTTTCCCCCTGTGGAGAAAATAAAGTAAATAGGATTTCTTTAAAAGGAAGACAGAAGTTTAAATAATCCCTGTTTTGACAGGATTAAATCATCTGTGACATTTTAATTAGTATCTTGGAATTTCTATTGTTCTTAACTAGCATTTATGTAAATCAGATGACTCCTGAGTGGCACAACAATTGAAAATAATTACACCCCAGTTAGAGAAGTGTTATAAAATTGTTCAGGGCGAACCTCACTCCATTTGGCATTTAAAGTTATCAAATAAGAGATGGAATAGAGGCATAGGAAATAGAAAACTTTAAACATCCATTTCCATGGTTTTAAACTAGCAGTGTTAACCCCACAGAGTAGGTAGTTGATTCAAGAAGTTCTCCCTTGTACCAGTAACTAGAGCTGTGAAAGTTCTTATAGATAAACTTGGATGCGAGTACAGACCTGAGGGGTTGGCATGACGTTCAGCCCCGGGGTGGGGGGTGGGGGTGGGGGGTGGGGAGGTTCTGCCTCACCACATCCTTTCTAAGGAGACAGTCCACTGGCATTTTGTGACTCCTGCTTTAGGAACAGCCCAGTTGCTGTCTTCAAGAGCGTTCATATGTGTACATGAAAAAAGCCAGAAGAGTTAGAGGAGATGGTTGGGGCTGTTGGGTATTTTCTTTGCTTGTTACCTCATTGGCAGTGTGTGTAAGTTCTCAGAAGTGTTACAGGACCTGTTTTCTAGTCCAAGGATCTTCTCCTTGTTTATCTGAAAGGACTAACATTGTTTTGGCGATTGTCAGCATAAGGATTCCATTTCTGTTTTGAGTTGTTGGAACACCTCTCCACCCCCACCCCCTAGGATTCACTCTAGTATCGTTTCCATGGTCATAAAACAGTGCTGCAGTGTTTACCTGCTCTGCTACTTTTTGTTGTATACTTTGTTGTTTAATTTTTTGTGCATATATATATATAAAATGTATAATATATTCTCTACAGTTTAGCTTAACCACTCCTGGTTTCTCTCCCCTCCCAGTTGCATCCGTTGCATGCCTAACCCCCTTCTTTTTAAATGTGGAAGTCTTAGGGTTTGGTGTTTTTTTTTTAACTTTTAAAAAAATATAGATTGCTATTTTTTTTTATGATACTGGTGATCAAAGGCAATGGCTCATGCATGTTCTAGAAGTTCTCTACTACTGAGCTGCACCCAAAGCCCTCCTCTGCTTTGTTTCTGTGAATCATTTGGCAGTTTAAGCATTAGAAGAGACTGCCCCACCTGGGGATCCATCCCACATGTAGACACCACACCCAGATGCTATTGTGCATGCCAAGAAGTGCATGCTAACAGGAGCCTGATCTGCTGGCTGTCTCCTGAGAGGCTCTGCCATCTTGACCAATACAGATGTGGATGCTCACAGCTGACTGAGCACAGGGACCCCAATGGAGGAGTTAGGGGACAGCTTGAAGAAGTTGAAGGGGCCTTATCTGGCATCAGTGGGAGGAGAAGCCCTTGGTCCTGTGGAGACTTGATGCCCCAGGGTAGGGGACTGCTAGGGTGGTGAGGCAGAGTGGGTGGGTGGGTTGGGCAGCACCCTCAAAGAAGCAGGGTAAGGGGGATGGGCTAGGGGACTTACAGAGGGGAAACCAGGAAAGGAGATAATGTGAAATACAAATAAATAAAATATCCAATTAAAAATAAGGAAATAAATAAAAGAATAATAAAGACCACTAACCCATAAAAAAAGAAGATGCCACTGTATAATTGTTTACCTTCTATGTCTCTCCTACTAAGTGCTGTGCAGGTGTTCCCGCTGCCTATCTGTTCACCCAGCCCATGATTGTGCTGTGCAGGTGTCCTGCCGCCTGCCTGTCTGTTCACCCAGCCTGTGATTGTGCTGTGCAGGTGTCCTGCCGCCTGCCTGTCTGTTCACCCAGCCCGTGATTGTGCTGTGCAGGTGTCCTGCCGCCTGCCTGTCTGTTCACCCAGCCCGTGATTGTGCTGTGCAGGTGTCCTGCCGCCTGCCTGTCTGTTCACCCAGCCTGTGATTATGCTGTGCAGGTGTCCTGCTGCCTGTCTGTTCACCCAGCCCATGATTGTGCTGTGCAGGTGTTCCCGCTGCCTGTCTGTTCACCCAGCCCATGATTGTGCTGTGCAGGTGTTCCCGCTGCCTGTCTGTTCACCCAGCCTGTGATTGTGCTGTGCAGGTGTTCCCGCTGCCTGTCTGTTTACCCCGCCCATGATTGTGCTGTGCAGGTGTTCCTGCTGCCTGTCTGTTCACCCAGCCCATGATTGTGCTGTGCAGGTGTTCCTGCTGCCTGTCTGTCTGTTCACCCAGCCTGTGATTATGCTGTGCAGGTGTCCTGCCGCCTGCCTGTCCGTTCACCCAGCCCGTGATTGTGCTGTGCAGGTGTCCTGCCGCCTGCCTGTCCGTTCACCTAGCCCGTGATTGTGCTGTGCAGGTGTTCCTACTGCCTGTCTGTTCACCCAGCCCGTGATTGTGCTGTGCAGGTGTTCCTGCTGCCTGTCTGTTCACCCAGCCCGTGATTGTGCTGTGCAGGTGTTCCTGCTGCCTGTCTGTTCACCCAGCCCATGATTGTGCTGTGCAGGTGTTCCTGCTGCCTGTCTGTTCACCCAGCCCATGACTGTGCTGTGCAGGTGTCCTGCCGCCTGCCTGTCCGTTCACCCAGCCCATCCTCTTTCTATAGCTTCATACTTGTGGTCGGTGTTGCAAACCTGTGAGCTTCTCTGATGTACACAGTGCTTGTTGCAGTCTCCCTCTGCCCTTCTGCAGCTCATTCTGTACGTTTTAGTTTCGCTATCTCCCCTTCCTTTTCCCCTCCTCTCACCTCTCCACCTCTCCCTTCCCTACCCCTAACCCCATCTCTGTATCACAGTCTATTGAGTCTGTTTCTATGATCTTTTTTTTTTTTTAAAAGTATTTTCGTGGTTTTAGTCTGTGCCTGGTTGTCTTTGACATAGTCTCTCTAATTCCAGCACTTGGGAGACAGAGTCAGGCTGTGTGAATTTTTGAACTCTGTGTTCATAGCTAGACTGGTCTACATTCTGAATTCCAGGTCAGCCAAGGTTATGTAGTAAGTTCCTGTCTTAAAAGAAAATGGAGCTGAAGGATGTAGCTCAATGGTAGGGTCTTTGACCGGCATGCATGAAGCCATAGATTTAATCCTTGTAACAGTATCAGCAATAAAAAATAAAAAGAATAGAGATGATTTGAGTCTCTGAATATTGATGTCTTCTTCCACCAAACGTTTTTATGCTTGATTCTTCCAGGTAACAATTCTGGACCACTTTAATCCAATCTGGATCAGAGATAATTTGAATCTGGGTTTTAGCTTGCCTTTACGACTAGACTATAGGGCTCAATGACTTCTTGGTAGGTTTGAATTTCTAATCTTGGTCCTCACCATTCATTGTTCTTTTTCTTGGCCTTTTTGGACTTTATTCCTAATTTGCAGGTATCTTTTGAGAAAAGCTGCTCTTTTTTTGGGGGGGGGGGCTTATGTTTGTGGCTTTCTTTCCTCATATGTTGGCTCTAAAACAAGATGCTGCTTCTGTTCTTGGCTGGTATCAAGTGGTCTGTTTTTCTAGATTGGGTTTTTTTTGGCAGCAGTGTGGTGTGGTTTATGTAGCACACAGCACAGTAGACCCTTTCCTAAGGGATCCTCCAGGCTTGCTAGGTCAGCCTTTCACCTACATGCTGTTCACCTTTGTGTGTGATTTGAGCAAGGGCTCCCCCCACGCCCCCCCCCCCCCGGAGAAGTTTATTTGTTGTGACACAGTTCCATATTCTTTCCCACCTAATCCAGAGCCTGCGCTGCTGACCCTGGTGTGCGTGGCTCTGCTCAGCCTCTCCTCCAGCCACACTGATGATGGGACTATTTCTACAGCAAAACAAGCTTCTAAGTCTGAGGCACACTTGATACTTTCATTCTTTTTTAAACTTCTAAGTTAATTTGGGTAGACTGACATTTTGCTACTCATAATTACTTTGCTTATATCTTTAAATGCCCTCCTAGATCTTGAAAAATTTGCATTTGCGCCGAGGTGCTCCCCTTATCGTCTCATGAGTGGTGCCCTTTTCTGCTTCTCTAGTTGTTTCTGGGGATATGGACTACGCTGCATATTATCAGGATTTGTGATTGCATACTCAGTCCACTTTGCATTTGGTTCCCCTCTGAGTCTATATCTTGATTTTTACCAAATATTTACCAGGTACCTTTAATTGAACTAATAAATTCCTATTTGATTCTTTGTATTGGTCCTTGCTTAATGCAGTAGTCCTTTTTTATCTTTTTAAAAAGCTTTTTAAAACATTTATTTGTTTTTATTATCTCCTTATTTTTATTATACATTATACATCACACACACACACACACACACACACACACACACACACACACTGTCCTATTCCTTGGGACTAGAGTTACAGAGGTTGCACGCAGCAGGATGGGCGCTGAGGACTGGCCTGGGGCCTGTGCGAGAGCAGCCAGGGCTCTCAGCTCTTGTGCCGTCTCTCTTGCCTCTCCCTTGTAATCTTTTTAATAATTTTAGAAATTTAATCTTGACCCAAGAAGCCCGTACCTTGTGTTTTGGGTCTGTTGTGAGTGTGGGTCTTATCTGGTTTACTCAGTTGACTTATCAGGCATGTGTGTCTGATAACGCCCTTGAAATGACTCTTCCTATGTTTATGTTCACGAAAGTGCATTCATGTACAACATGTGGATGTAAAACTTCATTTCTGTTTTAACTTTTTATGAATCTGAAAACTAATGCATGGTCATTGAATTTCCTTTTTTGTGGTTATCTTAGTTTAAAAAATAAGCACCATGCTTCAAAAATACCTTTTAAAAGTACTCAAAAATCACTGCTGTACAAACAAGCCAACAACAAAAATATACAAAATTTAAAATTTTGATCAGGTGTTTGTTTGAAAATTTAAAGCTAAAAGCACAAGAACCTGATTTAGGTTATACCCCTTCTTTTTTTTCCCATCATTTATTTATTTAACATCCCAATTACTGTCCCCCCCCTCAGAATCCTTCCCCTGTCCCCCTCCCCTTCTTCTCTGAGAGGATGGAATCCACCCCCCTTCCCCAATCCCCTAACTCTCTTCAGGATTATTTATTTCCTCTCCCACTGAGGCCAGACAGGCTGTCTGTTAGGGAACAGATTCCACAGACAGGCAACAGCTCTAGTTGTTGAGGGGCCCACATGGAGACTGAGCTGAACATTTGTATGTGTGTATGGGGTGGGTCTCAGTTTAGCCTGTGTATGGTCTTTGGTTAGTGGCTCAGTCTCTGCGAGTGCCTAGGTCTAGGTTAGTTGTCGTGTTGGGAGTTGCTATGCCTTCAGTCCTTCCCCAACTCTTCCCTTAAGGAGTCCCTGACCTCCATCTACTATTTGGCTGGGTGTCAGCATCTGCTTTGGCCAGCTGCTGGCATAGCAGATCAATTTTTAAAAAATTGGCTATTTTCTTTATTTACATTTCAAATGTTATCCCCTTTCCCAGTATCTCTCCTTGAAACTCCCTATGCCACACCCCTTCTCCCGGCTTCTACGAAGGTGTTCTTCACCTACCCGTCCACTCCCACCTCCCCACCCTCATATTCCCCTACACTGGGGCATCCGGCCTTCACAGGACCAAGGGCCTCTCCTCCCATTGATGGCATCCTCTGCTACATGTGTGGCTGGAACCATGGGTCCCTTCATGTGTACTCCATTGTTGGTGGTTTAGTTCCTGGGAGCTGGGGGTGGTGGTGGTGGTGGCGTCTGGTTGGTTGATGTTGTTGTTCTTCCTATGAGGTTGCAAACCCCCTCAGTTCCTTCAGTCCTTTCTCTAATTCCTCCATTGGGGACCCCTTGCTCAGTCCAGTGGTTGGCTGTAAGCATCTGCCTCCGTATTTGTCAGGCTATGGCAGAGTCTCTCATTTGGTACAGAGACAGGCATGAAGATCAGTGGAATAGAATTGAAGACCCAGAAATGAACCCATACAAGGTCAGTTGATCTTTGACAAAGGAGCTAAAACCATCCAATGGAAAAAAGACAGCATTTTCAACAAATAGTGCTAGCGGTCAGCATGTAGAAGAATGCAAATTGACCCATTCTTATCTCCATGTACAAAGCTCAAGTCCAAGTGGATCAAGGACCTCCACATAAAACCAGATACACTGAATCTAATAGAAGAGAAAGTGGGGAAGAACCTTGAGCACATGGACACAGGAGAAAATTTCCTGAATAGAACACTGATAGCTTATGCTTTAAGATCAAGAATTGACAAATGGGACCCCATAAAATTACAAAGTTTCTGTAAGGCAAAGGACACTGTCAATAGGACAAAACTGCAACCAACAGATTGGGAAAAGATCTTTACCAATCCTTCATCCCATAGAGGGCTAATATCCAATATATACAAAGAACTCAAGAAGTTAGACTCCAGAGAACCAAATAACCCTATTAAAAAATGGAATATAGAGCTAAACAAAGAATTCTCAACTGAGGAATGCAATATGGCTGAGAAGCACCTAAAGAAATGTTCAACATCCTTAGTCATCAGGGAAATGCAAATCAAAACAACCCTAAGATTCCACCTCACACCAGGCAGAATGACTAAGATAAAAAACTCAGGAGACAGCAGGTGCTGGCGAGGATGTGGAGAAAAAGGAACACTTCTCCGTTGTTGGTGGGATTGCAAGCTGGTACAACCACTCTGGAAATCAGCCTGGCACTTCCTAAGAAAATTGAACATTGTACAGTTGAGGACCCAGCTATACCACTCCTGGGCATATACCCAGAAGATGCTCCAGCATGTAACAGAATATCATTAATAGTGCCAGGGGTTGGTGCTCGGCCGTGGGCTGGGTCTCAAGTTGGGCCAGTTATCCCTCAGCCTCTGCTCCAGCTTTGTCCTTCTATTTCTTTTAGACAAGACAAATTTTAGGTCAAAGTTTTGTTTGTGGGTTTGTGTTCTTATCTTTCCTCTGGCAGTCCTGCCTGGCTCTAGGAGGTGACCTCTTCATTCTTCAGGTTCCATATTGTGCCCCCCTTATGTCTCCACTAAGGCCACCCACATTGACTCCTGGCAGCCTCCCCCCATCCCAGGTCTCTAGTACTTCCCAGAGATCCCCTACTCCCACAGCTGTAGATTTCCAGTTCATGTCTATCTAGGCTATAGCATAAGCACTGTTGGTTTTTTACCTCCCTCCTACATGTTTATAATTTGCTGCTGTTCTGTCATACACTGTGGAAATCAGTTTGGTGGTTCTTCAGAAAATCGGATATAATGCTACCTGAGGACCCAGCTATGCCACTCCTGGGCTTATATCCAGAAGATGTTCCAACATGTAATAAGGACACATGGTCCACTATGTTCATAGCAGCCTTATTTATAATAGCCAGAAGCTGGAAAGAACCCAGATGTCCCTCAACAGAGGAATGGATACAGAAAATGTGGTACATTTACACAGTGGAATACTGCTCAGCAATTAGAAAATGAATTCGTGAAATTCTTAGGCAAATGGATGGAACTAGAAAATATCATCCTGAGTGAGATAACCAAATCACAAAAGGACACACATGGAATGCAGTCACTGATAAGTGGATGTTAGCCCAGAAGCTTGGAATACCCAGAATATAATTACTCTTTTTTCATATTCAGGAGAAGAGTAGTTATGGCTGCCTTACCTAGGAGTTTAACATTTTCTAGGAAATATTCTACGTCCCTAGAAGAGCTGCTCATATCTAGCATGTCTTTAGTAAGTATTCTTTGAATTGACGGGATCAATTAGCTGCTCATCCTGTGAGTATAAAGTAACTATCCATCTATTTGGATTTATAAGGATAACATAATTTGCATGGCTGTTCCATTTTGGTGTTAATAATGCAAATTATTGAGTAGCTATGGCTATATTTCAAAGAACGTTCACAAAAAAAAAAAAAAAATGGCACTGGTAACAGGTTCATGTGAAATACCAGGATGAATTGTATTGGCTTTCTGACTTTTGGGATATAATGTTTTTGTGTATAACTCTTTGTTTATGTTTAAAAATACCTACCTTGATAGTTTTAAACTAGACTTCCTTTAGTTCATGAAAAAGAGTTGTGTTGTAAGTGGAAGTTAATATTAACATTATTTTTATCACTACTATTATTACTATTACATTTCATTTAAAACAGTAATAAAGTATGTTTGTGGGATTAGAAAGTTCCTTTTGAAGGAATTTAAAAATAAGCAGTTATATATTAAGTGCATTCAGCATCTCTAAGCATTTATGCATCTTAAACATTATATATTGCTATTGAAGCTTTTTAAAGATAAGCTATAGTTTGCAGCAGAAGTTTTCAAAATGATCCCTATGTAATTAATTGTAAAGCTATACATTGACACGTGGAAGAAAGTTTCTATCTTAGGTGCTTACCCTGCACTTGGGAACTGAATAAGCGCTTGCCCAGTGCCGTCCTCCCTTCCCCTAAGCACTTGCCCAGTGCAGTCCTCCCTTCCCCTAAGCACTTGCCCAGTGCTGTCCTCCCTTCCCCTAAGCGCTTGCCCAGTGCCGTCCTCCCTTCTAAGCACTTGCCCAGTGCTGTCCTCCCTTCTTTGGGCTCATTTTTATTTTGGCAGCTTGTTTGCACTCAGCCCAGACCTTCAGCATACTGAACTTAAGTTTTAATTTTTCTCTGAGCTAGACTGATGGTCTGGGGAACAAACATATTGAACAGACCTTGAGCTTCCTCCGATGTTCAGTGACAAGAACACTTCATAGTTCTTTGCCTGCTGCCCAGCTTCGTTTACATGTCAGTTGAATGGAATGATGTAAACAATACTAACAAATGTTTTTTATATTCTTTATGTCTTAGATGGTAATGTAAGAAGATAAATACAATTCTGTAAAGAGTTAAGAGTTCTTAAAGAGAAAGGGAGAAATAGTTAGCTTAATACAATTAGGAGAAAACTAGTTGCTTGGCAGATTTTTTTTTTTTTTTTTTTTTTTTTGAGACCGGGTGTAGTCCTGGCTGTCCTGGAACTCACTCTGTAGACCAGGCTGGCCTCGAACTCAGTAATCCGCCTGCCTCTGCCTCCCAAGTGCTGTGATTAAAGGCGTGTGCCACCACGCCCAGCTGCTTGGCAGATTCTTAAGAGAATAGCTTAGGTGAGGAAGTAAGGGCCATGGATTCTGTTTCCATTTCTAAAGTCCAGTGTAAACCTTCCTTACCAAAGAGTCTCAGCATCTGGTTTCTTTGGCTTTTCCCTTGCCATGCTTGATGGGTCTGTGTGAGGAACATGTTCTTGTTACATTTGTTTTTGCTGGAGATTTTCCCATTTGTCTTCTCATGGTGACCAAAGCAGCTCATGTCTCTCTGTGGTTTTCTAATGTCTTCCTGTTTGCTCCCCACTGTTTCTGTTTTCAGATGTGTGGGCACTTTCCTGAGGAGTCTTTCTTGGATCTTCCTGATTTCTTGTTCCAGTGTAGACTGTTACCTTTTAGGCCTGCTGTCCAGGAAAAATATCAAAAAAGCTTTTCAAAAGGTGAGGAAACACAAGTGTTTATGCTGAAAGAATAGAGTGTATCCTGAGCATAATTACTGAAAAAGATTTAAATTAAGCCTAGTCTTCTTGTTATACACTTTGTTTCTTGTGAAATATCAGAAATATAAGAATAAAAAAATGCCCCAAAATGTTCAGGGGCAGTGAGAGCCGCAAACGAGTAAGGTGTGGACGGACGCTAAATCGTCCACCACCACTGTATTCTGGAAGATGGTGGGGCCAAGTCTCACAATTTTATTTGATTTTTTTGTTTGTTTTTGTTTTTGTTTTGTTTTGTTTTGTTTTGTTTTTTTCGAGATAGGGTTTCTCTGTGTAGCCCTGGCTGTCCTGGAACTCATTCTGTAGACCAGGCTGGCCTTGAACTCAGAAATTCACCCGCCTCTGCCTCCCAAGTGCTGGGATTAAAGGCGTGCACCACCAGTACCCAAAGTCTCACAATTTTAAGAAAAAAAATGTCTTTAAGTTCTTCATAGGCTACCAACTACATATAAAAGCAAATAATGATAGTTTCAGATATGCAAGAACTCAAATAGCGGAACTTCTGTTTCACAAAGAAGACAGTTTGATTAAACTAAAAAACAAGGAGGAAACAGGAAGCATGCAAGCCACAGGAGGCTCTGGCCCAGGAATCCTCACCTTTGGAAAAGCTTTTTTGATATTTTTCCTGCTTTTTCCATTAGATGATGATGTGTTTCATCCAATTGATACACGTATAGAATGGATGTACATACATACACATAAATATTTTGTCTATATCATTGCCTTTGTTAGAAGGAAGTGAGAGAGGATTTATTGCACTTCATTTTCTGACTTTTCAAAATGACTGTTTATCTCAGCAGTTAGATTTTAGTTCTCAAGAACTTCTTTTTATTTCATTCCCATAACATGGTGATACTGAAACATGCATGCACATGCTTTTCAATTGCTGTGAAGATTGTTCTGTTTTTATTTGTTATTTTTTGTTCTGTGAGTCCTCTAGTTTACTACTTCCTCCGTCCCCTCCTCTCCTCCTCCCCTCCTTTCCCTTGCCTCCTTTCTCGCTTCCCTTCCTCTCCCCTTGCTTCCTGTCTTTATTTCTTCCATGCCCAGTGCATGCAGTTCAGGTTTGGTTCTGCACCAGAGTCAGTGTTGTTATGTCCTCACCCTCCTGCATATCTGTGTTGGCCGCATACCCCATCTGCTTTTATACGTTCAAATCCAGGAGTTTAATTGACTAGCATTAAAAAAATTCTATTTTTTGTTTTATATATATGAGTGACCATCCCTGTGGAGGTCAGAAGAGGGAGTGAGTTCTCTTGAAACTGGAGTTATAAATGTTTGTTAGCTTTTGTGTGGGTGCCAGGAACTGAACTCAGGTCTTTGGAAGATCAAAGGCCGCTGTAAACCAGTGAGCCTCCGGCTACACAGAAGTACTCTGAAGAGTGAGCTGTTCCCCTCTTACAGGTGAACACATGTATCCTAGGACCCTTCTAGCAGTTCTTCTTCTCCCTTGAGAGATCTCACTAGAATTACACAGTTGGGTTTGTACAAAAATGCTGTTAAGGCAGGAGATGAGAAGCAGACTTAGGTGCTGAAGGACACTAGTCCTTGCAGGGGTCCTGTGGGGTTTCCAGTCTCTATAATGTATTTGTCGTCTAGTTGAACTTTATTATAGTGCTTAGTACCCAGCTGTCCAGATAATTACCAGGTAAATTTTGCATCTTAAAACATAGGAAACATTCAGTTTGTTTTATTAGAGAACCTTTTAGAATCTCTTTTTACCCGAATGAAGTGTTTCTATGATGCTAGACTGGTTAGGGATATGGGGCCAATGGACAGGAAATTCTAAACTGAAGAGCCTAGAAACTAAAGTGTGTGTGCCTTTCCCTGGAGGCTTGTGGTAGATTTATTATTTTGTAAAGGAAATAATTAGAAAGTTCAGTTTTTTTTAAAATCATATCTTTAGAATTGCAAAGGATGCATCAAGACAGTCTTACATGGTAAATTCTGTTAGGCTTATGACAGTGATACTTGGTTTTTTTCAGGCCCACTGTGAGACTTTTTGTAGATATTGTGACACAGTATTTACACAGTACCTGTTATATGTCAGATACTTTTCTAAATATTTTACATTATGTTTCAGTATTTAGTTGTCATAGGATTCACCAGCTATGAGATAAGAATTGTGGTTGATCCCTTTTCCAAAGTAAAAATGGAGTCAACAAGAAGTAAAAGTAGGTTTGGAGGACAGAAAATACCTGTCCTGTAAATAGAGCTATAGTTGTCTATGGAATCTAGACCAGTACTGTGCAGTTACTGTGTTTTAACTTCTTTGTGACTTAGTTTCTGTACTGAGTGCAGTGAGATTACTTCATTGAATGTTTTTAAGGATAACACCCAATGACTGCCCTGTCGGAGCAGCTTCTGGCCCAGGGAAGCCTGCTCATGCTCCTGCAGTCCATCCCTTGTGGACTGCAGGAAGTGTCCTTATCTCAAGTGTACCTGTTAGATGGGTCTCTATAGAGATGTGCAGAGAACTACAGGCCCAAGGGTAGAGCTCTAGCCCTTACCAGTAGACTGAATTCAGGAAGACGACGTTACATTTGTAGGCACAATAAGAATATCTTCAGTAAAATCAGGCATTGGCTATTCACAGATGACTGAAGACCCCATGAGCCTTAGAGTTAATGCTTTGAGAAAAGAACTAATGCTTTGTCCACAGTAGCTTTGATTTAGGATTTAAAGCATTTAAAATCTATTTACCATATTGATATTAGTTATGGCCTTCCTTAAACATGTTTTTTCTTTAAAGTATACCAAATTCTAATTCTAATTTAATTTGTTGCTGATAATAGATGTCTTTTGGTATCTGTGGATTTGTATTCCATAATGTGCTTTTCTATGGGCTCATATCTGTCTGTGTGTGACTGGTCTAATTCATGTCTGTCTTGCTCAGTCACTTTGCTGCACGCTTTTTCTTTGTGTAATAGATACAGTTCATACTGGATTTACAACCTCTTATATATTGAGTGCTTTTCTGGTGTTTTGTGATCTCTTTTTCAGGATTCTTTTCATGTGGGAAAGGACTTTAAATGTCTGCCCACTGACGGTTTTCACAACGCACTGTCAGTTCTCTCTACAGATCAAGGGATTAGAAGCAGCATGTAGATGTGTATTTACATGTGGTGTAAATAGAGAAAGCTTTCGTTTTTTCAGATCACTAGCTGTGGGACTGTGTGAAAGATTATTAACCTCTTTTTTCTTTGCCAGACATGTGCAGCCCAGATTTCATGAAAGACAGACTTTTTGCCTCTTATATGCAATAACAGTTAAAGTATTCTAGTTATGTTTCTAACGCATGAACTCTGCGGAGAGGAAGGTTTGTGTTGGTCTAGAACAGTCCTATAACTTCCTTTATTGCTTGAAACTCTGGGTCCTTTATTCTCTCAGATCTCCTCTTCTGGTGGCGGTCTGGAGTGGCGGTCTGCTCTGCGCGCTTGTCGGCTTTTCTTGAACCTGAACACCCAGCAGCCCTTGCTCAGTTGTTTTTTTTTTTTTTTTTTTTTTTTTTTTTTTTTTAACCAAGGGAGAGGGAGAGGAATTTGGATCATAAAGAAGTTGGAAAGTGAAGATTGATTGGTATTCAGATAAAGTTTTACATGCAAGCTTTCATATTACTTTTGAGGGGTTTTTGTCACTATTCTGTTTGATTATATTATGTATCATAAAAAATAATGGAAGTTGAATCACTGAAGAATTTCTAACAAGAAATATGAAAATAGTATCAGAATAGGCAAAGAGGCCAAAAAGAGACCTTTAAAGAATCCTCATGCATCTTATAAAAGACGATTTTATTATACTTTCACTAGCCCCAAATATTACATTCCTTTTAGTTAGAGGCAGAAAATAGGAGTGAGTTCAGAGCTTTTATATTGTTATAGATTCAGAATAACCATTAGTATTTCTGAAGTTTTTTTTTTTTTTATACATACAAACCTTTTTTCCTAGGGACTTTTCCTCTCATTCAAGCTTTAGGTACTGGATCAGTTTCAACGGTTGGTCATAAGTTATTGAAAACCACATCATTTCTCTCTCTCTCTCTCTCTCCCTCTCTCCCCCTCCCTCCCTCCCTCCCTCTCCCTCTCTCCCTCTCTCTCTCCCTCTCTCCCTCTCCCTCCCTCTGTTTCTCCCTCTCCCCCTCTCCTTCTCCCTCTCCCTCTCTCCCTCCCTCCCTCTCTCCCTCTCTCTCTCCCTCTCTTTCTCTCCCTCTCTTCCTCCCTCCCTCCCTCCCTCCCTCCCTCCCTCTCCCTCTCTCCCTCTCCCTCTCCCTCTCTCTCTCTCCCTCTCCCCCACCTCCCCGCTCTCTCATCTACTCCAGCACTTGGCTGACCTAGAGCTCACCATCTAGACTAGAGCGGTCTTGAATTGTGGGAGACCTACCTGTCACTGTAGTAAAGGATGACGGTCCTGCCCCTCGCTGCTTCAGAACGCCAGTGCCTTTCTCCGAGCAGTCACTGGGCATTTGGACTGTGGTGTGGTAGAACTTAGTGTGTGGCTGTGATGATTTGGACTGTGCTGTGGTAGTACTTAGCGTGTGGCTGTGATGATTTGGACTGTGCTGTGGTAGTACTTAGCGTGTGGCTGTGATGATTTGGACTGTGCTGTGGTAGTACTTAGCGTGTGGCTGTGATGATTTGGACTGTGCTGTGGTAGTACTCAGCATGTGGCTGTGATGATTTGGACTGTGCTGTGGTAGTACTTAGCGTGTGGCTGTGATGATTTGGACTGTGCTGTGGTAGTACTCAGTGTGTGGCTGTGATGATTTGGACTGTGCTGTGGTAGTACTCAGCATGTGGCTGTGATGATTTGGACTGTGCTGTGGTAGTACTCAGCGTGTGGCTGTGATGATTTGGACTGTGCTGTGGTAGTACTTAGCGTGTGGCTGTGATGATTTGGACTGTGGAGTGGTAGTACTCAGCGTGTGGCTGTGATGATTTGGACTGTGCTGTGGTAGTACTCAGCATGTGGCTGTGATGATTTGGACTGTGGAGTGGTAGTACTTAGCGTGTGGCTGTGATGATTTGGACTGTGGAGTGGTAGTACTTAGCGTGTGGCTGTGATGATTTGGACTGTGGTGTGGTAGTACTCAGCGTGTGGCTGTGATGATTTGGACTGTGGAGTGGTAGTACTCAGCGTGTGACTGTGATGATTTGGACTGTGCTGTGGTAGTACTCAGCGTGTGGCTGTGATGATTTGGACTGTGGAGTGGTAGTACTCAGCGTGTGGCTGTGATGATTTGGACTGTGGAGTGGTAGTACTCAGCGTGTGGCTGTGATGATTTGGACTGTGCTGTGGTAGTACTCAGCGTGTGGCTGTGATGATTTGGACTGTGGAGTGGTAGTACTCAGCGTGTGGCTGTGATGATTTGGACTGTGGAGTGGTAGTACTCAGCGTGTGGCTGTGATGATTTGGACTGTGCTGTGGTAGTACTCAGCGTGTGGCTGTGATGATTTGGACTGTGGAGTGGTAGTACTCAGCGTGTGGCTGTGATGGTTGACTGGGACGTGGTCTGCAGATGGCGAAGCAACTGCCGTGGAAGGGAACGAGAATGTGTTAGGGAGCTCCATGTGCTAGACTGGCCAAAAAGGACAATTTTTTCCACATTTTAAAACAAAACGTTCCCTAAAATATACCAAGAATTAAAAAAAATTTTAAAAGCCCATCAAAAATAGCTTCCATAATAAAAGCTAAATTGTGGTAGCAGTACCTGGGGACACTGATTGCCACAGCTGTTGCGCTCCTAAATTCTTCCCTTACACTATAGATAGGAAGGTTGATATTTTACAAAGAGCCTGTTGCTCCTATTCAATAGTAAATGAATTCTTCTGGAGAGTCTAAAGTCCAGTGTTATGTTTCGGGTTCCCAGCCTCTCTGTTTATAGCAGTTTTCTTAATCAGAGCACTGCAGTGAGTTCATTTGTGTCCTAGGGTCTGAGGAGGATGTTAGCTTTTCATCATGCTTATAAAGTACCAGACGTTAAAGCTGGAAGGTTAATTGGCACAGGGCGTTGGGCTGCATCCCCGGCTTGTTATGCTGTACAAGGCAGAGGGTCCAACAGGAGGCTGTAGGGGTAAAGCTGCTCTTCTCATGGGTGGGTCGAAGGGAGGGGGAGGGAAGGGAGGAACATTGATTTTAATGCTCAAAAACCAGAACAGAAACTCATTTTATCCACAGGAGTGGAAAATATATAAGCATTCCCATTACACTCCTGTGCGTATTGTCATTATTTTGCATTTGTTTTAAAGCTATGACTTACAACACCCAAAACTCAATCTTGACTTCAGAGGGGACAGCAAATGAAAAGTATCTCCTTCTGTATATAATGCTCACTCTTCTATGATTTGAATATGAAATGCCCTCAGAAGGACTTGTACTGAAGGTTTGGTGCATAGCTGGGGTTACTATCTAGAGGTCACTCGACCCTCAGGGATTAGTCTTTGGATGGACAGACCGATAGTGTAATGGGCACTGGTGTAGCAGCTCTGCGGAGGACTTGTCTTAGTTTGCCTTCTGTGAAGTTCTAGGCTTCCATTGTTTTTGTTTTTTTCATCTTTATGGTACCACACTTTAAAACTTTTGATGGTGTGGCTGGCACTTAGACTGGTGCTTTTATATATTTTTATGCCAGTCACCCTTGCATTCAATAGTATTTTTTCCTCTCCTTGGTCACTTAATAAACTTTGTCCACTCTTCAAGAGTCCGGTTAGTTATCTCAGCTGTGAAGCTTACCTGGGTGGGGATGACAGTGTAGTGAGGTGGACAGTGGACGTTGGCTGTTAGGAGACCACACCATTCAAGGTCTCTTGAGGGTCATATTATTGCATTCTGATCTGTTTGTTTAATGACATGTGTTTGTGAGTGATGTGTAGTGAGTCGAGGTGATGTGCATACGGCGGTCAGCGGATGACTGGCCACTCGACTCTTGCCTTCCTCCATGTGTCCTGGGCGTCCAGCTCAGGGCATCAGGCTTATGCACAGGGATCTGACCATCTTGCTGCTCTTGGTCAGTTTTAAAGACTCATGCAAGGGGACTGGGATGTTGGCTATAGCAGCGGAGAGCATTGGTTCTTGCAGAGGGCCTGAGTTCAGTTCTCACTCTCTGTAATTCACTTCTACGGGGTCCATTGCTTTGACCTATGCAAACTCCTGTACACATATGTACACACACTCACACACACATACACACAAAAATATTTTTAAAAAGATTCTAGTAGAATGTTGCGAGTAAAACTTAGTATGATAGTTTGTTATAAAATTTTAGATGTCACTAGCACAGTGACTTGTAGTATCCTTGTGAGCTAACAGTAATAAGTACATAAGTAATAAATAATTGATGCAGTGTTTCATATGTATCGATTATTAAATGAAGATGAGTTAACTGACTCATTTTTAGTAATATAAATTTGTAACTTTGTATAAACTTAAAAACTTCACTTGCATTGGCTTTTACTGACTAAAAACATTAAGGATTTCTGTTTATTTTAAAATCATTTATGCATTTGCCCTTGAGACAAGTTGGTGGGTGAATTTTTTATCAAAACCATATACATGGTGACATATTAAATGTATCATATTATTATACTAATCATATGACTCTAGAAACAAAAGTAACCAGAGGACTAAAGCCTATCAAAACCATCTTTTTGTTTTTGTACAATGAAATTCTTTTTAAATTTGCCAGGGAATTCATAGTAAAATTGAAACCAGATGTAGACTTCCGTCTTTTAATGTATTAGCTTAGCTACAAACGGCTTATTTCAATCTGGGAGTGCCGAGTGCTTCATTGATGTCTCTCTCTCTCTGTCTCTCTCTGCCTCTGTCTCTCTGTCTCTGTCTCTGTCTCTGTCTCTCTCTTGTGTGTGCTTTGTCTCTCTCTTTTAGAACAGACTATAAAATGCCATCAAAATGATTTTAAAAGGACATTGCCAATTAATCTAGTATCAGAATGAAATTAAACCCTAATGCATTGAGAATCATCTAATTTAACCCATAAACAGAATATTGCTGCTGATAATCTCCACTTGAAGGAATTGGAAAGAAGTATTAGCTATAGTTTGACAGTTCGTCTGTGATGTTTTCATCCTAGAGCTGAAATCTTCAGTATTTCCTTCTGTTGGAAGTAGATTGTCTTTGTTGTATTTTTTCTTCTAAGAGTTTTTAGTATAAACCTGATTATAATGGTTATTATTGCAGTGTTAAAAATCATTCCAAAAATCAACACAGGGAGGGAAAGGGGCTTATTTCACCTTACAACTTGTAAGTCCATCACTGAAGGAAGCCAGGGCAGAGATGTGGAAGCAGGAGCTGCTGCAAAGGTCATGGAGGGGTGCTAGTTTCTGGCTTGTACAGGTTGCTTCCTTTCAGTACCCAGGACCACCATCCCAATGGTGGCACTACCACAGCGGGCTAGACTCTCTCATAGCAGTCATCAGTCAAGAAAATGTTCCACAGGCTTGTCCATAGGCGAGCTGAGGCTCCTTCTTTCCATGTGAGTCTAGCTTGTGTCAAATTAACATAAAACTATCAACATACTGACCATTTTTTTTAAATGGTTGACTCAGTGTCTGTTGGACTGATAAAATTTGTATAGACATGAAACACCATTATCACCTTTAATTTTATTAAATAATGGGAATAGATTCCACTTGAAATCTAGCCACTTTGGATAAAGCGATAATTTTTATATAATAAAATATTTAAAACAGATGATTTCAAAATGAAACTCCATGTCTTAGGGAGATGAAATTGGACTTATTTTTTTTTTTTTTATAGCAGATTGGTGCTACCCATAGGCTGAGAACCAGTGTTCTAGACAGCCCCTTCTGGTTAGGTTAAAGTTACCCCCTCCCTGGTGTCTCTCCTCCCTATAGTAATTAAACAGACACTCTTGACCACTGAGTCTCCCCATCCAAACTTTTCTAAAATTATAATTTCAGTGTTTTGAGACTATGTTTCTCTGAGATGCCTAGGCGACCCTGAAGTTTCTATTTTCCTGTGATAGCTTCGTACCTGATGTTATTTAAATATGTTACTATTATACAAAACTTTTTCTTTGTTTTGATTTATTTTCCTTTTTTAAATATTATTTTTTTATTTCTTTTTTTTAATGTGGTCTCTTTTATTTTATTTTATTGTTTTATTGAATATAACCTTCATTTACATTTCAAATGGTAAAACCTTTACAGGTTTCCCCCTCTCCCAAAACCCCTGACCCCTCCTCCCAGCCCCTGCCTCCAAGTATATGCTCCTCCACCCACCCCACTCCCACCTCCCTCCCCCTCGATCTCCCTTTGTTGGGGCCTCTATTGAGCCTTTACCTGATTAAGGACCTCTCCTCCCACTGATCCCTGACAAGGCCTTCCTCTTGCCACAGTTTTTTGACTGGAACTATGTGTGCCCCTTGGTTGATGGTTTAGTTCTTGGGATTCCTGGGGCATCTGGGTGGCTGAAATCATTGTTCTTCCCATGGGGCTGTAAACCCCTTCAGCTCCTCCGGACCACCCTCCAGCTCCTCCATTGGGGACCCCACATGCAATTCATCTGCCTCTGTATGTGTAAGGCTTTGGCAGGGCCCCTCCGGAGACAACCATGGCATGCTCCTTTTCCTATACACTTCTTGTCGTCCATAGTAGTGTCCGGGTTTGGTGACTGTTTATAGGATGAATCCCCAGGTAGGGCAGTCTCTGGGTGGCCTTTCCTTCAGTCTCTGCTCCACACTTTGTCTCCTTTATTGCTCCTGTGAGTATTTTGTTCCCTTTCTCAGAGGGATCAAAGCACCCTCACTTCAGTCCTCCTTCTTCTTGAGCTTCCTGTGCTGGGTGAATTGTGACTTGTTTATTTTGAGCATTTGGGCTAACATCCACTTATCAGTGAGTGCATACCAAGAGTGTTCTTTTGTGATTGGGTTACCTCACTCAGGATGACACTTTCTGGTTCCATCCATTTGCCTTAGAATTTATTGAGTCCATTGTTTTTAATAGCTGAATAGTACTCCATTGTGTGTGTGTGTACACACACACACACACACACACACACACACACACATATATATACACCACAGTTTCTGTATCCATTCTTCTGTTGAGGGCCATCTGGGTTCTTTCCATCTTTTGGCTATTATAAATAAGGTAGCTGTGAACATAGTGGAGCATGTGTGCTTATTACATGTTGGAGCATCTTCTGGGTATATGCCCAGGAGTGGTATAGCTGGATCCTCAGGTAGTATTAGGTCTAATTTTCTGAGGAATTACAAAACTGATTTCCAGAGTGGTTTTACCAGCTTGCAATCCCCCCAACAATGGATAAGTGTTCCTCTTTTCCCACATTCTCTCCAGTATCTGCTGTCCCCTGAGTTTTTCATCTTAGCCATTCTGACCGGTGTAAGGTGGAATCTCAGTGTTTTTTTTTTTTTTTTTTTTTTGCATTTTCCTGATAACTAAGGATGCTGAACATTTTTTTAGGTGCTTTAGAGCCATTCGAGTTTCCTCAGTTGAGAATTCCCTGCTTAGCTCTGTACCCCATTTTTGAATAGGATTATTTGACTCTCTGGAGACTAACTTCTTGAGTCCTTTGTATATATTAGATATTAGTCCTCTGTTGGATGTAGGGTTGGTAAAGATCTTTTCCCAATTTGTTGGTTGCCTTTTGTCCTATTGACCATGTCTTTTGTCTTACAGAAGCTTTGCAGTTTTATGAGGTCCCATTTGTTGATTCTTGTTCTTAGAGCATAGGCCATTTGTGTTCTATTCAGGAACTTTTCCTCTGTGCCGATTTGTTCAAGATTCTTCCCCATTTTCTCCTCTATGTGGAAAAAATGTGTGTCTGGTTCATATATTTTCATTGAATGTCTTCATTCACAAAATGAACGTGTCTGGTTCAGTGTGTGTGTTTTTTTATGTGGAGGTCCTTGATCCACTTGGACTTGAGCTTTGTACAAGGAGATAGAATGGGCTGATTTGCATTTTTCTGTATGCTGACCTCCAGCTGATCCAGCACCATTTGCTAAAAATGCTGTCTTTTAACTTCTCAAGAAGTTAGACACCAGAAAACCAAATAACCCCATCCAAAAATAGGGTACAGAGCTAAACAAAGACTTTTCACCTGAAGAAATTCAGATGGCTGAGAAGCACCTTAAAAAATGTTCAACATCATTAGTCATTAGAGAAATGCAAATCAAAACAACCCTGAGATTTCACCTCACACTAGTCAGAATGGCTAAGATTAAAAACTCAGGAGACATCAGGTGTTGGCGAGGATGTGGAGAAAGAGGAACACTCCTCCACTGCTGGTGGGACTGCAAGCTGGTACAACCACTCTGGAAATCAGTCTGGCGGTTCCTCAGAAAACTGGACAGGATACTTCCAGAGGACCCAGCCATACCACTCCTGGGCATATACCCAGAAGATTCCCCAGCATGCAATAAGGATACATGCTCCACTATGTTCATAGCAGCCTTATTTATAATAGCCAGAAACTGGAAATAACCCAGATGTCCCTCAACGGAGGAATGGATAGAAAAAATGTGGTATATATACACAATGGAGTACTATTCAGCCATTAGAAACAATGAATTCATGAAATTCTTAGAGAAATGGATGGAGCTGGAGAACATCATACTAAGTGAGGTGACCCAGTCTCAAAAGAATACCCATGGTATACAGTCACTGATAAGTGAATATTAGCCTAGAATCTTGCAACACCAAAGACACAATCCACATACCAAATGATGTCCGACAAGGAGAAAGGAGTGGACACTGGTGCTGGAAAGGATCAAAGCATCAGTGTAGGGGAATACCAGAACAGGTAAGTGGGAAGGGGTGGATGAGGGAGCAGGGGGGGGGGAAAGGGCATGTGGGACCTTTGAAGGGCAGGGAACCAGAGAAAGGGAAATGAAATGTAAATATAGTATATATATCCAATAAAAATAATGAAAAAAATACTATTTTTTTCACTGGATGTTTTTAGCCCCTTTGTCAAATATCAAGGTGACCCTACGCGTGTAGGTTCTCTTCTGGGTCTTCAGTTCTATTCCATTGATCTTCCTGCCTGTCTCCATACCAATACCAAACAGTTTTTATCACTATTGCTCTGTAGTAGAGCTTGAGGTCAGGGATGGTGATTCCCCCAGGAGATCTTTTGTTGTGGAGAATAGTTTTTGCTATCCTGGGTTTTTTGTTATTCCAGATGAATTTTAGATTGCTCTTTCTAGATCTATGAAGAATTGATTTGGAATTTTGATGGGGATTGCATTGAATCTGTAGATTGCTTTTGGCAAGATGGCCATTTTTACTCTATTAATCCTGCCAATCCATGAGAATGGGAAATCTTTCCATCTTCTTAGACCTTCTTTGATTTCTTTCTTCAGAGGCTTGAAGTTCTTGTCATACAGAGCTTTCACTTGCTTGGTTAGAGTCACACCAAGGTATTTTATGTTATTTGTGACTATTGTAAAGGGTGTCATTTCCCTAATTTCTTTCTCAGCTTGTTTATCCTTTGAGTAGAGAATGGCTATTGGTTTGTTTGAGTAAATTTTATATCCAGTCACTATGCTGAAGTTGTTTATCAGCTTTAGGAGTTCTCTGGTGGAATTTTTGTGGTCGCTTAAGTATACAATCATATCATCTGCAAATAGTGATATCTTGACTTCTTTTCCTTTGTGTATACCTTTGACCTCCTTTTGTTGTCTGATTGCTCTGGTTAGGACTTCAAGTACTATATTGAATAGATAGGGAGAGAGTGGGCAGCCTTGTCTGGTCCCCAATTTTAGTGGGATTGCTTCAAGTTTCTCTCCGTTTAATTTTATGTTAGCTACCAGTTTGCAGTATATTGATTTCACTATGTTTAGGTATGGGCCTTGGATTTCAGATCTCTCCAAGACTTTTATCATGAAGGGATACTAGATTTTGTCAAAAGCCTTTTCAGCATCTAATGAAATGACCATGTGGTTTTTTTCCCCTTGAGTTTGTTTATGTAGTGGACTACATTGATGGATTTCCATATAGTATATCCCTGGGATGAAACCTACCTGATCGTGAATTATAGTTTTGATGCATACTTGGATTCGGTTGACCAAAATTTTGTTGCGTTTTTGCATAGTGTTCATGAGGGAGATTGGCCTGAAGTTCTTTCTTGTTTGGTCTTTATTTGGTATAAGCATTATTATGGCTTCATAGAATGGGTTGGGTAGTGTTCCTTCAGTTTCTATTTCATGCAATAATTTGAATAGTATCAGTATTAGCTCTTCTTTGAAGATCTGATAGAATTACTCATTAAACCCATCTGGACTTATGGGACGGTTTAGATGGTTTATCTGATCGTGTTTTAACGTTGGCACCTGGTATGTAGCTAGAAAGTTGTCCATTTCATCCAGATTTTCAAACTTTGTTGAGTGTAAGCTCTTATAGTAGGATCTGATGAGTTTTTGAATTTCCACAGTTTCTGTTGTTATATTGCCCTTTTCATTTCTGATTTTATTAATTTGGGTAGTGCCTCTGTGCCCTCTAGTTAGTCTCCTTAGTCTGGCTAAGGGTTTATGTATGTTCTTGATTTTCTCAAAGAATCAGCTCCTCATTTTGTTGATTCTTTGTATATTTCTTTTTGTTTCTACTTGGTTGATCTCAGCCCTGAGTTTGATTATTTCCTGCTGTCTACTCCTCTTGGGTGTATTTGCTTCTTTTTACTCTAGAGCTTTCAGGTGTGTTGTCAAGCTACTCGTGTAAGCTCTCTCCATTCTGTTTTCGGAGGCACTCAGAGCTATGACTTTTCCTCTTAGCACTGCTTTCGTTGTGTCCCATAAGTTTTGGTATGATGTGTCTTTATTTTCATTAAATTCTAAAAAGTCTAATTTCTTTATTTCTTCCTTGACCAAGCTATCATTGAGAAGAACATTGTTCAAAGTTCATGTGTATGTGTGTTTTCCATTGTTTTTGTTTGAGCTTATGTCCAGCTTAGGCTGTGGTGATCTGATAAGGTTCATGGAATAATTTCATTATTTCTGTATCTGTTGAGGCCTGTTTTGTGACCAATTATATGGTCAGTTTTGGAGAAGGTACCATGAGTTGCTGAGAAGAAGGTATATTCTTTTGCTTTGGGGTGGAATGTTCTATAAATATCTGTTAGATCCATTTGGTCCATAACTTCAGTTAGTTTCACTGTGTCTCTGTTTAGTTTCTGTTTCCATGATTTGTCTATTGTTGAGAATGGGGTGTTGAAGTCTCCCACTATTATTGTGTGGGGTGTAACATGTGCTTTGAGCTTTAGTAAAGTTTCTTTTATGAATGTGGGTGCCCTTGTGTTCGGAGCAAGATATTCAGAATTGAGAATCCATCTTGGTAGACTTTTCCTTTGACTAGTGTGATGTGTTCCTCATCTTTTTTGACAACTTTTGGTTGAAAGTCAATTTTTTCTGATATAAGAATGGCCACTCCAGTTTGTTTCTTGGGACCATTTGCTTAGAAAATTGTTTTCCGCTGGGCAGTGATGGCGCACGCCTTTAATCCTAGCACTTGGGAGGCAGAGGCAGGCCAGCCTGGTCTACAGAGTGAGTTCCAGGACAGCCAGGGCTACACAGAGAAACCCTGTCTCAAAACAACAACAACAACAACAACAACAACAACAACAACAAAACAAACAAAAAAAAACAAAAGAAAGAAAATTGTTTTCCAACCTTTGATTCTGAAGTAGTTACTGCCTTTGTCACTGAGCTGGGTTTCTTGTATGCAGCAATAAGTTGTGTACTGTTTATGTATTCAGTCTGTTATAACAGTCTATGTCTTTTTATAGGGGAATTGAGACCATTGATGTTAAGAGATATTAAGGAAATGTGATCGTTGCTTACTGTTATCTTTGTTAAATGTGAAATTCTGTTTGTGTAGTAGCTATCTTCTATTGGGTTTGTTGAAAGGTTACACTATTGCTTTTTCCAGGTTGTGGTTTCCTGCTTTGTGTTGGTATTTTCCACTCATTATCCTTTGTAGAGCTGGATTTATGGAAAGATATTGTGTAAATTTGCTTTTGTCATGGAATGTCTTGTTTTTCCCATCTATGGTAATTGAAAGTTTTGCTGGGTATAGTAGTCTGGGCTGACATTTATGTTCTCTTTGGTTCTGTATGACACCTGCCCAGGATCTTCTAGCTTTCATAGTTTCTGGTGAGAAGTCTGGTGTAATTCTGATAGCTCTGCCTTTATATGTTACTTGACCTTTTTCCCTTACTGCTTTTTTTTTTTTTTTTTTAGTTTTTTTTTAAATTTTCTATATTCTATGTTTACATTCCAAAGGCTTTCCCCTTTCCCAGTTCCCACCTACCATAGTTCCCATAGTTCCTCTCCCCCCCCCAACTGTTCCCCAATCATTCCCCCTTCCCCCTCGGTTTCTTTACTAAACTGGATGCAATCTTTACAGGCCCAGGGTCCTCTCCTTTCTTCTTCTTGGGAATCATTTGACTTGCTATTTGTGTCTTGAGTATTGCATTTGGTGTTTCGATTATTATGTGACGGGAGGAATTTCTGCTCTGGTCCAGTCTGTGTGGAGTTCTGTGGGCTTCTTGTATGTTCATGGGCATCTCTTTCTTTAGGTTAGGGAAGTTTTCTTCTATAATTTTGTTTTTGTTTTTGGAGACAGGGTTTCTTTGTGTAGTCCTGGCTGTCCTGGCACTCACTTTGTAGACCAGGCTGGCCTCGAACTCAGAAGTCCACCTGCCTTTGCCTCCCAAGTGCTGGGATTACAGGCGTGCGCCACCACCGCCCGGCTCTTCTATAATTTTTTGAAGATATTTACTGGCCCTTTAAGTTGTAGATCTTCACTCTCTTCTATACCTATAATCCTTAGGTTTTGTCTTCTCATTGTGCCCTGGATTTCCTATATGTTTTTAGTTACATGCTTTTTGCATTTTGCATTTTCTTTGACTGTTGAGTCAATGTTTTCTATGGTATCTTCATCATCTGAGATTCTTTCTTCTATCTTTTGTATTCTGTTGGTGATGCTTACATCTATGACTCCTGATTACTTTCCAAGGTTTTCTATCTCCAACATTGTCTCCCTTTGTGATTTCTTTACTGCTTCTACTTCTGTATTTAGATCCTGGATGGTTATGTTTAGTTCCCTAACATGTTTTCCTGTAATTTTTTAGGGATTTTTGTGTTTCCTCTTTAAGGGCTTCTACCATGTTCTCCTGTGTTTCTTTTAGCGATTTTTTTTTTGTGTGATTCCTCTTTAAAGGCTTCTGCATGTTGAGCCATGTTCTCCTATAATTCCCTATGGGATTTTTGTGTTTCCTCTTTAAGGGCTTCTACCTTTTGACCCATATTCTCCTGTCTTCCTTCCTTCCTTCCTTTCTTCCTTCCTTCCTTCCTTCCTTCCTTCCTTTCTTTCTTCTTTCTTTCTTTCTTTATTTATTTTTTTAATTTTTATTTTCTCTTCTTCCTTCCTTCCTTCCTTCCTTCCTTCCTTCCTTTCTTTTCCCTCCCTCCCTCCCTCTCTCTCTCTATGTCTCTTTCTTTCTTTCTTTCTTTCTTTCTTTCTTTCTTTCTCCTTCCTTCCTTCCTTCCTTCCTTCCTTCCTTCCTTCCTTCCTTCCTTCCTTCCTTTCTTTCTTTCTTTCGAGACAGGGTTTCTCTGTATAGTCCTGGCTGTTCTGAAACTCACTCTGTAGACCAGGCTGGCCTCAAACTTAGAAATCCATCTGCCTCTGCCTTCCAAGTGTTGGGATTACAGGCGTGCGCCATTATGCCCAGCTTTTCTTCTGTATTTCTTTATGGAATTTTTGTGTTTCCTCTTTTATGGCTTCTACCTGTTGACCCATGTTCTCCTGTATTTCTTTAAGGGTGTTATTTATGTCCATCTTGAAGTCTTCCATCAGCAGCATGACATGTGATTTTAAATCCAGGTTTTCCTTTTCTGATGTGATGGAGTATCCAGGATTTGCTGTTGTGGGAGAACTGGGTTCTGAGGGTGCCATGTTGCCTTGGTTTCTGTTGGTAATGATCTTGCGTTTGCCTTTGGGCATCTAGTTATCTCTGGTCTTAGCTGGTCTTGCTGTTTCTGACTGACTTCTCTGTTCTGCAGGCCTGTGTATCTGTACTCCTGGGATTCCCTTTCTCTCAAATGCCCTGCATATAGCTGGCTCTCCAGGAATTATCAGGAGATGTGGTCTTCCCAGTGGCAGACCTGGCAAGGGTCTGCCTCCTGCTGGTTCTCCAATGCCCTGCTGCTGCTGGTTCTCTACAAAGTATCAGGAAATGGCATCTTTCCCATGGCAGAAGTGGCAAGGGCCTACCATATCAGAAGGAATGGGGCAGTTGGTCGCGGAAGAGGAGTGAGGGGTAGAAGTGACAGAAGAAGAGTGGTGATCTGGAGGGAGAGCTGGTTTTGGTGGTTGCTGGGTAGTGAGCTCCAGCCAATGGCTCTGGGCCTTTAGATGTGGGTGGTGGTTCTTTCTGAATGCCCTGCTGCTACTGGTTCTCTAGAAAGTATTAGGAAATGGGTCTTCTCCATGGCAGAAATAGCATGGGTCTACCACATCAGATGGAACAGGGTAGGTGGTGGTGGACTAGGAGGAAGGGGTAGGAGGGACATACTTTTATTTCTTTACAGTCCAGTTGTTGCATCCCTTCAGGTCTGTCCTCTCACAGTCTCCCCCACCCCCAACTCCAAGAGTATGTGTGGTGCCACCCATTCTCCCCATCCCCCACTCCCTACTCCCTGCGGCTGCACGCCTCTCAAGGATTAGTCTTCTCCCACTGAGGCCAGACCAAGCAGCCCTCTGCTGTATATGTGTCAGGGCCCTCAGACTAGATTGTGTATGCTGTCTGGTTGACAGCTCAGTGTCTGAGAGATCTCAGGGGTTTGAGTCAGTTGAGAATGCTGGTCTTCCTTTGGGGCAGCTCCCCTCCTCAGCTCCGTCCAGCTGTTCTCTAATTCAACCACAGTGGTCCTGACCTTAGTCCAGTGGTTGGGTCTAATTATGTGTCTGTCTGTGTCCGTCAGCTGCTTGTTGAGCTCTCAGACAGCTGTGTTTTGGGGAAACTGGTTGACAGTCCATATTCTTACAAGTTTTTGCTATTGAGGCACTGTAGTTACTGCCTAAGAGGGACCATGAGAGTCTCCTCCTTTTAATCATCACCTGGGAACATCTTTCTTGTGCCATTTAAAACAGACACTCTTAGGAAAATTTGGGATTACTGCTTATTTTCCTAGTTGCTTAATTGCCAGATAACAAGTTTTGTGACTTTGGCTTTATTATAGTGACTCCATTTGATTTTTAATCTGTGATTCTTGGTCACTAGTACAGGAGCTCAGTTTAAAATAATGGCCTCATGTAATTTTTATTAAATAATGTAAAATTAAAAATTAAGATGATGTCATGCCTCTATTGTGGAAAATTTCTCCTACTTACTGTTTAATATATTTATTTTTTTGTTTTTGTTTTTTGTTGTTGTTGTTGTTGTTGTTGTTGTTTTTTAAAATATGGGATTTCTTCATGTATCAGCCCTGGCTGTCTTGGAACTCACTTTGTAGACTAGGCTAGCCTTGAGCTCGCAAAGATCCACATGCCTCTGTCTCCTGGATGTTGGGATAAAGTTATACACCACCAACCTCTGGCTTAAAATGATTATTTGGGGTCGTGGTGGTGGTGGTGGTGGTGGTGGTGGTGGTGGTGGTGGTGGTGGTGGTGGTGGTGTAGGTGTAGAATAGAAACTTTTGGCAATTGCAATTAAAAGTAAAGCAGCTTTCTGAGGAACCGCCAGACTGATTTCCAGAGTGGTTGTACCAGCTTGCAGTCCCACCAGCAGTGAAGGAGTGTTCCTCTTTCTCCACATCCTCGCCAACACCTGCTGTTTCCTGAGTTTTTAATCTTAGCCATTCTGACTGGTGTGAGGTGAAATCTCAGGGTTGTTTTGATTTGCATTTCCCTGATGACTAATGATGTTGAACATTTCTTAAGGTGCTTCTCAGCCATCCAAAGTTCTTCAGGTGAAAAGTCTTTGTTTAGCTCTGTACCCCATTTTTGATAGGGTTATTTGGTGTTTTGGGGTCTAACTTCTTGAGTTCTTTGTATACATTGGATATTAGCCCTCTGCCAGATGTAGGGTTGGTGAAGATCTTTTCCCAATTTTTTGGTTGCCGATTTGTCCTTTTGACAGTTTCTTTTGCCTTACAGAAAGAAAGAAGTACTTGTTACTGATATTCTGTGACTTCATCTAACATTATATTTCAACATGGTTTTTAAAATATTCTTTTCCAGTTAACAGAAGATGAAATTGCAACTATTCTAAAATCCACGTTGAAAGGATTAGAATATTTGCATTTCATGAGGAAAATACACAGAGATATAAAAGCTGGGAATATTCTCCTCAATACAGAAGGACATGCAAAGCTTGCAGATTTTGGAGTGGCTGGCCAGTTAACAGTAAGTTCATTTTAGTCATTTATATGTATTTTGACCATTTTTCAGGGCTGAATGACTAAACTGACAGGGGTGTATGGAAGGTGGCTTTGTTACTCTGATGCAGAAGAAGCCATATTTGAGTCTGTTTACAATGTGAGGGTCACTGAGTGCACTTACCATCAAAATGCTCACAGTGATTAATGGGAGACAGAATGAAATCTCTTGCTTTGTTGCTTTTATTGCTATCAACCTATCATGGTAATGATTTAAGAATTCTTGGTATTTTACAATTTGAGTTCCTAAAATATGTCATGTTATAACTAGTTGAAACATTTGGAAAATAGTCAGTTTTAAATAGAATCTGTTTTTAGCAAGTCACATGTTTTAATGAATATGTTGTTATACTTTTTAGCTTTGTGTTTTTGTGTAGTATTTATGATTATGTAACATCATTGCAGGATACAATGGCAAAACGCAATACTGTAATAGGAACCCCATTTTGGATGGCTCCTGAGGTAATTCAAGAAATAGGCTACAACTGCGTGGCTGACATCTGGTCCCTTGGCATCACCTCTATAGAAATGGCAGAAGGAAAACCTCCTTATGCTGATATACATCCAATGAGGGTAAGAAATGAAAAATATATTTTACTAAAAGCATTCATTTTGAGTTTTACAGTTTCGTAATGATAGAACAAAGACAAAGGGAATTTAGAGTCTGTGCAAAAGGAGTAGATCCGTAAAGACGAGTAACTTAATATTTGACCATTTTTCACTGAAGAGTGAATTGTGAGGAAGGAGCTGGCAGCTGTTTATCTGTAACAAGTGCTGTTCTCTTCCACCCAAACACTACCTCAGGTTTCCTGTGTTTTAGCTCTTTACTTTCCAAAGGTTATTGGAAAAAGTTTAAGAAATTTGTCCTTACTTACAGTCCTCAGTTCCTACCTTCCTGTGCCTTTCCTTTCCTCCTTCTATGTTCTTTAAACTGATATTAAAAGTATTTATTTATTTATTTATTTATTTATTTATTTACTGTTGATTTAAATAATATACTTGCTTTTAATCACAGTCACCTGCCTCTGATTCCATGGTAAGTTTTGCATTTGAAGTATATATCTTGCATATTAAAGTTTAGTTTGTTGTCTTTAGGGTTTATAATGGCACAGTTTTCAGGTTATAGTAATATGTGACTTTCTGGTATACACACACACACACACACACACACACACACACACACACTGCCATTTGGTGGCACTAGTTACCTTAGGAAGGCTATAGGAATATAGGGAGTGAGTTTCCATGCATATTGATGGAACAGATATGGTGATGTGGAGAGGCAAGTGAAGTGAAGAGATGAAGGAAAGAGGGAATTCTTTTGAATATCTAATGAGGAATAAATTGTACTTATGTTTATTGTTATAAAGCTGTTATGATGGTACAGATAAATTCAGTGCTGAAAATATTTAAAAATCTAATTGACAATTGAAGCACAATTATTTTAGTGGTACAGTTATACTATATTTATATTATCTTTGTACATGTAAACTCCTCTGGCAATATTTAAAAGTAAAAATAACATAACTTATTTATTTAGAAAGAACATGAGAAGTAGCAGAGTCAGCCCAGGACCAGGACATGAGCCCCTCGTCCTTCCCTCTGTGCTTCGGCAGGTGTTCATGGGATGACTCTAATGAGATGCCCTTAAGTCTCAAGAGACGGTTTACAGTTCATCTCCAACACCTAGCTAAGTTCTAGAGGTGAGCCCTACATTGCAGCCATTCTGTTTCTGCCCTTTGGAAATCTTTTCTAAACAACTGGTTTAGCACGTTAAATTTGGCCATGTTAAAGCCTCTCTACCAGATTTAAAGGAATTGTAGATTGTGACCCCTGCTTTAATGATCTTAAGAGTCACTTGAATTTGAACTCAGCTTATAAGATAGTAAAAAAAATTTTAGAAGATAGTATTCCTCTTTTAAAAATCCTTTAGATACACTCTATCACAAACATCTTCCTAGGATGCTGTCTTAGTCACGGTTCTGTTGCTGTGAGAAGACACCAGGGCAACTCTTAGAAAGGAAGAGCTTTAAGTACAGTTCAGAGGTTCAGTTTATCATCATCATGGTGGGAGCATGGCAGTGTGCTGGAGAGGTAGCTGGAGTTCTGTATCTGGAGTGGCAGGCAGCAAGAAGAAATATCGACCATAGGATTAGCTTGCGCTTCTGAGACCTCAAAGCTTGTGCTCTAGTGACACACTTCCTCTAACAAAGCTGTACCTACTCCAACAAGACCATTCCTCTTAATTACGTCACTACCTGTGGACCTATGGGGCCATTTTTATTGAAACCACTACAGATGCCTTGGCCTCTTTTTCTATCATTTTAACTCCTGCTGGGTTTTCAAGTCCCAACTCAGGTTTTATTTGTTTGTTTAATGTGCATGGTGTTTTGCCTGTGTATATGTCTGGAGTGTGTGCTGCCCACAGAGGTTAGTCCAGGGCATCAGATCCCCTGACATTGGAGACATAGACAGCTGAGAGCTTCCATGTGGGTGCTAGGAACCAAACCTGGGTGCTCAGGAGAGCAGCCAGCACTGACCCATATCTCCATCCCTCAGATTGTATTAGAAGTATGAGGTCTTCCTCTACAACTGCAGTTTATATAGATTTCCTTTTTTCTCTAATAATTTGCATACTTTCTTTGGCTAGTGACCTTGAGCATTCCCAAATGTACGTTGTAGTTGTAGTTTACAATCTTAATAAGCCCACATAAAAGACACACAACCCAGATATTTTATTGCCTAGATTGGGCAGATCTAGGGCTATGCTAACTTATTCCCCAGCCATAAAGCCCCTTGCTACTTGCTGTTTCTCCTGGCCATATGGTTCTCGCCCATGGCAGTTTCCTCTTTCTCCCTCTTCCTTTTTTCAGTATTTCCACCTGGAACCTCTTCTAGACCCTCCCGTCCCCCTTTTCTCCCTCCACTGCCCAATCATAGGCTCTTGCCTGTTATTGACCAGAGTTAACTTGGGAGAAAGGTTCACATGACATCACTTGAGTATGTGAGTATGTTGGACCAAACACATCTTGAGGAACCAATATTTTGCATTAAAATACAAGCAGCATCAGATCAATTCACTACAATATGGTTTTAAATTGCTATGAAAATAGTCCTGAATCTTTCATGTGTTGTGAGCTGTTACACAACTTGAGTACCAAAGTGCATGTTTTGAGAAACAGCTAAATCATGCAGAGGATAGATTTCCAAAACCTGAATCCTGGCTTGAAAGGACTCTTGCATTCCTTGAAATGACCATATTTATTTGGTTCTTGGTTTTCCATCAGACCTTTGAAAACAGAGTTGTCTTTGCTTTGATTGCAAGTCAGTGCTTTTCCTTGGACTAATGACTACATGAAACACAAGAAGTGCTTTATGCATTTTGCCATTTGTAACATAGAATATGAAACTTTTGTTCAGTGTGGGTAGTTAATGAAGCTAATAATGAAACAAGAAAATTAGTCATCTGTACAGTCTCATATAGTTATGAGAGAGAGAGAGAGAATGAGAATGAGTGTGTGTGTGTGTGTGTGTGTGTGTGTGTGTCTGTGAGTATTGGGGGATGGGTAGGATAAAAGAACCTTCTGAGAGTGAAAAAACGTCCCTAACTAGAATTGTACAGTGAAAAGGTCATATTTGATATTGTTAAAATATAGGTAGCTTAGATTAAACCTTTAAATAAAGGGGTAACATTATTTTTAATAATATTTGTTAATTTTTAATACATTTGTTAATATGACTTAACCTGTCAGTAGCAAAGCCAAGATTTGAACTCAGGGGCCAAGCTTGGGTCCTTCTCTAGGCTGTGACTGCCCTGAGCAGTCTAGCCATCCTGTGCCCTTTGGCGTCCTTAGTAGGCTTATGGCCTTACCAGCCATATGTAGTAAGCTCACTATTTTTTAGGGGTTCTGGTTTCCTAGACTGATCTGGAATCAGATTTTTGTAGCCATTTTCTTAGATACATAGTGGGTCTTTTGTCTGCAAATTAGTTGTGATGGCCCCTCTATGTGCACTTCATAGAGTTGTTAGATTTAAATGAGATGTCTGAGAAATGCAGCCATATATTAAAGAAAGTAAAATTGTCATGTACCACTCTGCAGTATTTTTTAGTTTTTATGAATGATTCAAGTTCTTATACTGATTCCTCTTTAATGCTAGTCACAATTCTTCCTTAGGAAACTTTTGCTGTGGGAAAAACATTGTGTGCCATCCTCTGACTTCTGTGGTTGTCCAGTAGGACAGTGGAGGGGTCAGGGCCTTCACAGTGCCCAAGGGACTACCCTGCTTGGGTGGCTTCTGCAGTGGCTACTGGAAATAATATGGAAGTAATATGGAAATAATGGACCATGCAGACAGAGATAGATTTGTCTTTCTAGTGGTGATAAATGTTTTTTGTTTATTTTTTTACAAAATATGTATGTTTATGTCTCTGACCTTACATGTTTGTCTGTGTGCCATCACAGTGATTGAGTAAGAGTGTGTGTGGGGGCTAGAGAATAAAGAGAATAACCTTGGATGCTCCACTTTGCCTTTTGTCCGGTTTGAGGTAGCCTCTTGTTCACAACTGCTTCCCCGAGGCTAGCTGGTCCACAGCCTCCAGGGATTCTCACGTCTGTGCCCCTCGTCTCCATAGAAGGAGCTCTAATGGACTTTACATGGTGCACTGGCTGGGTTTGTGTGTTAACTTGATACAAGCTAAAGTCATTAGAGAAGAAGGAGCTTCAGTTGAGGAGATGCTTCCCTGAGAGAGCGCTGTTATCATGTCTAACTCCGACCAGCAGAAAGGAACAATGACACAGCGTTCTTCTCAAAGCGGTTTCTTCAGGATTCTTACAGCATGAATGGAGGAAAAAGGGTTCCCCCTCTCGCCCCCAAGCACAGTCCTTTTATATCCTGTAGCTCCACCCCATCAGTCCACTTTACGGAGTCTCTGTGGATAGGTCCAGGTAACATGGCCTGATACTGCATCATCAGGTGCGCCTGCGCAGTTCATCTGGAAAGGTGTGGCAAACTCGGGAGCAGGAGGAAATCAGGTGCCAGTCATGAGACTTGGCCGGAGTCCCAAGAGCCATCTTGGGGCTACCGCCACACCCGCTCTCCACAAGCTGTAAGGCAGTGTCTCAATTTGTGATCAGTGGTGCCATCCCTGGACTGATGGTCATGGGTTTTATAAGAATAAAGGCTGTGCAGTCCACTAAGCAACACCTGTCCATGGCCTCTGCATAGCTCCTGTCTCCAGGTTCCTCCTGACTTCCCTCAGTGATGAAGAGCAATATGGACGTATAAGCCAGATAAACCTTTTCCCAACTTCCCATTTGGTCATAGTGTTTCTTCTTGGCAGTAGAAACCCTGACTAAGACACATGGGTTCCTGGGGTTCAGGTCTTCATGCTTGGGCGGCAAGCATCTTACCCATCTCCCAGCCCAGGGTTTTCTTTTCCTTGCCTTTCATTTGACCTATTGACTAGCCCAGTTATGGAAACCATGACTGACAGCGTAAATGAGCTTTTTCTTTAGCAGAGAATTCAACCAGTCAGGCCCTTTAAATATTAGTGTTTGGCCGGGCAGCGGTGGTGGCGCACGCCTTTAATCCCAGCACTTGGGAGGCAGAGGCAGGCGGATTTCTGAGTTCGAGGCCAGCCTGGACTACAGAGTAAGTCCAGGACAGCCAGGACTACACAGAGAAACCCTGTCTCGAAAAACAAAAACAAACAAACAAACAAAAAAATTAGTGTTTGAATAGATGTGAATTTTTATAGATAAAATAACTTTGTATTTTTTGTTTTGTTTGAGTTAGGCACACAATACCTGTGTGGAAGTCAGAGGACAGTTTGACTATCTCTCTCCACTGTTTGGATCTTGAGGATTGAATGATGTTGTTGTGCTTAGAAGCAGATATCTTTACATGCTGAGCTATCTCACTGACCCCGATTATACTTTTGATCAAATGAAAATAGGAGCTCCTTGAAACAAGGGTTGCTTTATCTAGAGTGATTGAGAGTTGTGTGTTCACTAGTAAAAATATGACTTTCAAGAAGATTGATGATTTTTTCACTATTTGCTTGATCACAGTGTATAATAATTCTGAATTTTAATCTGAAATGTGTGTATATATTATATATACATATTATACGAACATGGTACCCATTATCTTCCCTCCTCTCCTTGTGTTATTATTTTAACTTCTGAAAAGTCTAGATTAATAAGTCTAATTAGTATTGGAGGTCTTCAATTAGCTGTTTAAAGTATGTCCTTTTGCTGGGTGTGGTGGCACACACCTTTAATCTGAGCACCCTGGAGGCCAGCCTGGTCTATCTGTCGACACAAACCCAACACCTCTTCCTCTGAGTTCTCCCATCATAGCATCTACGATGTGTCTAGCAGCTTTTCTATGAGGCAGTTGTCTTGTATTTCTTGCTGGATCTTAGTTTTAAAGGAAGTGTGCCACACATGTTTTCTGGATTGACCCTGACACAGTGACCTATGTATAAAAATATTCAGAATCAAATGTTTGCTATGCGAATGTTAGGCTGGTTCCCTTCTCCATCTTGAAGATTCTTGTATGGTGTTAGCATGAAACATGGGGAGCTCAGGTTCTTCATTCTGACAAAATTAAACATTCTACTTACAACTTAGGGCCAGGGGATAAACAAAAACCTTGACATTGAATGCTAATAAAATGCAGCTTAAAACACCCTTCTTTTCCCTGTAGCCTGCCTTTCAGCCTTTTATTTAGCACAATCTATTTAAATTTTAAATTAATATGCTTTTCTTGAGTATTTTAGATCTGTCCCCTTAATGAAGAAAATCAAAATGAGAGTATTGCCGTTCTCTAGTTCTGAGCTGAGGACACACCAGGAGAGTTGTTAGAGCATGTGGTAGACTTCTGTCTGCCGCACAGCAGTTATGTGCTGGTGTGTGATCCTCACAGATACTGCTACATTCTCAGTTACAGTGATGGTCAGTGGGGAGAGCTAAGGGAGCTGTTGTTACAGAAAACATACAAGGTCAGTGAATTTGTGGCTTGGAAATTGGTGTGTCAACTGGCGTTGTCTGTAATTTCAAGTACATGACACTTGAAAATCTATATTTTTCATAAGAAGTAGGCTTTCTATCTTTATATCAAGTTTGATTTTTGGAATTATATTTACACACACACACACACACACACACACACACACCACAAAAGACAAGATATAATTAAATGCATCTTGCAACTAAATGTCCTCAGAAAAAAATTGTCTACTGTCTTAGAGAACTGTATATTGGTTATGTTTGTGCAGATTGTGTGTGTTGGTGTTTAGTTTTCAGTGTAACTTTTACATGAGTAGAACCTTCTTCATTACAGATTGGCTTGTATAAATAGCATAATTACACAAAGTTGAGCTATGTAGTGAAATGCAAGGAATACATGATAAAGGTGGTTTTGTAAGCATCATAGTGACTTATATACTACAAATCACCATTTTCATTGGAAGGTTTGTGCATCTCGTAAATTCTGTAATCAAATAAATGATATTAAAGAAAGAAGTAATATAATGTAACAATGTGGGTTATACTGAGCATATGTTCTTGTTAATAAGTTTCATTATGATCTTTAAGGACTTGTATTTAGTTAGTATATTTTGGTTCATTTGATACCTTCAGGTTTTCTTAATTTTTATTAGCAAGTTGTTACAGTGGTTAACAAGAAATACACAGATTTAAGCTGCAGTAGTTTTCCCAGGGTTATATGATCCAACTTCACAAGCTTCTTGAACATATGTAGATGCTTTTCTATTTTACTTTAGCTGTGACATACAATTGATATAGGCAAGCATGAAAGCTTGGGCAAATTTTCCTTGCTTTTTCTGGATCTTACTCAGGTTCTGTGGTATTTATGTAAAGAACAATTTCGTTACTTGGGAGTGCATGTTGAAATCACCATGTGCACTGTTTGCTGTAGGCCATTGGCACCGCCACAAAGGTAAGATATTGCCAGCAGGCCGTTTCCTCGTCGGCTGCATTTACAATTTAATAGAAATATTACATGACTTTTAAAACAAGTGTTTTGGCAGGGAGGAAATGGCAGATTCCATACAAACAAGCATAGCTTCCTATTCTTAACCACACTACAACTACTCAAAAAATTGTAGTTGGTTTTAAGTTTGGAGTTCAGGGGTAGAATGGGGAGTCAGATTGAAATAGGAATACATTGATGTTTACTATAAATAGTCATGTGTTTTTACTGCTGGATTTTATTACTGTTTAGTTTCAGCCATTGACAACTAATATATTTATGCATCACAGCTCAGATAATTTTAATGCAATTTAGGAATAACTGGATTTTGCTTCTTTGAAAAGGCCAGGATCACAGATAGATCCTAGATGGTAACACTGCTTTTTATAGTTTTGTTTCTTAGCTTTGGCCTTGCTATATGATTGGTCCTTCATGACTTTGTCTAAGCATTACCTTTGTTTTAAATTGTGATTTTTGTCTCATGAATGACAGCAAAAATATTTGGGTGACTTGTTCACACTGACATCAAACCTGATATTTCTGTCACATCCTTTGGTCAGTCTGCTTTAGGTTTCATATTTGAAACTTGAAATGTCATATTTACAGTTTTTATTTGGAAGTTACTTCATCATATAATTCTTTTACTTCCACGGTCTACTGGCTCTTGAAGCACTTGCAGTTTTGAGTAAAACTGCTGTCATTAGTTGTAAAGAATTGATACTTTTGGAAACTGCCCACAGGGAAGAAATTGTACTTTACATTTTGACATTTCTGTGGCTACATTCTTTTCTAGTCTATACCTCTCCTTTGTGGGAGGAGGGCGGCTTACTCACTCCGCTCACCTTTTCCTTTCTTAGTGCTCCTGACTTCTTAGCCAACTGCCTGGCCACACTGTGTGTCCTGTGCTAGACTGGCATTGGGTGTGTCCTTACAGACATCTTAGCACTGGCTTTTGTTATTTTCCATGTTTCAGTTGTTGGTAATGGACATGTGGACATCATATGTTCCATGGAATACTGTATGAAGCCAGTCTGAACTGTTTCCATTTGCCTCAAGTTCAATCACGGTATTTATTTTTCCATGGCTCTTACCCATAGTATCCATACTGTCTGCTTAGCCTGTGTCCCTGCTTCCGTGGGGTGTTTCATCTGATCGCCTCCATTTTTTAACAGTATGTAATTGCCTTTCCCCTGGAGCTCCCTTTGCATGGCACTGATTGTTGTTTATAGACGAGGCTGAGATGCGTTAGATAACAGATATTCAGGTGCACAAGAGTATGATAATCAGTTTGTCTTTCTGTTTACACACAAGGAGAGTTTCATGCCTATTCTCCTGGACTAGGATTGAATATTCTAGTGAAAAAGTTATGAGAGTGACAGTATAGATAGCATATTTACCTTTTTAGTGTAACCATAGTATCCATAGTAACCGCTGTGTGATATCTTAGTTCATTTGTAAGCAAATCAAGTTACAGTTTTACTCCTGTATTTTGAAGGTGAAACCCTCAAGTTCTTTTGCAGGCATGAGGAAATATGGCTCTGATATGATTTATTACAGTGTCCTTTATCTCTCTATCTTTAGGAAGCCAGTTCTAATTACTTCTTTGCAGATCATGAATAGAGGAGTTGCTATACCCTTAGAACTTTCAGTGAGCCAACTAGTATTGTTAGGAGGAAGCTGTAGCTTTAGGCTTCTGGGCCAGCTGTCAGGTGTCCAGGTATTCATTCATTCAGCTAATACTAAATACCTGCTAGGGACTGTTCCATATCCTGAGGATACAGAAATGGAAGAAAAACACAAACCTTTCTGTATTGGGTTTTGTATACTGAGGAGGAAAGGGAATGTAGAAAAGAAATAAAGCATGTCTATTACATGGTAACAGGAAAGAAACAAGGGAATAAATAGGAAATGATGAGTCGCAGAGAATGCTCGGTGCATTGTGTTGTATTTTTAGCCAATACCTCATCAGTAGTGATACTTGAATAAAAATCCAAGGATATTTAGACTGAGGATAGGATACTTCAAGCAGAGATAACAGTTGTACATTTAGTTATATTGAAGTGAGGTGCTTCTTTTGACTCCTGGTATGTGTCACAGGGATGTGAAGGTTACATATCAGTACTTAGACTTTTATTTTGAATGAGGGTAAAATAGTAGACTCCTTAGGAGGTTTTCACAGACTAAGAAAGGGCCAGTTGGTAAGAATGGCAATAGCAATGAAATAGCCAATAGTTTTATTTAATTTTAAATAATAAAAACCTGAGTGGCTTAACTAGAATATTTTTTTTTTTTTTTTTGGTTTTTCGAGACAGGGTTTCTCTGTGTAGTCCTGGCTGTCCTGGAACTCACTCTGTAGACCAGGCTGGCCTCGAACTCAGAAATCCGCCTGCCTCTGCCTCCCAAGGGCTGGGATTAAAGGCGTGCGCCACCACCACCCGGCCCTAGAATATTTTCATATATAATCTGTATTTAAGGCAAAGCCTTTGAAAGAATATTTCTTTGTAGCAGAAGAGAACAGCTGGGATGGAAAAGCATCCTGAGTTCCTGTTCTAAAGGTCAACACATACTCAGTTCCAACTTTCCCTACCTGTGCTATCTATCCATTAGCCACGAGCTATATGTTTTAGTTTGTTTTTCTAGATGGAGTTCTCTGTGTAATCCTGGCTGTTCTATACCAGGATGGCCTTGAACTCACAGATCCATCTCCTTGTACCCCCAAGTGCTGAGCATGGTACACCACTACCACCACTACCACTACCACCACCACCACCTCCACCATCACCACCACCACCACCACTATCACTACTACCTCTACCATTACCACCATCTCCTCCACCACCTCCACCTCAACCTCCTCCACCACCACCATCACCACCATCTCCACCTCAACCTCCTCTACCACCACCAATAACAACAACACTACCTTCTGGTAATAAGTTATACTTTTAAAGAAAGTATTCTGACAACTTTTATATTAAGGTCCATTAATTCTTCATGAATTTAGTTTTTGTTTCTTTTCCACAGTATTGTTTCTACATAGGATTTTAAGAACTTTGTTAGAGAAAGCTATCTTTTAGCCTTAAAAAACCTTATATTTACACTGCAATATATACATTGTATCTTTACTTTGTATCAGTAAGTAGTCTTAACCAGCTGAATGATTGCATCAAGTCTAAATAATCAACCATATCAGAAACATGCAATTAATAATGAACAGATTGTTAGATACTTCCTTCTAGGAGTCCAAGCATTTTAGAAAGAAAACATTCTGAATATTTTCTTCATTTAAAATGTATTTAACCTGCCAAAAACTACAATTGTGGTTTTCTTAACCTTGAATACTGGTTTATACGTGTGCATTTGGGAAGTATTACACTATTGTCAACCCTTGGCCACTGGAGTGAGTGGAATTGTTCCTCATTACCTGGTTGTATCTGCTATTTGCTACTTCTCGCTGCTGAGACTCTGAGTTTATAAAACATCCTTTCAAGTCTCAGGGGGAGATCTGGACTACCTGGGAGGGAGAGACGAGTGGAGGAAGGATAGCACAGCAGTTGCTCACAGTTAGAGATTTGGAGGAGACATACGAAACGGAAGCCACAAAGAACTAGGAGACTTTTAGGAGTGTAATTTAGTAAAGTGCTAGAGCAGAAATAAAGTCTCAAGAAACCAAGAAAGCTTTTCAATGCAAAGGGGGCACTGTTAGCTGGACAAAATGGCAACCTACAGATTGGGAAAAGATCTTTACCAACCCTACATCTGTTGGAGTAGTATATTCAATATATACAAAGAACTCAAGAAGTTAGACTCCAGAGAACCAAATAGCCCTATTAAAAATGGGGTACAGAGCTAAACAAAGAATTCTCTCCTGAGGAATCTCAAATGACTGAGAAGCACCTAAAGAAATGTTCAACCTCCTTAGTCATCAGGGAAGTGCAAATCAAAATAACCGTGAGATTCCACCTCACACTAGTCAGAATGGCTAAGATAAAAAACTCAGGGGATAGCAGATGCTGTGAGGATGTGGAGAAAGAGGAACACTCCTCTGCTGCTGGTGGGATTGCAAGCTGGTACAACCACTCTGGAAATCAGTCTGGCGGTTCCTCAGAAAATTGGACCCAGCTATACCACTCCTGGGCATATACCCAAATAATGCTCCAACATATAACAAGGAAACATGCTCTACCATGTTTATAGTAGCTTTACTTATAATAGCTAGAAGCTGGAAACAACCCAGATATCCCTCAACAGAAGAATAGATAGAGAAATTGTGGTACATTTATACAATGGAGTATTACTCAGCTGTTAAAAACAACGACTTAATGAATTTCACAGACTGGTTGGAACTAGAAAATATCATCCTGAGTGAGGTAATCCAGTCACAACACACATGGTATGCACTCACCGATAAGTGGATATTAGGCAAAAAGTTCAGAATACCCATGATACAACTCACAGACTATTAGAAGCTCAAGAAAGAAAACCAAAGTGTGGATGCTTCAGTCCTACTTTGAAGGAGGAACAAAATTATCATTGCAGGTAGAGGGAAAGAGGGACTTGGGAGGGAGGAAGGAGGGGTAGGGGGAAAAGGGGACAGGATCCGGCGGGAGAAAATGGGGGAGAAATACACAGGGTCAGGAAATTGAACAGAGGAGTGTAGCAATGGGAGATGGGGAACTGGGGGTAACCAACAGAAAGTCCCAGACACCAGGAAAACAAGAGGCTCCCAGGCCCTAATGGGGATGACTTTAGCTGAAATACCCAACAAAGGGGAGAGAGAACCTGTAGGGACCCTATCCAGAGGTCAGGCACAACCCCCAGTTGAGAAATGGGGCCACCCACCCATCACAAAAATATTAACCCCAAATTTCTCCTGTCTAAAGGAAATGCAGGGACAAAGATTGGAAGCAAAGCCTGAAGGAAAGGCCACTCAGAGACTGCCCCACCTATGGATGCATTCCATCTGCTGACACCACACCCAGGCACTATTGTTTTTTTTTCCTTTTTTTTATTGGATATATTCTATATTTACATTTCATTTCCCTTTTTTTTTTGTTTCCCCACCCCCCTAAGGTCCCACATGCCCTTTTCCCTCCCCCTGCTCCCTCACCCACCCCTTCCCACTCCCTGTTCTGGTATTCCCCTACACTGATGCTTTGATCCTTTCCAGCATTAGTGTCCATTCCTTTCTTCTTGTCAGACATCATTTGGTACGTGAATTGTGTCTTTGGTGTCCCACGATTCTAGGCTAATATCCACTTATCAGTGACTGCATACCATGGGTATTCTTTTGAGACTGGGTCACCTCACTTAGAATGATGTTCTCCAGCTCCAGCCATTTCTCTAAGAATTTCATGAATTCATTGTTTCTAATGGCTGAATAGTATTCCATTGTGTATATATACCACATTTTTTGTATCCATTCCTCCATTGAGGGACATCTGGGTTCTTTCCAGCTTCTGGCTATTATAAATAAGGCTGCTATGAACATCGTGGAGCATGTATCCTTATTGCATGCTGGGGAGTCTTCTGGGTATATTCCCAGGAGTAGTATGGCTGGATCCTCTGGAAGTATCCTGTCCAGTTTTCTGAGGAACCGCCAGACTGATTTCCAGAGTGGTTGTACCAGCTTGCATTCCCACCAGCAGTGGAGGAGTGTTCCTCTTTCTCCACATCCTCGCCAACACCTGATGTCTTCTGAGTTTTTAATCCTAGCCATTCTGACAGGTATGAGGTGAAATCTCAGGATTGTTTTGATTTGCATTTCTCTAATGACTAATGATGTTGAACATTTTTTAAGGTGTTTCTCAGCCATCCGAATTTCTTCAGGTGAAAAGTCTCTGTTTAGCTCTGTACCCCACTTTTGGATAGGGTTATTTGGTTTTCTGGGGTCTAACTTCTTGATTTCTTTGTATACATTGGATATTAGCCCTCTGTCAGATGTGGGGTTGGTGAAGATCTTTTCCCAATTTGTTGGTTGCCGATTTGTCCTTTTGACAGTGTCTTTTGCCTTACAGAAACTTTGTAATTTTATGAGGTCCCATTTGTCTATTCTTGCTCTTAGAGCATAAGCGATTGGTGTTCTGTTCAGGAACTTTCCCCCTGAGCCAATGTCCTCAAGGGTCTTCCCCAGTTTCTTTTCTATTAGTTTTAGTGTGTCTGGTTTTATGTGGAGGTCCTTGATCCACTTGGAGTTGAGCTTAGTGCAAGGAGATAAGAGTGGATCAATTCTCATTCTTCTGCATGTTGACCTCCAGTTGAGCCAGGCACTATTGTTAACAAGAATCGCTGGCACTGTTGCTGACAGGAGCCCAGTATAGATGTCCCCTGAGAGGCTCTGCCAGCACCTGACTAATAAAGATGCAGATACAGCCAACCATCAGACTGAGCATGGGGACCCCAAAGGAGGAGTTAGGGGAAGAACTGAAGGAGCTGAAGGGGTTTGCAATCTCGTAGGAGGAACAACAATATCAATCAACCAGAGCCCACTAGCTCCCAGGGACTAAACTACCAACCAAAGAGTACACATGGAGGGACCCATGGCTCCAGCTGCATATATGGTAGAGGATGGCCTTGTCGAGCATCAATGGGAGACGAGGCCCTTGGTCCTGTGGAGGCTCAGTGCCCCAGTGTAAGGGAATGTGAGGGTGGGTGGGTAGGTAAGCACTCTCAGAGAAGGTTGGCTGGAGGGGGTAGGATAAGGGGTTTGCAGAGGGGAAACCGGGAAGGAGGATAACATTTGAAATGACAAAAAGTAAAATAGCCAATGAATGAATGAATGAATGAATGAATAAATAAATAACTGACTGACTGACTGACTGAATGAATGAATGAAAGAATCCAAGAAAAGAGGAATGGGTAGGGAGGTGGAAGCATTAAAGTAGACATTACTTGAGCTGTTTGGCAGAAGAGGTAAGTGGGAGAAAAGAAAAATGGAAAGAGTCAGAATCTAGTGGAGATTTCATCCGACTTAACAGGAAGGACTCAGAGTAGAGGACCTAAAATAGGAGTAGGCCAGTGATTCCCCACAGCCCTCGTTAGGTAACAGGGAATGTTATCGATGTGCAAGGCCAGTCATCAAGCATAGGAAAATAGATGTAAAGTATGTTTATGAAATATTCTTGCCTAAATACCAAGTGTTTATTTTAGAAGTCCTTACTTGTGCTTCAGAGGCAGTATAAAACATTCTGTATGGTTACCAGTCTTAGGCGGGACCCAGAGGTTGACAGACAGTTGTAATTGTGCTAAGCCAGCTGGCTCATGTGTCCTGGCTAATGTGAGTGCCAGTGCAGTTGCTTAGAGGTCATTAGCATCCTTTGAGTAACCGTGCTGTGACTGGCTCAAACTGTACAGGCCAAAACTGGTTATTGAATGACTTTGACAAATTTTAAGAATTGTGAAATATTCACAAACTTTCTTCTTTTAAAAACTACTGTGTATGTTCCTGTGTGCCTGTATGTACAGCTATGAATGCCCATGTATGTAGGTGTGACAGTCAAAGGTTGAGGCCACATGCCTTCTTCTGTCTTTCTTTATCATAGATTTTGAGATAAGGTCTTATGGATCTGGAGCGCTCTCTTTCTGGTTGGTTGGCTGGAGAGGGAGCATCTGGGATCTGCTTATGCTGTCGTTACAGATGTATACCAACACTCCTGGCTTCTGTATGTGGGGGCTAGGCACCTGAACTCAAGTCTTTCTGCTTGAATAGCAAGGACTTTACTTATGAGCCATCTTCCCATTCCTCAATTTTACTACTTTTAAGTGGCATCAATTATGCTCATATTCTTCTGCAATCACCACCATGATTCATTTCTCACCCGTACCTCAACTTCATAACTTAATTTATAGTTCCCTGTTACTTCATCCATATGGCATGAAGTAGTCACTCTGGTCTATAAATCTGGTGTAATTCTATTCAAGTAAGTGAAAGATCTGTATGACAAGAACTTCAGGTCTCTTAAGAAAGAAATCAATGACCTCAGAAGATGGAAAGATCTTCCATTGCTCATGGATTGGTAGGATTAACATAGTAAAAATAGCCACTCTACCAAAACCAGTATACACGTTCAATGCAATCCTCATCAAGATTCCAACTCAATTCTTCACAGAGTTAGAGCAGTTCTCAACTTTATATGGAAAAGCAAAAACCCCAGAATACCGATAACAATTCTTTATAGTAAAAGAATTTCTTGGGGAATCACTTTCCCTGACTTCAAGTTGTACTACAGAGCAATGGTGATAATACTGCATGGTATTGGTACAGAGACAGGCAGGTAGATCAGTGGAATAGAATTGAAGACCCAGAAATAAACCCATACACCTTTGACACTTTTGGCTTTGAAAGAAGCCAAAACCATACAGTGGGGAAATAAAAGTATCTTCAACAAATGGTGCTGGTCTAACTGGTGGCTTACATGTAGAAGAGTGCAAGTGAATCCATTCCTCCTTGTACAAAACTCAAGTCCACATCCTCTCCAACACCTGCTGTCTCCTGAGTTTTTGATCTTAGCCATTCTGACTGGTGTGAGGTGAATTCATTCACTCTTATCTCCTTGCACTAAGCTCAACTCCAAGTGGATCAAGGACCTCCACATAAAACCAGACACACTAAAACTAATAGAAAAGAAACTGGGGAAGACCCTTGAGGACATTGGCTCAGGGGGAAAGTTCCTGAACAGAACACCAATAGCTTATGCTCTAAGAGCAAGAATAGACAAATGGGACCTCATAAAATTACAAAGTTTCTGTAAGGCAAAAGACACTGTCAAAAGGACAAATCGGCAACCAACAAATTGGGAAAAGATCTTCACCAACCCCACATCTGACAGAGGGCTAATATTCAAGGTATACAAAGAACTCAAGAAGTTAGACCCCAGAAAACCAAATAACCCTATCCAAAAGTGGGGTACAGAGCTAAACAGAGACTTTTCACCTGAAGAAATTCGGATGGCTGAGAAACACCTTAAAAAATGTTCAACATCATTAGTCATTAGAGAAATGCAAATCAAGAAAACTGTAGATTTCTATAGAGTGTTTTACCAACTCTACCAAGTAGTACTAACTTGGTGATTAGAATGAGTTAAAATTGGGCATTGTCCCAGAAGTCTCACTGAATTGTTGTATTGCCAAATAACTTCCATAACTCTTTCTATTAAAGTGTATGGTTTGTGAGTAACTCTAGAAGTGAAAGAGAACTCGTCCCCAGGGAAGGGCAGGCTAGCTGCTGTGCAGGCTAAACAGCCCTCTGGGCACATGCATCTGCAAGTAGCATCATAAGGTCTCAACAGTTTATATTTAGGAATATACATGTATATACAAATATATGTATATAACTATTCAATAACCATTAATGAAAAAGAGGTCATGAATTTCAGTGTGTTTGAGAATGTTCAAACAGATTAAAAGAACATGAATTTGAACAAATTTAAGAGATGTACATGGGAGTGTTTGGAGGGAGGAAAGAGAGAAACCTTGTAATTAAAATACAATTTCAAAATAAGAAGTTACATGTCTTGGATAACAAAAATCACACTTTTATTTTTGGGGAAATTGTTTTAAAAACTTTTGGTGGAAATAGTTAAGTTTGTTTCGGGTTTGGTGAGATGGCGCATTAGGTAAAATGGTTTTGTTCATGTCTGGCAACAGGCTCCCGCCCTGCTCCTGTGGAGGCCGACACGCAGTGTCTACACACTGCTCTGTGCCCCTCACAGTTGCATTGTGCCGCTTGTGTGTGTCACGCACATAAGAAACACATACGTGCAAAGCACTGTTCAAAGTTTATTATAGACCTTTTCTTATTACTGATCTGTGTGAGTCCAGATGTGATAAAATTCAGACTGCTTCTTTCTAACCTGTTAGTGCTTGAAGAGTGATATGTAAGCAATTAGATACTACTTTGTAGATGGAAAAATTAGTCAGACAGTATAATATTATGGATTATATTTACAGCAAATAAATCACACACACAATGTCTATAGCAAAGAAATATACTTGCATGTATGCATACATGCAACCATGCACGCATGCACACATGCATCTGCCTGAAAATCTAAGAGTATTTTGTAAGCTAGGCATTATGTTCATATAGTGTGAGAAGAGCCTTTTCTGGCTCCCAGAACACTTCTGGGAAAGCAATCATAGTTATAAATTTCGTTCTATGAGATAGATAGTAAATGTTAGACTGTTGACCAGATCGGACATGTCCAATGACTGCAGCATGGTCATGTCTGTTGACCAATACCAGAGATAACCTTCCTTCTGAAGGACTAACTTAGACAGCTGGTCTTGTCTTCTGTACTCATGACTTAAAGGGTAGATGAGTTACAGATGAACTGAAACTTATTTGTCTGGATCTAATATGGTTATTAGGTATTAAAATAGCTTAAAATAAGATGTGAACTACTGTATACATACTAGAATATAAAATACTTTCTTTTAAATTTGTTTGTTAGATAATAAGAAAATATTTGGCATATCAATCAAGTAGCAGAAACAATTAGAAAACTGAATACAGTTGACATTAACGTGGAACGAAATAGAAAACACTTTATTTCTAACTAAAGGTTAGAGGTTTTAACTAAAGTAAAATTTACTTTTTTTTTTTTTTTTGACATGTCTTTGCAAAGGAAATTTGAAACCTACTTCAATTGATGGTTGGCTTTCTCTGACTGTGATTAGTCACTTTTAAAGTAAGCAGTGGACCGGTGCGGTAACTTTGTAATTCCACACAGGGAGATTACTGGAGACTTATTTAATGCAACTACAAAGGAGGTTTTATGTTGGTCTCCCCTTTATACCGCACCTTGTCTGCTTGCCTCCACCATTCAGATGCACACAATACAGATCTGAAGAGATTCTGATTTTATTATTTTTTTAAAATATAAGTGAATAAATTCTATGTAGAAAATTGTGGTTTTAAAGACATTTCATCTGTTAATACTAGACACTTTAAGATTTTTATTTTTTATTGTTTTGAAAACCAGCTGATAACATTGTTCTTGTGGTTAAGTATTGAAAAGAATCCATCTAGTGGAGAGTTCTCATTTCACACTAATGAACCCGTTTGCATCTCTTCGGGACTCTGCTAAAAATAAAACTTTGAGTAATTTGAAATATTCAAAGTGACGTCAGTGTTAGTGATCTGAACGATGGAGCTCTCATCACTTGTAGATTGCATATACTTGGGAGTTTTAAATTTTTTTCTGTCAAAATTGATATTTTTCTGTCAAAATTAATTATTTTGAATTGAATGAATTATTTTCTAATTGTATGCTCCATCCACCTACAGCTGGCCTCTTCGCTGGCCTGGTGTCGTCCTAGCAGGAGCGCGCACACTCACGTGCTGCCGCCTGTTTGTAGCTTTCTCATTTGCCCCTTCCGCAGGCTAACACGGAACGAGATCAACGACTTTTCATTAATACTGCATTAAGTAACTAAGATTACTGACGAGTATGACTACAGTCAAAATTACTGTATGCACATTTGAAAATATCAATAAATCCTATGTATTAATAATGTATGCTAATTGAAATTCTAATGTAGAGAAAGGTAGCAAAATAGTAATAATTATTTCTAAACTTTTATGTATATGGTTAATCTCTTTTTATTTAAATGTGTGTGTGTACATGTGTGTGTCATAGTTAGTATCTATCAAGAGGAATAAACAGTACTGTTTAAAGAGTATTTACACTCTTTTCAATATCAAAATAAGAAACAAGAGTTTGATTTATTTGGTAGAGGAAATTTTATCAAATTTAAGCATCAAATTATACAATAACTAATCCCAAGAGGAAAAGTTAAGCTTGGTATAATATTGCTAAATACATTTTATATATATATTTTTACAGGTTGTGGCTTTAAATTTCTTTTGTGTTTTTAAGTTTTCAAATTCTTTGCAGATTTTTTGTTTGTTTTTGTGTTTTTATGAAAACAATTTATTTTGTAATTCTAACAAGAGGGAGGAAGGCTGGGACTAACAATCTAGGTTTATACAGTGCTCTGTTTACCTTCTCAGAGTTTCTTACTTAGTTTCTTTACTTTCAACTGTGTATATATTCATTCAATTTTTAAAAGGATGCTGCTGCTTATTTAATGGAAGAACTTTTTAAAGGAAGTGTTGCCAATCAGTCTAAATTTGTTACAGTTAAAATTTGATGGTCTACAGACAATTTATAATTCTTTTCTTGTTATAAAATATTGTCAAATTTTTAGCAGTATCAGTTGGAAAGTTTATAGAAATGTTGTTTAAGGTGGTTTAAAATAGAACTAAATCGTTAATTTGAAGTTGATGGCACCTGTTTTCATTTTGTTTCCTCGGCAACACTACTGGCACCCAAATTGCCCATAGACCACCCTGGTTTTGGAGGAGAATGAAATCATTCTGTCTTTTTCCTATAAAAACAAAACAAAACAAAACCCTTCATCCTTTTACTGACTAAATATTTAAACAGAATTATAAAACATCTGTCAGAGTTTGTGAACTCACTTTGGAGTAAAAGAGTTTAGGACACATAACTGGAAGTTTTGAATAAAAATATCTGAGTAACTTTACTTTGACTTTCTTATGGTAACAATTTTAGTAGAATGAGAATTAGAAGTTAGAACAGTGACTGTCAGCGAAAGGAGAAAAATGGCCAGACTTAACAGTTTTTGTGGAAAGCTATGCTTTCTTGCTTCATCCATTTGCTGAGAATTTGAATTAAAAAATGAAAAGATGTTTTTTTTCCCTAGAATGTTCCTAGCAGTCATGGTTTATGCTCTAGAACAGTGTTTCCCAATGTTTCTAATGCTGCAACCCTTTAATACAGTTCCTCATGTTGTGGTGACCCTAACCATACAATTATTTCATTGCTACTTCATGACTGTAATTTTGCTATTGTTATGAACCATTATGTAAATATCTGATATGCACCCCCACTTAGACTCATTGAAATAAGTGGCTGAAACATACTAATTTTCAATGATTTGATATCTTAGGCTAACATATAATCTTTTGATGAACTTTCTTGATCAAATTGGATTTGAGTTCTTTGATGGAATTTATTATGATAGGTCTTTTAAATTCTGTGTCCTGGTGTTAAGCTAGGTAATTCTCATTGGTGAACATTTCCATGAAAGTAATGGATTTGGGGATGGGTACATTGCCTTAATTTTTCATGTGTTTATATTTTTTCCTTTGGTTTCTTCCCCCACCCACACCCACCCCACCCCCAGACAAGGTTTCTCTGTGTAACCCTGGCTGTCCTGAAACTCACTGTATAGTCCAGCCTGACCTCGAACTCAGAAATCCACCTGCCTCTGCCTCCCAAGTGCTGGTATTAAAGGCATGCACCACCACTGCATGGCTTGTTTGTATTTTTTGATGAGATATACCCATGTGGCATGTGGACTTGTTTTGTTAGTTCCGTCTGATGTAAACAGGCAAGGCGGGAAGACCATGGCAAGCGGAGGTGAGGTGGATGAAGATGGCCGGGGTGGACAGAGGGCTAAGCTGCTGTGCAGAGTGTGCTTCCTGGGCTAAGCCTGAAGTTTGGGAGTAAAGGTGGGCATTGATGAAGCTTCATGGAGTGCAGAATCAAGTGGATTCACAGTGCTGAGAGGAAGGTTCATAGCACTGAGTGCCTCCATGAAGAAATTACAAAGTTCTCATACCAGCAATTTAAAAGTACACCTGAAAGCTCTAGGAAAAAAGAAGCACACCAAAGAGGAGTAGAAGGCAGGAAATAATCAAAACTAGAGCTGAACTCAATCAGTTACAAACAGAAACAATGCAAAGAATGAACAAAATCAAGAGTTGGTTCTTTGAAAAAAATCTACAAGATAGACAAACCCTTAGCTAAAAGGCACAAAGGCAGCACCAGAATGATTCAGATCAGCAATAAAAATGGAAACATAACAACGAACACTGAGGAAATTCAAAGAATCATTAGGTTTTACATCAAAAGCCTGTAATACACAAAATTGGAAGATCTAAATGAAACATGATTTTCTACACAGATACCAATTACAAAAGCTAAATCAAGAGCAGGCATACATCTGAATACTTCTGTAATGCCTAAGAAAAGAGAAGCAGTTATTAAAAATCTCCCAACCATAGAACTAGAAAATATCATCCTGAGAGATAACTCAGACTCAAAAGGACATGCATGGTATGTATTCACTAATAAGTGGATATTAGCAAAAAGTACAGAATACACAGGATATAATCCACAGAATTCAAGAAAGTTAGCAAGCTGAAGGGCCCAAGTGAGGATGCCTCAATCCCACTCGGGAGGGAGAAGAAAGCAGTCACTGAGGGCAGAGGGAGAGAGGGGTCTGGGTGGGAGAGGACAGGGAGGGGAAAAGAAGATCATGATCAGATATTGGGGGGAGGGGAACAGGAGTGAAGCCCCGAGGGCAGCAGAAAGAATGGAAAAAGGTAATCTCCAGAGGTGGGGGGGGGGGCTTCTAGAATGTACCAGAGACCCGGGAGGTAAGAGACTCTCAGGACTCAGAGGGAGAGACCTTAGATGAAATGCTCAACAGGGGGCAGAGGGAACTTGTAGAATCCACCTCCAGTAGAAAGACTGCATCAAGTGGAGGGATGGGGTTGCCAGAATTGTTCCTGTCTAAAAGAACTGCAGGGACAAAAATGAAGAAGAGACTGAGGGAAAGGAGGTCCAGCGACAGGCCGAAGTTGGGATGTAGCTCAAGGGGAGTCCCCAAGGCCTGACATTAATGCTATGGTGTGCTTATAAACAGGAGCCTAACATGGCTGCCCTCTAAGATGCCCAACAAGCAGCTGAGTCAGATGCAGATACGTACTCCTATCCAATGTTCAGAAGTCAGGGACCTCTGTGGTTGACTTAAGGAAAGGCTATATTAATCCTGCCAATCCACGAGCATGGAAGATTTTTCCACTTTCTGAGGTCTTCTTCAATTTCCTTCTTCAGAACCTGAAGTTCTTTTCATACAGATCTTTCACTTTATATTGTTTGTGGCTATTGTGAAGGGTGTCATTTCCCTAATTTCTTTCTCAGCCTGTTTATATTTTGAGTATAGGAAAGCTACTGATTTCCTTGAGTTGATTTTATGTCTGGCCACTTTGCTGAAGTTGTTTGTCAGCTGTAGGAGTTCTCTGGTGGAGTTTTTTGGGTCGCTTAAGTATACTATCATATCATCTGCAAATAGTGATAGTTTGACTTTGCAAGCTGGTACAATCACTCTGGAAATCAGTCTGGCGGTTCCTCAGAAAACTGGTCACGACACTTCCGGAGGACCCTGCTATACCACTCCTGGGCATATACCCAGAGTATTCCCCAGCATGTAATAAGGATACATGCTCCACTATGTTCATAGCAGCCCTATTTATAATAGTCAGAAGCTGGAAAGAACCCACATGTCCCTCAATGGAGGAATGGATACAAAAAATGTGGTATATATACACAGTGGAGTACTATTCAGCCATTAGAAACAAATTCATGAACTTCTTAGAGAAGTGGATGGAGCTGGAGAACATCATCCTAAGTGAGGTAACCCAGTCTCAAAAGAACACTCATGGTATGCAGTCACTGATAAGCGGATATTAGCCTAGAAGCTTGGAATACCCAAGACACAATCCACATATCAGATGATGTCCAAGAAGAAGGAAGGAGTGGCCCCTGGTTCTGGAAAAGCTCAGTGCAACAGTGTAGGGGAATACCAGAACAGGGAAGTGGGAAGAGGTAGATAGGGGAACAGGGGGAGGGAAGAGGGCTTATGGGACTTTTGGGGAGGGGGGATCCAGGAAAGGGGAAATCATTTGAAATGTAAATAAAGAATATATCGAATAAAAAAATTTTAAAAAAGAAAGGCTAGAAAAAGCTGAGAAGGGTAACCCCATAGGAAGACCAGCAGTCTCAAATGACCTGGACTCTTGAGATCTCTCAGACACTGAGCCACCAGTGACCTTTGCCTTACAGAAGTTTTTCAGTTTCATGAGGTCCCATTTATGAGCCTGAGCCACTTTTTCTTTCCCACTTTCTCTTCTATTAGATTCAGTGTCTCTGGTTTTATGTTGAGGTCCTTGATCCATTTGAGCTTTGTGCAAGGTGACAAATACGGATCTGTTTTCATTTCTCTACTTATCAGCTGCCAGCAGTATTTATTGAAGATGCGTTCTTTTCTCTATTGTCTACTTTTGGCTTCTTTGTCAAAGATCAACTGGCCATAAATGTGTGGTTTATTTCTGGGTCTTCAGTTCTATTCCCTTGATCAATATGTATCATTATTGTTCTGTAGTATAGCTTGAAGTTAGGGATGGTGATTCCCTCAGAAGTTCTTTTATTGTTAAGAATTGTTTTCACAATCCTGGGTATTTTGTTTTTCCATATAAAACTGAGAATTGCTCTTTCCATGTCTTTGAAGAATTGTGTTAGACTTTTGATGGGCATCGCATTGAATGTGTAGATTGGTTTTGGTAGGATGGCCACTCTTACTATGCTAATCCTGTCAGTCCATGAGCATGGGCGAGTTCTCCATTTTCTGAGGTCTTCGATTTCTTTCTTGAGAGACTTTAAGTTTTTGTCATACAGATATTTCACTTGTTTTATTAGAGTTACCCCTAGGTAGTTTATATTATTTGTGACTATTGTGAAGGTTATTCCCTATTTTCTTTCTCAGCCTATTTATCATTTGTATAAAGGAAGGCTACTGATGTGTTTGAATTAATTTCATATCTAGCCACTTTGCTAAAGCTGTTTATCAGCTGTAGAAGTTCTCTGGTAGAATTTTGGGGGTTGGTTATGTATACTATCATATCATCTGCAAATTGTGATACCTTGACTTCTTCTTTTCCAATTTGTATCCCCTTGATCTCCTTTTGTTGTCTTATTGTTCTAGCTAGAATTTTTGAGTACTATATTGAATAAATATGGTGAGAGTGGGCAGTAACTATTTAATTAATTAATTTTAGAAAAGAACACCAAAGGATTTTGAATAGTGTCTGATGTCCATAAGTGTGATATGATGGCTTCTCCATAACAAATATAAGCACTTTGATTTTTTTAAAAAAATTAATCCCTCAAGCATTTTCATCACTTTTATTCCCAGCAAAGTTCTAGGCACCTAGGTAGAGATTTATTGACTTATCCCTAAGAAACTATCATGCACAGCCAGTCATACATAGACAAAGGGTGGGACGAATGGATTTCTGTTTGTAAATTGATATGGTCCTTGTATTACGGATATGAGTTCCTGTTAAAAAGTAGAACTGTAACAGCTTAATAATGAACCTATTTTGAGTATGTGTTTCAAGCTGAGCCTGTTATCACAGGTCTATAATCACAGCTACACAGAAAGCTAATGCAGGAGCATCACAAATTACAATGTCTGCAATGTCTACAGAACTGATTCAAGACCAACATGGACAACCTAGCAGGACTTTGTCTCAAAATGGCAAATAATGATTTTCTTTTTTAAGGCTAATTTTTAAAATTAGGCTGGGGCTTTCTGAACAGCTGAATTCTGTACAATCTTCTCCAGGGTTTAACCAAATCACCTATGTTTTCTTCTATAAGTCCTCCCCAAGTCTCCAGATATAACCCAGGACTCACATCTGGAGCCTTGGCCTAGTATGGTTCCTCCTGCATATGTGCTCCCAGTTGTGTAGGCTTCCATCAGGACCCTGAGTGCGCCCCATCAATAGGCCCCTTTCATGTGACATGGAAACTTTCCCCAACCACATCCTGAACATTGTGTCCCATTGGGTATGTAGTGCTTGTATTTTCATTGAATTCTAGAAAGTCTTTAATTTCTTCCGTGATCTAGTGATCATTGAGCAGAGAGTTATTCAGTTTCCATGAATATTTAGACTTTCTATTGTTGAAGTCCAGCTTTAGTCCATGGTCATCTGATAAGATGTGTCATATTAATTCAGTCTTCTTGTATCCAGTGATGTTTGCTTTGTGACTGATTTTGGTTGATTTTGGAGAAGGTTCTGTGAGGTGTTGAGAAGAAGGTATATTCTTTTGTGTTTGGGTAAAATATTCTATGGGTAACTTAGGTCAATTTGAATCATAATCTCTGTTAGTTTCATTATTTTTCTGTTTAGTTTCTGTCTTGATAATCTTTCCATTGGTGAGAGTGATATTTTGAGGTCTCCCACTATTTGATGTGTGACTTGAGCTTTAGTAATGCTTCATTTATAAATTTAGGTGCCTTTGCATTTGGGGCATAGCTGTTAAGAATTGAGATGTCCTCATGGTGGATTTTTTCCTTTGATGAGTATGAAGTGTCCTTCGCTGTCTCTTGATCACTTCAGTAGAAAGTCTATTTTATCAGATATTAGAATGTCCACTCGCGATTGTTTCTTGGGTCCATTTGCTTGGAAAACTGTTTTCCATCCCTTTTTGCTGAGATAATGAGTTTCTTTGTTGCTGAGATTGTGTTTCTTGTATACAGCAGAATGATGGATTCTGTTTACCTATCCATTCTGTTAACGTGTATCTTTTTACTGGGGAATTGATGTTAAAAGATAATAAAGATTGATAAATTTTACTCCCTGTTATTTTGATGTTGGTGGTGGTAGTGTGTGTGTGTGTGTGTGTGTGTGTGTGTGTATGTCTGTTTCTCTTCTATTGGTTTTAATGGTCTGAAATTATTTATTTCTTGTTTCTTCTTGAGTATAGTTAGCCTTATTGGGTTGGAGTTTTCCTTCTAGTATCCTCTGTAGGGCTGGGCTAGTAGAAAGGTATTGTTTGAATTTGGTTTTGTCATGGAATATCTTGGTTTCTCCATCTACGATGATTGAAAGTTTTGCTGGGTATAGTAGTCTGGCGTGACATCTTGTGGTCTATTGTGGTCTGCAGGACCTCTTCTAGCTTTTAGAGTCTCAGATGAGAAATCAGGTGTAATTCTGATAGGTCTGCCTTTATGTGTTACTTGGCCTTTTTCCCTTGCTGCTTTTTCTTTGTTTCATATATTTAGTGTTTTGATTATTTTGTGGCAGGAGTTTTTTTTTTTGTTTGTTTTGTTTTTTTGTTTTTTTGTTTTTTTTTTTTTTTTTTTTTTTTTACCTTTATAGGCATTTCTTTTTTCAGGTTAAAAAATTTTTCCTCTATGATTTTGTTGAAGATGTTTTCTGGACCTTTGAGCTGGGAATAATCTCCTCCTCTTCCTCTTCTTCTCCTCCTCCTCTCCCTCCTTCTACTCTTCCTCTTTCTCCTTCTCCTTCTCCTTCTCCTTCTCCTTCTCCTTCTCCTTCTCCTTCTCCTTCTCCTTCTCCTTCTCCTTCTCCTTCTCCTTCTCCTTCTCCTTCTTCTTCTTCTTCTTCTTCTTCTTCTTCTTCTTCTTCTTCTTCTTCTATTCCTGTTGTTCTTAGGCTTGATCTTTTCAAAGTGTCACAGGTTTCCTGGATTTTTTTTTTTTGTCGTGAACTTTTTGAATTTTGCATTTTCCTTGACTGATATATTGATTTATTTTATCTTCTACACCTGAGATTATCTCTTCCATCTTCTGTTTTTGTTGGTGATGTGTGTGTATGTAGTTCCTGAACTCTTTCTTAGGTTTCTTATCTCCAGGATTGTATCACTTGGCCTTTTCTTTATCGTTTCCATTTCCCTTTTCAGCTCTTGGACAATTTTATTCATATCTCTCATCTGTTTGTATTTTCCTCGATTTCTTTATATTTATTTGCTTTCTCTTTTAATACCTCTACCTGTTTGAATGGATTTTCTTGCATTTTCCTTAAGGGTTTTATTCATGTACTCTTTAAAGGCCTCTATCATCTTTATAAGACTGGATTTAAGGAACTGCCAGACTGATTTCCAGAGTGGTTGTACCAGCTTGCAATCCCACCAGCAGTGAAGGAGTTTTCCTCTTTCTCCACATCCTTGCCAACACTTGCTGTCTCCTGAGTTTTTTTAGTCTTAGCCATTCTGACTGGTGTGAGGTGAAATCTCAGGGTTGTTTTGATTTGCATTTCCCTAATGACTAATGATGTTGAACATTTCTTAAGATGCTTCTCAGCCATCCAAAGTTCTTCAGGTGAAAGTTCTTTGTTTAACTCTGTACCCCATTTTTTAATAGGGTCATTTGGTTCCCTAGGGTCTAACTTCTCGAGTTTTTATATATATTGGATATTAGCCCTCTGTCAATGTAGGGTTGATGAAGATCTTTTCCCAATTTGTTGGTTACCCTTTTGTCCTATTGACAGTGTCCTTTGCTTTACAGAAACTTTGTAATTTTATGAGGTCCCATTTGTCAATTCTTGATCTTAGAGCATAAACTATTGGTGTTCTGTTCAGGATCTTTTCCCCTGTGCCCATGTGCTCAAGGGTCTTCCCCAATTTCTTTTCTATTAGTTTCAGTGTGTCTGGTTTTATGTAGAGGTCCTTGATCCACTTGGTGTAGAGCTTAGGACAAGGAGATACGAATGGATCAATTTGCATTCTTCTGTATGCTGACCTCCAGTTGAACCAGCACCATTTGTTGAAAAGGCTATCTTTTTTTTTCCCACTGGATGTTTTCAGCTCCTTTGGCAAAGATCAAGTGACCATAATTCTGTGGGTTCATTTCTGGGTCTTCAATTCTATTCCATTGACCTACTTGCCTGTCACTGTACCAATACCATGCAGTTTTTAACACTATTGCTCTATAGTATTACTTGAGGTCTAGGATACTGTTTCCTCCAGAAGTTCTCAATGACTCTGGAAATCAGTCTAGCGGTTCCTCAGAAAACTGGGCAGACACTTCCAGAGGACCCTGCTATACCACTCCTGGGCATATACCCAGAGGATTCCCCGGCATGCAATAAGGACACATGCGCTACTATGTTCATAGCAGCCTTATTTATAATAGCCAGAAGCTGGAAAGAATCCAGATGTCCCTCAATGGAAGAATGGATACAGAAAATGTGGTATATTTACACAATGGAATACTACTCAGCAAATAAAAAACAATGAATTCAGGAAAATCTTAGGCAAATGGTTGGAACTGGAAAAGTCATACTAAGTGATGTAACTCATTCACACAAGAACACACATGGAATACAGTCACTGATAAGTGGATATTAATTAGCCCAGAAGCTCTGAATACCCAAGACACAACCCACATATCACATCATTCCCAAGAAGAAGGAAGGAGAGGGCCCTGGTCCTGGAAAGGCTTGGTGCAGCATTGTAGGACAGAGAAGTGGGAGGGGGTTGATTGGGGAACTGGTGGAGGGAAGAGGGCTTATGGGACTTAGGGGGAGGGAAGAACCAGGAAAGGGAAAATCATTTGGAATGTAAACAAAGAATATAGAAAATAAAAAAAATAAAGTAAATGAAAAATAAGAAAATAAACTAATGAATGAATATATTTTACATGTTCATTAAAAAAAAGGCTCGATTTAAGATTCTCTTCTGTGTTTCACTTTCATTAGGACATGCAGGGTTTGTTGTAGCAGGATAGCTGGACTCTAGGGGTGCCATATTGCCCTGGGTCTTGCTGATTGTGCTGTTAAGCTCTGTTTTAGGCATCTGGTGTTGGCTGGATAATCCTGATGGCCCCAGGACTTCTGGATTTGTGGACCAGACAGTGGAGATCAGAGTACCATGCTCTGTTGACTGTGCCATAGGCAAGCCCCACTCTGCAGGCTGTGTTCCAGTCAGACCCAGCCACGGTGGTGTGTGGGTCCAATTTTGTGCTCTGTCCAAGCCTGATCAGCTGGCGTGTAGCCAACAGGATGGGTTGTTTGGCAGGGTTCCAGGCTGGTCAGTTTTGGGGTCCCATTGGGTTCCACAGGAGATGGGGCTGGATGCTCCTGGGTTTCCCAAGGCTCTTCCAGACAGGACTGCCAGGAACAGCTAGACAGTGGGGTCCCAGGGCCTGCTCATGCCGCTCACCTCTTCTGGCTCCTCAAGTGGACCCTCTTGTGGTTTTCTTAATGTTGTATATTACAACATATGGGCCATTTATTTATTTATTTATATGAAATTTTTTATATTCATGTTTCATGTTTTAAATTTATATAATAGATTAATAATATATAAATACAATTGTGTGTATATACATATATATGTGTGTATATACATGTACATGTACATATACATATATATAGTTTTCTGAGACAGAGTTTCTATGTGTAGCCCTGGCTATCTTGGACCACGCTCTTGACCAAGCTGGCCTTGAACTCACAGAGATCCACCTGCCTCTGCCTCCCCAGCGCTGGGATTAAAGGCATATTCCACCCCCCCATTTATATATTTTTACAACATATGTTATAAAATATTTATAAAAGTTTAATTTTCATGACAAAAATTATCATACCTGTGATCTTTGTTTATGACTGTTTTTCGTGGTATGCAGTCACTGATAAGTGGATATTAGCCTAGAATCTTGGAACACCAAAGACATAAATCACATACCAAGTGATGTCTGACAAGAAGAAGGAGTGGACACTGGTGCTAGAATGGACCAAAGCATCATTGTGGGGGAGTACAAGAACAGGGAGGTGGGAGGGGGTGGATGAGGGAGCAGGGGGAGGGAAAAGGGCATGTGGGACCTTTGGGGGTGGGGAACCAGAAAAGGGGAAATGAATTGTAAATATAGAATATATCCAATAAAAATAAATAAATATTTAGTAGAGGAAAAAAAAACCATGTTTTCTTACTTGTATTGAAAGAATGACATAATATTTACTACCTTAACAATCTGCAAGCTTGGTGTTATGCAGTTTTAAGTGTGTTCAAAATGTTTCATATTTGATCTTTTTAAAAATGGGGTTTTTGCTTTAGTTTTAAAAAGGTAAAATCCTGTGCTAATCCAATGTGCAATCCCAGTCTCTTCCCTGCTCCTCAGCATTCTGTTTCTTTTCTGTCTTTAAATAGTAAATACTTGTAGTAAATACTTGTCTTTATGGCTTTCCTCGTATGTGTTAAGGTTTTAAAGGTTTATTCAGTCGTGGCAGTGACTGAATCTCATTTTACAGACAAAATAATATTTACTGTAGATATGTCATTTCATTCATTCCATTTATTCATTTTTATATTTTGCTTTTATTATAGGCTGTGGTTCTTTTTATCAAATTTCTCTGTCAGGTTTTAGCCATTGGTCTGGCTTGTACTTTGGAAGTTACATAGTTGAATCTTCTACCCATGTTTTGAAGGTATATTGATGATTTATACCTTGTTAATTTATTCGTTTGGAAATCTTTTGATTTGTTTCCTTAGATATTTAATTGATTGAAAGCTTTAAAAGGGTTGAGAACTTTTCAGTTGAATAATTACAAATCAGGAGGCTAATGTTCCTCACTGATAGCTTGCAGATTCTGTGCTGCTCAGACTACCTCAGGGCACTGGTGCTGCCCCAGGGCGTGGGACGTTAGGACTCAAAAGTCAGGCTACACCATCCACTTCTGCTGTTCACATCTGCTTCTAATACAATTTTGGTAATATGCTAAAAATTTAAAACGTGTTATATGATTATTGTTTATGATTCCCTTGGTAACAAATATTGGCAGCTTGTCTCCTTTGTGAAGAGTTCATGTGTGTTAGGTGTAATTAAGTCCAAATGAAAGTGAATTGTATGTCTGTGGAAAGTTAAGTAATTGATTTTTTCCTACCACTAATTCTCTTAGATTATCTATTTAATTTGTTAAGTAAGTTTTATTTTGCTCCTTGTATTTTGCAAAAATAATGAAAAATCTTATCAGAAATTTCAAAATGTACATTTGTATTTAGGGAACACGTTCTAAAACAATCTATTATTCTTTTAACCTGACAAACGAGTGTCTTCTGTTTTTTCCCTTTGCTACAGGAAAACTGTTTTCTTTAAAATATTTATATTGGAATTAGAGATGAATACATGAAGTTAAGTGATAGCATATACAAATATTCACAAACACAAGCATGAGTAGAGAAAAGATAGAAAATGGTTTAAAACAGGGTGCTTGTTTCGGGGAATGGCCGGGAAGGAAGGACTAGCGAACCATCAGAGCTAAAATGATTAGATGAAGCAAGAAGAACGGAGTGGATCAGGCACGAAGAAGGCTAAGGGCCCAGGGCATCTTGTCCTCACACGCAGTGTCTCAGAAAAAAGACCTGACTCTGTTTCATTGCCTGTTTGGGGAGTTAGTTTTATTGCTGAGAAACCAGGTTATTGCCGTATCCAGTGGGGTGCTCAGAGACCTTGCAGGAGCCGATCTCAAGAACAACTCCTTTCCAGTTTTCTTTGTACCACATTGTCCAACTTCTAGATGAAGTCATCTTTTCATATTGTCATACCTCCTGTACCTTAGCTAACTCTTATTTCATTTAGTGAGTTCACATAGTAAGTGGATGTTCTTGGTTTCTAATACTTTCAGTTATTTGCTTAGTTAGCCCTTTTGTCTGGTGCTCTGGTGGGCTAACTTGCTTGCAGGAAATGTGACAGTCCATAGGAAGAACTGGCTTGTCCCCACTCTCACTGTCTGCTAAGGGTACCTGCATTCCAAGTGGTGCTTTGTGCTACTTTTCAGTTTTGCTGATTGCTTTTGGTGATGTGGACTACATGTCACTAAATGAAAACACAGTTATTTAGAAGTGTATTTACTTTTGTTGTTGTTGTTTTTTATTTTTTTGGCTTTAAGCTAATAAGTTTGTTCCTGTGCTGACCTGGGTAATTAATTCAGTATTGTTTAGGGAACAATCCTCCCCATCTCCTGCTGTCTTCTGAGTTTTTTATCTTAGTCATTCTGATTGGTCTGAGGTGAAATCTCAGGGTTGTTTTGATTTGCATTTCCCTGATGACTGAGGATGTTGAACATTTCTTTAGGTGCTTCTCAGCCATTCGATATTCTTCAGGTGAAAATTCTTTATTTAACTCTGTACCCCATTTGTTAATAGGGATATTTGGCTCTCTGGAGTCTAACTTCTTGAGTTCCTTGTATATATTGGATATAAGCCCTCTGCCTGATGTAGGATTGGTAAAGATCTTTTCCCAATTTGTTCGTTGCCATTTTGTCCTATTGACAGTGTCCTTTGCCTTACAGAAACTGTAATTTTATGAGGTCCCAATTGTTAATTCTTGATCTTAGAGCATAAGCTATTGGTGCTCTGCTCAGGAAGTTATTTCCTGTGCCCATGTGTTCAAGGGTCTTCCCCAGTTTCTTTTCTATTAGTTTCAGTGTGTCTGGTTCTATGTGGAGGTCCTTGATCCATTTGGAGTTGAGCTTAGTACAAAGAGATAAGAATGGATCAATTTGCATTCTTCTGCAAGCTGACCTCCAGTTGAACCAGCACCATTTGTTGAAAAGGCTATCTTTTTTTCCCCACTGGATGGTTTTAGCTCCTTTGTCAAAGATCAAGTGACCATAGGTGTGTGGGTTCATTACTGGGTTTTCAATTCTGATCCATTGATCAACCTGCCGTCACTGTATTAATGCAGTTTTTAACACTATTGCTCTGTAGTACTGCTTGAGGTTTGGGATACTGATTCCCCCAGAAGTTCTTTTACCGTTGAGAAGTTTTAGCTACCCTGGGTTTTTTGTTATTCCAGATGAATTTGAGAATTCCTCTTTCTAAGTCTGAAGAATTGAGTTGGGATTTTGATGGGGATTGCATTGAATCTGTATATTGCTTTTGGCAAGATGGCCATTTTTACTATTTTGATCCTGCCAATCCACTAGCATGGGAGATCTTTCTATCTTATGAGGTCTTTGATTTCTTTCTTCAGAGACTTGAAGTTCTTGTCATACAGATCTTTCACTCCTTTGGTTAGAGTCACACCAATATACTTTATATTGTTTGTGACTATTGTGAAGGGTGTCTTTCCCTAATTTTTTTATCAGTCTGATTACCATTTGAGTATAGGAAGGCTACTGATTTGTTTGAGTTAATTTTATATCTGGCTACCTTGCTGAAGTTGTTTATCAAGCTGTAGGAGTTCTCTGGTGGAGTTTTTTGGGTCGCTTAAGTATACTATCATATCATCTGCAAATAGTGATTTGACTTCTTCCTTTCCAATTTGTATCCATTTGACCTCCTTTTGTTGTCTAATTTCTCTAGCTAGAACTTCAAGTACTATATTGAATAAAAATGGAGAGAGCAGGCAGCCTTGTCTAGTCCCTGATTTCAGTGGGATTGCTTCAAGTTTCTCTCCATTTATTTTGATGTTGGCTACTGGTTTGCTGTATATTGCTTTTATTATGTGTAGGTATGGGCCTTGAATTCCTGTTCTTTCCAAAACTTTTAACATGAAAGGACGCTGAATTTTGTCAAGTGCTTTTTCAGCATCTAATGAAACGGTTTTTTTGAGTTTGTTTATGTAGTGGATTACATTGATGGATTTCTGTATATTGAACCATTCCTGCTTCCCTGGGATGAAGCCCACTTAATTGTGGTGAATGATGTGTTCTTTAGATTCAGTTGGCAAGAACTTTATTGAGTATTTCTGCATCAATATTCATAAAGGAAATTGGTCTGAAATTCTCTTTCTTTGTGGGATCTTTGTGTGGTTTTGGTATGAGCGTAATTGTGGCTTCATAGAATGAGTTGGGTAGTGTTCCTTCTGTTTCTATTTTGTGGAATAGTTTGAAGAGTATTGGTATTAGGTCTTCTTTGAAGGTCTGATAGAATTCTGCACTAATACCATCTGGTCCTGTGCTTTTTTTGGTTGGAAGACTTTCTATGACCAGTTCTCTTTCTTTGGGGGTTATGGGACTGTTTAGACGATCTATTTGATCCTGATTTAATTTTGGTATTTGGTATCTGTCAAGGAAATTGTCCATTTCCTCCAGATTCTCCAGTTGTGTTGAGTATAGGCTTTTGTAGTAGGATCTGATGTTTTTTTTGAATTTCCTCAGTTTCTGTTGTTATATCTCCCTTTTCATTTCTAATTTTGTTAATTTGGATACTGTCTTTGTGCCCTTTGGTTAGTCTGGCTAAGGGTTTATCTGTCTTGTTGATTTTCTCAAAAAACCAGCTCCTGGTTTTGTTGATTCTTTGTATGGTTCTTTCTATTTCTACTTGGTTGATTTCAGCCATAAGTTTGATGATTTCCTGCCTTCTACTCCTCTTGGATATATTAGCTTCTCTCTGTTCTGATGCTTTTAGGTGTACTGTTAAACTGCTAGTGTATGCTCTCTCCAGCTTCTTCTTGGAAGCACTCAGGGCTATGAGTTTTCTTCTTAGAACTGCTTTCATTGTGTCCCATAAATTTGGGTATGTTGTGCCTTCATTTTCATTAAATTCTTAAAAATCTTTGATTTCTTTCCTTACTTCTTCCTTGACCAAGGTATCATTGTATAGAACATTGTTCAGCTTCCATGTATATGTGGGCTTTCTGTTGTTTTTGTTGCTATTGAAGACCACCCTTACTCCATAGTGATCTGATAGGAGGCATGGTATTAGTTTGATCTTCTTATATCTGTTGAGGTCTGTTTTGTGATCAGTCATATGGTCTGTTTTGTGACCAATTATATGGTCAGTTTTGGAGAAGGTACCATGAGGTGCTGTGAAGAAGGTATATTCCTTTGATTAAGGATGAAATGTTCTATAGATATCTATTAAATCCATTTGGTCCAAAACCTCTGTTAGTTTCACTGTGTATCTTTTAGATTATGTTTTCCTGATTTGTCTATTGAGGAGAGTGGGGTGTTGAAGTCACCCATAATTATTGTGTGAGGTACAACGTGTGCTTTAAGTTTTAGTAAAGTTTCTTTCACGAATATTGGTGCCTTTGTATTTGGAGCATTGATGTTCAGAATTGAGAGTTCTTCTTGGTGGATTTTTCCTTTGAAGAGTATAAAGTGTCCTTCCGTGTCTTTTTTGATAACGTTTGGTTTAAAGGCTATTTTATTGGATATTAGAATGGCTACTCCAGCTTGTTTCCTAGGACTGTTTGCTTTGAAAAAAATTTTTCCAGCCTTTTACTCTGAGGTAGTGTTTGTCTTTGACACTGAGATGCATTTCCTGTATGCAGCAAAATGTTGGGTCCTGTTTATGTACCCAGTCTATTAATCTATGTCTTTTTGTTGTGGAATTGAGTCCATTGGTGTTAAGAGATATTAAGGAAAAGTGATTGTTGTTTCTTGTTAATTTTTTATGTAATTTTTATGCTTTTGGATTTGTTGAAAGAAGATTAATTTCTTGCTTTTTCTAGTGTGCAGTTTCCCTCCTTTTGATGGTGTTTTCTATTCATTATCCTTTGAATGGCTGAATTTGTGACAAGATATTGTGTAAATTTGTTTTTGCTTGGTTTCTCCATTTATGGTAATTGAGAGATTTTCTGGATATAGCAGTCTGGGTTGGCCTTTGTGTTCCCTTAGGGTCTGCATGACCTCTGCCCAGCCTATTATAGTCTTTCATAGTCTCTGGTCAGACGTCTGGTGTAATTCTGATTAGTCTACGTTTATATGTTACTTGACCTTTTCCCCTTATTGCTTTTAATATTCTTTCTTTGCTTAGTACATTTGGTGTTTTAATTATTATGTGATGGGAGGAATTTTTTTTCTGTTCAAATTTATTTGCAGTTCTATAGGCATCTTGTATGTTCATGGGCATCTTTCTTTAAGTTAGGGAAGTTTTCTTCGATAATTTTGTTGAAGATATTTACTGGCCCTTTAAGTTGGAAATCTTCACTCTCTTCTATACCTTTAATCCTTAGGTTTGGCCTTCTCATTTTGTCCTGGATTTCCTGGATGTTTTGGGTCAGGAGTTTTTTTGCATTTTGCGTTTTCTTTCGCTGTTGTGTCAATGCTTTCTATGGTATCTTCTGCATCTGAGATTCTCTCTTCTATCTCTTGTATTCTGTTGATGCTTGGATCCATGACTCCTGATTTCTTTCCTAGGTTTTCTATGTCTAGAGTTGTTTCCCTTTGTGATTTCTTTATCATTTCTACCTCCATTTTTAGATCCTGGATGGTTATTTTGAATTCCTTCTCCTGTTTTGTTGTGTTTTTTTTTTTTTATTTCTTTAAGGGCTTCTCTCTGTTTGTGTTCTCCTGTATTTCTTTAATGGAGTTATTTATGTCCTCATGAAGCCCTCTATCAGCTTCATGAGCTGTGAAATCTTACTTTTGTTGTGTGTTTGTGTATCCAGGACTTGTGGGTGAATCGTGCCATGTTGCCTTGATTTCTGTTAGTAACGTTCCTATGTTTGCCTTTTGCCATGTTAGTTGGTCCTGCTGTCTCTGGTTGGTGCTTGTCCCTACTGTGTGCCTGCAAGCCTGCCTCAGCACCCCTGGGTGACAGGCTCTTTCCTGGTACAGAGTGCTGTGGCATTGCCCAGCTCCGGGGTACATGTGGGACCCTAGTGGCCCAAGTCACAAGTGATCTTACACTCTGGTGTTCCCTGCATTCCTGGATGGAACAGCCCACTCAGTTGTAGGAGTGAAGATGGTGGCCTCACCTCTAACTGTGGAACTCCCTGAAGAGCAGATGTCCCCTGGCAGGATAGGTGCACAGACAGCTGTGGCATTGCCCTGCTCTTGGGTGCAGGTGGGGCCCTGGGGGACTGTGTCCCAAGTGATCTTATGCTTGGGTGTTCTCTACATTCCTGTCTGCACCTGTCTGCTCAGTCACAGGAGCAAAGATGGCGGCCTTCTGTTGTACTTTTTAATGGACAATATATAGAATTTATTTTCTCAAAGTAAGAATGAATAATTCAGTACACATTACTGGTCTGTTTTATATTAATATTTATATCCCAGTGTACCCAACATTTTATTCATTTTTTTTTTTTTTACAATCCAGCCGTTGTCCCATGTCCCTTCTCCCACAGTTCCTCATCCCATTCCTCCTCCCCTATCTCTGAGATGATGGTCCTCCCTGCAATAGGCCTCCCTCCTAATAATACTTGTGTTGAGAAGTGCCTGGTTTCTTCTTGTCAAGAGTAGCAAATGAGTTGCTTTAGAGATGCATTCCAAAATACAGACTCTGTGATGGTCCCACACCGTCCTTCCTTAGGCCTTTCCAGGTGGGGTGGGCTTGGCCTTCTCCCTCCGGCTGGCAGGCACCCCGCAGCCCCTTCCTGCCTTCTCCGCAGGTCCAGGTACTGCTTACCTCCTGCGTACCCACTAGCTGCCTTCTGCAGAAGAGATCTGCTTGGTGTTTCCTAATTTTATTTTACATTTTTATTATAGATATATTCCACAGTTAGACTAACAGTAGTGAACACCATAGCATAGGATGTAATCTGTACCCTGTGGCTTCTTTGAAAGAGGTAATGGTCTTTTCTTTCCTGACAGCCTCATTGTCTGGCACCTTCTGTTCTCATTGAGCTTTAGTGATAGGTGATTTGTTGTGTCTCCTGAGCAGTCATTGAAAGTGAACACAGTTCCCAGTTTTAGGACCTCCCTGCTTCCATACTGAGCGTTTGGTATGTAAGTGATTTAACAGTCATGCAGTCAGGATCTTCAGAGTAAATAATTTCCATTCCCATTACTGTCTCCTTAGATTCCTGAGTGTATGCAAGAACATGATACTCTTCTCATGGATTTAGAGAAGCTAAAACACCAAGTTAAAATGTCAAGATAATTAAAACATTTCGATACTTAAGTTTTTGTAGTCACTGGTAAGCTAATAGTTCTCAATTTATAATACCAGCAATTCCACAATTAATTAATTAGAAATTTTATACAATTTTTACACAAATTTTTTATACAAATGCACTGATTTTTTTTTTTTTTTTTTTTTTTGGTTTTTCGAGACAGGGTTTCTCTGTGTAGTCCTGACTGTCCTGGAGCTCACTCTGTAGACCAGGCTGGCCTCGAACTCAGAAATCCGCCTGCCTCTGCCTCCCAAGTGCTGGGATTAAAGGCGTGCACCACCACGCCCGGCTCACTGATTTTTAATATATGATTTCATGTTAATTTCCATATGAACTCTAATTTTAACCCAACTAGCATATTAGTGAGTAAAATTTGAAAATAATATGCTGAGTTTTTACATAATAAATTATAAAAACTTTAAATTGATGACAATTGATAACATATTAAAAAGTATTCTTCTTCCAATTATAAATGTTTCTTTCCACTGTCCAGTTTATCATGTGCCTAGTTACATGGAATTTCCTGTTGGTTTGAGGCTCTAATGTTGAAACTTTATAGCCCGGCATCATCTTTATGTATGTGTGTTTGTGTTGGACAAATCACTAGTGTCATTTTCTTATGTATACTTCCCATAAATAAATAACAAACAACTACAGATTTCAGAATACTTGCTATCCTTTTTCAAAGAACGCGAGTAATCAGTCTCAGTAGGCCTTAAAACGAACCAAACCAAGAAAAAACATTTGTGTTAGGAGAGACAACCAGTTTTACACCACAGCATTTTCCTCACAGTCAACAGAAAGTGCATTTAAGTTGGAATTTCCAAATGTGATATATACGAATGAGATAAAAAAAATCTTGGCCTTTCATAGTTTGGTTGGTGTTAGGTAAACTGAGTGAGGCTCTGGTGCTCTGTGTGACCAGTGCTCTGCAGTGCCACCATGCAACCCACCCAGTGGCCGTAACAGCCATTTCTTCCCTCCTTCTTTTTCTTTTCCTCCTTTTTTTTTTTTTAAACTAATTGGCTCATGTTTAGTTTACTGAAAGTCATCTGGACTCAGTACAAAGCAAGTGACCTGCATTGAGTTAGTGTAATTGTAACACAAACAGAAGATTGCATAGTTTTGGTCTTACACAGGAAAAGAGAAAGTTGGAGAGATTTTCCTGTCGATAAATAGAGACTGAAGCTGCAGGGCCAGACTTGCTTCATACTTGATTTTACCTTCATGGTTTTTGTTAGACTAGTATTTGGATTTTTAGGTACTTGTTCCCTAGAAAGATTGTTTTTCTTTTTGAAATTCTAGTAAATGTTTTTTTCTATTAATCCTTCAAATGCTGTATTCAGTTGTGAATCTAATTTCTCTTTAATCATAGTTAATATTGTCTAAAAATTGTTTGTCTTTACTATGAATAACATTGAAGCATATCTTCAGATGCTATTAATTAGCTTTAGCTAGTCTATATTATATTCTTTTTTTTAAAAATATTTTTATTTGATATATTCTTTTTTTTTTTTTTTTTTACATTTCAAATGATTTCCCCTTTCCTGGTCCCTCCTCCCTGAAAGTCCCATAAGCCCTCTTCCCTCCCCAATCCACCCCTTCCCACTTCCCTGTCCTGGTATTCCCCTACACTGCTGCACTGTGCTTTTCCAGGACCAGGGGCCTCTCCTTCCTTCTTCTTGGGCATCATTTGATATGTGAATTGTGTCTTGGGTATTCCAAGCTTCTAGGCTAATATCCACTTATCAGTGAATGCATATCATGAGTATTCTTTTGTGACTAGGTTACCTCATTTAGGATGATATTCTCCAGTTCTACCCATTTGTCTAAGAATTTCATGAATTCATTGTTTTTAATGGCTGAATAGTATTCCATTGTGTATATAAACCACATTTTCTGTATCCATTCCTTTATTGAGGGATATCTGAGTTCTTTCCAGCTTCTGGCTATTATAAATAAGGCTGCTATGAACATAGTGGAGCATGTGTCCTTATTGCATGCCAGGGAATCCTCTGGGTATATGACCAGGAGTGGTATAGTGGGGTCCTCCGGAAGTATCATTCCCAGTTTTCTGAGGAACAGCCAGACTGATTTCCAGAGTGGTTGTACCAGCTTGCAGTCCCACCAGCAGTGGAGGAGTGTTCCTCTTTCTCCACATCCTCGCCAACACCTGATGTCTTCTGAGTTTTTAATCTTAGCCATTCTGACTGGTGTGAGGTGAAATCTCAGGGTTGTTTTGATTTGCATTTCGCTGGTGACTACGGATGTTGAACATTTCATTAGGTGCTTCTCAGCCATTCAATATTCCTCAGGTGAAAAGTCTTTGTTGAGCTTTTCACCTCCTTTTTTAATGGGCTTATTTGGCTCTCTGGAGTCTACCTTCTTGAGTTCTTTGTATATCTTGGATATTAGCCCTCTGTCAGATGTAGGGCTGGTAAAGATCTTTTTCCCAACTTGACAAATGTCAGCCTTAAGGCTCCTTCCACTTGATATCTGTAATGTGAGTTCTTATCAACTGTAGCCCCTCTCTTATAAGTAGTTCCCTTGCCTACTAAGTTGTGTCTTAGGAGAACAGGTACTGGGGCCCATTTCCTAACCTTTTAATAACATGATCATCATTGATATCTAACTAGTGGCTAGCAGGAAGCAGACTCAGATGTTAATTAAAAGTATTAAAAGGAATGAATTTTATTTAAATTAGTATTTAAAAATCTATGTTCTAAACACCATTTAAGTACTAAGTAATTCAGTACATGTTTGTGTAGTGTAATTGCAGTGGTAAAAACTAGATGTTCTATTTATTGTTATATCACTTAGAGAAAGGTAATTTCTATGTCTGTCATAATGAGAATAAATGTAGTCTTTATCATGAAGAATTACTAGGTTAAATGAGATAACTCATGTAAAGTTCTTCAGGAGAATTGTCCACACATATTGATTTTTTTCTTTATTATTTTACAAGTTCTTTGGAAACATAGAATGTACATGGATTTATTAGAGATATATGGTTCTATATTGAGAATTCCTAAAAACAGCAATATTCCAAGAGAATACTGAAGGTGGAGTAATAGATAATAGCCCAGGCAAAGATTCTTTTAAGACATTCATGGTCCTCTTTCTCCACATCCTCGCCAGCACCTGTTGTCTCTTGAGTTTTTAATATTAGCCATTCTGACTGGTGTGAGGTGGAATCTCAGGGTTGTTTTGATTTGCATTTCCCTGATGACTAATGATGTTGAACATCTCTTAAGGTGCTTCTCAGCCATCCGAATTTCTTCTGGTGAAAATTCCTTGTTTAGCTCTGTACCCCATTTTTAATAGGGTTATTTGGTTCTTTGGGGTCTAACTTCTTGAGTTCTTTGTATATATTGGATATTAGCCCTTTGTCGGATGTGGGGTTGGTGAAGATCTTTTCCCAATTTGTTGGTTGTTGTTTTGTCTTTCTGACAGTGTCTTTTGCCTTACAGAAACTTTGTAATTTTATGAGGTCCCATTTGTCAATTCTTGATCTTAGAGCATAAGCTATTTGTGTTCTGTTCAGAAACTTTCCTCCTGTGCCCATGTCCTCCAGGGTCTTCCCCAGTTTCTTTTCTATTAGTTTCAGTGTGTCTGGTTTTATGTGGAGGTCCTTGATCCATTTGGAGTTGATCTTAGTGCAAAGAGATAAGAGTGGATCAATTCGCATTCTTCTGCATGTTGACCTCCAGTTGAACCAGCACCGTTTGTTGAAAAGGCTATTTTTTTTCCACTGGATGGTTGTAGCTCCTTTATCAAAGATCAAGTGACCATAAGTCTTTGGGTTCATTTCTGGGTCTTCAATTCTATTCCATTGATCTACTTGCCTGTTGCTGTACCAATACCATGCAGTTTTTAACACAATTGCTCTGTAGTACTGCTTGAGGTCAGGGATAATGATTCCCCCAGAAGTCCTTTTATTGTTGAGAATAGGTTTAGCTATCCTGGGTTTTTTGTTACTCCAAATGAATTTGAGAATTGCTCGTTCTAGATCTATGAAGAATTGATTTGGGAGTTTGATGGGGATTGCATTGAATCTGTAGATTGCTTTTGGCAAGATGGTCATTTTTACTATATTGATCCTGCCAATCCAAGAGCATGAAATATTTTTCTATCTTTTGAGGTCTTCTTCGATTTCTTTCTTCAAGAACTTGAAGTTCCTGTCATACAGATCTTTCACTTGTTTGGTTAAAGTCACTCCAAGATACTTTACATTGTTTGTGGCTATTGTTGGTGGGATTGCAAGATGGTACAACCGCTCTGGAAATCAGTCTGGCAGTTTCTCAGAAAATTGGACATGACACTTCCAGAGGACCCTGTCATACCACTCCTGGGCATATACCCAGAGGATTCCCCTGCATGCAATAAAGACACATGCTCCACTATGTTCATAGCAGCCTTATTTATAATAGCCAGAAGCTGGAAAGAACCCAGATGTCCCTCAACGGAGGAATGGATACAGAAATTGTGGTACATTTATACAATGGAATACTACTCAACAATTAAAAATCATGAATTCATGCAATTTGTAGGCAAATGGTTGGATCTGGAAAATATCATCCTAAGTGAGTCAACCCAATCACAAAAGAATACACATGAATTGCAATCACTGATAAATGGATATTAATGAGCCCAGAAGCTCTGAATACTCAAGACACAATTAGCTAAGCAAAAGATTTCCATTTTTTGATAGGGTTATTTGTTTCTTTGCGGTCTAACTTCTTGAGTTCTTTGTATATATTGGATATTAGCCCTCTGTCGGATGTGGAGTTGGTGAAGATCTTTTCCCACTTTGTTGGTTGCCGTTTTGTCCTTCTGACAGTGTCCTTTGCTTTGCAGAAACTTTGTAATTTTATGAGGTCCCATTTGTCGATTCTTGATCTTAGAGCATAAGCTATTGGTGTTCTGTTCAGGAACTTTTCCCCTGTGCCCAAGTCCTCCAGGGTCTTCCCAAGTTTCTTTTCTAATAGTTTCAGTGTGTCTGGTTTTATGTGGAGGTCCTTGATCCACTTGGAGTTGATCTTAGTGCAAAGAGATAAGAGTGGGTCAATTTGCATTCTTCTGCATGTTGACTTCCAGTTGAACCAGCACCATTTGTTAAAAAGGCTATCTTTATTCCACCGGATGGTTGTGGCTCCTTTATCAAAGATCAAGTGACCATAAGTCTGTGGGTTAACCTCTGGGTCTTCAATCCTGTTCCATTGATCTGCTTGCCTGTTGCTATACCAATACCATGCAGTTTTTAACACAATTGCTCTGTAGTACTGCTTGAGGTCAGGGATATTGATTCCCCCAGAAGTCCTTTTATTGTTGAGCATAGTTTTAGCTATCCTGGGTTTTTTGTTGCTCCAGATGAATTTGAGAATTGCTCTTTCTAGATCTATGAAGAATTGAGTTGGGATTTTGATGGGGATCGCATTGAATCTGTATATTGCTTTTGGCAAGATGGCCATTTTTACTATATTGATCCTGCCAATCCAGGAGCAAGAAATATTTTTCCATCTTCTGAGGTCTTCTTCGATTTCTTTCTTCAAGGACTTGAAGTTCCTGTTGTACAGATCTTTCGCTTGTTTGGTTAGAGTTACGCCAAGATATTTTATGTTGTTTGTGGCTATTGTGAAGGGTGTTATTTCCCTAATTTCTTTCTCTGCCTGCTTGTCCTTTGAGTACAAGAAGGCCACTGACTTGCTTGCGTTAATTTTATACCCTGCCACTTTGCTGAAGTTGTTTATCAGCTGTAGAAGTTCTCTGGTGGAGTTTTTTGGGTCGCTTAGGTAAACTATCATATCGTCTGCAAATAATGATAGTTTCACTTCTTCCTTTCCAATTTGTATCCCTTTGACTTCCTTATGTTGTCTAATTGCTCTTGCTAGAACTTCAAGTACTATATTGAAAAGATATGGAGAGAGAGGGCAGCCTTGTCTAGTCCCTGATTTTAGTGGGAATGCTTCAAGTTTCTCTCCATTTATTTTGATGTTGGCTACTGGTTTGCTGTAGATTGCTTTTACTATGTTTAGGTATGGGCCTTGAATTCCTGCTCTTTCCAAGACTTTTAGCATGAAAGGATGCTGAATTTTGTCGAATGCTTTTTCAGCATCTAATGAGATGGCCATGTGGTTTTTTTCTTTCAGTTTGTTTATGTAGTGGATTACATTGATGGATTTCCGTATATTGAACCATCCCTGCATCCCTGGGATGAAGCCTACTTGATCATGGTGGATGATCGTTTTGATGTGTTCTTGGATTCGGTTAGCAAGAATTTTATTTAGTATTTTTGCATCTATATTCATAAGAGAAATTGGCCTGTAGTTCTCTTTCTTTGTTGGATCTTTTTGTGGTTTAGGTATTAGCGTAATTGTGGCTTCGAAGAATGAGTTGGGCAGTGTCCCTTCTGTCTCTATTTTGTGGAATAGTTTGGAGAGTATTGGTGTTAAGTCTGGGCATATACCCAGAGGATTCCCCTGCATGCAATAAGGACACATGCTCCACTATGTTTATAGCAGCCTTGTTTATAATCGCCAGAAATTGGAAGGAGCCCAAATATCCCTCAAAGGAAGAATGGATACAGAAAATGTGGTATATTTATACAATGGAATACTACTCAGCAATTAAAAATAATGAATTCATGCAATTTGTAGGTAAATGGTTAGACCTGGAAAATATCATCCTGAGTGAATTAACCCAATCACAAAAGAATGCACATGAAATGCAATCACTGATAAGTGGATATTAATGAGCCCAGAAGCCCTAAATACTCAAGACACAAATAGCAAGTCAAATGATTCCCAAGAAGAAGAAAGGAGAGGACCCTGGGCCTGTAAAGATTGCATCCAGTTTAGTAAAGAAACCGAGGGGGGAGGGGGAATTATTGGGGAACAGATGGGGGGGAGAGGAACTATGGGAACTATGGTTGGTGGGAACTGGGAAAGGGGAAAGCCTTTGGAAGGTAAACATAGAATATAGAAAATAAAATAAAAAAAAAAGAAAAAAAAACTTAAAAAAAAAAACAGCAAAAAAAAAAAAAAAAGCAAAAAAAAAAAGATTCCCAAGAAAAGGGATGGAGAGGACCCTGGTCTGGAAGACTAAATCAGGTTTTGTAGGAGAGTATCAGAACAGAGACATGGTGGTGGTGGTGGTGATGGTGGTGGTGGTGGGGTGATTGGGGAATGGGGGAGGGGGAAGAGAACTTATGGGACATATGGTGGGGGTGGGAACTGGAAAGGGGAAAGCCTTTGGAATGTAAACAAAGAATATAGAAAATAATGTTAAAAAAAGGAAAAAAAGACTTTCATGGTTCAGAGATGATGGAGAAAGTCTGGTGAGGACGAGGGCAGAGAGGGTCATAGCTTAGGGGAGTCGCAGATTTGCATATGAAGCGAGGTCTGGGTCATCAGGCACTGTGTCAGCCTTGTGTTGTGACAATGCAATTAACTATTATGTCATTATGAGTAAGAATTGTGGACAGTTCTTACAGATGATATACCACATACCAAGTGCTTCTATGTTAATCTCAGTTTGATGGCTGTTATTCTAAAGGCTTGCTTTCCAGCAGCCTCTGGGGGCTTATAAGAAATATGAGTTCATCTCTGGCTGACAATTTGAAATTCTTAGGGTGAATTTGGTGGTGTTCATCAAAACAAAAAAATTCTGTTGCATGATAAAAATTTAAGAACTGTTCTTATGTATATTTATATATACTAATGAGAATACCATGTTTATTAGTGCCTTAGTAGTGTTACTGTTAATTATCTGTTTTTAATATGTATATTAAGTATAGTTTAATAAGTTTCTGATCAGCAACCTCCATAATTATCTAGTTGTTTAGAAGGCAGAGTAACCTGATGACTGAGATAGGCTGATCGGCTTTGGAGATAGACTGCTTGGGTTGGTTTACAACTCTGCCCTGTATTTAGAGTATGTAAGAACTTTACTTAAACTTCTGATCCTTTAATTTTCTTGTGGAATATAAAATGAAGAAATACTTCCTCCTAGTATTCTGGTGAAAATGAAAGAAATGGTTATTTCTAGGGTATTTAGTACTTTGCCTTGTAAATTGATGTACAATATACATATGTGTTTAAACATACGTAATGAAAAATTAGAAAAAAATTTAGAAATGCCCTAAAGATGGAATGTTCATCATTGAAAATATCAGATGAGTGCTTTGGGGCCTTAACTTCATTGCAGTCTCTCTTTCTCTTCCGTTTGCTGGAATGGTACCTCCTTCCCTCCTGCCTGCCCTCCTTCCCTCCCTCAGAAGCCCCAGATTCAGCCAGTGCTCTGGCTGCAGCTCCTCTTCCTTCTCCTTGAGTAGATTTGGACTCTTTTTCTTCCACTGCTCTCTTGCAACTGTTGACAGAAGGTCTCTTGCCATCCTTCACTCTCTTGACCTCTTTGATATCTCATCTCTCGGTTCCCTCACCCCTATGTCTGTCCATCTTGAGTCCTATACTCACTTTTAGTTCCTGTCTAGATAAGTATTTTTCTATACTGTTGAGAAACTTCAAATCTAAATTCATACATTTGTTTTAACCTTTAATATCTTATATTTTTTTTCATGCAACCAGTTGCCAAATTGAAGAGTCTGGAAATTATCTTTCATCTACTCTTTCCGTTTTATTAGTCACTAAGTTCTATTGACATTTTCTCCTTGCCCAGACTCTGTAGTTAGAGATACTTCAGATTTCTATTATTCAGCACCTACTCAATGCATTACTCCCTTAATAGTTCTTCCTTTCCATTTTTCAGACTTTGTATTTTTCCCTCTGCATTTCTACATCACTCTAACTAGTAGTCCTCCATCTTCTCTTCTCCAGAGTAATACTCATGACATTGCTAGATTGATCAGTTCTAAGTCACACGGACCACCTCGTTCCAGCCTCCCCATCAAGGTGCAGTTTTACAACTCTGAGGCTAGTTAGTAGTCAGATTCTTTACAGAATTATAGAAGGCCTTTGGCTCTGAGTACTTTTCTGTTTATGTGTCGCCGCCTTTTATTTTAGCCACACTTTATTTGTATGTGCTTCTAGGTTTTTATCTTTGCCCCCTTTCTGCTCAGTGTTATATTTTTACCTACAGTTTCTTCCATCTCTAAACAGTCTCCATTGAGACCATCCTGAGCTTTCCCACCACCCAGTAAACCCCAAGCTCAGACATTTCATTATATTTGGGTGATTTCTCTAATTATGAATTTATTGACACAGATGTACATCAGCTAGTGAATTTTTTTTATAAAGGTAATGCAGGGCTTTGTGGCATACAAGTATTAATGAAGTTCTTGCACTTGTGTAAAATGGGTGTATTTTGTTTTTCTTTGTACATGTGATAACTCAGAAGGGAGACATGTCTGTGCTCATTATGGAGTACCACCTGTTGAGCACAGCTGCAACCGTGCTTGTCAGAGCAGCTAGCTGTGACGACCCCTGAGAGGAGGAGGAGGAGAGGGGTGGGACAGCAGACTCTCACCTGAGAGTCTGTCTACACCCTTCTGTACTTCCCCGCTACCAGATGTCCTTCTCCAATTGCATGTGACTTCCTGGAATGGGGAGATGATTGAGAGGCTGTGGAAGGTTAATGAGGGCAGGTCTCCATCTGTTCAGATGCTGAGACGTGGATGTCCTGCACGCAGTGAGCGCTTTTCATAGCCAAGCTTCTATGTGTAAGCCCCCTCCACACACACACTCATGTCCAGTAAACTCATCGTCTTCCCAACTCGGACTTTGGTGCATCCTACTTAAGTTATGGCAGATGACCTATAAGGAACAGGTACTCAGTTTTTCACGTCTACAGGGAAAGAGTTCTTACAACAATGGTGTAAGTCAATAAATGTGATACTGTATACCTGTAACCACAACATCTAGAGGGTGGAGGCAGGAGGACCAGAGTTCAAGGCTATTTTAAATACATAGCAAGTTTTAAGCTAGTCTGGGCTACATGAAACCCTGTTGAGCTTGTACGTGCATGTGTGCATGTGTGTGCATGCATGCTTGTGTGTGTGTGTGTGTGTGTGTGTGTGTGTGTGTGTGTGTGTGTTGTGTGTTTACATAATGGAACTTGAAGGAAAGAGGAGCAGTATCTACTTCATCAGTTAACAGCTTGAGTGCTGCCAGGTGTGCAGCCCTGACTGCGGCCCCGCATGAATGAAATCAAAAGAAACGAGAGAAGGGACTAGGGTTACATTTTTCTTTTTCTCTGACAAAATGTTTCTTTTGTCCATTTTATACTCATAATTCATCATATTTTATTTTTAGCCTGGTTTGGTTTTGAGAAATAAAAATGGAAATCCTTTAGGTTAGGATCTGAAATGCTAATTTTAAACTTTACTATGGCACTTGTCCAATAGAATCTGTTAAAAATTTTCCTCTAGGTCAGATCTAAGTTGAGAAGAATGAGGTAACTTTAATATGAACCTAGATTGTAATACAGTCTTTCTCTCCAGTGAGTTGGCAAACTCACTGTTCCATTTGTATTTTGAATTGGGGAAGCTGAGTTAATATGGATGTTTGCCAATGATAGCAAATACTGGCAAGATAGTCCTGATCTCTGTGCTTAATTATGTGGTTTTATTATAACATTTTTCACATATTTGTTGGTACTTACTAGTCTTTCAAGGTGGATTGACTTGTTTGCCAGTGACTCACATAAATTTTATTCTTTCTGAAGTTAATCATTTCCTGCCCAGTCTTCTATCTTCCCAAGAAGGCCAGCTAGTGTGTGTGTTCATGTATGTATATGTGTATGTACATATAATATACATTTTATTTAGTTATCCAGTTCCATCTCTGCAAGATTTTGTATATTTTTAGTCCCCCAGATAAAGGCTAAGGTGTGGGTATAGTAATGTCTTCATCATTTCTTCCTTGTCCTTTAGTGCTGGGAATGGACTCGGAGCCTTGGGCGCACGAGGCGGGCAGCCTTACGGCCGCTGAGCTGCCCTTCCAGCCCGCCTCGCGTGTACGTGGTTTTCTCACAGTGATTTAGGCATTGAGATTTGAAAGGCATTAAGTTGCATATGCACCGATTTTAAAATGATAATCAAGTTTATAACTGTAGAGGGACACAGGATGACAAATGTGTTTGTGTTATTCCGGTACATAGAAAAAGGCGATCTGAAGGGGGCGGCTGTTAGGGTTAGCACAGACAAAGTAGGAAAGTAAATAAATAAACCAAGCAGACCTTTTCTGAAAGAATGTTTCCTTTAGAAGAAGCTAAATGGAGTATTGGTGTAAGGAACAGCAGTGATGAGATGGCCGAGCCAGGTTAGATACAAGAGACAGAGGCAGGAGCTGCAGAGGGCCAGACCCGTGGCTTCCTTCATAAGCATGGTGTGATGGCTAGCTTTTACTCTGAGACTTGTAGCCATTGGAAGATCTTAAACAGAGGAATACTGTGCTCTAAGGCTGGATTTAAAGGAGCTGTTCTTTGTCTTGAGAAGGGTTAGTCGCCACATAAGGGCACAAGCAGGGAAAATAAACAATCATCAGTAGATCAGGTAGGAGATGGGAGGGGGCTTGAGCTGTGGTAGTAAAGATATTTTGAAGTTGTTGTCAGACCCTGGATGGATAGATATATTAGTTTTGTTTCCACATTGTCTAGATGTGTGATTTGATAGAAAGACATAGGTAAATTTTTGTCTTCAATTTTTAGTTAGGATCCCTGGAATTATGAAAGTGAAAACTGTTGTTTAGTCATAAAGTGTTTCCTCTGTGTTAATTTCTTAAGACATCTGACCTGAAAGTATTTTAGCTGCAGATCATTTTTACCCCTTCTACTAGGAAATCACAAAGATCTTAGAATCACCTCTCCCTGCTTAATAGATCTGAGCTGGGCTCTCAGGCTCGGAAGCCCCGCTCAGGCTGCCCCGTTTCCTCCTTAGTTTGCCTACCGTGACACCCTCTGCGGGCATGTACTGGAGGATCTCTCTTAAGTCAGTGCGTGAAGCTTTGAAGTCTGGTGCATTCGGGTACCAGAAACACTCTTTTCTTCCTCACAGCTATAAAATAGAGGCTGATTTTTTTTCTGGCCCTCCATTATCCCCCTCCATCTTTCTGAAAATTTGTCAATTACATGTATTTGGAACTATAATCAACAGCTATTTGAAACTTGTACATAGATTGGAGAGTTATTATTTACGCTTCTCTCACTGAATGGTTTGCCTTTTTATTACTGAACTGGGATGAATTCGACAGTGCCAAGTTTGATGTGGTGTAGGAAGGATGAAGTGTTGTAAAAGAGAAACGTGGAACGTGAGACCGTTCTGGAAGGGCAGCCAGCACTGAGAGCCAGTGTTTGGAGGCTGGTAGAGATGGGACTGGGAGAGACAAGGGAAGTTGAGGGTGGGAGTGGCAGCGTTGATGGCAAAGCTGCTCTCAGGGCTGCAGATATCAGATATTTGTGCATCTGGTGTTCTGCCTCTCACTCTCATTCAGTTTAGGGTTTAAATCTTTACCTCAAGGCTTTTTCTTTTGACCCATGGATTATTTAGAAATTTGCTGTTTAGATTCCAAGTATTGGTGCTTCTGCTCGTCTTTCTAACAAGTTATCTAGTTCAATTACAATGTGGCAGGATACTCTAGGAAGTCAGCTCTTCTGAATCTGTTTGTGTGTGCTGCGTCTCAGGATGTAGTCTCTCTTAGTATCTGAGCACTTGGTATCTGAACTCCGCGCAGACTCTGTACTGACAGCTAGGTCTGCGAGACGATGGCCTGAGATTCCCGTGGCCTGCACTTGGCTCTCCATGGGTGCCGGCTGTTGGCAGAGGATGTTGAAGTCTAGTAACTATAGCCAAGTTGTCTTTTTCATTTTTCACATTATTTCATCCATTTGTTTTCTGTATTTTTCCTCAGGATTTTGGTTTCTGTTTTCTTGCCTTCCTGTGGGTTGCCTGAATATTTTTGAGTTCCATTTTGATTTATCCATAATGTGTATGAGTTTATCTCTTTAACCAGCTTGGGTGACATATAGAACCCTAATTTCTTTTTTGTTCTCTTACTTTCTTCCATGTTTTAATAATGTCTTCTTCATGTATTAAATTTTTGTTGAGATTATGAAAAATAATTTCAAAAACTCCGGTAAAAGGAGAATCTGTTATACTAACTGGTTTAAGCTGTATTCTACTTTCCTTCCTGATATTTCACATTTTCTAATTACATATTTTTCTTTATTTAGAAAAGTGGCTTTAGCCTTCTTTTAGGATAGAACTGTGATGATTCTGTTAAGTTTTCTTACCTTTGAATCTTTTGGTTTCTGTGCATCCATGAAGGGCAGTTCTGCTGTCTGTTGTAATCTGGCAGTTCCTGTAGTTAATCTCTATGCCACTCCAACACTCATGGTTTCTGATAAGAAATCAGCTGTCATTTCATTTTCCATTTAAAGGTAAGGTCTTATTTTTGTGCACATTCAAGATTGGATTTTGCTCTCAGTCTTTGATTTTCCGTAATTTAATATGTTTTTGCATGAATTCCATTTTTCTGTCTTGTGATTTGTACAGTTTCTGGACTATATAGGCTAAATCTATTCTGCCAAATGTTAGAATTTCTAGTGAATTTTTTTGTTAACTGAATTTGCTCTGCAACAGTTTTGTACACGTGTGTGCTGTATCTGACTCTTCATGTCCCACCTGTGTTTTCTTTTTTTTCTCTTTTTTTATAGTTTACTGTATTTTAATAGCAAACTTGCAGGAACAGCACAACATTAAAAACATATACTTGCATGCAGGACAGACAACTCAGAAAAGTATAGTGAGTGAGTGGAATCTATTGTATGATAAAAGTGCTACAAACACCATCTAGTTGCCATCAATAAGAATTTACTTATTTTTAAAAAATCCAAATGCTGGCATTATCCAGAAAATTTTAACAGGTTCATTTTTAATTGCTATAAAGTTGAACTATTGAAATGTGTTCACTGAAACATTTTGCTTGTATTAATGCTTTACATCTTGCATTTATATTAAAAATTCACACACAAGTGAAAGTGGAGAAGCTGTCAACACCTGACTGTGTCTCCCGTTTCCACTTGCAGTCACCTTCCATCCTCGCCTGCTGCTGCCAGCCCTCTCTACATTCCTAAACATCCTTTCCCACACGCGTGGCTCTGCTTTGCTTTGTGGCCCACTGAATTTACTGAGAGCTATCTGGGCTGCCATGGGTCTGAAGTTAGAAATTGGAGGCTGATGAACTCACTAGTAGATGCAGAACTGAAGACAAGGCCTGTCCCTCCCCTAAAATCCACCAGTAGCAGTCAGGGGAGGAGTGGGAGCTGCACAGCCTGGTCTCTGGCTGTCTGCTGGTTGGTCCAATCTTGTGCAGATGTAGTGCAGGCAGCTGGATGTGTTGTAAGATTAATTGCAATGCTAGCCATTGTGGTTTAAAGTGCATGACGTGTACCTTTTCTGCAACTCCAAAAACCCGAATGCTGGATGTGTTTTTGACTTGGTCCCAGAGAAGTTCCTGGGCTCTCTGTCCATCCCTCCCAGCTCTCTCACACTCACCCTCATGTACCCACGGCAAGTTTTCCCCTGTGCTTCTTCCAGAGTAATGTATTCTGTTGTTCTGTCTTCTAGCTGGCTGGTTCTTTTTTTTTTTTTTTTTTTTTTACTAGATCTTCCCTGTCTGGCTTGGCAACAAGTGCCCTCGACCTATTATTTATAGTTTTTAATTGAGGCACTTTTCTTCAGTTTCTGTTTTGAAAATAGTTTAACACCTCTATTAAAAACATCTTGTCTTTTGTCAATGAAGTTGTAATTTTCCTGGTTCTTGAATAGGATAAGGAATTTTTAGTTGAAAATTGGACATAAAAAGATTTTTACTCTCCAAGTCTCATGTAAACTCTGCTAGATATACTTGTTTGACATTACACCAGTTGGGGACCAGTGGAGTTTGCACTTCAGATTCCTAGCTCGGCCTTGTGGACCCCAGTGGCAGGAGTGGCTCTATTGCTAGCTGGGTGGAGTCACAGTTCCGGCTCTTTTGCTTTGTGATTGTTTTACTGTTGGGTGATAGTGAAAGTCCTGCTGGGTATGGAGGCCTTCTCAACAGGTAGAGCAAAGGGCACTGGTTACTGCCAGGCTGGGGTAGAACTCCAAGCTCCCATGGCTTCTCCATACCAGAGAGGCAGGATGTCCACCGAAGGCTGGCAGTCTTCACTCCACTGTGGTGCCCTTTTCAGTTTCCTAAAGGTGAAAATGGAGACTGTCCCTCTCTCCTTGCCTTCTGTGCATTCTTATTGTTTAGCTATATATGAGTAAAACTGTAAAATAGAGTGAAATGAAATATATCTATAACATAGATAAGTGTTAGATAAATGGTCCAGCCTTTTAGGTAACAAAATTGGTAGCAACAGATGCAGCCTAGTTACTGTTGAAAGGCTGCCCGAGTAGTGAGCTTTTGTAAGTCTCCCATTCCTCTGCTATCTGTTCTCAGTCTGTAAAACTGGTGTATTTCCCTAAGTTTGTGCTTCCAACAGTGAGGCTTGGAATGGGTCCTTGATACTCTTACTGTGAATAATGATGATTAAAAAAATGTTTCTCAGGTAATAAGAAAAATGCTTGCTCTGATTCACAAGAGGGTTTAAAGAAGATGATGCAGTTAAAGATTGCGACATCAGTTATTTGTTTCTTTTAAAGCAACAAGAACAAAAGACTGTTTTCCCTGTATCTTTTACTAAGACACGGTTTAAAACATTTCCAAGGTGAGATGGAGGAATTAGGGGAGACAGATTGTGTTCCTCTTAAACTTCTGCCTGAGTTCTTTCAATTTGCTGTTTCTTTTTGGCCTAACCTAAAGTTATTACTTTCTTCCTATCTCCTTCTTCCTGGCAACTTTTCAACTTTTCAAGGTTAAATTTTCAACTTATCTGTCTTAATCTTTTTTCTCTTAAATACTAATAAAATTCTTCTTGATATTCCTTTTCAGACTGAGAATCCACAGAAGGGAACCCTTTCCCTGGTAGGTGTAGGGTTATACAGCTGAGTGTCCACTGATAGTATCAGTAGATGCTGTAGCGTTCAGTCCAGCGAGTGTCTTGATGGTGTAGATAGACGCTGTAGCGTTCAGTCCAGCGAGTGTCTTGATGGTGTAGATAGATGCTGTAGCGTTCAGTCCAGCGAGTGTCTTGATGGTGTAGATAGATACTGTAGAGTTCAGTCCAGCGAGTGTCTTGATGGTGTAGATAGATGCTGTAGCGTTCAGTCCAGCCGAGTGTCTTGATGGTGTAGATAGATGCTGTAGCGTTCAGTCCAGCCGAGTGTCTTGATGGTGTAGATAGATACTGTAGAGTTCAGTCCAGCGAGTGTCTTGATGGTGTAGATAGATGCTGTAGCGTTCAGTCCAGCCGAGTGTCTTGATGGTGTAGATAGATGCTGTAGCGTTCAGTCCAGCAAGTGTCTTGATGGTGTAGATAGACGCTGTAGTGTTCAGTCCAGCGAGTGTCTTGATGGTGTAGATAGACGCTGTAGCGTTCAGTCCAGTCCAGTCAGTCTCCACTCAGAGACAGAGCACCCACCGCACCCCTTTCCTTACCTTCCTGGTGAGCAGACTGATGTTTCTGGCCTGATGAGTGACTGTGGGAGTTCCTCTGACTCAACCTTCCTAGTTCCTCATGTTGTGGAGACCTCCAACCATAAATTTATTTTCATTGCTACGTCATAACTATACTTTTTCTATAATTAAAAATTGTAATGGAAACTGTAATATAAATCCTGATATGCAGGATATCTGATATGTGACCCCTCTGAAAAGGGTCATTTGACACTCCCTCCCAAGGGGTTAAGACCCACAGGTTGAGAAACACTGCTCTAACTAGAGCTGGAACAAATTGTGTGTTTCTCCTCCTGTGCTGTGCTCATTCTACTGTAGAAACTACAAGGCAGGGACAAGGGTTCTTCACACCTGTCTCACCTTTGCATTTCCTTCACACTGGCATGTTTGCAGAGCTGGAGTTTTACACCTGGATGCTGGCGTCTTTTGTACACAAAGAACATGGTCCAGCCATCTCCCTGAAATGAAAACACTGCCCTGGAGATTGCAGCCAGGGGCTGTGTTTCTGGTGACATTCCGCTCACCTTCGTTTATTGTTTGGTTTTATTTGTAATTTTGTTTTGGTTTTTTTGGTTTTTTTGGATTTTGTTTATTCGAGACAGGGTTTCTCTGTATAGCCCTGGCTGTCCTGGAACTCACTTTATAGACCAGGCTGGCCTCAAACTCAGAAATCTGCCTGCCTCTGCCTCCCAGAGTACTGTGATTACAGACGTGCACCACCACTGTCCGACTTGTAATATTTTAAAAAAGAGGTTATTACTATATTTCCTTTTAAAAATACCATCATTATTTGACTAAGGTGCTACCTGTGTATTATGTCCACTCTCACAACAGCTCTGCTGTTCTTTGTCCGTGCTCTCTTACCTTCCCCTCGCTAGGAAGGACGGTCTTTTGCTCACATCTGTGACTTACTGTTATCCCGGCATGCTCCTTGCTCCTATGCATTCACAAGTCAGTTGTCTTAGCTCAGACACAGTTGTTGCTTCATTCCACTGAGATTATAAATCTGTGCGTGATAGCTTCTTTGTGAAGCACTTCTGCAAGCTCTGGCTCTGTAGAGTCTATAAAGCATGAGATTTCAGGCACGAAGCTAGGTGGGCATTTTGAAGCACATTTCTTTCTCCCTCCCCCCTTCAGAGTACTTGTGATCAGGGAAATTTAAAAAAAATCCAAACTTAGTGCTACGTTTAGTGTATAGTTAAGCAATATACTGTGTAGGAACAAGCATAGGTTAATCATATAATTTATTGCACTAACATTCGTCAATCAAATTGTGTTAGAGATAAGATCAATTATATAGCTCTAATGTGTGTCTGTGCTGTTTGGTTGGTAGCAGGGAATTTTAAGGCTAGCCACTGGTAATCAACACTTTCGACAACAGGGGCTTATGACTTGACTTATACAAAACCTAGAGATTCTTAAGTGGATCCTCCTGATTGAACCCAGTAAAGACTGAGAAAATCTACGTCTGTTACTGATTTTTCTAAAAAGCTAAAGACAGAAATGAAAGACATAGCATTTTCCTGGAGACAGTTTAATAGACCTGCTTATTTGAACTGTATGCTCAATACCCACGCTTGCTCAGTGCTTGTTTGCAAGTATGATTTGACATTAGACCACTTTATGATAGTGCTGGGTAAATAAGAGTTAGAGTAAAGCTTTTTATCCTCTGGTTTCTAATAGCTACTGCCAGGTGAGCCTTATATGTTAAGATTATCAGAAGATAAGGCTGCAGCTTATTGGCTCAAAGTTCAAAGGAGAAGCATTAGCTTCAAGGACATAAATCATTGGGCCTGTTATCTGCTAATTTGTAACAGAACAGCGGGGAACAGTGTTTATCTGGACAATCTCATATCTACCTGCAGTTGAGGTTAAGGTCAGCTCTTGGGGCTCAGGTCTTTGGACTGTTCTCAGAGAAGAGGTTGGGATGTGGTGTTTCCTCTGGTTTGAAGGGGTGGGTGCTTCGCTCTTCTGAGGCTGCTGTTTAATTTGTCCATTCTTGAAGCCTCACTGGAGTCCAGTGTTACTATGGAGCCATGAGAGATGAACCCGGTTAGTTAGAGAGACTTTCATGGTCTTTGTTCCATATGTTCATTAATTTTTCTCTACAAGTTGACCGTGAGCTCTGTTGGTTTCAGGTACAGATAGTATTTTAAAATTTGTAATAGCAAAGCTTACAAAGTCACACACTTTGTGAGCCACCATGTGGTTGCTGGGATTTGAACTCAGGACCTTCAGAAGAGCAGTCAGTGCTCTTAACCCCTGAGCCATCTCTCCAGTCCCTATTACGTGTGCTAATTCATTTTATTTCATAAAATTTATGTTACCACTGTTTGCTTCTTGACTTAATAGCATGTATGAGTAAAACTGTTAACATTTATTGTGTATATTAAGTTTGTTTCAGTTTGGTTGTTTTCTCACATGGTACTTGAAGAGATGGTTACCACAGGCTGTGAGATGGAGGATTTCTTTTATACTTTTCAAATTTGAACTATCAGAATGTATTATCATAACTGAATATTTAGCACTTATTTCTGGTACATTCAAGTGTTATATTTAAATTTTTTCACTTAGAATCTTCATTATCTAGTATTTAAGGACAGTAGTAGATTTTGTTTATGCTTAAATAATTAATTTGGGTTACACATGCAGATTAGCCTTCTGCTGGCTTTTTCTAGCTATAATACTTAACATAAAACAAATACTCAATAAATCTGGCATACATACAATAACAAGATTTGGAAATATATTTTTGACAGTTAATGTCTTTGGCAAAAAGTCTATAAATGTGTCTCCTTTGGACATAGATTAAAAAACCGAACATAAAATAAGAAGTAATATGCTCAGTGAGCTACAGTTCAAGTAGAGGGTCTGATGGGAAGTGATCCCACTCACAGCGAAGGACTTGGTTGCCGAATTGCAGTCTCACTGGAATTCCTGTGCCAGCTTAAACTTATTTCCAAGATTTAGAATCTGATCAGAAAATAGAGACATCTTTCATTGGTGCTCCTCTTGTGCTTCTTTCTTACTGTGTCTTTTGGATGTCTCATCTACACTAGGCTATTTTTATGATTCCTACAAACCCACCACCAACATTCAGGAAACCTGAGCTTTGGTCTGATGACTTCACCGATTTCGTGAAGAAGTGCTTGGTGAAGAGTCCTGAGCAGAGAGCCCCTGCGACACAGCTGTTACAGGTCAGTAAATGCAAGGACCCTCCTTCTCGAAGCTTCCTGGAGCAGCTGAGTCTCAGGACTGCTCTCTAAAGACTGAAAACCCAGTCTTTGGGTTTTGGAGGTGGGACCCAAGCGCTCACCTCTTGTGCACTTTCCTTTGTTTTCTGTGTTCCCATGTCTGTGTCTTGTGAGCTCTTGTTGTGGGTTTATCTCCCAGCGTTTTCCTTGTGCCTCTTGACTCAGCATTGTCCCTTGACCTCCAGCTCCACTCTAATGTAAATCCAGGATCTCTGAACTGCGTGAAAAGATTATTACATGTTATAAATGCTAGTTATAAGGTTACCTGAGTGACATATTTTATCCCTACTGTAAATAAACTCTGTATCTAAAAAACCAAGAGGCTTTTGAAAAATATGTAAAATTTAAAGCACAAAGAAATAATATTTATAATAACAGAACAAGTTTGTAGAACTTTTTCTTCTTAACAGAATTGCCTCAAAACTCTCATCTACTAAGTGTGCCCCACTGTATGCATGTAGGTGTGTCTACAGTATGCCTCACCATGTATCTACAGTGTGCCTCACCATGTGTCTGACAGTGTGTCTACCGTGGGCCTCAAGATGTCTTATACTAACAGATAAGTTTCAGATGCTTCTTACTGTTAAATAGTAAAATAATTCAAGCCACAGTTCTTGTAAAAAAAACTTTTTGAGCTACCATTAAAAATAAAAGACTGGAGAGATGGCTCAGCAGTTAAGAGCACTGACTGCTCTTCCAAAGGTCTTGAGTTCAATTCCTAGCAACCACATGGTGGCTCACAACCATCCTAATGAGATCTGACGCCCTCTTCTGGGGTATCTGAAGATATCTACAGTGTACTTACATAGAATAAGTAAGTAAATCTTTTTTTTTTTTAAAAGCACTTTACAAAATTAAAAAAATATAATTGATTAAAGGCTCCATGAAACAGTCTGTAATACTTTTCTTAATTAATTTATTTACATTCCAGCCATTGCTTTCCTTCCCAGTCCCTGCCCCCCACAGTTCCTCACCCTATTCTCCCTCCCCCTTGCCTCCAAGTGGGTGTTGCCCTCTTCCCCCCTCCAGTTTATTTGAGTTTTGAGTTATATTCAGATAGAATTTCAAAACTTTTGTTAATGATTAAGATGGCAGACTTGAGCCAGTGAGATAGCTCTGAGCATGGAAGGGCACTGCAGTGAGATAGCCCTCAGCATGGAAGGACACTGCAGTGAGATAGCCCTCAGCATGGAAGGACACTGCAGTGGGATAGCCCTCAGCATGGAAGGACACTGCAGTGGGATAGCCCTCAGCATGGAAGGACACTGCAGTGAGATAGCCCTCAGCATGGAAGGACACTGCAGTGGGATAGCCCTCAGCATGGAAGGACACTGCAGTGGGATAGCCCTCAGCATGGAAGGACACTGCAGTGAGATAGCCCTCAGCATGGAAGGACACTGCAGTGGGATAGCCCTCAGCATGGAAGGACACTGCAGTGGGATAGCCCTCAGCATGGAAGGACACTGCAGTGGGATAGCCCTCAGCATGGAAGGACACTGTAGTGAGATAGTCCTCAGCATGGAAGGGCACTGCAGTGAGATAGCCCTCAGCATGGAAGGACACTGCAGTGGGATAGCTCTGAGCATGGAAGGACACTGCAGTGGGATAGCTCTGAGCATGGAAGGACACTGCAGTGAGATAGCTCTGAGAATGGAAGGACACTGCAGTGGGATAGCTCTGAGCATGGAAGGACACTGCAGTGGGATAGCTCTGAGCATGGAAGGACACTGCAGTGGGATAGCCCTCAGCATGGAAGGACACTGCAGTGAGATAGCCCTCAGCATGGAAGGACACTGCAGTGGGATAGCTCTGAGCATGGAAGGACACTGCAGTGGGATAGCTCTGAGCATGGAAGGACACTGCAGTGGGATAGCCCTCAGCATGGAAGGACACTGCAGTGGGATAGCCCTCAGCATGGAAGGACACTGTAGTGAGATAGTCCTCAGCATGGAAGGGCACTGCAGTGAGATAGCCCTCAGCATGGAAGGGCACTGCAGTGAGATAGCCCTCAGCATGGAAGGACACTGCAGTGAGATAGCTCTGAGCATGGAAGGACACTGTAGTGAGATAGTCCTCAGCATGGAAGGGCACTGCAGTGAGATAGCCCTCAGCATGGAAGGACACTTCAGTGAGATAGCCCTCAGCATGGAAGGACACTTCAGTGAGATAGCCCTCAGCATGGAAGGACACTGCAGTGGGATAGCCCTCAGCATGGAAGGACACTGCAGTGGGATAGCTCTGAGTATGGAAGGACACTGTAGTGAGATAGTCCTCAGCATGGAAGGACACTGCAGTGAGATAGCCCTCAGCATGGAAGGACACTGCAGTGAGATAGCCCTCAGCATGGAAGGACACTGCAGTGAGATAGCCCTCAGCATGGAAGGACACTGCAGTGGGATAGCCCTCAGCATGGAAGGACACTACAGTGAGATAGCCCTCAGCATGGAAGGACACTGCAGTGGGATAGCCCTCAGCATGGAAGGACACTGCAGTCGGATAGCTCTGAGTATGGAAGGACACTGCAGTGGGATAGCCCTCAGCATGGAAGGACACTGCAGTGGGATAGCTCTGAGCATGGAAGGACACTGCAGTGGGATAGCCCTCAGCATGGAAGGACACTGCAGTGGGATAGCCCTCAGCATGGAAGGACACTGTAGTGAGATAGTCCTCAGCATGGAAGGGCACTGCAGTGAGATAGCCCTCAGCATGGAAGGGCACTGCAGTGAGATAGCCCTCAGCATGGAAGGACACTGCAGTGAGATAGCTCTGAGCATGGAAGGACACTGTAGTGAGATAGTCCTCAGCATGGAAGGACACTGCAGTGAGATAGCCCTCAGCATGGAAGGACACTGCAGTGAGATAGCCCTCAGCATGGAAGGACACTGCAGTGAGATAGCCCTCAGCATGGAAGGACACTGCAGTGGGATAGCCCTCAGCATGGAAGGACACTACAGTGAGATAGCCCTCAGCATGGAAGGACACTGCAGTGAGATAGCCCTCAGCATGGAAGGACACTGCAGTGAGATAGCCCTCAGCATGGAAGGACACTGCAGTGAGATAGCCCTCAGCATGGAAGGACACTGCAGTGGGATAGCTCTGAGCATGGAAGGACACTGCAGTGGGGTAGCTCTGAGCATGGAAGGACACTGCAGTGGGATAGCCCTCAGCATGGAAGGACACTGCAGTGGGATAGCCCTCAGCATGGAAGGACACTGTAGTGAGATAGTCCTCAGCATGGAAGGGCACTGCAGTGAGATAGCCCTCAGCATGGAAGGGCACTGCAGTGAGATAGCCCTCAGCATGGAAGGACACTGCAGTGAGATAGCTCTGAGCATGGAAGGACACTGTAGTGAGATAGTCCTCAGCATGGAAGGGCACTGCAGTGAGATAGCCCTCAGCATGGAAGGACACTTCAGTGAGATAGCCCTCAGCATGGAAGGACACTTCAGTGAGATAGCCCTCAGCATGGAAGGACACTGCAGTGGGATAGCCCTCAGCATGGAAGGACACTGCAGTGGGATAGCTCTGAGTATGGAAGGACACTGCAGTGGGATAGCTCTGAGCATGGAAGGACACTGCAGTGGGATAGCCCTCAGCATGGAAGGACACTGCAGTGGGATAGCTCTGAGCATGGAAGGACACTGCAGTGGGATAGCTCTGAGCATGGAAGGACACTGCAGTGAGATAGCTCTGAGCATGGAAGGACACTGCAGTGGGATAGCTCTGAGCATGGAAGGACACTGCAGTGGGATAGCTCTGAGCATGGAAGGACACTGCAGTGGGATAGCTCTGAGCATGGAAGGACACTGCAGTGGGATAGCTCTGAGCATGGAAGGACACTGCAGTGAGATAGCTCTGAGCATGGAAGGACACTGCAGTGGGATAGCCCTCAGCATGGAAGGACACTGCAGTGGGATAGTTGTTTATCAGGTTTAGGAGTTCTCTGGTGGAATTGGGGGGGGGTCACTTATGTATACTATCATATCATCTGCAAATAATGATATTTTGACTTCTTCCTTTCCAATTTGTATCCGTTTGACTTCTTTTTGTTGTCTACTTGGTCTCGCTAGGACTTTGAGTACTATATTGAATAGGTAGGGAGAGAGTGGACAGCCTTGTCTAGTCCCTGATTTTAGTGAGATTGCTTTGAGTTTCTCTCCCTTTAGTTTGATGTTGGCTACTGGTTTGCTGTATATTGCTTTTACAATGTTTAGGTATGGGCCTTGAATTCCTGATCTTTCCAAGACCTTTATTATGAAAGGGTGTTGGATTTCGTCAAATGCTTTTTCAGCATCTAATGAGATGATCATGTGGTTTTTTTCTTTGAGTTTGTTTATGTAGTGGATTACATTGTTGGATTTCCATATATTGAACCATCCCTGCATCCCTGCCTACTTGATCATGATGGATGATTGTTTTTGATGTGTTCTTGGATTCGGTTGGCAAGAATTTTATTGAGTATTTTTGCAACACTAGTCATAAGGGAAATTGGTCTGACGTTCTCCTTATTTGTAGGATCTTTGTGTGGTTTAGGTAAAAGAGTAATTGTGGCTTCATAGAACTAATTGGGTAGGGTTCCTTCGGTTTCTATTTTGTGGAATAGTTTGGAGAGTACTGGTGTTAGGTCTTCTTTGAAGGTCTGATAGAACTCTGCACTAAACCCATCTCACTTCTGGTTCTGGGCTATTTTTTGGTTGGAAGACTGTTGATGACTGCTTCTATTTCATTAGGGGTTATGGGACTGTTTAGATTGTTTATCTGATCCTGATTTAACTTTGGTACCTGATGTCTGTCTAGAAAATTGTCCATTTCATCCACATTTTCCAGTTTTGTTGAATAAAGGCTTTTGTAGTAGGATCTGATGATTTTTTGCTTTTCCTTGGTTTCTGTTGTTATGTCTCCCTCTTCATTTCTGACTTTGTTAATTTGGATACTATCTCTGTACCCCCTGGTTAGTCTGCCTAAGGGTTTATCTATCTTGTTGATTTTCTCAAAGAACCAGCTCCTGGTTTGGTTGATTCGATGTATAGTTCATTTTGTTTCTACTTGGTTGATTTCAGCCCTGAGTGTGATTATTTCCTGCCATCTACTCCTCTTGAGTGTATTTGCTTCTTTTTGTTCTAGAGCTTTCAGATGTGCTGTAAAGCTGCTAGTGTATGCTCTTTCCAGTTCCTTTTTTAGAGGCACTCAGAACTATGAGTTTTCCTCTTAGCACTGCTTTGATTGTGTACCATAGGTTTGGTTGGATATGTTGTGGCTTCATTTTCATTAAATTTTAAAAAGTCTTTAATTTCTTTATTTCTTCCTTGATCAAGTTATCATTAAGTAGAGCATTGTTTTGTGTAGATGTGGGCCTTCTATTATTTTTGATGTTATTGAAGATCAGCTTTAATCTATAATGATCTGATGGGATGCATGGGATTATTTCAATCTTGTAGTTGTTGAGTCCTGTTTTGTGACCGATTTTATGGTCAGTTTTGGAGACAGTACCATGAGGTGCTGAGAAGGTATATTCTTTTGTTTTAGGATAAAATGTTCTAAAGGTATCTGTTAAATCCATTTGGTTCATAGCTTCTTTTAGTTTCACTGTTTGTTATTGCAACTTTGTTTCCAACCCAATTCCCAGGTAAAAGAAATCTCAACTCAGTTAACAAAACAAGCTATAAACCTAGATTGGGCAGATCTCCCATTACACTACTCTATTTCCATCTCTATTATCCCATATAACTTGCAGTTTCTCCAAGCTATGAGCTTCTCTCTCTGCAGCCTCTCCATCCCTCTTAGCTCCTCTCCATCCTGTTCATCCCCAGTGGCTCCTCTCCTCAACTCTCAGCTCCTCCCCCTTCCTCCTGCCCAATCATTGGCTCAGGCCTTTATTTGAAAAGTTAAGGTGGGGAGAAGGTTCACAAGACAACTCCTCATCTGCAGCTCCTCTGAAGAGTGGAATTAGCATCAAAATACAAGCCCAGGGCTATCCACAACAGTTTCTCTGTTTAGTTTGTGGTTCCATGATCTGTCCTTTGATGACAGTGGGGTTGAAGTCTCCCACTATTATTGTATGACATGCAATGTGTGCTTTGAGCTTCAGTAAAGTTTCTTTTATGAATGTGGGTGTACATGTATTTGTAGCATAGATAATCAGAATTGAGAGTTCTTCTTGCTGGATTTTTCCTTTGAGTATGAACTGTCCTTCCTTATCTTTTTTGATAACTTTAGGTTGAAAGTCGATTTTATTCGATATTAGAATGGCTACTCCAGCTTGTTTCCTGGGACCCTTTGCTTGGAAGATTGTTTGCCAGCCTTTTACTTTCAGGTAGTGTCTGTCTTTGTCACTGAGGTGGGTTTCCTGTATGCAGCAAAATGCTGGGTCCTGTTTATGTACCCACTCTGTTAGCCTATGCCTTTTAATTGGAGAATTGAGTCCATTGATGTTAAGAGATTAATATTAGGGCTGGAGAGGTGGCTCAGTGGTTAAGAGCTCTGACTGCTCTTCCAAAGGTCCTGAGTTCAAATCCCAGCAACCACATGGTGGCTCACAACCATCAGTAATGAGATCTGACCCCCTCTTCTGGAGTGTGTGAAGACAGAGTGTACTTATATTAAATAACTAACTAAATAAAGATTCATAATATTAAAAAAAGAAAGAGATTAATATTAAGGAAAAGTGATTGTTGCTTCCTGGAATTATTGTTGTTAAAGGTGGAGTTATGGAAGATTACTTTCTTGCTTTTTCTAGGGTGTCGTTTCCCTTCTTGTGTTGGTGTTTTCCATCTATTATCCTTTGTAGGGCTGGATTTGTGGAAAGATAATGTATAAATTTGCTTTTATCATGGAATATCTTGGTTTCTTCATCTATGGTGATTGAGAGTTTTGCTGGGTATAGTAGTCTGGACTGGAATTTGTGTTCTCTTAGGGTCTGTATGACATCTGCCCAGGATCTTCTAGCTTTCATTGTCTCTTGTGTAATTCTCATAGGTCTGCCTTTATATGTTACTTGACCTTTTTCCCTTACTGTTTTTAGTATTCTTTCTTTGTTTATGCATTTGATGTTTTGATTATTATATGATGGGAGGAATTTCTTTTTTGGTCCAATCTATTTGGAGTTCTGTAGGCTTCTTGTATGTTTATGGGTATCTCTTTCTTTAGGTTATGGAAGTTTTCTTTTTTCTATAATTTTGTTGAAGATATTTACTGGCCCTTTACGTTGGGAATCTTCACTCTCTTTTATCCCTATTATCCTAAGGTTTGGCCTTCTCATTGTGTCGAGGACTTTGTGGATGTTTTGGGTTAGGAGCTTTTTGCATTTTGTATTTTCTTTGATTGTTGTGTCAATGTTTTCTATGGTATCTTCTTCATCTGAGATTCTCTCTTCTATCTCTTGTATTCTCTGATGCTTGCATCTATGACTCCTGATCTATTTCCTAGCCTTTCTATCTTCAACGTTGTTTCCTTTTGTGATTTCTGTATTGTTTCAACTTCCATTTTTAGATCCTGGATGGTGTTGTTCAGTTCCTTCACATGTTTGGTTGTGTTTTTCTGTAATTCTTAAGGGCTTCTACTTTGTGTTCTCTTGTATTTCTTTATGGGAGTTGTTTATGTTCTTCTTAAAGTCCTTATCATCATGAGATGCGATTTTAAATCCAACTCTTGCTTTTCTGGTGTGTTAGGGTATCCAGGACTTGCTGTGGTGGGAGAACTGGGTTCTGATATTGCCAAGTAGCCTTGGTTTCTGTTGGTAGGGTTCTTGTGCTTGCCTTTCTCCATCTGGTTATCTGTGATATTAGTTGGTCTTGCTGTCTCTGGCTGGAGCTTGTTACTCCTGTGGGCCTGTAAGCCTGTGTTTATACTCCTGGGAGACCAGCTCTCTTCTGGAAGGGTCTATGTACAGAAGGCTCCGAGCTCAGAAGTGGAGGCACTGCTGGGACATCACTCTCTCTCCTGGTGGGCTGTGCACAGAAGGCAGTGGAGCCACCTAGCTCCCTGGTGCAAATGGAGACTGAGGTTCCTGTCGCAAATGTTGTTTATCCTGTGTCCTGGGTTCTTGCTTTTTTTTTTTTATTCAATATATTAATTTACATTTCATATGATTTCCCCCTTTCCAGGCTCCCCTCTTCCTACAAGTCCCATAAGCCCTCTTCCCTCCCCCTGTTCCCCCATTCACCACTTCTCTCTTCCCTGTTCTGATATTTCCCCACACTTCTGCACTGAGCCTTTCTAGAGTCAGGGGCCCTTCCTTCCTTCTTCTTGGACATCATTTGATATGTGGATTGTATCTTAGGTATTCCAGTCTTCTAGGCTAATATCCGCTTATCAGTGAGTACATACCATGAGTGTTCTTTTGAGACTGGGTTACCTCACTTAGGATGATGTTCTCCAGTTCCATCCATTTCTCTAAGAAGTTCATGAATGCATTGTTTCTAATGGCTGAATAGTATTCCATTGTGTATATATACCACATTTTTTGTATCCATTCCTCCGTTGAGGGACATCTAGGTTCTTTCCAGCTTGTGATTATTATAAATAGGGCTGCTATGAACATAGTGGAACATGTATCCTTATTACATGCTAGGGAATTCTCTGGGTATATGCCTAGGAGTGGTATAGCAGGGGCCTCCAGAAGTGTCATGCCCAGTTTTCTGAGAAACTGCCAGACTGATTTCCAGGGTGGTTGTACCAGCTTGCAATTCCACCAGCAGTGGAGGAGTGTTCCTCTTTCTCCACATCCTTGCCAACACCTGCTGTCTCCTGAGGTTTGTTTTTTTTTTTAATTTCCATTAGTGTTATCTTTTTTTTTAATTTTTATTTTCTATATTCTATGTTTACATTCCAAAGGCTTTCCCCTTTCCCAGTTCCCCCCACCATACGTCCCATAATTCCTCTCCCCCCCAACTATTCCCCAATCATTCCCCCGCCCCCCATGATTTCTCTGTTCTGGGTCTACAAAACTGGATCCAATCTTTACAGGCCCAGGGTCCTCTCCTTTCTTCTTCTTGGGAATCATTTGACTTGCTAATTGTGCCTTGAGTATTTAGGGCTTCTGGGCTCATTAATATCCACTTATCAGTGATTGCATTTCATGTGTATTCTTTTGTGATTGCGTTAACTCACTTAGGATGATATTTTCCAGATCTAACTATTTAGCTACAAATTGCATGAATTCATTATTTTTAATTGCTGAGTAGTATTCCATTGTATAAATATACCACATTTTTTGTATCCATTCCTCCTTTGAGGGATATTTGGGCTCTTTCCAATTTCTGGCTATTATAAACAAGGCTTCTATAAACATAGTGGAGCATGTTTCTTTATTGTATGCAGGGGAATCCTCTGGGTATATGCCCAGGAGTGGTATGCCAGGTTCCTCTGGAAGTGACATGCCCAATTTTCTGAGGAACCGCCCAACTGATTTTCAGAGCGGTTTTACCATTTTGCAATCCCACCAACAGTGGAGGAGTATTTCTCTTTCTCCACATCCTCGCCAGCACTTGTTGTCTCCTTAGTTTTTAATCTTAGCCATTCTGACTGGTGTAAGGTGAAATCTCAGGGTTGTTGTGATTTGGATTTCTCTAATGACTAATGATGCTGAACATTTTATAAGATGCTTCTCAGCCATCTGAATTTCTTCAAGTGAAAATTCTTTCCTTAGCTCTGTACCCATTTTATAATAGAGTTGTTTGGCTCTCTGGACTCTAACTTCTTGATTTCTTTGTATATATTGGATATTAGCGCTGTGTCTGATGTAGCTTTGGTGAAGATCCTTTCCCAATTTGCTGGTTGCCATTTTGTCTGCTTGACAGTGTCCTTTGCCTTACAGAAACTTTGTAATTTTATGAGGTCCCATTTGTCAATTCTTGATCTTAGAGCATAAACTATTGGTGTTCTGTTCAGGAACTTTTGCCCTTTGCCCATATCCTCAAGGGTCTTCCCCAGTTTCTTTTCTATTAGTTTCAGTGTGTCTTGTTTTATGTGGAGGTCCTTGATCCACTTGGAGTTGAGCTTAGTACAAGGAGATAAGAATAGATCAATGCGCATTCTTCTTCAAGCTGACCTCCAGTTGAGCCAGCACCATTTGTTGAAAAGGCTATCTTTTTTCCACTGGATGGTTTCAGCTCCTTTGTCAAAGATCAGGTGACCTAGGTGTGTGTGTTCATTTCTGGGTCTTCAATCCTATTCCATTGATCTACCTCTCTGTCACTGTACCAATACCATGCAGTTTTTAGCACTATTGCTCTGTAGTACTACTTGAGGTTTGGGATACTGATTTCCCCAGAAGTTCATTTACTGTAGAGAATAGTTTTAGCTATCCTGGGTTTTTTTAAATTCCAGATGAATTTGAGAATTGCTCTTTCAAACTCTGTGAAGAACTTAGTTGGGATTTTGATGGGGAGTGCATTAAATCTATAGATTGCTTTTGGTAAGATGGCCATTTTTACTATATTAATCCTGCCAATCATCTTGCCAAAAGCAATATACAGATTCAACGCAATCCCTACCAAATCCCAACTCTGTTCTTCATAGAGTTAGAAAGAGCAATTCTCGGTGAATGATCGTTTTGATGTGTTCTTGGATTCGGTTGGCAGGAATTTTGTTTAGTATTTTTGCATCAATATTCATAAGGGAGATTGGCCTGTAGTTCTCTTTCTTAGTTGGATCTTTCTGTGGTTTTGGTATCAGGGTAATTGTGGCTTCATAGAATGAGTTGGGTAGTGTTCCTTCTGTTTCTATTTTGTGGAATAGTTTGAAGAGTATTGGTATTAGGACTTCTTTGAAGGTCTGATAGAATTCTGCACTAAAACCATCTGGTCCTGTGCTTTTTTTGGTTGGAAGACTTTCTATGACCCCTTCTATTTCTTTGGGGGTTATGGGTCTGTGTAGATGATCTATTTGAACCTGATTTAATTTTGGTATTTGGTTTCTGTCTAGGAAATTGTCCATTTCCTCCAGATTCTCCAGTTGTGTTGAGTATAGGCTTTTGTAGTAGGATCTGATGATTTTTTAAATTTCCTCAGTTCCTGTTGTTATATCCCAGGGATGCAGGGATGGTTCAATATACGGAAATCCATCAACGTAATCCACTACATAAACAAACTCAAAGAAAAAAAACCACATGGTCATCTCATTGGATGCTGAAAAAGCATTTGACAAAGTTCAGCATCCTTTCATGATTAAAGTCTTGGAAAGAACAGGAAGTCAAGGCCCATATCTAAACATAGTAAAAGCAATTTACAGCAGGCTGATAGCCAACATCAAAGTAAATGTAGAGAAATTTGAAGCAATCCCACTGAAATCAGGGACTAGACAAGGCTGCCCCCTCTCACCATATCTCTTCAATATAGTACTTGAGGTACTAGCTAGAGCAATTCGACAACATAAGAAAGTCAAAGGGATACAAATTGGAAAGGAAGAAGTCAAACTATCACTATTCGCAGATGATATGATAGTATACTTAAGCAACCCAAAAAAAAAAAAAAAAAAAAAAAAAAAAAAAACTCCACCAGAGAACTCCTACAGCTGATAAACAACTTCAGCAAAGTGGCTGGTTATAAAGTCAACTCAAGCAAATCAGTAGCCTTCCTATATGCAAAGGATAAGCAGGCTGAGAAAGGAATTAGGGAAATGACACCCTTCACAATAGCCACAAACAATATAAAGTATCTTGGTGTGACTCTAACCAAACAAGTGAAAGATTTATGTGACAAAAAACTTCAGGTCTCTGAAGAAGGAAATTGAAGAAGACCTCAGAAAATGGAAAAATCTTCCATGCTCGTGGGTTGGCAGGATTAATAGTTAAAATGGCAATCTTGCCAAAAGCAATATACAGATTCAACACAATCCCCATCAAAATCCCAACTCAGTTCTTTATAGAGTTAGAAAGAGCAATTCTCAAATTCATCTGGAATAACAAAAAACCCAGGATGGCTAAAACTCTCATCAACAGTAAACGAACTTCTGGGGGAATCAATATCCCGGACCTCAAGCAATACTACAGAGCAGTAGTGTTAAAAACTGTATGGTATTGGTACAGTGACAGGGAAGTGGATCAATGGAATAGGATCGAAGACCCAGAATTGAACCCACACATATATGGCCAATTGATATTCAACAAAGGAGCTGAAAACATCCAGTGGAAAAAAGATAGCCTTTTCAACAAATGGTGCTGGCTCAACTGGAGGTCAACATGCAGAAGAATGAGAATTGATCCACTTTTATCTCCTTGCACTAAGCTCAACTCCAAGTGGATCAAGGACCTCCAAATAAAACCAGACACACTAAAACTAATAGAAAAGAAACTGGGGAAGACCCTGGAGGACATTGGCTCAGGGGGAACATTCCTGAACAGAACACCAATCGCTTATGCTCTAAGATCAAGAATAGACAAATGGGACCTCATAAAATTACAATGTTTCTGTAAGGCAAAAGACACTGTCAAAAGGACAAATTGGCAACCAACAAATTGGGAAAAGATCTTCACCAACCCCACATCCGACAGAGGGCTAATATCCAAGATATACAAAGAAATCAAGAAGTTAGACCCCAGAACACCAAATAACCCTATCCAAAAATGGGTTACAGAGGTAAACAAAGACTTTTCACCTGAAGAAATTCGAATGGCTGAAAAACACCTTAAAAATGTTCAACATCATTAGTCATTAGAGAAATGCAAATCAAAACAACCCTGAGATTTCACCTCAACACCAGTCAGAATGGCTAGGATTAAAAACTCAGAAGACATCAGGTGTTGGCGAGGATGCGGAGAAAGAGGAACACCCCTCCACAGCGGGTGGGACTGCAAGCTGGTACAACCACTCTGGAAATCAGTCTGGCAGTTCCTCAGAAAACTGGACATGATACTTCCAGAGGATCCAGCCATACCACTCCTGGGAATATACCCAGAAGACTCCCCAGCATGCAATAAGGATACATGCTCCACGATGTTCATAGCAGCCTTATTTATAATAGCCAGAAGCTGGAAAGAACCCAGATGTCCCTCAATGGAGGAATGGATAAAAAAATGTGGTATATATACACAATGGAATACTATTCAGCCATTAGAAACAATGCATTCATGAAATTCTTAGAGAAATGGATGGAGCTGGAGAACATCATTCTAAGTGAGGTAACTCAGTCTCAAAAGAATACCCATGGTATGCAGTCAATGATAAGTGGATATTAGCCTAGAATCGTGGACACCAAAGACACAATTCACATACCAAATGATGTCTGACAAGAAGAAAGGAATGGACACTAATGCTGGAAAGGATCAAAGCATCAGTGTAGGGGAATACCAGAACAGGGAAGTGGGAAGGGGTGGATGAGGGAGCAGGGGATGGGAAAAGGGCATGTGGGACCTTAGGGGGGTGGGGAAACAAAAAAAAGGGGAAATGAAATGTAAATATAGAATATATCCAATAAAAAAAGGGGGGGGAGAAAATCTTAAAAAAAAAAAAAGACTTGTCAGGAGCAAATTAGGATAAGGAATGCTAATTTATGTTTGAAAGGCTGCGATGGGAGTGAGAAGCATTTTTATTTACATTCTCCCCACAAAGAGTGTCAAGTCAGGATGATGAACCGCAGCATACTATGGTACAATTATTGGAAAATTGCAGAGAGAAATGTGACATATGAGCAACAAGAGTACATGGGGACAGATAATGCACTCCTCAGTTGTGTGCGGCAGCTGGGCGCCATGTGGAGGGAATCAGAATGGACACTTGCCTTTCTCTTGTTGACAGTATGTACATACTGTGTGTATAAAATATATTGGATAAAATAATACAACTTTTTTGAATAAAAAAAAGAGCAATTCTCAAATTCATCTGGAATAACAAAAATCTCAGGATAGCTAAAACTATCAACAATAAAAGAACTTCTGGGGGAATCAGTATCCCGGACCTGAAGCAATACTACAGAGCAGTAGTGTTAAAAACTGCATGGTATTGGTACAGTGACAGGGAGATGGATCAATGGAATAGGATTGAAGACCCAGAGTTGAACCCACACATTTATGGCCACTTGATCTTCGACAAAGGAGCTGAAAACATTCGGTGGAAAAAAGATAGCTTTTTCAACAAACGGTGCTGGCTCAACTGGATGTCAACATGCAGAAGAAAGAGAATTGATCCACTCTTATCTCATTGTACTACGTTCAACTCCAAGTGGATCAAGGACTTCCAAATAAAACCAGACACACTGAAACTAATAGAAAAGAAACTGGGGAAGACCCTGGAGGACATTGGCTCAGGGGGTACGTTTCTGAACAGAACACCAATAGCTTATGCTCTAAGAACAAGAATAGACAAATGGGACCTCTTAATATTACAAAGTTTCTGTAAGGTAAAAGACACTGTCAAAAGGACAAATTGGCAACCAACAAATTGGGAAAAGATCTTCACCAACCCTACATCTGACACAGGGCTAATATCCAATGTATACAAGGAACTCAAGAAGTTAGACCCCAGAAAACCAAATAACCCTGTCAAAAAATGGGGTACAGACCTAAACAAAGACTTTCACCTGAAGAAATTTGGATGGCTGAGAAACACCTTAAAAATGTTCAACATCATTAGTCATTAGAGAAATGCAAATCAAAACAACCCTGAGATTTCACCTCACACCAGTCAGAATGGCTAAGATTAAAAACTCAGGAGGCAGCAGGTGTTGGCAAGGATGCAGAGAAAGAGGAACACTCCTCCACTGCTGGTGGGACTGCAAGCTGGTATAACCACTCTGGAAATCAGTCTGGCGGTTCCTCAGAAAACTGGACATGATACTTTCAGAAGACCCAGCCATACCACTCCTGGGCATATACCCAGAAGTTTCCCCAGCATGCAATAAGGATACATGTTCCACTATGTTCATATCAGCCTTATTTATAATAGCCAGAAACTGGAGAGAACTCAGATTTCTCTCAATGGAAGAATGGATACAAAAATGTGGTATATATACACAATGGATTACTATTCAGCCATTAGAAACAATGAATTCATGAAATTCTTAGAGAAATGGATGGAGCTGGAGAACATCATCCTAAGTGAGGTAACCCAGTCTCAAAAGAATACCCATGGTATGCACTCACTGATAAGTGGATATTAGCCAAGAATCTTGGGACACCAAAGATACAATCCACATACCAAATGATTTCTGAGAATGAGGAAGGAGCGCACCCTGGTTCTGGAAAGGCTCAAAGCATCAGTGTAGGGGAATTCCAGAACAGGGAAGTGGGAAGGGGTGGATGGGGGAACACAGGGAGGGCAAAGGGCATGTGGGACCTTTGGGGGGCCAGGGAACCAGAAAAAGGGAAATGAAATGTAAATATAGTATATATATTCAATAAAAGAAAGAAAGAAAGAAAGAAAGAAAGAAAGAAAGAAAGAAAGAAAGAAAGAAAAAGATCCTGCCAATCCATGAGCATGGAAGATTTTTCCATTTTCTGAGGTCTTCTTCGATTTCCTTTTTCACAGACCTGAAGTTCTTGTCATACAGATCTTTCACTTGTTTGTTTAGAGTCACCCCAAGATACTTTATATTGTTTGTGGTTATTGTGAAGGGTGTCATTTCCCTAATTTCTTTCTCAGCCTGCTTATACTTTGAGTATAGGAAGGCTATTGATTTGCTTGAGTTGATTTTATAACCAGCCACTTAGCTGAAGTTTTATATCAGCTGTAGGAGTTCTCTGGTGGAATTTTTTTGGGTCACTTAAGAATACTATCATATCATCTGTAAATAGTAATAGTTTGACTTCTTCCTTTCCCATTTGTAACCCTTTGACCTCCTTAAGTTGTCTAATTGCTCTAGCTAGAACTTCAAGCACTATATTGAAAAGATATGTAGAGAGGGGACAGCCTTGCCTAGTCCCTGATTTTAGTGAGATTGCTTCAAGTTTCTCTCCTTTTAATTTGACGTTGGCTACTGGTTTGCTGTATATTGCTTTTTACTATGTTTAGGTATGGGCCTTGAATTCCTGTTCTTTCCAAGACTTTTAGCATGAAAGGATGCTGAATTTTGGCAAATGTTTTTTTAGCATCTAATGAAATAACCATGTTGTTTTTTTTTCTTTAAGTTTGTTTATGTAGTGGATCACATTAATGGATTTCCATATATTGAACTTTCCCTGCATCCCTGGGATGAAGCCTACTTGATCATGGTGAACAATGGTTTTGATGTGTTTTTGGATTCGATTGGCAAGAATTTTATTGAGTATTTTTGCTTCAATATTCATAAGGGATATTGGCCTATAGTTCTCCTTCTTTGTTGGATCTTTGTGTGGTTTTGTTATAAGTATACTTGTGGCCTCATAGAACGATTTGGGTAGTGTTCCTTCTGTTTCTATTTTGTGGAATAATCTGAAGAGTATTGGTGTTAGGTCTTCTTTGAAGGTCTGATAGAATTCTGCACTAAAACCATCTGGTCCTGTGCTTTTTTTGGTTGGGAGACTTTCTATGACCGCCTCTATTTCTTTAGGGGTTATGGGACTGTTTAGTTGATCTATTTGATCCTGATTTAATTTTGGTATTTGGTATCTGTCTAAGAAATTGTCTATTTCCTCCAGATTTTCCAGTTGTGTTGAGTATAGACTTTTCTAGTAGGATGTGATGATTTTTTGAATTTCCATTTCTAATTTTGTTAATTTGGGTACTGTCTCTGTGCCCTTTGGTTAGTCTGGCTAAGGATTTATCTATCTTGTTGATTTTTCTCAAAGAACCAGCTCCTGGTTTGGTTGATTCTATGTATGGTTCTCTTTGTTTCTACTTGATTTATTTCAGCTCTGAGTTTGATGATTTCCTGTCTTCTACTCCTCCTGGGTGATTTAGCTTCTTTTTGTTCCAGGGCTTTTATGTGTGCCTTTAAGATGCTAGTGTATGCTCTCTCCAGTTTCTTTTTGGAGGCACTCAGGGCTATGAGTTTTCCTCTTAGCACTGCTTTCATTGTGTCCCATGGTTCTTGCTTTAAGCTCAGATCTTTAGGATTGCAGGCAAGCACTTTTACCTGCTAAGCCACATTTCTAGGCCTGAGCCCTAGGCTATTTTTCAACTTCCTACTTGAATGGTTGAGTAACTGTTATTTATGTCAACAGTGTTTGATTATTCGATTATGCAATTTTATGCTGGAATATCAGTTTCCATGGTGTATGACTTATTCTTAGCAGTTCCAGGAAGACGTAGAAGCAACTTTACCCTCTTTTTTGACCTTCCACTAGGTTATAATTGTCTTAAATATTTCCTCTTTGTAGTTGAGAGCCACATCATTTCTATAATATTTGCTTTATACATAAACCTTAATTGAGGAAATTCAGGGAAATTTATTGTATTTACCCTATTTTTGTTCTTTATCTTATTTGTCTTCCTGATTCCTGAAAGTTCCTTACTTCATTTTCCTTGTATACAGAACTATTTTAACTGCACTTTTAGAAGGTTCTGGTAATTTTCTTCATAATATTATGGGTTGGTCGTTCATTTTCTTGCGTCACCTGAGAATACATAGTTAGGGACCTCACCTGTTGCTGTTGGAGGAGTCATGGAGTCTGGCTAGTTACTATCTCACCTATGTATGTTTCCACCTACCTTTTTATGTATCCATTCATCCGGTGTGTGTGTGTGTGTATGTTTGTGTGTCCATCCATTGTCTGTCCATCTGTCCATCCATCTATCCATCCATCTATCCCTTCCTGCAATGTGAAAGAAGATCAAGGGAGGGATGAAGGCTAGTTCATCTTTGCTGAAAGCTCATTCTTGGGTTCCTCTGGTGGCCTGTATGGACACTGTGGGGATGGCCATTCAGTATGATATTCAGTATGATACCAGCTAGTGAGGATTGTTCAGACCTTCCACAGAGGCCCTTCTGGGATTGCATTTTACTGACTGTGATGACCTAAGTCTAGGCTTTCACATGGTCATTACTAATACTTCCCGTTTGAGGAGGGAATTCTTTACTTTGTTGAGATGAATCTCCTCTGTTAGCAGTTGATCTTTTCATCTCAGTAGAACACCTGGACAGTTGAGTGGGGCTGACATCAAGATTTCCCCTGGGCTTTGCCAGTGGAGATGTGCCACAGTGTTCTCCTGCGTGCTTGCCTCGAGTGCAGCTGCACTCCACCCTTTGAGGATGGAATAGCCCTTTCACACGGGTTCCCTGAGGTCATCCTGCATGCCAGATATTTACATTACAATTCATAATAGCAAAATACCATTATGAAGTAGCAATGAAAATAATTTCATGGTTGGGGTCATCATAGCTCGAAGGTCATTATTAAAAGGTTGAATTAGGAAGGTTGAGAATTGCTACTCTTGTAGAATGGTTGTGGCCTAAAAGTTTTCTGTCTCTCTGTCCTCTGACTGTTTGGCTTAAGAGACCACAGTTTTGTAGAGGCCTTAAACTTTGTGACAGTTGTTATTTGTGGTATACCAAGTGGGTGTGGAAAATCTCACAAAGGCCCATCCCTAGATTAATAGGGCAGTTAATGGCTGCTGACAGGGAGGACCAGTGTTCCCCAGGGATGAACTCCAGTAGCTTATCCAACCCCCAGTGGCCAGCCTCTAAGTAGATATACATGTAGGAACAACCGTGAATGAACTCAGCATGTGTTTGTTTGTTTGTGTATGTGCATGTGTATCAGTGTATATCAACAATAATGAACTCTGCAGGTTTTTGTGTGTGTCTCTGTGTGTGTGTGTGCATTAGTAATAATGAACTCTGTAGGTTTGTGTATATCAGTAGTAACAAACTCTTCAAGTTTTTGTGTGTATGTATGTATAAGTAATAATTAAATGTGTGTATGCATGTCAATAATAATAAAGGAAAATGAGGCCATAAAATTGAAATAAAGTGGGAGTGTGAGATAATTAGAGGTTGGGTAGGGGACATGATGTAAATGATGTACTTATATATGAAATTCTCAAAAAATAGATAAACTTAAAAGCTGATTGCTTTAAAGAAAATATCTGGGTTTTTATTAGCTTAGTTTCTTTTTTTTAAATTATTAGGTAGTTTAGGTAGTTTTCTTTTCTTTTCCTTTTTTTTTTTTTAATGTATGTGAGAACACTGTAACTGTCTTTAGACACCAGAAGACGGCATTGCATTACAGATGGTTGTGAGCCACCATGTGGTTGCTGGGAATTGAACTCAGGACCTCTAGAAAGCAGGCAGTGCTCTTAACTGCTGAGCCACCTCTCCAGAGCAGCTTAGCTAGTTTACTTTACCCACTTCTGGTTTAATTTTTTTAGTTCAGATACATTTAGAGACAGAAAAATTTTGCTTGCTTTTGGAATTTGGTATTTTCTTTTTTGTTGTTGTTGTTGTTTATAGGTAGACTCTATTAGGTATGTGTTATGTTGATGAAACACTGACCTAGTAGTGTTCTACAAAAAATGGCAGTATCATTTACAGATTTACAGTATCATTTATAGGATTGTCTACTTCAAAAATAACCTGAAATTGCCAATGTATTACAATAATCTTTTTTTTATTCTTTTTTTTATTGGATATATTCTATATTTACATTTCATTTCCCTTTTTCTGGTTCCCCGCCCCCCAAAGGTTATATAAAGAATTCTAAAGCTTTTTATAGATTAACAAGTTAATAGAATACAGGGAAATTTTGTCAATTTTTAAAGCAAGAAAACAAGAAATATGTAAATTAAAGAAATTGACACCAATCTATTTACATTTTATGTGGGTTGCAATTCCCTCGCCCTCCTCTCTCCCTCACAGACCCCTCTCTTCCCTTTACTGTGTGTGTGTCAGACAGGGGGTGGGGGAAAACAGAGACAGAGACAGAGACAGAGACAGACAGGGACAGAGTATCTCTCTGTATAGCACCGAAGTCATCTTTGAACTTAGACCCCTCTGCCTGTTTTCTGACTGCTAGGATGGCAGGTGCCAGTTTCTCTTCGTTGGTCACAGTCCTATCTGTAGCAGTTATTCAGAGAAATCAGGAATACATGTGGAATTAGACAGATAGAGATGTGTGAGGTTCAGAATATGTAGGTCTAACTGGAGCACCGTAGTCTATTTACAGTAAATGATAAAAAGTTAGATACACTTTGGAACTGAGATACAACTATGGCTTAAAGTGTTGACTTAGTTTTTCTTGAAAAGATAACAAGATATAGTCCAGATTGAGATTTTTATATCTGTTTTTTTGAAAGTTGTACTTCTATTCTGTTTTTAGATCGTTTAGTTCTTTTTTAAAAAAAAAATATAGGATATATTCTTTATTTACAATTCATTTCCCTTTTCCTGGTTCCCCGTCCCCCAAAGGTCCCATATGCCCTTTTCCCTCCCCCTCTTCCGCCATCCACCCCTTCCCAATTCCCTGTTCTGGTACTCCCCTACACTGATGCTTTGAGCCTTTCCAGAACTGGGGTCCACTCCTTCCTTTTTGTTGGACATCATTTGGTATGTGGATTGTGTCTTTGGTATCCCAAGATTCTAGGCTAATATCCACTTATCAGTGAGTGCATACCATGGGTATTCTTTTGAGACTAGGTTACCTCACCTAGTATAATGTTCCCCAGCTCCATCCATTTCTCTAAGAATTTCATGAATTCATTGTTTCTAATGGCTGAATAGTACTCCATTGAATATATATACCATATTTTTTGTATCCATTCCTCCATTGAGGGACATCTGGGTTCTTTCCAGCTTCTGGCTATTATAAATAAGGCTGCTATGAACATAGTGGAACATGTATCCTTATTGCATGCTGGGGAAACTTCTAGGTATATTCCCAGGAGTGGTATGGCTGGGTCCTCTAGAAGTATCATGTCCAGTTTTCTGAGGAACCGCCAGACTGATTTCCAGAGTGGTTGTACCAGCGTGCAATCCCACCAGCAGTGGAGGAGTGTTCCTCTTTCTCTGCATCCTTGCCAACACCTGCTGCCTCCTGAGTTTTTAATCTTAGCCATTCTGACTGGTGTGAGGTGAAATCTCAGGGTTGTTTTGATTTGCATTTCTCTAATGACTAATGATGTTGAACATTTTTAAGGTGTTTCTCAGCCATCCAAATTTCTTCAGGTGAAAATCTTTGTTTAGGTCTGTACCCCATTTTTTGACAGGGTTATTTGGTTTTCTGGGGTCTAACTTCTTGATTTCTTTGTATACCTTGGATATTAGCCCTGTGTCAGATGTAGGGTTGGTAAAGATCTTTTCCCAATTTGTTGGTTGCCAATTTGTCCTTTTGACAGTGTTTTTTGCCTTACAGAAACATTGTAATTTTATGAGGTCCCATTTGTCTATTCTTGCTCTTAAAGCATAAGCTATTGGTGTTCTGTTCAGGAACTTTCCCCCTGAGCCAATGTCCTCCAGGGTCTTCCCCAGTTTCTTTTCTATTAGTTTCAGTGTGTCTGGTTTTATGTGGAAGTCCTTGATCCACTTGGAGTTGAGCTTAGTTCAAGGAGATAAGAGTGGATCAATTCTCATTCTTCTCCATGTTGACCTCCAGTTGAGCCAGCACCATTTGTTGAAAAGGCTATCTTTTTTCCACTGGATGTTTTCAGCACCTTTGTCAAAGATCAAGTGGCCATAGATGTGTGGGTTCTATTCTGGGTCTTCAATTCTATTCCATTGATCCACCTCCCTGTCACTGTACCAAAACCATGCAGTTTTTAACACTGCTGCTCTGTAGTATTGCTTGAGGTCCGGGATACTGATTCCCCCAGAAGTTCTTTTACTGTTCATAATAGTTTTAGCTATCCTGGGTTTTTTGTTACTTCAGAGAGAACTGCTCTTTCTAACTCTATGAAGAACTGAGTTGGGATTTTGATGGGGATTGCATTGAACCTGTATATTGCTTTTGGTAAGATTGCCATTTTTACTATATTAATCCTGCCACCCCACAAGCATGGAAGATTTTTCCCTTTTCTGAGGTCTTCTTCCATTTCCTTCTTCAGAGACCTGAATTTCTTGTCATACAAATCTTTCACTTGTTTGGTTAGAGTCACACCAAGATACTTTATATTGTTTGTGGCTATTATGAAGGGTGTCATTTCCCTAATTTCTTTCCATGCCTGTGTATCCTTTGAGTATAGGAAGGCTACTGATTTCCTTGAGTTGATTTTATTACCAGCCACTTTGCTGATGTTGTTTATCAGCTGTAGGAGTTCTCTGGTAGAGTTTTTTGGGTCACATAAATATACTATCATATCATCTGCGAATAGTGATAGTTTGACTTCTTCTTTTCCAGTTTGTCTCCCTTTGACTTCCTTATGTTGTCGAATTTCTCTAGCTACTACCTCAATAGTATATTGAAGAGATATGGAGAGAGAGAGCAGCCTTGTCTAGTCCCTGATTTTAGTGGGATTGCTTCAAGTTTCTCTCCATTTATTTTGATGTTGGCTATCGGTCTGCTGTAAATTGCTTTTACTATGTTTAGGTATGGGCCTTGAATTCCTGTTCTTTCCAAGACTTTTAGCATGAAAGAATGCTGGATTTTGTCAAATGCTTTTTCAGCATCCAATGAGATGACCATGTAGTTTTTCTTTGAGTTTGTTTATGTAGTGGATTACATTGATGGATTTACGTACATTGAACCATCCCTGCATCCCTGGCATGAAGCCAACTTGACCATGGTGAATGATCATTTTGATGTGTTCTTGGATTTGGTTGGCAAGAATTTTATTTAGTATTTTTGCATCGATGTTCATAAGTGAAATTGGTCTGAAGTTCTCTTTCTTAGTTGGATCTTTGTGTGGTTTTGCTATCAGCATAATTGTGGCTTCCTAGAATGACTTTGGTAGTTTTCATTCTGTTTCTATTTTGTGGAAGGAATATTGGTATTAGGTCTTCTTTGAAGGTCTGATAGAATTCTGCACTAAAACCATCTGCTCCTGTGCTTTTATTGATTGGAAGACTTTCTATGACCCCTTCTACTTCTTTGGGGGTTATGGGACTTTTTAGACGATCTATTTGATCCTGATTTAATTTTGGTATTTGGTATCTGTCTAGGAAATTGTCCATTTCCTCCAGATTCTCCAGTTGTGTTTAGTATAGACTTTTGTAGTAGGATCTGATGATCTTTTGAATTTCCTCAGTTTCTGTTCTTATGTCCCACTTTTCTTTCTAATTTTCCTAATTTGTATACTGTCTCTGTGCCCTTTGGTTAGTCTGGCTAACAGTTTTTCTATCTTGTTGATTTTTTTCAAAGAACTAGCTCCTGGTTTTCTTGATTCTTTGTACGGTTCTCTTTGTTTCAACCTGATTGATTTCAGCCCTGAGTTTGATGATTTCCTGTCTTCTACTCCTCCTGGGTGAATTAGCTTCATGTTGTTCCAGGGCTTTAAGGTATGTCATTAGGCTGCTAGTGTATGCTCTCTCCAGTTTCTTTTTGGAGGCAGTCAGGGCTATGAGTTTACCTCTTAGCACTGCTTTCATTGTGTCCCATAGATTTGGGTAGGTCGTACCTTCATTTTCATTGAATTCTAAAAAGTCTTTGATTTCCTCCTTTATTTCTTCCTTGACCAAGGTGTCATTGAGTATTGTCCAGTTTCCATGTGTATGTGGGCTTTCTGTTATTCTTCTTGCTATTGAAGACCACTCTTACTCCATAGTGATCTGATAGGAGGCATGGGATTAGTTCGATCTTCTTGTATTTGTTGACATCTGTCTTTTGACCAATTATATGATCGATTTTGGAGAAGGTACCATGCGGTGCTGAGTCAAAGGTATATGCTTTTGCTTTAGGATGAAATATTATATATATATATATATTATATTACATTATTATTACTAACATATATATACATGCATATATGTGTGTGTGTATACACACACACACACACACACACACACACATATCTATATATATGTAAAATCCAATTGGTCCAAAGTTTCAATTAGTTTCTCTGTGTCCCTGTTCAGTTTCTGCTTTCCTGATAGGTCCATTGAGGAGAGTGGAATGATGAATTCACCCACAATTATTATGTTAGGTGCAATGTGTGCTTTAAGCTTTAGTAAGGTTTCTTTTACGAATGAGGGTGCCCTAGCATTTGGAGTATAGATGTTCAGTACTGTGAGTTCTTCTTGGTGGATTTTCCCTATGACCAGCAAGAAGTGACCTTCCAAATCTCTTTTGATGACTTTAGGTTGAAAGTCAATTTTATCTGATATTAGAATGGCTACACCAGCTTGTTTCCTGGGGCCATTTCCTTGTAAAATTGTCTTCCAGCCTTTTACTCTAAGGCAGTGTTTGTCTTTAACACTGAGATGTGTTTCCTGTATGCAGCAAAATGTAGGGTCCTTTTTCCATATCCAGTCTGTTAGTCTATGTCGTTTTATTGGGGAATTGAGTCCATTGATGTTAATAGATATTAAGGAATAGTAATTATTACCTCCAGACATTTTTGAAATTATTTTTTATATTTGAGAGGTTATCTTCTTTTGGGTTTGATGAGAGGAGGTTTCTGTCTTGCTTCTTCTGGGGTATAGTTTTCCTCCTTGTGTTGGTGTTTTCCCCCTATTATCCTTTTTAGGGCTGGGTTTGTGGAAAGATATCGTGCAAATTTGCTTTTGTCGTGGAATGCCTTGGTTTCTCCATCTATGGCGATTGAGAGTTTTGCTGGGTATAGTAGTTTTGGCTCAAATTTTTGTTCCCTTAGAGTCTGCATGATATCTGCCCAGGATCTTCTAGCTTTCATGGTCTCAGGTGAGAAGTCTGGTGTAATTCTGATACATCTTCCTTTATATGTTACTTGGCCTTTTTCTTTTACTGCCTTTAATATTCTTTCTTTGTTTAGTACATTTGAGGTTTCGATTATTATGTGACTGGAGGTATTTCTGTTCTGGTCCAGTCTGTTTGGAGTTCTGAAGGCTTCTTGTATATTCATGGGCATCTCTCTCTTTATGTTGGGGAAGTTTTCTTCCATAATTTTGTAGAAGATATTTGCTGGCCCTTTAACTTGTAAATCTTCACTCTCATCTATCCCTATAATCCTTAGGTGTGGTCTTCTCATTGTGTCCTAGATTTCCTAGATGTTTTGGGTTACAAGCTTTTTGCATTTAGTATTTTCTTTGACTGTTGAATCAATGGTTCCTATGGTATCTTCGGCATCTGAGATTCTTTCTTCTATTTCTTGTATTCTATTGTTGATATTTGCATCTGTGGCCCCTGATTTCTTCCCAAGGTTTTTTTATCTCCAACATTGTCTCCCTTCGTGATTTCTTAGTTGTTTATACTTCTGTTTTTAGAACCTGGATGGATATGCTCAGATCTTTCGCTTGCTTGTTTGTGTTTTCATATAATTCTTTGAGATTCTTGTGTTTCCTCTTTCATAGCTTCTACTTGTTGACCCACGTTCTCCTGTATTTAAGTGATTTTTTTTTTATTTCCTCCTTATTGGCTTCTGTTTTGTGATCCATAGTCTCCTGAATTTAAGTGATTTTTGTGTTAGCCTTGTAAGGGCTTCTAACTTTTGATCCATTTTCTCCTATATTTCTTTAAGAGAATGTGTTGTGCTACCAGCATCCTGACCAGTGATTTCAGATCCAAATCTTGTTTTTCTGGTGGGTTGGGGTATCTAGTGCTTCCTGTTTTCGGCGACCTGTGTTCAGATGCTGCCGTGCTGCCTTGATTTCTGTTAGAACCGTTCCTACATTTTCCTTTTGCCATCTGGTTATCTCTGGCATTAGTTGGCTGTGTTGTCACTGGCTGGTGTTTGATCCTCCCATCAGGCTGGGCCCGCCTGTTGGTTCTCTACTGATGACCTGGCTGCAAGATAGAGACTGCCTCTGCGAGTGCTGAGGGGACCTCAGGGAAGGCTGCTCCCAACAGCCTTGGTGCAAGGCCAGAGTGCATGGAGATGTCCCGCCAAGCTGCCACCCTGGCCCTGGCTAGTGGTGAGAGCCTGGCGGATCCACCCGAGTGATGGTAGTTCCTAATTGAGTCTGCGTACCTGGGCCTCTCTATCGGTGGCCTGGTGGCAATATAGAGACTGACCTAGGCTGTAACGAACCAAGGGGCAGGCTGCTCCCAGCTGCCTTGGTGCAAGGCCGGAGGGCGTGGAGATGTCCTGTTGAGCCGATGCCCTGGCCCTGGCTAGTGGCGAGAGCCTGGTAGATCCACCATAAATTCTTTAACACTGCTAAAGTAAGTTTACTTTTGCGTGTAATCATTGACTTTAAATATTTGAAATTCTTTTGCCACCTAATGCCCACTTCTAACAATTATATCTTTAAGATTATAATCTTTAAGATTATATTTCTATTTGTATGCTTAGAATGTTTTTAAAAATAAGGGAACTTAAATGCAGTTTTTCTTAATGTAAACAAAATGCTATTTTCTTAATGTATGTTATAAGTAAAATTGTAGTTTATTATTCTGGTTAGCAGTTATGGTTATTTTAATATTGTTGGTTATAAACCAGAAAATTCTGATTTTATTCCATTTGACTCTGTCTTTTTAGCATCCTTTTATCAAGAATGCAAAACCCGTGTCAATATTAAGAGACCTGATCACCGAAGCCATGGAAATCAAAGCCAAACGGCACGAAGAGCAGCAGAGGGAGCTGGAGGAGGAGGAGGAGAACTCGGTTCGTAATTAGCCTCAGGAGGTTGACACTTTAAATCATCTGGCTCATTTTTAAGTAATTTTATTTTGTTCCTTAAAATATTTTAAGAATAGTAATTTCTAATTTGATACACAAATGATATTCAAATATTTCTTTTTCTTTCCTTTCGGTGAGAATCAGTGACTGGTGGAAATGTAGAGTTGATTCAGAGGACTTTATAGGCACTTCACATCTCGAATTTTTGTCACATTTTCATGATACTTTGATTGAGGGCAGGGTGTTTCCTCACCATGTCTTTTCTTTCCTTTATATCTGTTTTGATTCCCTGATTGTACATTCTGGCCTGCATATAATATATAGTGACATTTGAGATGTTCTTTGGCATGTCTATGCAGAGAGCAGTGTTTTAAAAAGAACTAGTGGGATAATAAATCCTACTGTGAAGGACTTTTGATTTGAGTGCTCTGGGGCCAGGATTTTCTTGCTTCTTCTGGCTTTTTTTCTGGAAAGCTTCAGTTCTGGATGTGTTAAATGTTTTTGCTAGCTTTCAGTTTCTGTCTTGGTGTTGTCTTGTGCCCCATGTTTCTTCATTGTCCAAATGGGTCTAATTTTAGCCATGTCTTTAGAGGTGTTTCAGAGAAGCCTAAGTATAAATCCATGTGTTACTTTTTAACCCCAAAGATGGGAGAAGAAAGACCAATGACCCAAATCAGCATGGCCAAATTAACTTTTTATTGGTGTAAAAGCACAAGTTTCCTCCCCCTAAGGTCATGATTGCCATTCCTAGAGCAGGAGATGCAGATCCATTGTAGGTAAGGCTACAGATATAGTCCAGTCTTTAAAAAATAGAGGTTTGAGGAATGAATCAGGTATGAATCTAGTTTGTCTTAACCACAGATGGCTTTTAAGCCTAAGATGGGGCAGGCTGGTTCTTCAGCTCTTTACATTTTAATGGATGTTCCTGCCAGTTATTTAATTTTTTTTTAAAAAGTAAACTTAGAATATGATAATACTTAATAGCTCTTTATAAATAAATCTATAGAAAACTTGTTTATTTCAATGATTAAAACCTTTTTGAGTGACTTTTATGGAAGCCCTCTGCTCAACCAGAGGCCAGACTGGGCACCAAAACTCTAGGTAGGCCTCCTGCCCATGGGCTATTCCTAATTGTGCCTACTCTCTGTTGCTCCCCTCCTCCCTGTCACCATATCCCACCCCCTAGTTCTGGTGGAAGACCCCCATCTGGGCAGAAACTCCCTGCTCAACCAGAGGCCACTCCATTCCATATACTAGAGAGGAAACAAACACAAGGGGGAAAAGCCCATCTAACAAAGACAAACTCAGAATCAGCACCCTGAAGTCACCCCAGACCCAGAGGCCTGAGGAAGAGTGTCATCAGCAATGGCCACGGTGACACCACTGCCAGGTCTCAGCTACTCCAGTGAGCCCTGACTACTCCAACAGCAGAGATACAGGAACATGACCTTAAAACCAGCTTTATGAAGGTGATAGGGGTTCTTGAAGAGAAAATGAATACGTTTTTAAGAAACCAAAGAAAAGACAAATAAAAATATTGGAGGAAATTAATAAATCCCTTAAGGAAAGCCAAGAAAAATAAGCAGTTGAAGGAAACTACTAAAACTGGTCAAGGTCTGAATATGGAAATAGAAACAATAAAAGAAACACAAACTGAGGGGATTCTGTAAATGGAAAATCTAGTAAGTGAACAGGAACTACAGATACAAATATCACTAACAATACAAGAGATGGAAGCAAAAAATTCAGGCATTGATGATATAATAGAAGAAATACATACTTCACTGAAGGAAAATGTTAAGTCTAAATAATCTCTGACCCCAAAACATCCTGGAAGGCTGGGACACTATGAAAAGGCCAAACCTAAATATAATTGAAATAGAAGAAGAGTAATTGCAGCTCAAAGACCTAGAAAGCATGTTCAGCAAAATCATAGAAGGAAAATTTCCTAAATAGGGAGATGCCTGTAAAGGTATAAGAAGCTTACAGAACACCAAGTAGATTGGACCAGAAAAAAATCTCTTGCCTCAAAATAATAACACTAAACATACATAACAAAGAACAAATATTAGAAGCTATAAGAGAAAAAAAAAAGCAAGTAACATATAAAGGCAGACCTATTAAAATTATACCTGACTTCTCAGTAGAAAGACTAGATGTCTTACAGATTCTAAGAGACTACAGATGCCAACTTAGACTGCTATACTGTCCTACTTAGGTTTTTATTGCTGTGAACAGACAGCTTGACTGTGGTAACGCGTCTAGGAAAATGTTTAGTTGGTGTTGGTTTGCATTTAGCCCATTCTCATCATGGCGCTGGGAAGCATGGCAGTGTGCAGGCAGGCGTGCTACTGGAGCTCAGCTGAGAGCTCTACCTCTGGGTCAGCGGACAGCGGGAGGTGACAGTGACAGTGACAGTGACACCCTGGCCAGGCTTGAGCTTCTGAGACCTCAAAGCCTACCCCCTAGTGACAGATATCCTTCAATAAATCCACACCTACTCCTGCAAGGCTGCACCTCTATTATTCCTACTCTCTATGGGACTCTGGGTACCATTTTTATTCAATCCACCACATATACCCTTCTGTCACCATAGATTGAGAAAACATGATATTCCATAATTGAAACCACATCTATCCACAGATCCAGTCAGCCCTACAAGGAAAACTCCAACCCAAGGAGATTAACTATAGCCACAAATATACAGTCAATAAATAATCTTACATCAGCAAAACCAAATGAACACACACACACACACACACACACACACACACACACACACAGCCTACCACCACTACTACTATCACCACCACAATACTAACAGGAATTAACATTCATTGGTCATTGATATCTCTCAATATCAGTGGACTCAGTTCCCAATAAAAAGACTGAGTGCATATGAAATAGGGAATGTATTCTCTGCATATAAGAAACACTCTTCAACCTCAAAGATAGATATTACTTCAGAGTAAAGGGTTAGATAAAAGATTTTCCAAGCAAATGGACCTGAGAAACAAGCTGGTGTGGACATACTAATAGCTAATAAATTGGACTTCAAACTAAAATTAATCAAACAAGATAAGGAAGGACAATTCATACTCATCAAAGGAAAAATTCACTAAGGTGATCTTTTAGTTCTTACTATCTATGCCCCAAACTCAAGGGTACCCATACTTACAAAGGAAACACTATTAAGGCTTAAAGCACACTCTTACCCTCACACGTTGATAGTGGGAAACTTTAATACTTCACTTTCACCAATGGACAGGTCATTCAGACAAAAACTAAACAAAATACTGGAGCTTAAAGATGTTATGAACCAAATGGACCTAACATATCTACGGAACATTATACCCAAAGTCAAAAGAACACACCTTCTCAGCATCTCATTGTGACTGTGGGCTTTCCCACCTACACCCTAGTTCCTGAAATAATGCCTCTGAGACTATTGATGAATGACTGCCTAGGCCACAACCTTTGGCTTGTTCCCTACCTAGCTTATAACTTGTGTTCTTTTCTATGAATGCTACATGGCTAGTTACCTCTCCTCGGTTTCATGTGTCCTTCTCCTCGGAGTTCTGGGTCAGTCTCTTCCAGTGACTGGCTCTGTCCCAGAGTGTCCTCTCTGCCATCCAAAACCCCCACCTTTTATTTCCTGCCTCAGCTAATTGGCCATCAGCTTTTGGTTTCATATAGTATACCAGATATTCTCTCTACTTGCTCAGAAAACAAGTCTCAACAAATAAAAGAAATTTGGAATAACCCCCTGCATTGTATCAGACCACCACAGATTAACTGTGGATTTCAACAAAAACAGAAACAACAGCCTAAAAATTTATGGAAACTAAACAATCTACTTTTACTGAATAACTACTGGGTCAAGGCAGGAATAAAGAAAGAAATTAAAGATTTCCTAGAATTCAATGAAAATGAACTCACAACATATCCAAACTTATGGGACAAAATGAATGCAGTGCTAAGAGAAATCATAGCACTAAGTGCCTTCATAAAGCAATGGAAGAGATCTCATGCTAGCAACTTTATAGCACACCTGGAAGTTCTAGAACAAAAAGAAGGAAGCTCACTCAAGAGGAGTAGATGGCAGGAAATAATCCATTCAGGGCTTAAATCAATAAAATAGAAACAAAGAAGAATACAAAGAATCAATGAAACAAGAAGCAGGTTCTTTGAGGAAGTCATCAAGATAGACAGTCCATCTCCAAACTAACTAAAAGACAGAAAGGATATCCAAATCAACAAAAAACGAGGGCACAGAACAATAGGCAGGGTAGAAATTCAAAGAATCATGAGGTCATCCTTTAAATACCTGTACTCCACAAAACTGGGAAAACTTAAATGGATAATTTTTCTGATAGATGCTACTTACCAAAGTTAAATCAAGATTAGATAAATAATGTAAATGGACGTATAACCCCTAAGGAAATAGAAGTGGTCATTAAACATCTCACAACAACAACAAAAACGAGCAAAAACAAAACCAAGGCCAGATTGTTTTAGTGCAGAATTCTACCAGACTTTAATGAAGCGCTAATGTCAATACTTCTCAAGTCATTCTATAATAGAAACACAAAAAGAACATTCTAGATTCATTCTATGACACCACAGTCTCTCTGATTCCCAAAACATGCAAATATTCAACAAAGAATAACAAAGCAATTGCCTATAAGAACATATATGCAAAAATACACAATAAAATACTCAAAGAATCCAAGAACACATCAAACAGATCATCTTCCATGATTAAATAGTTTTCATCCCAGAGATTCAGAGATGGTTCAAAATAGAAAATCAGTCAGTATTACCTACCATATAAATAGACTGAAAGGAAAGCAACCACATGATCATCTCATTTGATGTTGAAAAACTTTTGACAAAATCCAACACCCCTTTGTGATAAGACTTGGAGAGATCAGGGATAAAAGGTACATACATAACCATAATGACAATTTATAGAAAGTTGTCAGCCAACATCATATTAAATGGAGAGAAACTCAAAACAATTCCACTAAAATCAGGAAAAGGAGAAGGCTGTCCACTCTCTCCATATCCATTCAATATTGTACTTAAATTTCTAGCTGGAGCAATAAGAAAACTGAAGGGATCAAAAGGATAAAAATTTGAAAGAATGTAAAAGTATTATTTGCAGATGATATAATAGTATACATAAGTGACACCAAAAATTCTTCCGCAGAGTTCCTACAGATGATGAAATACCTTTTGTGAAGTGACTGGATACAAGATTAAATTTAAAAAAAGTTTCCTTTCTATATATAAATGACAAATGGGATGAGAAAGAAATAATGAAAATAACACCCTTCATGATAGCAATAAACAATATAAAATATCTTAGAATATCTTTAAGCAAATAAAAGACCTGCACAAAAGGACTTCAAGTCTTTGAAGAAAGAAATTGAAGAAGGTATCAGAAGATAGAATCTACCATGCTCATGAATCAGTTAACATAATAAAAATGGCAATTTTACCAAAAACATTGTACTGATTCAGCACAATCCCCATCAAAATTTCAGCACAATTCTTTACAAATCTTGAAAGGACAAAACTCAATTTTATATGGAAAAAAAAACCCAGGATAGCTTAAACAGTCCTGTACAGTAAAAACTTCCAGAGGTCTCACCATCCTTGACTTCAAGTTGTAATATAGAGCTATAGTAATAAAAACTGAATGGTATTAACATTAAAAAATGTGTTAATCAATGGAGTAGAATCAAATTGAAGGCCCAGATGTATATCTACAAACCTGCAGACATCTGATTTTTGATAAAGAAGCCAGAGATATACAATGGGGAAAAAAAGCATCTTCTATAAATGGTGCTGATCTAACTGGACATCACCAGATTATAATAATGTAAATAGGTCTATATCTACCACCCTACACAGAGTTACCCTATACAGAGTACAGGTGAGTCAAAGACCTCATCATAAAACCACATACATTTAACTTGATGGAAGAGAAAGTAGGGAATAGTCTTCAGTGCACTGGCATAGTAGACAACTTCTCCAACAGAAAACCAATAGCACAGGTGCTAGGATTGATAATCAATAAATGGGACTCAATGAAACTGAAAAGCAAAGGAGTGTAAGGCAAAACACATCATCATCAAGACGAAACAGAGCTACAGAAAGGGAAAGATCGCCACCAGCTCCACTTCTGACAGAGAGCTAGTATTCAAAATATATAAAGACCTTAAGAAACCAGACATCAACATACCAAATAATTCTGTTAAAAAGTGGAGTGCAGATCTAGAGAATTGTCAACAGGCTCAGAAACACTTAAAGAAATATTCAACATTCATAGTCATTAGAGAAGTGCAAATCACTCCTGTCAGAATGACTAAGATAAAAAAGTTACAGCTCATTATGGGAAGGATATGGAGCACAGAGAGCACTCACCCATCGCTAGTAGGAGTGCAAATGTATGCCCACTGTGGAAATCAATATGGAAATTTCTCAGAAAATTGGGAATTGTTCTACCTCAAGACCCAGGTATACCACTTTTGGGCACATACCAAAAGGATGCTCTATCCTAACACAAGGATACTTGCTCAACTATGTTCATAACAGCTTTATTTATAATAGCCAGAAACTGGAAACAACCCAGATATACCTCAAATGAAGAATGGATAAAGAAAATATTGTACACTTACACTATGGACTATTATGCAGCTGTTAAAATTAATGACATTATGAAGTTTGCATGCAAATGGATGGAACTAGAAAAAAATAATTGTGGGTGAGATAACCCAGACCTAGAAAGACAAACATGATATGTACATACTTTTTTTTTTCTTTTTTTCTTTTTTTTTTTTTTTTTTTTTTTTGAGACAGGGTTTCTCTGTGTAGTCCTGGCTGTCCTGGAACTCACTCTGTAGACCAGGCTGGCCTCGAACTCAGAAATCCGCCTGCCTCTGCCTCCCAAGGGCTGGGATTAAAGGTGTGCGCCACCACTGCCCGGCTTGATATGTACATACTTTTAAGTAGATAATATCTATTAAATAAAGGATAGCTATGCTACAATACACTGACTCAGAGAAGCTAAGTAACCAGGAAGGCTTAAGTGAGCGACACGTGGATCTTTTTGGGAAGAGGAAATAAAGTAGATTTTGCTAGTGGACAGTGGTGGGTGAGGATGAGTATGGGGTGGGGATCAGGTGGGGAGAGGGCAGGAAGGAGGGAAAGAGTATTGGCAGAGAAGTTCAGGAAATGAGAGGTATTTGGTGAGTGATGTGGAACCCTAGTACAGTGGGATCTCCCTCGAACCTATGAGAGTGATCCTAGCAAATGCTCCTAGTGATGGGGTGTGGATCCTGAACTGGTCACTGTCTGTAATCCAGCAAAGGCTCTTGGCAGTGGGACTGAGACATTGGCCCAGTCACAAAACCTTTGACCTAGGACATGCTGGGGAATGGGGACTCAGAACTTGTCTATGTGGTCAACCAATGACTGGTCCAACTTGTGACCCACCCCAGGAGAGGGAGCTCACATTTGACACTGCTAGACAGCCAGGAACCAGACTGGACAGTTCAGATACCTAGGATAGAACCCAAACAAAAGTAAGTAAACAAACAAACAGATAAATAAATGAAGTCAATGAAATGGTTCCTTGTAACTTTATTTTTTTTAATTTCATTTTTAATGAAGATTCTCAAACGTTTTAACTTCCCTTTTAGCCCACCACCCACCAGAGGTAGTGGGAAAGAAAGAATATTGGGGGAAGTGGACCTGTTTAGAAGGATTCTTTGGAGCAACTCTCATCTAGAAATCAGCAGTTCAGTAGATATTCAAATAGATATTCAAATATCCAAATAGCAGTTCAAATAGATATTTGCTGGGCCTTTAAGTTGTAGATCTTCACTCTCATCTATCCCTATAATCCTTAGGTTTGGTCTTCTCTTTGTGTCCTGGATTTCCTGGATGTTTTGGGTTACAAGCCTTTTGGATTTTGTGTTTTCTTTGACTGTGGAGTCAATGGTTACTATGTTATCTTCAGCATCTGAGATTCTTATCTCTATCTCTTGTATTCTGTTGTTGATGTTTGCATCTACGACCCCTGATTTCTTCCCAAGGTTTTCTATCTCCAAAGTTGCCTCCTTTTGTGATTTCTTAGTTGTTTCTACCTCTCTGTTCAGATCTTGGATGGTTTTGCTCAGTTTCTTCATTTGTTTGTTTGTGTTTTCATGTAATTCTTTAATATATTTTTGTGCTCCCTCTTTCATGGCTTCTGCATGTTGTTTCAAGTTCTCCTGCATTTCTTTAACTGATTTTCTCATTTCCTCTTTATTGGTTTCTGTCTGTTGGCCCATATTCTCCTGGAGTTCTTTAAGTGATTTTTGTGTTTGCATTGTAAGAGCTTCTACCCTATTGATGTTCCCCTGCATTTCTTTAAGAGATTTGTTTATGTCTTTTTTGTGTTCCTCTAGCAGCATCATGACCAGTGCTTTTATATCTAACTCTTGTTTTTCTGGTATGCTGGGGTATCCAGGACTTGCTGTGGTTGGCGAATTGGGTTCAGATGGTGCCATATTGCCTTGATTTCTGTTAGTAACGTTCCTACATTTGCCTTTTGCCATCTGTTTATCTCTGGAGTTAGTTGGTCTTATTGTTACTGGTTGGAGTTTGAAGCTCCTGTGAGCCTGGCCTTTGGTGCTGCTGTAGTAGAGGGCGTCCGTGTTCCTGATCCCAGCCTCCAGTCGTCCGCTGTGACCTGACCCCAGCAGCTAGCAGTCCGCTGTGTCCCGAGGCAAGATAGCACCTCCTGCCAGCCCAGTTAGCCGGTCCGCAGCGGTCTGCAACCACAGCTGAGCTGTAGGTGCCCGGATCTGCCGATCTCCTCTGACTCTGGGCGCTTGCCAGAGCCTGGCGGTGTTGTCTATGCTAAACTAAGCTAGGTCTCAGTCCATGCACCTGACTCCAGCTGCTTGAATTCTGCGCGGTGTCCCGAGGCAAGATGGCACCTCGCTGCCAGCCCGCCCGGAGAGCTGGTCTGCAGTGGTCTGCAACTGCAGCTGAGCTGTCAGTGCCCAGATCTCCTGCAGAGCTAAGCTAAGCTAAGCTAAGCTAGGCCTCTGTCCACGCACCTGACTCCAGCCGCCCACTGTGCCCGCCTTTCGCAGTGTCCCGAGGCAAGATGGCGGCCCCGCTGAAAGCACAGCCTTTAACCAAGATTTTAATGATAACAGTAGAGACATGATACTGTTGTTGAATGAATGGCAGTTCTATTACAAAATAACTTGTTCTTGGTTGTGGAGTAGTAACACCTTAGTCTGTTCTCCCATAATACTGATACTACTTGGTAATGTGAGTAACTTAACATCTGTATTTATGGAATCGAGGTTGTTTTGCTACTCTTATGTGTATGAAGTTTACCTTGTTTCCTTTGGCTTGTGACAGTTGTGGATTCTTCTTTTGGATTTCTTACTCTCTGGGGGATTCATTTGGCTGAAACTTACTGAGGCAAGGTACCAAGTATTGGCTTGAGGGTATGGCAGAACGTTTGGATAGATGTTTTGTGCCCCATCTGATTTCAGTGATAACTTTCTTCATGAAACCTCCTTTTATTATTTCAAAGACGAAAGGCTTTTTCATCCTGGGCAGATCTATGTGGCCAGCCTTGCATTATATTAACGTTTAGCTCAGAGCGCCTCTGCTTGCCAGCAGCCTTTAGGATTTCTAGTCCAGGTGCTTGTCCAGCCCTTCTCTGACCATTGGACTGATAGGACATAGTACAACCTTGACATTTGATCATTGAAACTTTTTGTAAAGATAAATATTGAAGTAAAAGTTTGTTACTTTTAAATTTCTAGAACTTTGAAATGTATTGAGTTGCTTTAAGAATATATTTTATATTCATATTTATGCCAAATGTGGCTCTTACTTTTTTATTCTGAGTGAATGCAGTTTCCAGAAAATTTATGAGTTAGAGAAATAACAAAAGTATTTTTCTAAATTTAATTTTTTTCTATAAAGCTCAGCTTGCTATAGTTGTAGTCCATCAATTTTCAGAGTGGCTTTGGGAAAGACAATATTTTAGAACCAGTTCAGATGTCATAAAAAACAATTAAAGGTATATACAACTGTAAATCTATACTTACCCTTTAACTTTTTTCATTCTGGGAAGGTATGGGTTGTGAGGAGTTGTGCCTCATGAGAAGGATTCACCAAGTTTTTATAGACGTCTCACGCATTTATGTGGTGACTTGTGGTCATTGTCACAGCCCAGTCAGCTTCCTTACCTCCTTCTCCCACTGACTCCCTTCCTAATGAGACCCTCCCTCCGTCATGTCTTTTTATGTGTGGTCCACTGAGTTTCGTTATTACTACTTCTCTGAGTCTGGGTCATACGAATGACTATCTGTAGCTACACGGCTGAGTGAAGAGACGCCCTCCCTCAACAACACTGATCACTAGTAGGCCTTCTGGAAGATGAAGCTCCCGTGGTCTCTTTCCACACCAGTGATGAAATGGTGACTGGCTCGAGCTTCTGCAGGTCTGTGCAGTTGACCATAGCTACAGGGAGTGTCTGCGTGCTGTGACTGTCATGTCCAATCCACGTCCTTTTGTGGTACAGTTTCTGCCTTGCCTCTTCCATTATTTGCGCCTCCTCTCTGCGATGCTCCCTGAGCTTCAGAGGGTGTGCTGTCGCTTTCCTAGTTGCTGCTGAGCACAACTATCCCTTTGGTTAGTTTTGAGTTTCCGGATTAACTACCACCTGTTTTGGTAAGACGTCTCTGATGAAGGCTGGATAAAGAACTAGTCTGTAGGTATAAACATGAATGTTTAGAAGGCACTTTGGCATGACTGTTTATCAAATACAAATAGTAGATTAACCCCGAGGGCCTTTGACCTTCCTAGTAAGGGGATCCTGAGTAAGTTATAGGACCAGGCATGAGCTTTCTCCCACAGACTGCTTGGTGATTCCTGTAGAGTCATATGACTGTTTTCTCTATAGGGTATGTTTTGCCTGGTAGGTCACTGTAGCCCATAAACTTTACAGCTCATTAAAACTGTCAAAGAGCATAAAGGCTTTTTAGAGCATAAAGGCTAGCCAGTGTGGGAAGCTTACAACTCAGCTCTAACTTAATGTCAGTTCGATATGGAATCATCATAGTGCTTTCTTCAGCAACATGGTTGTTGCAAGATTTTCCATTTCCAATCATATTAGGGCAGTAAAAGGCCTGTGATTGGACAGGAAAGGGGAGGCAGGACTAGGAGTTGGGGACTCACAGAGGTCTGAGGAAAGGTCAAAGGTTGGAGAACCAGGATGGCTTCTGACGTTTTTCTCTGCACTTTTATAAGGTTTGAAATATTGGGATAAAGCTTTATCACTTTTAATTGGCTCTGAGCCCCAAGGGTCTCTTGGTCTTCCTTGTGGAGTTCCTATCTTCTTGGTCCTCAACCCTTCCTCCTGTTCTTCCATAACAGTTCCCAAGCTCCATCCACTGTTCAGCTGTGTGTTTCAGTATCTGTTTGAGTCAGCTGCTGGGTGGAGCCTCTAAAAGGACAGCATGTTCCTGTCTGCAACCATATCAGAGTATCATTAGTGATGGCAGGGACTGGAACTTGCCCATAGGATGGCTCTCAAGTTTGCTATTTCCTCAGTCTCTGCTCTAACTCTGTATCAAGAAATACTGCCTGCATTTCTTGTAGACAGGATAAATTTTGGGTTGAGGTGCCCTGAAGGTGGACCCCGCACTCTCTGCAACCTCCACCATCTTCCTGGCTGTTTCGACCCAGCAGGTGGAACCAGGTACCCGAGATATCCCGAGTTTAAGACCTCTGGGGACTCAGGCCATGAGCAGGAGCCACATGCGCAGAGCAGCGGTTCAGGGCCCCAGCCAAGCATGGGCTCTGTGCCCCGAAGTGGGACCCTGCACTTCCTGCAGCCTCCACCATCTTCCCGGCCGTTTTGATCTAGCAGGCGGAACCAGGTACCCGAGATATCCCAAGTTTGAGACCTCTGGGGACTCAGGCCACCTGTCAGCAATCTGTGAGCAGGAGCCCCAAAGGGCAGTGGTTCAGGTGTCCCAGTCATGGGGAAGTAGCCTTACGAGTGCACAGGAGATTCAAGCACCAGCTAGTAACTACAGGACCAACTAACACGAGAGATAACCAGATGGCAAAAGGCAAACATAAGATCGTTACTAACAGAAATCAAGGCATTATGGCAGCATCCGAACCCAGTTCCCTTGCAGCAATAAGTCTCGGATACCCCAACACACCAGAAAAACAAGACTCAGATCTAAATTCACTGGTCAGGATGCTGATAGAGGAACACATAGATAAATCTCTTAAAGTAATACAGGAGAAAATGATCAAAAGCTAGAAGCCCTTACAAGACAAACACAAAAATCACTTAAAGAAATTCAGGAGAATATGGATCAAAAAATGGAAGCCAATAAGGAGGAAACACAAAAAAAAATCACTTAAAGAAATACAAGAGAATGTGGGTCAACAAGTAGAAGTCATAAAAGAGGAAACACAAAAATCCCTTAAAGAATTACAGGAAAACACAAGCAAGAGAAATATCTGAGCAAAACCATCCAGAATCTAAAAAGAGAAGTAGAAACAACTAAGAAATCGCAAAGGAAGACAACTTTGGAGATAGAAAACCTTGGGAAGAAATCAGGAGTCATAGATGCAAATATCAACAATAGAATACAAGAGATAGAAGACAGAATCTCAGATGCTGGAGATACCATAGGAACCATGGATTCAACAATTAAAGAAAATGCAAAATGCAAAAAGGTGGTAACCCAAAACATTCAGGAAATCCAGGACACAATGAGAAGACCAAACCTAAGGATTATAGGGATAGATGAGAGTGAAGATCTACAACTTAAAGGGCCAGCAAATATCTTCTACAAAATTATGGAAGAAAACTTCCCCAACCTAAAGAGAGATGCCCATGAATATACAAGAAGCCTACAAAACCCCGAACAGACTGGACCAGAACAGACATACCTCCTGTCACATAATAATCAAAACCACAAATGTACTAAACAAAGAAAGAATATTAAAGGCGGCAAGAAAAAGGCCAAGTAACATATAAAGGAAGACCTATCAAAATTACACCAGACTTCTCACCTGAGACCATGAAAGCTAGAAGATCCTGGGTAGATATCATGCAGACTCTAAGAGAACACGAACTTCAGCCAAAACTACTATACCCAGCAAAACTTTCAATCACCATAGATGGGGAAACCAAGGTATTCCATGCAAAACCAAATTTGCACGATATCTATCCACAAACCCAGTCCTACAAAGGATAATAGGGGAAAAAGACCAACACAAGGGGGAAAACCACACCCCAGAAGAAGCAAGATAGAAACCCCCTCTCATAAAACCCAAAACAAAATAACCACTCAAATATAAAAAATAACGCCCAAAATGTCAGGAAGTAATATTTACTATTCCTTAATATCTATTAACATCAATGGACTCAATTCCCCCCAAAAAAGACACAGACTAACAGACTGGATACGGAAACAGAACCCTACATTTTGCTGCATACAGGAAACACATCTCCGTGTCAAAGACAAAAACTACCTTAGAATAAAAGGCTGGAAGACAGTTTTACAAGCAAATGGTCTCAGGAAACAAGCCGGAGTAGCCATTCTAATATCAGATAAAGTTGACTTTCAACCTAAAGTCATCAAAAGAGACACGGAAGGTCACTTCTTGCTGGTCATAAGGGAAAATCCACCAAGAAGAATTCTCAATACTGAACATCTATGCTCCAAATGTAAGGGCACCCTCATTCATAAAAGAAACTTTACTAAAGCTCAAAGCACACATTGCACCTAACACAATAATTGTAGGTGACTTCAACACTCCACTCTTCACAATGGACCAGTAAGGAAACCAGAAACTAAACAGGGGCACAGTGAAACTAATTGAAGCTTTGGACCAATTGGATTTAACAGATATATATAGAACATTTCATCCTAAAGCAAAAGAATATACCTTTTTCTCAGCACCACATGGTACCTTCTCCAAAATCAATCATATAATTGGTCACAAGACAGACTTCAAAAAATATAAGAAGACCGAACTAATCCCATGCCTCCTATCAGATCACTATGGAGTAAAAGTGGTCTTCAATAGCAAGAAGAACAACAGAAAGCCCACATACACATGGAAACTGGACAATACTCTACTCAATGACACCTTGGTCAAGGAAGAAATAAAGAAGGAAATCAAAGACTTTTTAGAATTCAATGAAAATGAAGGTACAACCTACCCAAATCTATGGGACACAATGAAAGCAGTGCTAAGAGGAAAACTCATACCCCTGAGTAACTCCAAAAAGAAACTAGAGAGAGCATACACTAGCAACTTAACAGCACACTTGAAGGCCCTGGAACAAAAAGAAGCTAATTCACCCAGGAGGAGTAGAAGACAGGAAATCATCAAACTAAGGGCTGAAATCAATCAAGTAGAAACAAAGAGAACCATACAAAGAATCAACAAAACCAAGAGCTGGCTCTTTGAGAAAATCAACAAGATAGATAAACCCATAGCCAGACTAACCAAAGGGCACAGAGACAGTATCCAAATTAACAAAATTAGAAATGAAAAGGGGGATATAACAACAGAAACTGAGGAAATTCAAAAAATCATCAGATCCTACTACAAAAGCCTATACTCAACACAACTGGAGAGTCTGGAGGAAATGGACAATTTCCTAGACAGATACCAAATACCAAAATTAAATCAGGATCAATTAGATCAGCAGGGATGCAGGGATGGTTCAATATACGAAAATTCATCAATGTAATCCACTACATAAACAAACTAAAAGAAAAAACCATATGGTCATCTCATTAGATGCTGAAAAAGCATTTGACAAAATTCAACATCCTTTCATGCTAAAAGTTTTGGAAAGAACAGGAATTCAAGGCCCATACCTAAATATAGTAAAAGCAATATACAGCAAACCAATAACCAACATCAAAATAAATGGAGAGAAACTTGAAACAATCCCACTAAAATCAGGGACTAGACAAGGCTGCCCTCTCTCTCCATATCTTTTGAATATAGTACTTGAAGTTCTAGCGAGAGCAATTAGACAACATAAGGAAGTCAAAGGGATACAAATTGGAAAGGAATAAGTTAAACTATCACTATTTGCAGATGATATGATAGTATACTTAAGTGACCCAAAAAAACTCTACCAGTGAACTCCTACAGCTGATAAACAACTTTAGCAATGTGGCTGGTTATAAAATCAACTCAAGCAAATCAGTAGCCTTCCTGTACTCAAAGGACAAGCAGGCTGAGAAAGAAATTAGGGAAATAACACCCTTCACAATAGCCACAAAGAATATAAAGTATCTTGGAGTGACTTTAATCAAACAAGTGAAAGATCTGTATGACAGGAACTTCAAGTCCTTGAAGAAAGAAATCGAAGAAGACCTCAGGAGATGGAAAAATATTCCATGCTCTTGGATTGGCAGGATCAATATAGTAAAAATGGCCATCTTCCCAAAAGCAATCTACAGATTCAATGCAATCCCCATCAAAATCCCAAATCAATTCTTCATAGATCTAGAACGAGCAATTCTCAAATTCGTTTGGAGTAACAAAAAACCCAGGATAGCTAAACCTATTTTCAACAATAAAAGGACTTCTGGGGGAATCAATATCTCTGACCTCAAGCAGTACTACAGAGCAATTGTGCTAAAAACTGCAGGGTATTGGTACAGTGTCAGGCAAGTATATCAATGGAATAGAATTGTAGACCCAGATATGAACCCACAGACTGATGGTCACTTGATCTTTGACAAAGGAGCTACAACCATCCAGTTGAAAAAAGATAGCCTTTTCAACAAATGATCCTGGTTCAGTTGGAGGTCAGCATGCAGAAGAATGCAAATTGACCCACTCTTATCTTCTTGTACCAAGATCAACTCCAAGTTGATCAAGGATCTCCACATAAAACCAGACACACTGAAACTAATAGAAAAGAAACTGGGGAAGACTCTGGAGGACATGGGCACAGGGGGAAAGTTTCTGAACAGAACACCAATAGCTTATGCTCTAAGATCAAGAATTGACAAATGGGACCTCATAAAATTACAAAGTTTCTGTAAGGCAAAGGACACTGTCAGAAGGACAAAACAGCAACTAACAAATTGGGAAAAGATTTTCACCAACCCCACATCTGACAGAGGGCTACTATCCAATATATACAAAGAACTCAAGAAATTAGACCCCAAGGAACCAAATAACCCTACCAAAAAATGGGGTACAGAGCTAAACAAAGAATTTTCTCCAGAAGAAATTCAGATGGCTGAGAAACACCTTAAGAGATGTTCAGCATCATTAGTCATCAGGGAAATGCAAATCAAAACAACCCTGAGATTCTACCTCACACCAGCCAGAATGGCTAAGATTAAAAACTCAAGGGACAACAGGTGCTGGTGAGGGTGTGGAGAAAAAGGAAAACTCCTACACTGTTGGTGGGATTGCAAGATGGTACAACCACTCTGGAAATCAGCCTGGCGGTTCCTCAGAAAATTGGGCATGACACTTCCAGAGGACCCTGTCATATCACTCCTGGGCATATACCCAGAGGATTCCCCTGCATACAGTAAAGACACATGCTCCACTATGTTAATAGCAGCCTTATTTATAATAGCCAGAAGTTGGAAGGAGTCCAGATGTCCCTCAAAGGAGGAATGGATACAGAAAATGTGGTATATTTATACAATGGAATACTAGTCAGCAATTAAAAATAATGAATTCATGCAAATTGTAGGCAAATAGTTGGATCTGGAAAATATCATCCTAAGTGAGTCAACCCAATCACAAAAGAGTACACATGAAATACAATCACTATACAATGCAATGCGATGCAATACAATGCAATGCGATGCAATACAATACAATGCAATGCAATGCAATACAATACAATACAATACAATACAATACAATACAATACAATACAATACAATACAATAGAGTCCAAAAGCTCTGAATACTCAAGGCACAATTAGCAAATCAAAAGATTCCCAAGAAGAAGGAAGGAGAGAACCCTGGTCCTGAAAAGACTGGATCCAGTATTGTAGGAGAGTATCAGAACAGAGAAATGGTGGGGGGAGGGTGTGATTGGGGAATGGGCAGAGGGAAGAGGACTTATGGGACATATGGTGAGGGGGGAACTGGGAAAGGGGAAAGCCTTCAGAATGTAAACAAAGTATATAGAAAATAAAAAAGAAAAAGAAAAAATTTTGGCTTGAAAGTTTTGTGGGTGGGTCAGTGTCTGTTGCTCCACTGGGGTTCCTGCCTGGCTACAGGCACCCTGATTGATTCTTGCACACCTCTCTATCCCAGATCTCTGTCTTATTTTGGAGATGTCCCCACCTCCTCACCCCCATCAATTCTCCATTCATTCTCATGACCATCTCACCATCTCTTCTGTCGCTCTCCACACCTGATCCTGAACCTCCCTCTTTCCATCTACTCTCTCTCTCACTCCTAGCTCCTTCCCTCTGTCTGCCTCTTATGACTATTCCCCTTCTAAGTGAGATTCACACATCCTGGCTTGTATCTTCCTTCTATTTTAGCTTATTTGGGAGTATAGAATGGTACCTGTATTTTATGGTATACATTCACTTATGAGTACATATCATGTGTGTCCTTTAGGGATTGGGTTACCTCACTCAGGATGATATTCTCATGTTCCATCCATTTGCCTGCAAAATTCATGTCTTTTTGTTTTTTTAATAGCTGAATAGTATTTCATTGTGTAGATGAACCACATTTTCTTTATCTGTTCTTCATTCAGTTGAGGGACATCTGGGTTATTTCCAGTTGCTTCTAGCTGTAAATATAGCTGCTGTGAACATGCTGATCATGTGTCCTTGTGGGACGGCGGGGCATCTTTTGGGTATATGCCCAGGAGTGATATAGCTGAGGCTTGATGTAGAACTATTCCCAGTTTTCTCAGACACCACCAAATTGATTTCCAAAGTGGTTGTCCAAGTTTGCACTTCCACCACCAACGAAGATGAGTTCCCTTGTTTCACATCCTTGCCAACATGTGCTATCTCCTGAGTTTTTTGATCTTAGCCATTCTCATGGTTGTAAGATAGAACCTCAAATTTGTTTTGATTTGCCCTTCCCTTATGACTAAGGACTTGAAACATTTCTTTAAGTGCTTTTCTGCCAATCTAGATTCTGCCATTGAGAATTCTCTGTTTATCTCTGTATCCCATGTTTAAATTTATTGGGGGGGGGCTGTTGGTGTCTAACTTCTTGAGTTCTTTGTAAATTTTGGATATTAACTTTCTGTCAGATGTAGGGTTGGTGAGGTACCTTTCTCAATCTGTAGGCTGCTACTTTGTTCTTTTGATGATGTCCTTTGTCTTACAGAAGCTTTGCAGTTTCATGAGGTCCCATTTGACAATTATTGGTCTTAGAGCCTCAGCCATTGGTGTTCTGTTCAGGGAATTGTCTCCTGTGCCAGTGCATTTAAGGACATCTCCTACTTTCTCTTGTATGAGGTTTAGTGTATCTGATTTTATGATGAGGTTCTTTACCCCCCCCCAGCTGATGTTTTGTGCAGGGTGGTAAATATGGATCTCTTTCGTTCTTCTACCTGTAGACATTCAGTTAGACCAGCACGATTTGTTCATTTTTGTATGGTTTTGGCTTCTTTATCAAAAATCAAGTGTCCATAACTCTATGGGTTTATTTCTGGATCTCTGATTTGATTCCATTGATCAACCTGTCTGTTTCTGTACTAGTACCAAGCAGTTTTTAATCACTATTGCTTTGTAGTACAGCTTGAGGTCAGGGATGGTGATTCCTCCCAAAGTTCTTTTATTGTTCAGGATTATTTTGGCTATCCTGGGATATTTGTTTCTCCGCATGAGGTTGAGAGTTGTTCTTTCAATGTGAAAAATTGTTAGGATTTTTATGGGTATTGCATTAAATCTGGTAGATTGCTTTTGGCAGGATGACCATTTTCATTATGTTAATCCGACTTAACCATGAACATGAAAGATCTTTCTATCTTCAAAGGTCTTCTTCTATTTCTTCAGGAAATTGAAGTTCTTGTCATATAGATCTTGCTTGATATTTTATTTTATTTGTGGCTATTATGGAGTGTATTGTTTCCCTAATTTCTTTCTTGACCTTTTTATCATTTGTATAAAGGAGGACTACTGATCTCTTTGAGTTAATTTTATATCCAGCCACTTTGTTGAAGTTGTTTATCAACTGTAGGAGTTTTCTGGTATAAGTTTGGGGATTGCATATGTAATAGTATCATATCATCCATGAATAGTGATACGTTTGCTTCTTTCTTTCCAATTTGTATCCCCTTGATCTCCTTTTTTTGTATTATTGCTCTAGCTAGAACTTCAAGTACTATATTGAACAGACAGGGAGAGAGTGGGCAGCCTTGTCTGGTCCCCGATTTTAATGGGATTGCTTCAAGTGTCTCTCCATTTAATTTGATGTTGGCTGTTGGTTTGCTCTGGTTTTTTTGTTTTGTTTTGTTTTGTTTTTTTAGGTATATGCCTTGAATTTATGATCTCTCCAAGACTTTAAATATGAAGGAGTGTTGGATTTGTTGAAGACTTTTTCAGCATCTAATGAGATGATCATGTAATTTTTTTTTAGTTTATAATAGTGTATTATTTTGGTAGATATTTGTATATTAAACCATTCCTGTATCCCTGGGATCATGGTGGATGATGTTTTTCATGTGTTCTTGGATTCAGTTTCTGAGAATTTTAGTGAGTATTTTTTTTGCATCAGTGTTTGTAATAGAAATTGGTCTGAAGTTCTCTTTCTTTGATCTTCGTGTCATTAAGTATCAAGGTGACTGTGGCCTCATAGAATTAGTTGTGTGCTTTTCCTTCTGTTTCTATTTTGTGGACTAGTTTCAGGTGTGTTAGTTCTACTTTGTAAGTGTGGTAGAGTTCTGCACTAAAGCCATCTGGCCCTGGGCTATTTTTGTTTGGGAGGCTTTTAATGACTACTTCTATTTCTTTAGGTGTTTTAGGGCTATTTAAACTAGTTTACCTGATCTTGATTTAACTTTTGTACCTGGTATCTGTCTAGAAAATTATCTGTTTCATTTAGATCTTGCAATTTTGTGGATTAAAGCCTTTTGGTGTAAGACCTAATGGTTCTTTGAATTTTCTCAGTTACTGTGGTTATGTCTCCCTTTTCATTTCTGATTTTGTTTATTTGGATACTGTCTCTGTGTCTCCTGGTTAGTTTGGCTAAGGGTTTGTCTATTTTGTTGATTTTTCTCAAACAACTCTTTGTTTTCATTGATTGTGTGTGTGTGTGTGTGTGTGTGTGTGTGTGTTGTTCCCTTTGTTTCTAACTGATTTCAGCTCTAATTTTGATTAATTCCTGCCTTCTACTCCTCTTTGGTGTGCTTGATTATTTTTCCCCCTGGAGCTTTCAAGTGTACTTTTAAATTGCTAGTATGAGAACTTTATAATTTTTTTATGGAGGCACTTAGTGCTATGAACTTTCCTCTTAGCATTGCTTTCATTGTGTCCCAATAGTTTGGATATTTTGTGTCTTCATTTTTATTGAATTCTAGAAAAATCTTTAATTTATGTATTTATTTCTTCTCTGACTGAAAGATCATTGAGTAGAGAGTTGTTCAATTTCTATGAGTATGTGGGCTTTCTGGTGGTTTTGTTGTTGTTGAAGTCCAGCTCTAATCCATGGTTAGATACAAGGTGTTATTTTAGTTCTCTTGTATCTGTTGAGGCTTGCTTTGTGATCGAGTGTATACTGAACTCTAGAAAAGGTTCCATGAGGTGCTGAGAAGAAGGCATATTTTGTGTTTAGATGAAAGGTTCTGTAGATATCTGTTAGGTCCATTTGATTCATAACCTCTGTTAGTTTCATTATTTCTCTTTTTAGTTTTATCTGGGTGCCCTACCAATTTGTGAGAGTTGAATGTTGAAGTCTCCCACTATTAATGGGTGGAGTTTAATGTGTGATTTAAGCTTTAGCAATTTTTTTTAAACAAATGTGAGTAGCCTTGTGTTTGGGTCATAGATGTTCAGAATTGAGATATCATCTTGGTAGATTTTTACTTTTATGAAGTATCTTTCTCTGACTCTTTGATTAATTTTGGCCGAAACCCCATTTTATAAGATGGCTACCCCAGCTTGTTTCTTGGCTCTGTTTGCCTGGACATTTTTTTTCAACCCCTTACTCTGATACAATGTCTATCTTTATTGTGGAGGTGTGTTTCTTGTATGCTGCAAAATGATGGATCCTGCTTTTGCATCCATTCTGTTAGCCTATGTCTTTTTATTGGGCAGTTGAGTCCATTGATGTTGAGAGATACTACTGACCAGAAATTGTTATTTTCTGTTATTTTGATGGTGGTGGTGGTGTTGTATATATGTTTATGTGTTTATGGATACGTGTGCACGTGCACTTTCCCTGATTATGGAATTACTTATTTCCTGTTTTTTTTCTTGGATAATAGCTATCCTCCTTGGGTTGGAGTTTATCTTATAGTATTTTCAGTAGGGCTGGACTTCTAGATAGATATTTTTTAAATTTGGATTTGTCTTGAAATATTTTGTATTCTCCATCTATGGTAATTGAGAGTTTGGCAGGGTATTGTAGTCTAGATAGGCACCTGTGATTTTTTTTAAGAGGTTGCAAGACATCTGTCCAGGAACTTCTTTTAGAGCCTTTGTTGCGAGTCTTCTGTAATTCTCATAAGTCTGCCTTTGTATGTTACCTGGCCTTTTTTCCCTTGCTGTTCTTTGTTCTGTAAATTTTGTGTTCTGATTATGTGCTAGGAGGATTTTCTTTTCAGGTTCAATATAATTATTGTTCTATTAGGTTCTTGTATGTTTATAGGCATCTCATTCTTTAGGTTGGGAAAGTTTTCTTCTATGATTTTGTTCAGAATATTTTCTGGGCCTTGGAGCTGGGACTTTTCACCTTCTTGTATTCCTGTTATTTTTAGGTTAGGTCTTTTCATGGTTTCCCAGATTTCCTTGATGTTTTGTGTCAAGAATTTTTTAGATTTAACATTTTCTTTGACTAATGCATCAATTTCTTCTACTGTATCTTCTTCCCCCCGAGATTCTCTCCTCCATGTCCTGTATACTGCTTGCATATGTTACTCCTATTTACTTCCTCAAGTTTTTCATCTCCAGGATTTCCTCAGTTTATGTTTTCTCTATTGCTTCTATTTCCACTTTCAGGTCTTACAGTTTTATTTATTTCCTTCACACCTGTAGTTGTATTTTATTTTATTTTAATTTTTATTTACAATATATATTTGTATACCAATCATAAAAACAATGGACATGTTATTAAATGAACATAAAAAGATAACATATTTTTGTTTGTTTTGTTTTTAATAGAGCTTCAAATATTGGCTCTTACTGTAGTGGAAACCCAAAATAAGAACAGTTTTTAAGACTTTGGAGTTCATTGTAATAAGGTTGTACTTCAATGTCCCTCACATTGCCAAAGGATTTTACCTCTATAATAGTTAATCCAAGAGTTGACAGTTCTGCTGCACCAAGGAATGACTTGTAGGCATAATTATTTGGATACAGATTTCCTGTATCCAAATAATTTCCTGCTATGGTCAAAGCTGTTTGACTTGAGTGATTGTCTTCATTCTCAGCCCACAGGGAACAGGTTACATTCACTTAAGAAATGGTGTGTCTGTGTTAAGATGGTTTATCCGTGAAGTCATTCATCAACTGTTTCAATGAACAATGGTTCTGCTTGGAGGGTGGCACAGACATTAGGTGAGGGTAAGATTCTGGTTCATTGGCTGTGATGATTTTGAAGAGCATTCATCTTAGAAAAAGAGTAACTTATAAGGTCATCTTCTTCATCTTGTAATTATAAATATCAAGCAAAACATTCAATCTCCCTTCTTTATTGTTCTCTTACAAGCCACTTCCCAAATTAATTGTCTACATTTCTTTTGGCTGTATAAATAATTTTGAAATATGTAAGCTGTTCTGAAAACCATAATATAGTATAAAAACACCAAAAAAACAATCCTACTTACAGAGAGGCCGAGATAGGAGAAGTATGATTTCAAGACCATTATGTGATACACAGCAAGACAGTCATGTAAAAACAAGCAGAAAGTGTATATGGATTATACAATATTGGACATATCTCTCCAATTGCCAAATTAGAGAAACCACTGGGTGACAGCCAACAAATTTCTAATTCCTCATATTTTTGAATTTCAATCGACTAGGGGATATGTTGTTAATATTAATCTTCATATTAAGAGATATTAAGAAAAGTAATCGTTACTTCCTGTTATTTTTGTTGTTAGAGGTAGAATTATGTTTGTGTGGGTTTGTTGAAAGATTACTTTCTTGCTTTTTCTAGAGTATAGTTTCCCTCCTTGTGTTGGTGTTTTCCATCTATTATCCTTCATAGGGCTGGATTTGAGGAAAGAGATTGTATAAATCTGGTTTTGTCATGGAATATCTTGGTTTCTTCATCTATAGTAATTGAGGGTTTTGTTGGGTATAGTAGCCTGGGCTGGCATTTGTGTTCTCTTAGGGTCTGTATGAGATCTGCCCAGGATCATCTACCTTTCATAGTCTCTGGTGAGAAGTCTTGTGTAATTCTGATAGGCCTGCCTTTATATGTTACTTGACCTTTTTTCCCTTACTACTTTTAGTATTCTTTCTTTGTTTAGAGCATTTGGTATTTTGATTATTATGTGACAGGAAGAATTTCTCTTCTGGTCCAATCTATGTGGAGTTCTGTATGCTTCTTGTATGTTTATGGGCATCTCTTTCTTTAGGTTAGGAAAGTTTTCTTCTATAATTTTGTTGAATATATTTACTGGCCCTTTAAGTTGGGAATCTTCACTCTTGTCTGTACCTATTATCCTTAGGTTTGGTCTTATCATTGTATCCTGGATTTCATGGATATTTGGGGTTAGGAGCTTTTTGGTTTTTGCATTTTCTTTGACTTTGTGTCAATGTTTTCTATGGTATCTTCTGCTCCTGAGATTCTCTCTTCTATCTCGTGTATTCTATTGGTGATACTTGCATCTATGACTCCTGATCTCTTTCCTAGGTTTTCTAGCTACAGGGTTGTCTTGCTTTGTGATTTCCTTATTGTTTCTTGTTCCATTTTTGGTCCTGGATGGTTTTGTTCACTTCATTCACTTGTTTGGTTGTGTTTTTCCTGTAATTCTTTAAGGGCTTTTTGTGTTTCCTCTACAAGGGCTTCTAGCTGTTTACCTGTGTTTTCTTGTATTTCTTTAAGGGAGTTATTCATGTCCTTCTTAAGTCCTCTATCATCGTGAGAAGTGATTTTTAGATTCGAATCTTGCTTTTCCGGTGTATTGGTGTATCCAGGACTTGCTATGGTGGAAGAATTGGGTTCTGATGGTTCCACGTAGCCTTGGTTTTGTATTAGATGCCCGTGTAGCCAGTGTGATATCCACTGTCCTGTAGGTTAACTGACATTGGCTTAGTGATGCCACTGGCTCAGTAAATATGTGTTTGAATTTTAAAGGGAAGGATTGTAAATTTTCAATTAATTTAATAATAAAGTTAATATTTATAGAAATAAAATAATTTCAAAAGTAATAGTTTCATGTACCCAAATTTCAGTGTTCTCTTTTACTAACATCTTATTACATGATACCTTTCTCCAAATAGAAATTTAAACTAATGTGTCTATCCAGAATTATTTGATTTTCATCTAATGTCCTCATCTGTTTCAGGATTAATCAAACATTGTGCTCTCAGTAGTCTTGTTTTTTTTTTGTTTTTTTTTTTTTCGGGGGGTTGGGGGGAGGTACCTGTTGGTTCTCAGGTTTTCAGGATGTTCTTGTTTTGATAACATGAACAGTTCTGAGTGATTTCAGTCAGATAGATGTATACTCTTTGTTACAATGAGAATGGAATTACTGGTTTTGGAAGAAAACACAGAGAGCAAGGTTCATCCCAGCATATCAAGAGTACTTTCTGAAAGTCAGGAGAGATGACTCAGTTGTTAGAGCATGTACTGCTCTTGCAGAGGACCCACGTTTGATAAAGTGGGACAGCTCACAGCTGCCAGTAAATCCCACTCCAGGGGCTCCTGTGTCCTTTTCTGACCTGTCCACACGCATGCACTCTGCTGTCAATACTCACACGTACACACAATTAAAAATAAAACAATTCTTTTAAAATACTTTTTGTCAACATGATTTATCTTTGTTGGTACATTTGTTAACTACAATTACCTAGTTGACACAATGTTTGCTAGATTTTTTTTTAAATAGAATTATCCTGCCTTTCCATACTTTACCCCATGGAAGTAAGTCACAATATATAGCATACCTCACAGAATGGACAATTATGTTCTACCTTTTTAAGGGAAAAAGACAAGAGATGTATCTGTTCTCCCTGTTTGTTTATAGCAATATTAATTTATTATTATTTGTCTTCTATTTTAGTTAAAAATAATTATATCATTTCTGCTGTTCTCTTCAGCATCTCCTCTCCCGCCATCATTCCTCTCTGATGCATGGCTTCTTTTTTATGATTACTGTTGGTACACAGACACAGACATACACACATTCCTATATCAATACAACTTGGTAAGCTTGTTTAGTGTTGCTTGTATATGTGTGATTTTAGAGTTGAGCATGTGGTATTGTATGACCAGTTCAGGTTTCATCCCTGAGAACAATAATTCTCTTGTTCTCAGCTCTATAGGGGTAGAGCCTTGTGAGATTTCCCCCTTCTATACTAGCACAGTCTCTTAGTGTTGTCATTGTTATGGTCTTGATTAGGCAGCCATATTCCTGTGATATCATGGGCATAGCTTGTGTGTTATACCAGGAGACAAAATAGACTCCCTGGTCCTCTGGTTTATATAATCTTTTCCTCTTCTGTGATGTTCCTGAGTTTTAGGTGCAGCAGTTATATGCTATAATGCTGCATAATATATATGTATCTGTTGAGGATGAGAACCCATGACCAGTTTTTTCTGGGGTGGTCTTCTTCTGTTGCAAAGAGAAGTTTCTTTGATAAGTGGTGAGAGTTATAGTTCTTAGGCAGACAGCTAGAGAAACAAGTCAGTTCACAAGCTGCAGGTCAAAGGCTAGTTCTGCTGGTGTAGAGGTGGTGGCAGGAGCCTACTGTACATTTTAGATTATCTTATCTTTAGTGCTTTAATCCTGCTCCCAACCACCCCTTAAATTGTTCCAGACTTAGCCACTAGGATCTCTTTTCTGTGGACCCCTTTGTTCCTGTGACACATGCCTATTAATGTTGAGTTTTGCTTTGTTTTAGACACTTCTTTTCTTAAGCTAGTTCCTGCCCACTTTGTATTTCTCTTGCTCCAGATTTTCCTTCTTTTCCTAAAGGAGAATATTGAAAATGAAGATTGAAGTCCAGGCATACTTTCTGTTATGTACAATGTTGTTGTGTCTTTGTGTTGTTAGTTTGCAAAGCATAAAAAGATATATGTCTGTTCTAATTAGTATATTTTCATGTATCGTTTGCTGAATGAGTCTCTGTATTCATCTGTGTAACTTTTCTTCACCAGATATAATTGTTATCTCTAAGGCTTACTGTGAATAAGCTCACCCTTTCTAGCTATTTCTGAACTCTGGCTAGGTGGTTGAACTCAGCTGTTCTGGCTTAAATCTCCCCTCTGAGCTGGATTGTCACTGAATTGGTTTGCTTGGAAAATCTGCCTTTGATTTCCACAAACTGCACTGCACTGCCTGCACTGAACTCAACCCAACTGAACTCCCCTACATGGCCTGAACTCAACTGAACTGCCCTCTCCTGACTGCCGCTGAGCTCTTACGTAGCCCCTCTTTCCCATCTGTTCGCATATGAGTTGGTGTATCTTGTCTCTGACTCATTCTGTTAATTTTTTCTCTGATGCATCCCTTTATCTGCCCCCTCAATTTGACTTCACTTTCAAACATGGCCACTTCCAGGGACTTACCTTCATTCTTTGGGATTAAAGGTACTTACTTAGGGTGTGTCTGTATTCCAACCAGAGGAATTAAAGGTATATCCTTTCAACTGGGTCACACATGGCAGGTCTTTGAATGTGATCCATTGCCCAACCAAATCCCATGTTGCTGGCTTAAAATTCCTCTACATCCATTTGTATCTATAGTAAGTTAAATGTGAGTTCAAACAGATCTCTGACTCTTACTCTAATACCAAATAGATTATTCTATTTATGTTTCTTTGCTTGCTTGTAGCTCACAGCTTCAGTGATGAGGAACACAATTCCTACCATTCATCATTCATTACTGATTTTTTTTCATTTCATAATTTTAGCCAGTTTCCCTATAGAAAACATTATCAACTGCAGTCCTAATGTACAGTTCCTTTGCTGATTTTTTTTCAATTCTAAAGTTGTTAGTATTCTTTTCCCCATAAGCTTCAGTGAAGTTCTTTATACATTTATATTATAGGTCAATTTATTTTCCTCACATTTTGTTTTCTATTCTTGGACCCCTTAACTTCAATATTTTGCATAAAAGTGTTTACTTGTGCATGCTTTCTATCTCCCTCACCCATCTGTGTGTGTGTGTATGTGTGTGTGCATGTGCATATACGTGTGCATGTGCATATATGTAGGCTAGAGGTCAACATTGTATGCCATCCCTTGGGCATCATGGAATTTTTTTGAGGCATGGTCTCTCTATGGCTTGGAGTTCATCAAGTAAGCCAGGTTAGCTATCCAGGAAGCCTTAGGGATCTGCCTTTTATCATTTCTTCAGCATGGGGGTTACAAGCACACACTACCATGTGTGCTTATTTTTAATGTGGCTAGAGACTGAACTCTGGTCCTCGTGTCTTTACCAACTGTCTTCCCTTAACACTCCTTGAGGCTCACTTTTACTATGTAATATTCTGTTGATTTTGATTAGTACATGGTGTCACTTTTCTACCATTACAAGATGAAACAGAATGATTTCATCACCCTAAAAAAAAAAAATCCCTGTGTAGGCTGAATGTGATGTAGCCCCAGCACCCAGAAGGCTGTGATGAAAGGATTTCAAGGTTTGAGGTCTGCCTAAGCTCCACAGCAAAACTATTTGAAAACAGAGACACACAGCCTTTTTGCTGATCCTCAGATCTCTCCAGTCCGAAAACTTCCAGCTGCTGATCTGTTCATATTCTCTACCTGTGGACTTTCTGTTGTTTTTGTTGCTATTGAAACCAGCCTTAGTCTTTGGTGATCTGATAGGATACATGGATTATTTCAATCTTCTTGTATCTGTTTATGCCTCTTTTGTGACCAATTATATAGTTAGTTTTGGAGAAAGTACCATGAGGTGCTGGGAAGAAGTTATATTCTTTTGTTTTTTGGATGAAATGATCTATAGATAGCTGTTAAATCCATTTGGTCCATAATTTCTATTAGTTTTGCTGTGTCTCTGTTTAGTCTGTGTTTCCATGACTTGTCCATTGCTGAGAGTGGGGTGTTGAAGTCTCCTACTATTATTGTGTGAGGTGCAATGTGTGCTTTAGTAAAGTTTCTTTTATGAATGTGGGTGCACTTGTATTTGGAGCATAGATATTCAGAATTGAGAGTTGTTCTTGGTAGATTTTTCCTTTGATGAGTATGAAGTGTCCTTCCTTTTTTGATAACTTTTGGTTGAAAATCAATTTTATTCCATATTAGAATGGCTACTCCAGCTTGTTTCTTGGGACCATTTGCTTGAAAACATTTTTTCCAGTCCTTTACTCTAATGGGGTGTCTGTCTTTGACAATGAGGTGTGTTTCCTATATGCAGCAAAATACTGGGTTCTGTTTATGTATCCAGTCTGCTAGTCTATGTCTCTTTTTGGGGGGGAATTGAGTCCACTGATGTTAAGAGATATTAAGGAATAGTGATTGTTCCTTCCTGTTATTTTTTGACATTTTTGTGTTTCTGTGGCTATCTTCTTTTGGGTTTGTTGAAAGGTTACTTTCTTGATATTTTTTTTAGGGTGTAGTTTCCCTCCTTGAGTTGGCATCATCCATCTGTTATCCTTTGTAGGGCTGGATTTGTGGAAAGATATTGTGTAAATTTTTTTCTCCATCTATAGTAATTGAGAGTTTTGTTGGGTATAGTAGCCTGAGCTGGCATTTGTGTTCTCTTAGGGTCTGTAAGACATCTGCCCAGGATCTTCTAGCTTTTATAGTCTCTGGTGAGAAGTCTGCTGCAATTCTGATAGGTTTGCCTTTATATTTTACTTTCCCTTTTTCCCTTACTGCTTTTAGTATTCTTTCTTTGTTTGGTGCATTTGGTGTTTTGATTATTATGTGACAAGAAGAAGTTCTTTTCTGGTCCAATCTATTTGGAGTTCTGTATGTTTATGGGCAACTCTTTCTTTAGGTTAGGGAAGTTTTCTCCTATAATTTTGTTAAAGATATTTACTAGCCCTTTAAGTTGGGAATCTTCACTCTTATCTATGCCTATTATCCTTAGGTTTGGCCTTCTCATTGTGTCCTGGATTTCCTGGATGTTTTGGGTTAGGAGCTTTTTGCTTTTTGCATTTTCTTTGACTGTTGTGTCAATGTTTTCTATAATATCTTCTTCACCTGAAATTCTCTCTTCTATCTCTTGTATTCTGTTGTTGATGCTTACATCTATGACTCCTAATCTCTTTCCTAGGTTTTCTATCTCCAGGGTTGTCTCCCTCTGTGATTTCCTTATTGATTATACTTCCATTTTTAGATTCTGGGTGGTTTTGTTGAATTATTTCACTTATTTGGTTGTATTTTCCTGTAATTCTTTAAGGGATTTTTATGTTTCCTCTTTGAGGTCTTCTAACTGTTTACCTGTATTCTCCTGTATTTCTTTAAGGGAGTTGTTTATGTCCTTCTTAAAGTCCTCTATCATCATTATGAAATGTAATTTTAATTTACAGCCTTGCTTTTCTGGTGTGTTGAGGTATCCAGGGCTCGTTGTATTGGGAGATATGGGTTCTGATGATTCCAAGTAGCCTTGGTTTCTGTTGCTTGTGTTCTTGTTTTTGCCCTTGCCTCTCGCCATCTGGGTTATCTCTGGTGTTAGCTGGTATTGCTGTCTCTGACTGTGGCCTGTCCCTCCTTCCAGCCTGTGTGTCAGTACTCCTGCGAGACCAGTTCTCTCAGGAGGAATTTGGGTATGGATAGCTATAGCACAGGGTCAGCTCCTGGGTGCAGACAGAATCTGAAAGGATCCTGTCCCTGGCTGTTCCTTGGTTCCTGTGTCTTGATGGCTCTGGGCAGTGCCCTCTTGGCCTAGAAATTTGAGCAGAAGTGGTGGTCTGAGCTGTGTTGGCACTCCTGGGAGACCAGCTCTCTCAGGGAGGTATTTGGTTACAGAGCGCTATGGCACAAGATCAGCCTTGTCTCACTATAATTGTGTATTTCTAACTCTGTCAAGGACAGAGGATATATATGTCTCAGAGCACTGATTCATAGTGTTAACTATGTAAATATTTTTGGATCACTGTGTATAAATGCTTTATAGTAATTTTACTTGCATTTTTTCCTCATTTAGAATAGTTCTACAAAATAATCATTACCACACAATTGTATAGATTAAACATTCCTAATGAAAAAAAAATCTGAATTCTATAAAGTGTTCCAAAATTGGAATTTTGAGTGTTAGCCTATGCCACAATAGAACATTTTATACCTGGGTTGGAGTAAGCATGTGGACACAAGTCTGAATGTAATATTGTATAGAATTACATATAGATACATTCCATATTTAGATTTGAGTCTTCTAAAATACCAAATATGTAGATAAATATTATAAATTCTCAAAAAGTCTGAAACACTCCGCTTGGAGCATCTTCTCTAAGGAACTCTCAACCCGAATCTTCATTTCTGAACTCATAAGTTACACACTGATATTTGAAATCTTTCTTTAGCAGTGGTTAAGTGAGATGAGAATATTTGTGTTGGAAGAATGATTTTTCCCTACCCTAATTAATCTCTTTCCTAGAATTTTAAGCTGCTTCTTTTGCATTTTATCGTTCTGAAGTTGATTTGGTAATATTATTTAATAGCAGCAACTTTAAAGGTATGCAAGTAGAATATCTTCTATGAAGTATTAAATTTTTACAAAGGAACATAAATAAGGAAAAATTTTCATGACAGATTAGTTCTTAATATTTATTCGAGGGACATAAGATATAACTTAATTCATATAAAACCTATTTAGAATACAGTAATATGAATATTTACTATTAAAAGATTTTATTGGTTTTGTGGAATTAAAAACTATTTCTGAGCTTTATCTATTATTTTAAACTATTCTGAACATTGACGAATGCTGCAGACATTCTCCTTGAGAAGCATGGCGTGCGTTTATAAAGTGTGGCTGCCCTTATTAAACTATAATGGCACTGCAGTCGTGACAGTAGCCTTAAATGTCTTGGTTAAAAGTTATAAGAGGCTACCAATCTATTTCTGGTAAAGGTACTGAGTTAATGTAATAATAACCTTTTGTATGAGCCTCTGGTTAATGAAATTTTAGTCTTTTGTCTGTGGTGCCCTCTTGTGGACATTTTCTAAATTGCTTATAGCAATAGAATAGTCTAAACTATTATTCTAAAACATCTGATTTTGTAAGCTCCTTTTATATTTTACTAATCTTTTGACAGATTTTGACTGTGAGAGAAAAAAGTAAAAGCCATAGTTAGGGTTACTTTTGCCATTTAATTTACTCTGTTTTACATCAGCATTGTGCACATGGTATGGAAGACAATCTCTTGTTTAGAAACTTTTAGTATAATGCCAAGAACTTGTAGAGTCTTGCATTATGAACCTCTGAAGTCCTGCCCACACAGTTTCTCACCATTATGCTTGTTTTACTGATGAACAAGTCTTTTATGACTTCTGAGGTTTCTGAAAGCTTTGATGTAGTTTTAAGACATGCCTGCTAACATGTAAGAAGTTTGGGATTCATCAAGTTTCTGTTTGTTAGACAGGTGTGTCAAAGGCAGCAGGTACATATGCTGCTGGGCTGGTGTGCTTGCATTGAAGTAGAAGGACCACCTACTAATAACAGTGAGAAGAGAATTAGTTCTTTGTGCATAGTTTCAGCTACCACAAGTCTTAACACCAAGTGACTGAACTTATGCTGTTTTGTAAGCTATAGTGTTTATTTGTTTGGGTTTTTTGCAATTTATATTGCTTTTCCAGCTAGATATAGAAAATGTGCTTACGGACAGCTTTTTAAAGGAGAATATTCTGTTTTCTCAGTCGTATTTAGTGTGATGAACACAGGACTAGTGAGACCAGATTTAGCCGTCTATTCATGGCCCTGCTGTGCATGGGGCAGCAGACAGGGCTCTGTGCAGTGTAAATGGCATGCTGTCCTTTTTGTGTAAGTGGGAGTCACTGATGTGTCCATAGGTCACATCAGCATTCCCCCCCAACCCCCCACCCCGTGCTCTGGGGGTGTAATCGGGTGGTTCCTCAGTAACTGGGATGTTTAGGCAAATTTATAGTAGTGCCTTTTGATTTCGTTGCCTCTTCTAGCTGAACTAATTTCGTATATTTTTGATAGGATGTTAATATGTAAACATCAATGACTCCATGATTAATTACTTTTCTGTTGTTATGGTAAAATACCATAACCTAAAAAGTGACTATGGAGGAAGATTTACCATGAGTCATGTTCCAGCAAGGAGATAGGCAGCAGGGCTGTGGCAGGCAGGACAGTCAGCTGCAGCTCCCGTCTCCTCTCTCGGGAAGCAGAGAGGGCCAGTGAGCTGGGAACTAGGTGGGGCTAGAATACTCGCAGAGCCCACCCCAGGTGATAGGCCTGTCCTACCAAGGCTCCGTGTCTACGTTCCGTGACCTACCCCACACAGGGTCACTAGCTGGGAACCAAGTGTCCACAGACAGTGGGGGCCATTTCCCACTCAGACCACCGCATCACCAGCCCAAGAGTCAGTTGTGCAGATATGAGGGGAGGGCCATACTCCACCACCTTTATCTGCTCTGTCTCAAGGACTTATCCTATGCAGGCCATGCTGATGTCATCAGCTCTTTTACCACAAAAAAAAAAAAAAAAAGTTTTTTATTCTTTCACTGGGTGTTAAAGTATCAAGATCCATCACTTTTGCTTATAAATGACTAGTATTACCTATACTACTTTTTTCAATTTATTCAGATCACCATGTCATCCTGCAAGTACACACACACACACACACACAGACACACACCCTTTTTAGAGTCAGTTTGGTTTCTTTAGGTCCAACATATTGAAGTTATTTTTGACTCATTATATTTGTATAAAAAATGTTTCAGAATATTTGTTTTTCCTCATGATTTCTTTCAAATTTGGCTTGTAAAATTTCTGCTAATTCTTAACCCGTTTTTGCGTGGATCTTGATTACCTTGAAGGCCAAATCTCAATTCTGGCCTTCTGGGCTCTTCTTCAGTCTTGTTCTCCAACCTAGCCTTTGGTTCCCACGGTCTCTAGCACTCTTCTGTCACGAGTTGATGCAGATTCCAGGGTATAAGGCATTTCCTCCGTTGTGGGGCAGTCTCATTGTGATATCATATTGACTTTTTAGTTTCCATTCTAGACAGGATATTTCTGCTTTCACACCCTCCTCAGTTGAGAAGATTACTAACTTCTCTTGATTTTCAGTGTAAAGTCAGAGCCAGCTTTCTATGTGACTAGCTTAACTCTGAGCAGTAAAGGCACCCTTGATTCTTACTATTCTCATTAGTATGTTTGTTTGTGTCTAATGTCTGGGACTGTAAGCTATTAGCTAGATTTTGTCTTGGATCCTCTATAACAGCTTTATAGTTATTTCTGTCATTGTCTCGGGTGCTGCACTGAGTGAGTTTCTGAGTAAGAGGTTCTGCAGACCAAGTGGGTAATGTTGGATAGAAGGCAGCGCCAGTAGATGCCAGTCCTAAGGAGGCTTCCTTGTAAAGGAGTTTCCTGGCACTTAAGGAGATTATTGAAGGTTAGACTGTTTTAAGTAGGTTATCTACTGAAGGAGTACTGTTTTCTCATTAATGTTGCAAAGATCCTAAGATCTTTGTGTAAATATCTCTGAAATTAGTGAATTATGACAGGATATTTAGAAAATGTTAAGTTAGTAAACATAACAGATGTAAAGATACCTCATACAAAGTATCTGATTGTTTCTTAGACTGTTACAGCATAAGTCTGTCCGGTGGTGGAGTAGAATTTCCTAATAATGTTTTCAAATATTTGTACTCCATGTGGCCTTATGATTCATAAGCTGGGTTGTGACCCGTGCTCTGTTTGCATTCCTGGCACATGATGGCTCTGATTGAGGACGCTGCTGTGTCCCTTACTGGAACTGGCTGCCCTGCAGGGCAGACGCATCTGCTCTGCAGAACTTTCTCTAAAAAGCATCAACATGTTTTCCCCCAGGGAGGACTGAAAGAGTGGATGTCAGTCAAGTGTAACATGAGGGAATATTATAAATAACTGTTGTGTTCTAAAAGTGTAAAGTACAAGCTCAAATTAACAGTAATCTAAAATACCAAGAAATACGTTCAGAGTTAATGATTTTTAAGTTAAAAACAAAAGTAATCCTAAAAAGTTTTGAGTGCCATCACCAAATTTAGAGTTTGAATTTTATAATTTCCATCTGTGCTTTGCTAATTACTATTCAAGGCCCACTCATAGGTGTGACTTGAGTGTTTGTGATACTTTAAAAATAATTTTTGCTGTATATTTATAAACTAGCATCTTTTAGCAGTATATAAAATTAGTATGTCACAGGAGCCTTCCTTTCTAAATTTAATCAGTGGTTTTATGATTTTATATCGAACTTTGTGATTTTGAAGATGCAAACTGTCTCCTTTCCCTTTATAGTTTTAATACCAACAAAGACTAGAGAGTAGGAATCCATTTGTGCCAACCAAAAGTTCAGTTCTTTTCCATAGATGCCACTGGCCATAGATTGCTGCTTATAATGCAGCAATGTACAAAGTGGCCCAACTGTATACAAAATATATTTAATGTTTGGGAACAAACTGTTACAGTAGCAGCTATTAAAAAGAACCTGGGGGATAGTTAACTTCTCATATTCTCACTGGGAGACACTAGAAAGCAGAAATCCCAGTTTTTGAAAATTAAACAAAAGACTAAGTACATCTGTCTGCTGTCATTTTCCTCGTCTGCTAATGCAGCAGATGAAACGTGCCTGGCAAGCCTATAATACAATTTAAACTTACAAACACCACAGTAACTGTAGAGCCCTACATATTGGAAGTTAGGTCCCAGGATTTTATGTCAGATAAAAGTAGCTGTAATTCCTGCTCTTCTGCTCACTCACTGTGTGACTCTGGATAAATCATAAATTTAATTGACCTTCAGAATCATCATTTGTATAAGAGAGATAAATCCCCATTGAGTTCATTGAGAAAAAAATGGCTGTGGCCTATAAAAAATCTTCAGTATATGTCTAGCTCATTGATAATAATTTCTATCATTATTGAATAGAAGATCCATAATAATTTAGTTAACAGCATTATTTCCCCTCCCTTGATCTTGTCAATAACTTTTCTGCTTAGAGTAGTAAAAAACAAACCCATTTTACCAGAAACTTTTCTCTCTCACATCATATGGTGTCGATGACATCACCCTTAGCTCTGCTTTGTCTTTCTCTTCTCTTTATTCATTGAGAAAGCAATGACAGAGCCACAAACTAATCTTCTGTGTTGTGTTAACTACGTCAGATGTTAAATTACAGTGTCAGAGGGTGGCATAGATCATAACACAGACTAATCTTCTGTGTCGTGTTAACTATGTCAGATGTTAAATTACAGTGTCAGAGGGTGGCATAGATCATCTAGAACCTAAGTAGAGACCTATTGCTTTATTTTTAATATTTAATCATTTATTTATTTTAAGTATTTTTCTCTCATATAATGCATCCCAACCACAGTTTCCCCTCCCTCCAGTCCTCTCATATTTCAAAGTGAGGGATTTAGTGTTTATTCTGCAGACTTTGTTTTGAGAAGAATACTTTATACCAGACATTAAGGATAGAAGTAGCACTCCTCTTTTTAGAAGCTAATGGAGGACTTAGGTAAGTGAGGTACACAGACAGGTAAGCGTGTCACGGTAACTGTATAATCGGCACAGCAGCAAGGTGTCATGGGGGCAGCTTCTCCTGACCCAGTCCCCTAGTGTGTGCTCGGGAAGGGCTTGTCTGAGAGCAGTTCTCATGGAAGAGGTTGGCCCACGGAGCCTTCCACCCAGCTGTGTTTGCGTGTCTGTGCATAACCTTCTCACGCCTTACAGCTTAGTGAATTGAAGACAGAATCACAAAGGTTCCAAACACTAAGTAATGGAAACAGTCAGACCCTAATTTCATATTTTTATATGTGTTAACGTACTGACCTTTATTCTGTAAGTATGTGTAGTAAATGTTGTTAAAAGTAATGTTTGAGAGGGGAAAGGCTTACCCTCAGTTCAGCTTCTGTGAGACGCTCCTCACATACAAGCAGGGCTAGAGGCTCGCCCTGGGTTCACAAGACTGCCAAGACTTGCTTATAGCACTTAAGACATTGTTTCCTATTTTCTGCTCACACATCAGGAGATTTTTCCAAACCTAAAATTCCTTAGAAAACCAAATGGAACAAAACTATGTCGTATTCATCTCTGTATCTCCAATACTGGTGAACTGCTTGTTAAATTATAAATAAATGTATAATAAATGCTTGCTGTGTGAATTAGGAAATGAATATAAATTGTTTTGTGTGAAATAATCATGTATCTACTAAGTCCTAGGTAATCATAATAGTGGGTATTTGAAGTTAAAAAGAATCTCTTGGCTTCATCAGACTTCCATTCTAGTCACAGAGAAGGCCAGTTTCAACCTGTGAAGAGTAGAGGAGAAAACAGCGGAATGGTGGAAACTCTGGTTAAATCGAAGCCTCTTTGAGAAGAGGACATCTGAGTAGAGTCACCAGGGAAGTGACCACACTATCTTATAGAGCATGCCAGTCTGGAGGATCAGCCAGCTTAAAGACTCCTAGGAACAGTCATAGAAGTCTCAAGAAACGGCTAAGGAGGCCGGGGGGGGGGGGGGCGGGGTGTTGGTGAGCAAGGAGGAGTGTGGCCGGAGATGGAGCTGACACATTTTACAGGGACAGCTCACACACAGATAAACACAGATGCACATGTACTCACACATACATACAAAACAATTAAATGTCATTTTTAAAAGGAATTGGATAAATAAACTCTTAACATTGTGAGGCTGCATGTCTGACCTGCGCATTCAAGGAGTCAAATGGAACTGTAAATGCAATACATTCATGCAATACTTTAAATACAGTGCACAATGCAGTGCTATAAATACAGTGCACACATGCAGAACTGTAAATACAGTGCACACATGTAGAACTATAAATATAATACATGCAATACTATAAATACAGTGCACACATGCAGAACTGTAAATACAGTGCACACATGTAGAACTATAAATATAATACATGCAATACTATAAATACAGTGCACACATGCAGAACTGTAAATACAATACATGCATGCAATACTGTAAGCACAGTGCACACATGTAGAACTAAATATAGTGCACAATGCAGCACTGTAAATACAGTGCACACATTCAGTGCTGTAAATACAGTACACTATGTGGAACTGTAAATACAGTGCATGTATGTGGAACTATAAATTGATACATGCATGCAGTACTATAAATACAGTGCACATATGCAGTACTGTAAATACAATACACACATGTAGTTCTATAAATACAATGTGCATATGTGGAACTACAAACGCAGTGCACACATGCAGTGCTATAAATTTAGTGAACACATGCAATGCTTTACATATAGCACACATATGCAGTGCTATAAATACAGAGCACACATTCAGTACTATAAATACAGTGCACACATGGAGTACTGTGAATACAGTGCACACATGTAGAACTGCAAATACAATACACACATGAAGTACAGTAAATACAGTACACATGTGGTGCTATAAATATAAACACACGCAGTACTGTAAATATGGTACACAGTGCCATCCTATAAATACAATATGCACATGTGATCTGTAAATAAGGTACACACATGTAGCACTATAAATAAGGTACAGGTATGTGGTAGGATAAATGCTAGGACATTAAAGGGTGCATTCCTTAACTCTAGTTCTGTGTTTAAGCAGGTATGTAACTTAGAGTAATCTTACTTTCTATGGACCTAGATTCTTTTTTTTTTTCAGATATAAAATAAGGGATTAAAATATTTTTTTTTCCTATTGTAAAATCCCCTGATATAATCCCATGAAAGGGAAAATTCAATTCTCCCTGTGTTTTTATGGAAGGAGAAACAAGTGGACTCAGCAGCGCGTGGCTTTCTGTCTGTAATTATGCACAAGGCACATACATTTATAAAGACATGCATAGAACAAGTGTCCAAAGTAGTAAATCTTTCACTGAAGTGTGCTGAATGTTGTAAATCCTACTGGTTTGAAAAATAAAATAACTAAGAAAGCTAATTAGCCACAGAGGTAAAATACCCTTCAATTTAATTAACTATATAGAGGATGTATATTAGTTGCTCTTCTCATGTCTGGGGAAAATAAGCAGTTTAAGGAATCAAGGGGCTGTGTGGGTACAGTCCAGCAGGGAGGAGCGTGAGGGGTCAGTCAAGCTGCATCCACAGTCGGCAAAGCTAGAGCCTCAGACGCTGCTGCTCAGCTGGCTCTCCGCTTCACAGGCAGGCCAGGACCCAAGTCCAAGGACGAGTCGAGTCGGTCGAGTCGGTCGGCCCATGTCAGTTAAGCTCATCACAGTAATCCCTAGAGCCAGGGCTGTAGAATGCTCTGATCTACTCACCGGGTGTCTCCGAGGTGAGTCTCCATCCTGTCAAAGTTGACAGTCTATAGTCACCATCACAGAGGGAGGGCATTCTGTGTTGAGAAGACATGACCAAAGGAGTTGTAATGAGCTTTGGGGATTGTGAAGGTTCTTGTCTTTTGTGAAGGGCATGTGAACAGTTATAAAATAGGAAAATAGCAAGGTACGGAAATTAGGAATAGCAGAGAGGACATTGAAATACATAGAAGAGCCAGGACTCTTTGAAGCTTCTTGAGTAGAGTATTGTCATATAAATAGTATTCAAGAATGACTAATGCAGAGTGAAGTCACCTTGTTCCTCTGAGTGGAGTGCAGTTTTCACAGCTTCATCATATTGTCCTAACACCAAAGAAAACGCTAGGTTCAGAGTTTGTTTGTGGAAGGCACTTGCAGTAGCAGTAGCTTTAGAAAGTTGGAGGCTGGGGAGGGAGGGAGAGAGTGAGCAGACACAGCCTGCCCCTGCCTCAGTCTCCTGAGCCGCTGAGAATGCAGTACTGGCTTTCCATTCTCTACATTGGCTTTTTTTATTCTCTGCAAGAACTGTATATAATTTTTAATTTTATTTTAATTTTTATGATCATGGGTATTTTAACCACATGCATATCTAAGTATGTGCCTTCACATTTACATTATATGGCTTATTTCTTCCATGAAACACTTAAAATCACTGAAATCAGGACAACAAGGATAAATTGGACGTCTTTTAATTGAAAACCTATCTTGTCAAAAGATACCATCCAGAGAGTGAAAAGTCAGTTCACAGGAAAAGAAAATAATATTTGCAAATCATATCTCCAGAAAAGGGTTAATATTCAGATTGTATAATTCTAGAACGCAGACACTCTGCAACGACAAGCAAGCTGATTCAAGTCGGGCAAAGGAAGCTAGCCAAAGGGCCCAAGCCTGGAATCCCAGCTCCTAGGAGGCAAGGGTCAGTGCAAGGCTAGCCTGGGCTACACAGCAAGACTGGCTCAAAAAAGCCATAAGAGAAAGCAAAGGACAAAGGTTTCAATAAACACTTTTCCAAGGAAGACATACAAATGAGCTATTAAATATGTGAAACTTTGCTCAATGTCACTACTATTTAAAGACTATAAACAAGAGTGGCACTGCTTCATACCCTTTAGATCACCGTCTTTAAAAACAGTAAACATTGGTGAAGAAACCAAGAAATTAGGGTGCAAGGTATTGCTGTTAGGAATATAAAGTTACATAGCTACTGTAGAAAACAATTCAGTGATTCATCAACTAAACAGAGTTAGCTTGCCTGCATACACACAAACAGAGATGCACTCATCTTGTAGCACAGCGTATCTTGGAATTTCACTCCCTTTTAATGGTGAAATATTTGTTGTATGTATCTAGCACATCTTGCTTTTTTGCATTCATTTGAGAGTAAATACTTAGGTTGTCTGTACCTTCTGACTGTTGGGAGTAATGCAATCTTGGATACTGGTGGACTTGTTTCTGCTTGGATCCCTGCTTTTCACACTGTTTAATAATCTAATAGTAAGAATACTTTTAACTCATTAGAAAAAGCAGACACATCCTCACTGAGAACTTTGAGAGGTCTTTGAAATAATATACTTACCCAGAATTCTAGTCGCAAGGAACTGTAGAAAACACAGTGTGTGTTTGTCTTACAGGACGTGTGAAGGAAAGGTACACCTGAGACTGGTGTCTGTAGCCTTTGAATGTTACTCAGCCACAGTGCGAAGTACTAATACTGATATTTTGCCTGCAGGATGAAGATGAACTGGATTCACACACTATGGTGAAGACAAGTTCAGAAAGCGTGGGCACAATGCGGGCCACCAGCACGATGAGCGAAGGGGCCCAGACGATGATTGAACATAGCAGCACCATGTTAGAGTCGGACCTGGGGACCATGGTTATAAACAGTGAGGAGGAGGAGGAGGAGGAAGAGGACGGAACTATGAAAAGTATGGAGCAGTTTCTCTCTGAATGGTGCTTTTCTCTTTTGAAAGTGTACTTATTAAAACCAGGACAAATTCTATTTGTTTTTAGAAAACGATTATAGGAATTTTTGGTTTAGGGCTTACTTGACAGCAAATGTCAGAACCTTTAAAAAAAAAAACCTTTAACATATATGTAACGATACATCTTTACTTAGGTTATGGAACTTTTCCTGTAAGCTACAAACCCATAATTTAATTTGTGAAATATTTTAGGGAGAGGATAGTGTTTCTAACATTTACTTTTCCAATTAAAAAGAAAACTTAAAATTGTGTTCCAATAAATACAACATAATATTATTGCACACTGTCTAAATTATCATTTAAACCACAGAGAGAGAAGTGCAAACTGGAGAAGAAATCCTAGGAAGGCTCACAGAAAGGAGGCTCAGTTCCCCCGCTGCTGCTCTGGTGCGTACAGCAGCGCTCAGCCTGGGTTGCTGCAGACAGACCTGACTGCTCTGCTCGGACATGCGCCTTGACCGGCGCTGCTTACACAGTGAAGTTGGGATTCCTTTTGTGGACTGACCCCAACTCTGACCCGAGGTCATCAGTACAGGACATAGTGTTTTTGTGAGGAGAAAGCACGTTGACTATCTCTGTAGCTATGGACTGTTCTCTTCCTTTCTCTACTGGTGGTCCTGTGTGGTCGGTTGTATTCTACTGCATGCCATTTCCAAGTGACAGAGGCAGGGCGACCTGACCTCTGACCTCTGCCTGTCTCTAAGGAGACAGTAGGAGTACGCAGCTCACGTCATGGCTCCTGCCTGGGACTTTATTGAGTTAACTTGAGGTGCTGACTATATCTCAGTGTGTTTGAATCAATTAGATTTTATTAGAAGAAATAGAAGTTATGCCTAGATATTTTAAGATTTATTTATGATTTTTCTTTATGTGCATATGTGGGCCTGAGGGTATATCTGTGTACTGTGTGCATACAGATGCCTGCAGATGTCAGAAGATGGTGTCAGATCCCCTAGAGCTAAAGTTACAACTGTTTCTGAGCCTCCTTGTGGGTGCTGGGAACTGCATCTGTCTCCTGTAGAAGCAGCAAGTGACCTTTACTACTGGGCCTTCTCTGCAGCTCCAAGTCTAGACAATTTAAACAGAGAGGGACTTAAGCAAAAAATATGAATGTTAACAAAACCAATAGGCAGGCTGGAGAAGGCCGTGTAAGAAGACTCGGCCCAGGAGAGTGTGTACAGCTACTGCCGCTGTCACAGTGCGGTCCTGACTCGAGTAGAGCTGCGTTTATCTTAAACACCTGTGGCTGCCGACTAGATGCCAGGGCGCTTCAGTTAAGATCTTGAGCTCTTCTGGGCCATGCTTCCTAGAACGAACAACTAAGCATGTGACCTCTGATTATTGTTTTATTTGCCCTTTTGTGAAATAGTACACTTTACCCGGAATTCTAGTTATAAGGAATTCTAGAAAACACAGTGTTTGTCTTACAGGATGTGCAGCAGCAGAAAGGTACTCCAGAGATTGGGTCAATGGCTTTTTAATGTTACTCAACCACAGTGTTGAGTAATCAATTTCTTTCACCTAGAGGGTCCTCATTGTATGATATAGAGCCTGGGCCTCAGCCTTGACCTGCTCAGCACTTTTAGTAAATGAAGCTTTTAGTTTTAATTGGATAAAGCTTTAAGATGGGCATGTTTTAAAATTGCAAATGCCGTGCAATGGGACAAAATGAAGAACATTTCAAAACAGAATCAGGATCTTAAAGATTTCCATATATTGGAACAGTTAAATTGATTTGCAGGATAAACTGGGCTCTGCGTTCAAATCACTAACCTCATAGTGATGCACCATGGCAGTTGTCCTACAGAGACACTGGGTCTACTGGACAAAGCAAGGCCTGACTGTTGCTGTTTAAAACAAAAAAGAAGAAAGAAAAGAAAAAAGAAAAAAAAGCAACTGATGCTACAACAGCTCTGAGATGCAGCCAGGCCTGTTGGTCCCGTTTTAGAACAAGGAAATAACAACCTCACTGTAGTCTCAGCCACCAGTGCTCGTCTGGACTGTCAGGGCTAGCATGTCTCGGGAGCTTCGACAAGTGCGGGGCACGCAGAGCTCGTTGAGCAGAGGTAGCACATGGTGCACGAGGACTATGTGGAAAGCAGCTGACCAAGATCAGATGCTACAGTACTCACTCGTATTAACCTTTCAGGGCTTACTCAATTACTATATTCTGAGTTACATGATTATAAGTAATATATATATATAAAGACTTATTTTTATATACTTATATACCTGATATATGGACACTTACATATCAGAAACTTATTTTGGACTCTCACTCACACAAATACATATACACAACTTCATTTAGTTAGTGAAAGAAAGCATCTGCACTTCTCCTCAACATTTGGGGGAATTCATGGTGAGAAATGGTAACTGATTCGGAAAGGGTTTACAAGAAAGACCGAGAAGGAGCGCCTGGCCGTGGCTGCTCCACAGCTCACTCCTGCCCTGGGCAGCGCTGTGAAGCGGCTGGTCAGCACCCATTTCTGTTCTGTTCTCTGTTTACTTTTCTTTCCACATATGATGCATAACCTTTGTCTTCTCTTAAAATCCATCTTAGAAAAGGATCAGATACAAACATATAAGTACCTAATTGTACTTAATACTCATGAATGAATCTTTTCTATAATTGCAAAGTCTTGAGCCAAAGGAATAGAATATTAAGAAATAATTAACTACGACTGGAGAGATGGCTTGGGAAGTGCGTGCTGTGCAAGCGTGAGGCCTTGATTCCTTGTCCCAGCTGGGCATGGTGAGGTGGAGACAGGAGCTTCCTCTTGCTGGCTGGCCATTCTACCCAGCCACTGAGCTCCAGGCTCCTAAGAAACCCTGTCTGTCTCCGAAACAGCATGGAAAGTGATCAAGGAAGATATTTGACATCTACCTTTGCTTCCACAAGTACAGTTCAGGCATGCACAGATGTACTTGGGTGGTGGAGAGTGACAGGGATGGATGGAGAGAGGGAGGGAGGGAGGGAGGGAGGGAGGGAGGGAAGGATGACAGAGTATAGATAGATAGATAGATAGATAGATAGATGATAGATAGGTAATGTTTCTTCAAGGAAAAATATAGTAATTACATGCCACCTTGACTAGTAAGTTTAATTTGGCCAGAACATGGCAGTAAATGCAGCGTGAGCCGTCCGATCCCTCTCATGCAGCTCGTTGCGAATACCCACAGTATTTCTGAGCCGTCGGGCTCCTTCACTTTTCTCTAGAGAGGCAGTAGGTATCCAGCTGTGTGTGGTGTGGTTACAGCAGTGTGGAGCTCCCTATGGGCACTTGTCTGTGTGCCCGGGGCCTGGGGGTGTTTGGTGTAGTGTAGGCCAGTGCATCTTGATTGTGCGGTATGTTCTACTACCACAAAACACAAGCTGAACATGGAAATACTCTTCTTCCTTGTGCAAATGAGTATCTCTTAAAGGCCTCTGCAGAAAGATTTCCATGGGCACAGTCAGAATGTTTATTACTGTCTTCTTTTTGTTTAACTGAAAGCTCAGCTTCAGTTTGTCTGTTTGCTCTCTTGTGCCCTCATTGGCGATGGAAGACAGCTGGCTCACGTTCTCCCCGCCGTGCGAGCCTCTGTGCACTTAACTGTTCTCAGTCCCTCCCACTGGGCAGTTGGGTCCTGTAAACCTGTGAGCAGCTGTTCCTCCTGAACGGCTCACCTCCCTCACGAGGAGGCTCAAACCTCCCTGGGCTTTGTGCATCTCCCTTTACTTTAATGCACTGCGACAGTGCTCGGGAAGAAAGCTCACGTTAGTAGCTTGTATATCCCATCCTGTGTTTGTATGTGTTTATTGTACTCCTAGCAACAAATGAGAGGACAGACCGCCAAGATCATGAGTCAGGTAGAACACTTACATTTTAAGTGACTCATAGAAGAACAAACTAGGGATGCCCTTGAGCCCCTCGGCTGTTGACAGTCATTCCGCTGCACTGATGAGCCTTTACTTCCTTCTTTACGCCTTAGTATCTTTACCACAGCATGCTGATTGAAAAGTCAAGCACACTGCATTTTGTTATTTTAAAATTTCTTCATATATTTATCTTTTCATGAAGACTTTATTTGCTTAGAAGAAATATGGAACATTAAAGAATAATTATTGATGGGCTGGCATATTTTACAAAATTATATTCTACTTAATGTAGTATCCTTGTAAAAGTTTAAAGGAATGAATGAAAGAGATAGAAAAGAACTTTTTTAAACAAAAGTTTCAAAGGCATAGAGGGAATGAATGGTGGGTTTTTTTTTCCCTTCCCTTTGCTGCTAATGGGATTTTGGTTATATAAGCAAGTAAGTTGAAAGAACTAGGCCAAAATTGAGGAACTAAGTAATTTCAAGTATTAAGTTTATTATTACAATAAAGTCTATTTTAATAAGGTAAGGTCAGAACTTAGCTGCAGCTGGAGAAATTGATGTCAGTTTTATGTGGCTGTCCTTTCAGTGTTCTAAGAAGGTGTTTGCCATAGCAACCACAGCCTGCTTCCCTCTCTGCACGGCCCCGGAGTTCTCATGAGCTCCTCTCTCCCTCAGTTGCAAGTAAGAAACATCATTCCGCTTCCCCCTGGGGACTCAGCTGTACACTGTGGCATGTGTTTCGATTGTACAGTGAAACATTAACTAGGCTCTTACAGCTGCCTCTCCTATTAACTTTTAAAACAACTTAATCTATTTTCCTCTAAAACATAGTCTAAATGTTAATATTGAATTTTAAAGTAAGAATAGAAAATCTTTAGATATGTAAGCACATGCATTTGAATAGAAATCTTGTTACAAAGTCATGCAAAAAAAATCTAGTGAGACAAGCTGCCTTCTTTTATTTAAGCTGATTTTTAGGTTTGTTAACTCTGTAAGAATACTTGTTACTTAGGAGTAGGATATTGTCTAGACATTTTTTTTACAAGAAGAAATCCTTTATTTAATGTATGTATTAAATGTCTTTCAAGTATTTATCTGCATCATTTATAGTTTTTAAGATTTATTTTTGTTGTATGTGTGTGAATGGTTTTGTTCATGTATGTGCATGTGTATGTACATGTATGTATGTGCAGTGTGTGCATGTGTGTATGTGCATGTTGCAATATGTGCGTGTGTGTATTGCAGTATGTATGCATGTGTGTATTGCAGTGTGTGCATATGTATATGTGCAGTATGTGCATGTGTGTATGTGCAGTGTGTGCCTGCTGCATGAGGAGGCCAGTAGCGGGCTCTGGCTGCTCTGGGACCACAGTTCCTGATGGTTGTGAGAATCATATAAGTGCTGGGGCCTGGGTCCTCTGCAAGGTCAGCATGTGCTTTAACCACAGGTTGTCTCTAGCCCCATGTCCATATTTTTTATAGTGCTCTTTAATACTCTGAAGTTTGGCTGGATGTAAGATGAAAAGGGCTATTAAGTAAGTTTCTGTTTAGTTGGGGCCATAGAACTTTTGTAAGACCAGAACTAGGAAAGAAAATTCCTCTCAAAGTTAGGGATTTCAAATATAAAATAAGAGCAGATCCTCCCTAAATCATTCAATATCCAAGATAAGCCAACTCAACATATCAAGCTCTTTATATTATTGTTTAAAATAGATTCTCCTCTCATATAATACCTCCTGACCACATTTCCCCTCCCCCCACTCCTCCCAGGTCCCCACCCAACCTCTCCTTTCCTCAAGATCCATCCCTCTCCATTTCTCTACAAAATAGAGCAGCTTCCAAGGCACAGCACCCAAACACATCAAAGCAAGATGCAGTCAGACAAGGTGAAGCCTGAGCTCGCATTGAGGCTGGAAGGGGCAGCCCCCTAGGAGCCACACAGAAGGACTAAGCTAACAGTCACAGCATGCATGCAGAGGACCTGTGCAGACCTGTTGGCTGCTTCAGTCTCTGAGTCCATGTGTGTCCTGCTTAGTTGGTTCAGTGGACTGTTCTCCTGTCCTCCACCTCTGCTGACTCCTACAGTCTTTCCCTCCTCTCTTCCACTGGGCTCCCCTAGCTCTAAGGGGAGGGGCCCAGTGGAGACCTGCAACTTAGACTGTCTCTGTCGCGCCTCTCTCTCTCTCTCTCTCTCTATCTATATATATAGTCTCTGTACCTCTGAGCAAGGTACCAAAGTATGACTGTGGCAGAGGATCATTGGGTATCATTTCATTGACTTTTTTCCCAGTCCTGCTTTCTTCTACCCTAGGTGTCTGGGCTATCTGGTCTCCAGTTCTCGGCCATCCAGGACTGTTAGGCATGGGCCTTCCCTCCTGGCCTGGACCTCACTTAAACCAGACTGGTTGGCCACTTCCACAAGTTCTGCATCACCATGGCCTCAGCCTATCTTGTAGGTCAGACAGATTGTAGATCAAGGGTTTCATGGCTAGAACTGTAGCTAGAGGGTGCTGGTGCCCAGATGTAGGGCGGCCTGCTCTGTGAGTGCACTGACTTCACCTGCCTCTTCATGCTCAGTGAGCTGTGTAGATGTTTTCAGGGATAGGGTCCCACTGTCACTTACAGAGAATGACCCTGTGTCCTAACATTCACCTGGGTCATTGAGGGATCGCCACAGGACCACTTTGGCCTTGTATGGCTATAAAAAAATGGCCAGTTCAGACTCTGTCCCTTTCTGTTGTTCAGACTTGATGTGGAGCCCATAAAACATTTCCCATAGGTTTCTAGGTCAGACTGGAAAAGAGTTTCACAACTATAATGTATCTGGAATGTAGATATAATTAAATTATCATATATAATAATGAATTTAAAGTTTTAAAATTAGGATATTTCTTTAGCAAAACTGAAGTTTTTTTTTTTTTTTTTTTTTTTTTTTTTGGTTTTTCGAGACAGGGTTTCTCTGTGTAGCCTTGGCTGTCCTGGAACTCACTCTGTAGACCAGGCTGGCCTGGAACTCAGAAATCCCGCCTGCCTCTGCCTCCCAAGTGCTGGGATTAAAGGGTGCGCCACCACTGCCTGGCTAAAACTGAAGTTTCCTGATCCTCCTACTTTAAAAAAAAATGTTTTCCACTCTATGAACAGAAATGCACCAGTTAAGGGCTGTTCATGACCACATCTACCATGAAGCCCAAATAATGGGGGTTTAAATAAAATAGGATTAGGTTCTTTTCTTTTTGTACTGAAGAAGACATTCAGAGAAAGTGCTCTGTGCTGATAGAGTGATGTCATGGGCCTTCGGGCCTTCCTGTGCTTCCATCCTGAGGCTGTTACTTTCACTGGGCTTGCAGAAGAGACAACAGTTTCCCAGCCATTAAATCCAAATTCACATTCTTTTTATATTTATTTCTGTTTCTAGTGTCATCTCCTTATCCAGTCCCCCTCCCCTGCTTCTGTGAGGGTGCTCTTCCACCCACCTACCCACTTCTGCCTCAGTTCCCCACACTGGGGCACCTATGGAACCTTCATAAAACCAAGGGCCTCTCCACCCACTGCTGCCTGACAAGGCCATCCTCTGCTACATATGCAGCTGGAGCCGTGTGTACTCCTTGGTTAGTGGTTTAGTCCCTGGGAGCTCTGGGGGTGGGGAGCACTCTGGCTGGTTGATATTGTTGTTCTTCCTATGGGGTTGCAAACCCCTTCAGCTCCTTCAGTCCTTTCTCTAGCTCCTCCACTGGGGACCCCACACTGAGTGCAATGGTTGGCTGTGAGCATCCAACTCTGTATTTGTCAGGCTCTGGCAGGGCCTCTCACAGACAACTATATCAGGTTCCTTTCAGCGAGCCTTTCTTAACATCCACAGTATGTAGTTTGGTGATTGTATCTGCGATGAATCCCCAGGTGGGACAGTCTCTGATGGCCTTTCCTTCAGTCTCTGCTCTGCATTTTGCTCCCATGAGTATTTTGTTCCCCTTTCTAAGAAGGACTGAAGCACCCACACTTTGGTCTTTCTTCTTCTTGAGCTTCATTTGGAGCTGCAGGACTGCAGAGAGTCTCCGGGGCAGGAAAGCTCCTGACAGGACTGTGTGAGCTCAGCCCCACCCTCTGCAGCAGCCAGTCCTGAAGTGGAACTGCCTGGGATTCCCCCTTGTTATTGACCCCAGGGCACCATCGCCCCGCTCCGTCTCTGTCTCTAGCCACTGCTTCTGTTTGTTTAGTTCCTTACTCCAGAGCAAAGTGCTGGCCTTCCCTCAGCCTTTCCCCTGCCAGGGAAGGACCTGCCCACTCAGCTAATCTTGCTTTTAGTTTTGAAGACTTTTTTTCACAAAAGATTAATGTTTTCCAATAACTGTCTCTTGCAGAGTTAACAAAACTTTAAAATTCAACTTAAATAAAAGAAGGCAGTCCATTAAACTTTTTTTTTTTTTGATGACTTCATACCAAGATATTATTTACCTGGGGCTGGAGAGATGGCTCAGCGGTTAAGAGCACTGGCTGCTCTTCCAGAGGTTCTGAGTTCAGTTCCCAGCAACCACACGGTGGCTTACAACCATCTGTAATGAGGTCTAGTGCCCTCTTCTGGTGTGTCTGAAGAGAGCAATGGTGGTGTACTCATATGCATGAAATACATAAACAAATCTTTTCTAAAAAGATATTATTAGCCTAAATATGCTTGTACCTATTATTTTCCTCCTTTCAAGCATATGATGGCCCTTTTTCTGTGTAGCTTGTATTACAGTAGATACTTTATTAATATTAGTTTCTCCCAGGAAAATGTTGGTTCTCCAGTCAAACCTATTATGTTTTTGGGTGAATTCTTTCAGATACAAAGATCTGAATCAGGAGTTACTGTGGGCTGGAGATTAGAAATAGCAAGTGCAGGCCATTGTATGTGCTCTAGTGCATGCCCAAGAAGGGTGATTCCGGAATGGGATTATGTGTGTGACTGTAAGTACTGACTCTCATCACAGAGAGAGGATGAGACTTTTTGAAAACTTTAACATGAAACATAGCCTGGCGTGGTGGCACACGCCTGTAATTCCAGCACTTGGGAGGCAGAGGCAGGTGGATTTCTGAGTTCGAGGCCAGCCTGGTCTACAGAGTGAGTTCCAGGACAGCCAGGACTACACAGAGAAACCCTGTCTAGAAAAACCAAAAAAAAAAACAAAATACAAAAACAAAAACATGAAACATAGTAAGGACTCTCTATGGTTGTATAGGAAATCTGATCAGAGAGAAGAAAATTATCTCAGTGAGTGAACCTTAGCAAAAGGCCAGCCCAGGTTGGTTGGCCCCAAACTTATGATTCTCTTGCTGCAGCCTCCTGAGTATAGATTGCGCGTGCGCACACACACACACACACACACACACACACCACCCACCGAGCAGTGAAGAAGGGAGGGGAGAAGGGCGACATGGCTGGAGGGGGAGGGGAGAAGGGTGACATGGCTGGAGGAGAGGGAGGGGAGAAGGGTGACATGGCTGGAGGGGGGAGGGGAGAAGGGAATCATGGCTGGAGGTGGGAGGGGAGAAGGGTGACATGGCTGGAGGGGGGAGGGGAGAAGGGAATCATGGCTGGAGGAGGGGGAGGGGAGAAGGGTGACATGGTTGGAGGGGGGAGGGGAGAAGGGAATCATGGCTGGAGGGGGAGGGGAGAAGGGGAGGAGGGGGAGGGGAGAAGGGCACCATGGTTGGAGGGGGGAGGGGAGAAGGGTGATCATGGTTGGAGGAGGGGGAGGGGAGAAGGGCACCATGGTTGGAGGGGGGAGGGGAGAAGGGTGACATGGCTGGAGGAGGGGGGGGAGAAGGGCGCCATGGCTGGAGGGGGAGGGGAGAAGGGCGCCATGGCTGGAAGGGGGGGGAGGAGCATGAAGCGCTTAGCCACTCCTCACCTTGCTTTGTGATTTTCTCAAGAATCTTTTAGAGAATTTGTGCAGATGAGTTATAACTTATATGTTGTCTTTGTCTAGTCTCATGAAATAGCTTGTAAATTGAGACTTAGGTTCAATTTCTAAATCTTATTTCATAGTAAGAAGTTGCAGTAGGAACCAAATATCAGTTCTGAAGATATAGACATACATGTTTTAATGATGAGATCCAGAGATAGATCAAGGGTATTTAAATTTTGTTGCAAATGTTAATGAAACATATGATTCCGCTAATGTCAGTAATTAACCTTCTCAGTGGGCTGGTTCCTTTCCCCTTTGCTTATCTGTAAGTCAACCGTTGAGTGGTGTCTGCGTTTTAGCCATTGTGACTAACACTGCAGTGAACAAGGCCACTTAAGTGTTCTGTTCACTTTTAGCTTCTTAGCAGGGCACAGCTATGTCAAGGACCACAAGGCCTTAGGTGATAGGAGTGGCAGAGCCTTCCCCAGGGAGGCTCAGAGGGATCAGTAAGGCCTTCCTTCGGTCCAAGTGTGAGTGTCGCCTAACAGTGGACCAATGTGCAAGAAGTAGCAACTGTCGCTTCCTCCTCCTGGATGACAGCAACCTGAGGCTTCCCCCTGAGCTGCTGACTCTTCCTGCTTCTGCTCTACATAGAAACCTCACAGTCCTGCCAGACTGGGGAGAAGGTGCCCTCCATTGGTGCAAGCACAGGCTACCTAATCTCAGCTTTCCTGTAAAACAAAAACAAAAAGCCAAACAGGCTTCTGCAGGATGATAATAAAACATAACGAAATAAAATATTGTGAGAGGAGACAAAGCCCCTTGTTTGGGTTGGACATTGTTACTCTTGTGAAGTTAAAGAATTCCTCAGTCGGAACCTATGACAGGATAGGCATTGACTCGGATTCATCATGTTAGAGACATGGGGAAGCTTTTAGCATTGCACTGTTTGCTGAAAATCATTTCATATCCCAGCTTTAGCCAACAGTGTGCCTTAGCCGTCAGCGTTAAGCTGCCTGTGTCCTATTGAAAGCACGACCTAAATTGGCCAGATCTCTGGTTTGACTATTGTCTGAATTTATGACATGGCAAGTCTGGTGTGTTCCCATAGGCAAGAGAAGAGCATGGGGTGCGTCCGGGCAACACCGCACACTAGACTGGTTCACGGGGAAAACCAACAGCAAAAACAGAGCCATCACCTTTGTCACCTGATGCTCGGGTGGCAAGGCTGTTGAAAGGGCCTGGGACAAGGGGCAGGACCAGCTTCGGGCTCCTGTGCTCCCCTCAGGAAGCCTCTCTGTCTGGAGAGTTACATGAACGCCTTGTTGGTAGTCTCTGGGACATTCTTGAAGTCCTATGGACTTAAGGAATCCAATTTAGAAACTACTGATGAAGACAACCACAAGATTTTTTTTTTAAATCAGTCATTCTAAATGTTTATATTTTTACTGTAATTGTCCAATATAAAAAGTAAGCCATTTTAAGATTCTGAACAGAAGGATGGCATGGTTTGTGTGTATTTAGAAAGGTCACTATGGTGACAGTATAGTCAAAATTGTGACTATAAAATAGAGTTTGGAGGTAGCTGTGCCATCGTCTGGAGTGGGCAAAACCTGGTTAGAGGCCGAGTGTCAAAAGAGACAAATGTAAACAACCCTTGAGGAGAAGAACTGAAAACATGTTGGATGAGTGTGGGAAGAGTAGAGTCCAAATGAACCCTCAGCTTCGTTACCATAGGGTTGAGGGGACGGTGTTGACCTTGGCAGAGACAGAATGGGGGCGGGGCTTCAGGTTTGCAGAAACTGTCTTCAGTCGGTCTCAGGAGTGAACTGCTAACTCACATACACTTTGACCAAGTGGTACAAAGCACACAATGTAAACTTGGAAATAGAGCTTAAGACAGTTGGAATTAAGGAAACAACTTCAGGAGACATAGCTATAAATAAACAAGAGAGGCTCTAAGAGCCAGGGAGCAGGGCCATCAGCTGCAAAGACTCACAAGTAAGCGGTCAATAGAGGACAAAGCCTTAGCAGCCCTTCCAGTGTCTTAACAGGTTAAAAGTATATCATTAGAATCAGCACAGGCATAGGCATGAAAAATAGAAACGTTTAAAATGTATTATCAATACTGGTAATATTTTTAGTAAGATTATGATGAGAATTCTATAAAATAAAGTTTTATTTGGGGTCTTTATGTATCTGTTTGATACTTGTTTGTTTTTGCGCTGTGTTCCGGAACGGGCTAGTGTAGCCTTGGCTTTGACCAGGACACATTTATTATGTATGGCTCACTGAAAAATAATTCCCCATTTCAATAGTCTACTTCTTTAAATGTTAGAACTTATACCTGCCTTCTGTGTTTGTTTACCTAAGGAAATGCAACGTCACCCCAAGTACAAAGACCTTCTTTCATGGACTACTTTGATAAGCAGGACTTCAAGAACAAGAGTCATGAAAATTGTGATCAGAGCATGCGTGAGCCATGCTCTGTGTCAAACAATGTTTTTCCTGACAACTGGAGAGTTCCTCAAGATGGAGACTTTGATTTTGTAAGTACATTGTCTTTCTCTCATTTTCTTTTTTCTTTCTAGATTTCGTTTTCATAACTTTGGAGGACATAGTTCATAAAATACGAATGATATATCTATAAACTACAGACTGTATATTAATGTGCAGCCATATCTATGGCTGGAATTGTAGCTTACTTATAGAACTGTACTAGCAGCAAAATGTAAATATAACTAAATAGGTCAGCTCAAATTTAGGGAAATACTTAGGCCTCTACATACTGTAAATGAAAACCATTTCATGCAGAGTCAGACTCTCCCGGACGACTTGCACATGGCTCCACCTCAGACCTAGCATTGAAAATCCAGTGGACTCCGTGTCCATTGTTCTTGGTTCTTCTCTTTAAAACTGTGTCTAGGTGGCATAGAGATTTATTTCTTCTACAAGGTTCAATATTGTTTCTTAAAAGAGTACAAAGAATATGTTAAAGCATTTTAACACGCTTATTTCCAGAACTTGAAAAACTAAGTTCTTTGAATTCCTTGATAAAACAAAAAATATTGAAGTAAAGTTTTGCTTCAGCAAGTTTTCCAATTTGTATCCCTTTGACCTCCTTATGTTGTCTAATTGCTCTAGCTAGGACTTCAAGTACTATATTGAAAAGATATGAAGAGAAGGGGCAGCCTGGTCTAGTCCCTGATTTTAGTGGGATTGCTTCAAGTTTCTCTCCATTTAGTTTAATGTTGGCTACTGGTTTGCTGTATATTGGTTTTACTATGTTTAGGTATGGGCCTTGAATTCCTGTTCTTTCCAAAACTTTTAGCATGAAAGGATGCTGAATTTTGTCAAATGCTTTTTCAGCATCTAATGAGATGACCATGTGGTTTTTTTCCTTTGAGTTTGTTTATGTAGTGGATTACATTGATGGATTTCCATATATTGAACCATCCCTGCATCCCTGGGATGAAGCCTACTTGGTCATGGTGAATGATCGTTTTGATGTGTTCTTGGATTCAGTTGGCAAGAATTTTATTTAGTATTTTTACATTGATATTCATAAGGGAAATTGGCCTGAAGTTCTCTTTCTTTGTAGGATCTTTGTGTGGTTTTGGTATCAGGGTAATTGTGGCTACGTAAAACGAGTTGGGTAGTGTTCCTTCTGTTTCTATTTTTGTGGAATAGTTTGAAGTGTATTGGTGTTAGGGCTTCCTTGAAGGTCTGATAGAATTCTGCACTAAAACCATCTGGTCCCATGCTTTTTTTGGTTGGAAGACTTTCTCTGACCCCTTCTATTTCTTTAGGGGTTATGGGACTGTTTAGTTGATATATTTGATCCTGATTTAATTTTGGTATTTGGGATCTGTCTAGGAAATTGTCCATTTCCTCCAGATTCTCCAGTTGTGTTGAGTATAGGCTTTTGTAGTAGGATCTAATGATTTTTTTTATTTCCTCAGTTTCTGTTGTTATATTTCCCTTTTCATTTCTAATTTTGTTAATTTGGATACTGTCTCTGTGCCCTTTGGTTAGTCTGGCTAAGGGTTTATCTATCTTGTTGATTTTCTCAAAGAACCAGCTCCTGGTTTTGTTGATTCTTTGTATGGTTCGTTTTGTTTCTACTTGATTGATTTCAGCCCTGAGTTTGATGATTTTCTGTCTTCTACTCCTGGGTGAATTAGCTTGTTTTTGTTCCAGGGCTTTCAGGTGTGCAGTTAAGCTGCTAGTGTATGCTCTCTCCCATTTCTTTTTGGAGGCACTCAGGGCTATGAGTTTTCCTCTTAGCACTGCTTTCATTGTGTCCCATAAATTTGGGTATGTTGTGCCTTCATTTTCATTAAATTCTAAAAAGTCTTTGATTTCTTTCTTTATTTCTTCCTCGATCAAGGTATCATTGAGTAGAGTATTGTTCAGCTTCCATGTGAATGTGGGCTTTCTGTTGTTTTTGTTGCTATCGAAGACCACTCTTACTCCATAGTGATCTGATAGGAGGCATGGGATTAGTTCCATCTTCTTATATCTGTTGAGGTCTGTCTTGTGACCAATTATATGGTTGATTTTGGAGAAGGTACCATGAGGTGCTGAGGAGAAGGTATATTCTTTTGTTTCAGGATGAAATGTTTAGGATGAAATGGACCAATCCAATTGGTCCAAAGTTTCAATTAGTTTCCCTGTGTCCCTGTTTAGTTTCTGTTTTCCTGATCGGTCCATTGAGGAGAGTGGAGTGTTGAAGTCACCCACAATTATTGTGTTGGGTGCTGGACAGGTGGCTCTGCAAGTTTTAAATAATTTGTTTCTTTTCAAAAAATACTCTAAATCCCACTAAAATCAGGGACTAGACAAGGTTGCCCTCTCTTTCCATATCTGTTCAATATAGTACTGGAAGTTCTAGCTAGAGCAATTAGCCAACAAAAGGAGGTCAAAGGAATACAAACTGGAAAGGAAGAAGTCAAACTATCATTATTTGCAGATGATATGATATTATAATGAAGTGACTCCCAGAATTCCACCAGAGAACTACAGCTGATAAACAACTTCAGCAAAGTGGTCGGATATAAAATTAACTCAAACAAATCAGTGGCCTTCCTCTATTCAAATGATAAACAGGCTGAGAAAGAAATTAGAGAAATGACACCCTTCATAATAGTCGCAATATAAATATAAATATAAATATAAAGTATCTTGGTGTGATTTTAACCAAACGAGTGAAAGATCTATATGACAAGAACTTCAAGTTTCTGAAGAAAGAAATCAAAGAAGACCTCAGAAAATGGAAAATCAATCCCAAGATTGTGGATTGGCAGGATAAATATAGTAAAAATGGCCATCTTGCCAAAAGCAATCTACAGATTCAATGCAATCCCCATCAAAATTCCAACTCAATTCTTCATAGAGTTAGAAGGGCCAATTCTCAAATTCATCTGGAATAACAAAAAACCCAGGATAGCTAAAACTATTCTCTCAATAAAAGAACTTCTGGGGGAATCACCATCCCTGATGTCAAGCAGTACTACAGAGCAATACTGATAAAAACTTCATGGTATTGGTACAGTGACAGGCAGGTAGATCAACGGAATAGAATTGAAGACCCAGAAATGAATCCACTAACCTATGGTCACTTGATCTTTGACAAAGGAGCTAAAACCACCCAGTGGAGAAAAGATAGCCTTTTCAACAAATGGTGCCAGTTCAACTGGAGGTCAACGTGCAGAAGAATGCAAGTCTATCCATTCTTATCTCCTTGTACTAAGCTCAAGTCCAAGTAGATCAAGGACCTCCACATAAAACCAGACACACTGAATCTAATAGAAAAGAAAGTGGGGAAGAGCCCCAAACACATGGGCATAGGGGGAAATTTCCTGAACAGAACACCAATAGCTTATGCTCTAAGATCAAGAATTGACAAATGGGACCTCATAAAATTACAAAGTTTCTGAAAGACAAAGGACACTGTCAGTAGCACAAAACGGGAACTAACAAATTGGGAAAAGATCTTTACCAACCCCACATCCGACAGAGGGCTAATATCCAATATATACAAAGGACTCAAGAAGTTAGACCACAAAGAACCAAATAACCCTATCAAAAAATGGGGTACAGAACTAAACGAAAGAATTTTCACCTGAGGAATATCAAATGGCTGAGAAGCACCTAAATAAATGTTCAACATTCTCAGTCATCAGGGGAATGCAAATCAAAACAACCCTGAGATTTCACCTCACACCAGTCAGAATGGCTAAGATCAAAAACTTAGGAGACAGCAGGTGCTGGCAATGATGTGGAGAAAGAGGAACACTCCTCTTCTGCTGGTGGGACTACAAGCTGGCACAACCATTCTGGAAATTAGTTTGGTGGTTCCTCAGGGTTCTACCAGAGGACCCTGCTAGACCTCTCCTGGGCATATACTCAGAGGATTCTCCAGTATGTCATAAGAACATATGCTCCACTGTGTTCATAGCAGCCTTATTTATAATAGCCAGAATCTGGAAAGAACCCAGATGTCCCTCAAGAGAGATATGGATACAGAAAATACGGTAAATTTACACAAAAGAATACTACTCAGCTATTAAATATAATGAATTCATAAAATTCTTAGTCAAATGATAGAGCTAGAAAATATCCTGAGTGAGGTAACTCAATCACAAAAGAACACACATGGTATGCACTCACAGATAAGTGGATATTAGCCCAGAAGCTTGGAATACCCAAGGTACAATTCACAGACCAAATGAAGCTCAAGAAGAAGGACGAACAAAGTATGGATACTCTGGTCCTTCTTAGAATGAGGAATAAAATACCCACAGAAGGAGATAAAGAGACAAAGTATGGAGCAGAGTCTGAGGAAAAGACCATCCAAAGACTGCCCCACCTGGAGATCCATCCCATATACAGTTACAAAACCCAGACACTATTGTGGATGCCAACAAGTGCTTGCTGACAGGAGCCTGATATAGCTGTCATCTAGGAGGGTCTGCTAGTGCATGACAAATACAGAGGGGGACACTCTCAGCCAACCATTGAACTGAGCACAGGGTCCCCAATGGAGGAGCTAGAGAAAGGACCCGAGGAGCTGAAGGGGTTTGCAGTGCAGTAGGAGGAACAACAATTTGAACCACCCAGTTCCCCCCAGAGCTCCCAGGGACTAAACTATCAACCAGAGAATACACATGGAGGGACCCTTGGCCCCAGATGCATATTCGGCAGAGGATGGCTTTGTTGGACATCAAAGGGAGGAGAGGCCCTTAGTCTTGAGAAGGCCCAATACCCCAGTATAGGGGAATGCCAGGACAGGGAAGCAGGAGTGGGTGGATTGGTGAGCAGGGGGAGGGGGCATGGGTTAGGGAATTTGGGGGGGCCAGGGGCAACATTTGAAATGTAAATAAAGAATATACCTAATAAAAAAGAATATTCTCAAAAAGTTATTTATTTTCCAAGCAAAATTATAATCATTTATAATTATATTTATTAATAAGCATAATACATTATAGGCAAATAAATTGCATATAGATACATATCTTAAAATTTCAAGTAGTATTAATTTATTTGTCTTAGATGTCACGATAAATGCTTTGGGATTATAATTATTTTAAAGTAATGACTTTTTAAAAAAAAATCATCTTTGTGTGTGTGTGTGTGTGTGTGTGTGTGTGTGTGTGTGTGAATTTAGAAATCAGAAGATGAGAATCAGTTCTCACTTCCCACCATATGATTTCTAGGTTTTGTATTTGGGTCACTGGACTTGGTTTCAGGCATCTTTACCCACTGAGCCATTTTGCTGAACTGGGATTATAAATAGTTTTAATTTTGAAAACTTTCTCCTCAATGTCTTAGTTACTTGAGTTCTTTTCATAATTTAAATATCTCTACTCAGTAGAGTTAGTAATAATTACTAGTAAATATTAGAACTGTGATCTAATATTTACCTGAAAATAATTGCAGTATCTGCTTAGAAAGTTCTCCGATCTTTAAAAAGCACAGTATGTATTTATTTTGTTCTGGTAAGATTTCATTTTAGCCCATCTACTTTAAAACATACATAAATTATTTAGAATGCTGATGTTTAAGCTGTAAATCATTCATGAGAATGATAAATAATGTAGACTATGCATCAAAGAATTCTGTCAGAATGAATCTTAATAGCTGCTTGTATGGCTTAAAATGAGCAAGCAATGTGGTGGATAAAATACCACATATAAATAGCAAATAAGATGATTTAATTTTGCTTCAGTAGTCTCTGGAACCATCCTCATACGTAACGGCTTTAGTGTTTTAAGGTCACAGTTACTGTGTGGGCGTATATGTATGGGCATGCATGCACCACAGCACACACTTGGATATCAGCTGACAGTTAACACTAATCCTCTTTTTCCAGGATGTAGGTCCCAGGGCCTGAACCTCCACCAGGCCTGACTTTAGACAGATGTTGTATTTGCTCACTGTTTTTTGGAATAGCAGTGTAGCTGTTGCTCTAAGTAGGTCATCTGTGGGTCTTAGCCTAGGGCTTCTCAAGTGATTTCAGGAATTTACCTGCTTGATCAAGACAGCTGAATGGCCTCTAAAGTTATCTGTTCAGATTTCTGGCCAACAGGTTCCATAATTCCTTAGGCAGGCTCTCCATTTAATATCCACAGACAGTCTCCACACCAGTAGGAGCCTTGAATATGATGAGAGCAGAAGGTGCAGTCCTTCTGACCTTGACATAGAATTGTCGATTTCAGATATAGTCGCTGTAGAGTATCATCAGAAACAGTGTTCTTAAGCAGGGCACTGAAAAGTACAAGATACTGTTGAAAGAAAGAAAATAACAACATATGAAAGACATGTCCTATTTATTTATTGGAAGATTTAGAAAGTTAAGATCACCCTGAGATCTGCACATTCACCCTATCAAAAGTATAACAGCACTTTTTGGAAAAGCACATCATCATAAATTGTAGGGCCGGTAGAATTCAAATGAATTTTGAGAAGAAAATAAAAGAAGTAAAGGTCACCACAGTGAGCTGTGTGGTGTTGGTAGGAAGACTGAAGGATGTACCCTGCGGAAAGGAGAGCAGCCCAAGGCCAATAGACTGCTGACAAGGGGTGAGCCCCGTGTTAGTCACAGGTAATTAACTTAAAATGAGGAAATGTACTTAATCCCATAGTTCAGAATATAAGCAAGTAAACCAAATGTCCACAGACCTTCCATAGTTGGCAGATGGTGTGCAGGGAGCCAGAAGCAGTAAATGACTAACCTGGAATCAAAAGCAGAAAAGAAAAACACGGTGGGTCCCACAGCGCCCTCCTCAGGCGTGCCCTCTCTGGTCTGAGAGCTTGCAAAGGGCTCACATCTCACAGTCTGTCACTTCGGTAGTGCCACCCTTTAACTCGTGGACCTTTGTGTGGCGTCCAGTGTCCAAAATAGAGCATATGCTGGAGCAGAGGACTGGTGGTGCTGGGAAAGCTGGATATGCCCAAGAGAGGGAAGAGAGCCTGGCACTTAGCTTGTTCTATGGACAGAAGCTAACAAAGTCAATCAAAGGTATACATCTCGGAACAGAGAAGCAGGAAAACTTCCTGTGGCTGGGTTTCCTCCTTTTCTTTTGGATATGACAGCAAAAGAACAAGTAACAGAAGAGTGACTAGATAAACCAGATGCCATCCAGCCTGAAAACCTGTGCTTCTAAAGGAAAGGACATCACAGTGAAGGTAACTCATAAACCTGGAGAAAATATTTTCAAGTAACATACTTCATAGTGGGTTAAACTAAATAGCAACAGGACAAAAATACTTCAAAAATGAACGGACGAACTTGTAAATGCATTTTTAAAAGTAAATATCTCTATCCCCAGATAGCTCATAAATAAATGAGACTGAGCCTATGAGATTTAGTTAATCAGCTTTAGCACAATTACTCGGCCAATTACCCCTAATCTATTTTTCTTTATGCTAGACTGACTAATTCCCAGCTGCACTCCCCAAGTACTTGCTGAGTTATTTCTGCTCTGTCACTGTCCTCGGGCACTCCACTCAGGCACTTGTTCATGGTCAGTCTTCTCTCTCTTTCTCTCTCTCTCTCTCTCTCTCTCTCTCTCTCTCTCTCTCTCTCTCTCTCTCTCTCTCCCTTCAACTCCCATCCTGGTCAGAGGTATGTGTGTATATAATCTTTGCAACCTTTTGGCTAAGATCAAATAAATAACCAATTATTGATGAGTTTTCAGTTAAGATATTATAAAGTAAATCAGTGAAAATATTGATGATTTTCTTTTTACATTTTTTTCTGCTTCTTTATTAAGCTTCAAACCTTGGGGATTTTCCTTTTCTAACTTAGTAGATTTCTGGTTTTACATCTGCCCTGGTACTGGTCCTGTTACACATATTGTGCTGTTCTGGATCACATTAACAAAACTTTTTATGATTAAGATTATTATGTAGGATTGACTGATAGGAAAAGACTTTGGGTACTAGAAAATAAGTTATAAAGCATGGACTTGGAATAAAATATTAATTAAATGTAACATATAAAGCAACATGCATCCGTGTAGGAGACATTAGGGAAAATGGTTCAACAGAAGTGGTGACTTACTAAACTGATGAGTACTGATGCCAAAGGTAAAAGTAAAGAATGAAAGGATTAGAGCTAAGAGGGAGGGGTGTCCTCAGCTAGACAGAGACGTCAAGGGGTCATAACGCTAGAGCAGTTTTTTTGCTCACTTGCAGAGCAGGTGGCCCTGAGAGGAAGTGAGAGACTGCGCTAGTCCTGGCCTCCCTGGCCCTCACTGCGCTTGCCACCTGGAACCGTTCCCCCTCCTCATTACTTTGAGGAAATGGAAAATGTTTGTAACAGCCACAGAAGAGACCATAAATGGAGTAAATAAAAGAAGGGTTGCCTGGAGAGGAGGAGAGAAGTGCTAAGAATCACGGAGGGGACGGCGGCATGTGCCGCAGAGGAAGTGTGCGCAGGCGCAGTGTGTGGCTTGGTTCGCATGCTGCTTCGCTCACTGTGCAAGGCAGTAACCTGAAGGCAGCATGGATTCCACCTGAGAGCAGCTGCTGACCACACGGAAGTCTGGTTGTAGTCCTTCTCTTCCTGCTCTCATACAGCGTGTCCCAGCCTGTGGCTCAGCGGTGTGTGGATGTGCTGAGAGTCCTCTGCCCTCTCTCACTGGCATATTTCAAGGCTGCTTTCCAAAAGAGACCTGAATTGTGTAGGTTCCTTTGTCTGTTTGATAGAAGCTGCTTAAAATAAGCCAAAGTTATTTTGTCCAGTTTTTCAAGACATAGAAATTCATAGAAGACATATCCTTCTGCCTTTTCACAAGAGAGAATATTTAACCATCTTGAAATATCCAGAGCAGATTCCTAAAGACTTGTTCAGAAAGTCACCTGCTGTGCAGGTGCACTGACTCAGAAACATCTTTTTTAATCTTAAAGTCTGTATACAATGTAATTTGTACATTTTATTTTAAATTTTTAGCACTTGTGAATTGTTTCATTATGTTCTTGATATAGCAATAGAATTTATGGCAAGACGAATTGGAAAGTTATCATTTAAAGATAGAAGATAAAATATTTTTGGGCCAGTTATCTTATTATTTTAACTCCGTTTTTAAAAAAAAAAAGTTGGGGGTTGAAGGGTGGGCTCTGTTGAGTGCCTGTGAAGACACCTGAAGCATACAGAGAAGGCTGGTCTGCTCATCAGAGCACTGGTCTGATGTTGGGGTTCGTTAGAAGTATTTCCAAAGCACCCTTAGTATACAGGTTGTTTAAACAGAGTGCATGCACATCCTGCTTCTCAAAAGTTACAGCATCGCATTTAAATAGACATATTTTTAGTAATGTTAAGACTTTGGTGTAAGAGCAAATACTTAAAAACCATCTGCTCCTTTTTTAAGAAAAAGATTGAGTTGAAAATAATTACTAGTATAAGTGGAATTAGGTAAGTCAACTGTTTTTTGTTTTAGCACAATATGATAAACTGACATTTCTTGATTACTCTGATTCTTATATATTTATTAAGTTTGTGTTGTTCTTTTGAGCTAAGGCCTATAGGAACTCCTAAGAGTAGCTCTAAAACTTTAAAATCTACAGTAATTATGGGCAAAAAATAGCAAACCCTGTCCTTCAAGTATAAACTGGCCGCGGTCTTCCACAGTCCTGCCTCCTAGATTTGAAAGTCAGTTTGGTTATAGCAGCAGTTCTCAACCTTTGGGTAGTGAGCCCTTTGGCAAACCTCTGTGTCCAAAAGTATTTGCATTACAGTTAATAACAATGGCAAAATTACAGCTATGAAATAGCAACAAAAATACTTTTATGGTTGGGGATCACCACAGCATGAGGCCCCAGTGTTGCATTAAGAAGGATGAGAGCCAGAGCTACAGAAAAACCAAATGACTTAAGTGCAGGAAACAGGAACTCAGGAAGCGTGAGCCCTGAGCTCCTGTGAGCCTTGCTGTGTCCTTACTGGATGGTCCTGCACCTTCTCCTTCAGCAGTGGTGAGGGGAGAATCGAGACAGGTCAGTGGACAAGAATAGTTAGTAGCAGGGCCAGTCATGTGGGAAGTCTGAGGAGAAAACCTGAGGCAGCCCTCAGCCAGGCTTTTACATGCTGCCATGGCTTTATCTAAGTGCAGACAGCTTTTCCCTTTTAAAGAGATTGTGTCTGAAAGCTTGTCTTACTCTCAAAGGACTGTTCTTTCAGTTCTTCGGACAGAGGAAACCACTTTAATTGAGTACTTAAGCACATTGTCATCAATTAGCTTTGCATTAATTAAATAATTATTGTCAACTATTTCCAGATGTGTGCAAGAGTATTAACAGGCTATGAAAAGATAACTGTAGGTGCTTTGGGTTTATTTTTATGAGGTACAGAAGAAGTAAACTCATAAACTCTCCAGCGTGGTGTGCGCTGCCTGAGTGAGTTTATGATTACAGGTGCACATGTGGTGTGCGCCCCTCTTCTGTGGCATGGTGGGTACCGCTCACTTGGTCCTTAGAGCGCCAACAGGAAATTAAACTAATGAGAAGCCTGCGCTTCGAAATGCTTGCAAATCCTTGCCTATTCTTTGCCAGCTCACGAAATTGTGTTGGCAGTCATGTCCAGCAGATGGAGTGGCACGTACAGGGTTGTGTCATGTGACTGTCTAGCTCTGTAGGATCTGCATTCTGTTGTGACTGTGGGTCTACTGAGACATTTAAAAGAATCATAGCCTCTTTTGAAAAGAAAAACAGCCTCCTCCAAAGATGGCTGTACTCTGAGAGACTGTGAACAGCAGGCATCAGAACCTGTGGTAAGCCTTGAGGGACTGAGTCCACAGGGGTTAAGGGTCAGCCATTGGGAGTCTGCACTGCCACTGGGCTCTGCCGTATAGTTTACACCATTAACCACCTACGGTACAGCTTCAGCTTTCTTATCTCTAAATATGACATGTAAAGCATAGTTTCTAAAATTTGTATTTGATAGTTATGTCCAGGCAAAAGTCAACTAAAACATTAAGGTAATTCTACTTATTTAGGTAATTAATCCTTAAGTTAAAACTCATTATGGCATCATTTCCTTTACAAATTAAAGTGAGCAGGCCTGAACTTATTGGATTAATTAAGATAGAAGGCACAGGTGCAGTGTGTGGTTTCTTGTCACTGTATTGGAATTTATTACATTGGAATGTTTAAAGCATATGGCTAAAAGAAAAATGTCCCCTCAGGAAAGTTCTAGAAAGCAAAGCTTCTCCTCACAGCAAATGTGTTCTTTTAAGTGTAATTTACGTAGAAGATTATACTGGGAAAATTGGCTGCTTTACATTAACATCAAATACTCTATTCTGTTTGGGTTAGTGTTTATGTCTGGAGAAGTCATTTTGACTCTGAGGCCTTTCTGTTCACATACTTAATGTGATATTCAGTCAGTGAGCACTATGGACTGCTGGACTGGTTATATCAAAGATGCTGATCAATAGTGGATCTTAGGATCAAAGGGCTAGACAATCTAATTCATCATCTTTTATTTTAAAACTGGCACCCCACAATGTTTACCTCTTGAAATAATCCATGAAATTTAAAATAAGATTTTAGAACTGATTAAGGGCGCCAAGACTATATCGATTTCTGTTTTGAAGTGGAGCAGGCTATTTTTCGACTTTTTAATTTTGGGGTTCTATTGTTACATCAAGTCCCCAGCTTCCTTTCTTCAGTCCTCCTCTCATACCCGGCACCCCGCTCTTCCTCACATTTGTGGCTTTTGAAAACACTGTCGCATGTATTCATATGTATTCATAAATATAGAACTACAATATGCCCTGTCCATGGATTGTAACTTGTATGTGTGTGGGAACAGGATACTTTTTACTTGAATTGGCATAAACAAAAATCTACTTAAATACAAACTTAGCTTTACACCTTTATAATTACTTCAGGTAAGTGGCTGCCGAATGTGTGTGTTTCATAGAAGTGTACCCTTCTCTGGAGCCTATGGCTTTGCTGGCCTGGTTGAACTGATACTTTTTTTCACGATCTGATATTAAAGTAGCTCACTTTTCTGTTTCCCTTTCTTCTTTCATTACATACAAATTCCAAGGGTTGGATTCTTCCTGCTGGATAATTTTCTTTTGTTTATTTGTTTGTTTGTTTTGTTTTTTGTGAGAATTTTTTATACACTCCATATTTTATTCCCCACCCCGCCAACCCCGTCCACCCTCCTACTGTTCCACATCTCATACCTCTTCCCCTCTCCTTGTCTCCATGTGGATGTCCCTACCCCCACCCCACCAGACTTCTAATAAATAACACCTTTAAAAAAAAATCCCAACTCTAACTGGGCGTCTGAGCATACACCTCTGTCACTCAGGAAGTGGGTGTAGGAGAATTGTGAGTTCAAGGCTAGCCTGGGCTATATAGGGAGTCTTGTTTCTTTAACAGCACGAACTCAAGTCATCTGACTTCATAACTGTTCTCAGCAGAAAAAATATTTTCTTCTCATAACTGTAGATATATTTTTATGGCAGCCTCTGCAGGAAGGTAAGAGATAACAGTGTGTCCTGTAGACATGAGTGTGTGGGGAGAGGCATATTGATGACATTGATTTATTTCATAGGTCTTAGGAAAAACTATTTTCTTTATGATTTAAATAATGAACTTGTTAAATTTTGATATTCAGTATATTGTTACCTGAGGATTTTGAATAAAATGATCAAGTAATAATTTTATAGAACTTCAGTTTAGTCTTAACTTTATGTTTTCTTTCTTTTTTCTTTTCTTTTTCTTCCTTGTTTCCTTCTTATTTTCTTTCTTTTGGGACACAGTCTAATGTAATCTGGGACCACAGGATTGCTTTGAACTCTTCAACCTGGTATAGCCTCCCAACTGCTGGGATTACAGGCCTGTGTGACCATGTTTGAAATTGCTTTACATCGGGTCAGACATAAACTGTTTTCTCCTACGAACACTAGAATATGTTCCTGTTGACTTGTCAATGTAAGGCACAAAAGAAAGGATAAAAACAAGTTCTCCTTTTAAAGAAATCATCCAGTCATAAGTAAAGTCTGCAAGCAAGTCCTGTCTTCCCATTTTCCTTCATTGTAAGATTATTAAGTATAATGTGCCCAAACTAAAATATTATTTATAATTTCCATATCTAAGTTAGGGAAATTAAAATGTCTGTGTCCTGGCTATCTCAGTAGCTGCCACTTCTGGTTTGTTTGTTTGTTTGTTTGTTTGTTTGTTTGTTTGTTTTGATGTGCTAGAAATCTATCTTTGAAGTCTTTTTAGATTTTTCTAGAACTTAGTTAACTGTGAGTACCTTTCTGTATTCTGCGTCAGTAATTCTTACATGTGAGAATTTCTCCCCCATCAAGAGTCACTTCATCTCTTTCCTCTTGACCCCGTTTGAAGGCATCAGGCCTGCCCTAAGCTGTCACTGCGCCCTGTGAGTCATCTTGCTGGAGCTCATGAGAGGGTGATGCTGAGCAGAGACTAGAGAGTCGAACTTGCCATGTGAGGTTGCTAGCAGGGATTTAGTCATCTGGGCAGTGGAACTTCTGTCAAACCAATAACCCTCACCAAATCCGTTGTATAGAGCCAAAGTGAAATATCGGAGAGCTAGATTAAAAATCAGATGGGATCAGAACAGAGAAATGGGGGGCGGGGGTGATAGGGAATGGGCAGAAGGAAGAGGACTTATGGGACATATGGTGAGGGGGCAGAACTGGGAAAGGGGAAAGCCTTTGGAATGTAAACAGAATATAAAAATTAAAAATAAAATCAGATGGGACTGTCAGTGGAGAAAGGGAGGCTAGACCAAAGAGTTGTGTGCATAGCCAGGGTGTATGTGTGCGTGTAAGGAAACACCATGTTTTAAAGATATCTGGTTTAAAGAACTAAAATGATGTTGCCATTGTTTGAAGTGAAAAGTAGAGAAAGAAGGAGAAACAAGCTGTAGGTGTAGGGCGGAGAGCGAGCTACCGAGTTCCGAGTCTACACTGAGTGCAGTGCCTGGAAGGAATTAACCTGTAAAACGTTGCAAATGTGGGCCGCAGTTGTGAACTGGGGAAGAATTGATCGAGAACATAGGGAATCAACCAGAGAGAGCCTTGGAGTAAGGAAAGAGGGTTACTAGGATGAATTTATCCCCAGGTCTAAGGTAGACAGAGCAAGAGCAGTTTACAGAGGAAACAGTTTCTCCAGCAAAAGTTGTATGCTAAACTAACTGAGGCTAGCTCAGTGCAGACAGGTCAAAGCTGCCCCCTGAGGCTTTCCCAGCGATGAGGTATTGCTGTCTGGGTTTGCACGGAGAGATAACTTACTTAGAGTTTAAGGGATAGTTTCAGCTGTTGCGGTCTTTTCTGAACAGTTCTTTAAGGATTTACCCTAGTGTCCCGGGCTATAAATAAATTATATAAGCACTTTTTAGACAGTTGCAACTAATTAGGTATGTACCTAAATTAACACCCTGATATACCTATACTTCAAAGCATGTAATCAGCATGGAAATTTTCAAGTTGCTTGGCATGAATTTGCTTTCAGTTCAGAGTTACACTTTCAGAGTCAAGTTTTATAAGGCAAATAGACAAGTTGTGAACTATTTCTTTGAAGATACAAAGCAAGTACTTTTTATTGATTTTTTTTAAGCAAGTAATTTCTAAAAGAAGTCTCATTACAGAATTCTTCATTACACAAGTAAAAGTTCAAATAAATGTGTTAGTAATAGGTGCCACATATGGATTGCATTAGTGTTTTATTAGTATGAAGCTAAACATTTCACAGAAAACAGTTTATGAAAGTCTATGCTAACTTATCCTAAGTTCTCCCCTTGAAAGAAGCTTAAGAGCGACTTGTTAACTGAGTGGATCTTGAATTAGGCTGCACTGCTGCAGAGTAGTCATTGGCAGTCCCTACTACTGCTTTCACTTTCATATTTATTATTTTCAACCTTTTTCATTTCCATCTGATCCATCCATCTGTGGGTGAAATAAATAGATGTCTATGCCTGTTCCCATCAGTGCTTTTTAAAGGAACTTGTTCCAGTTAGCAGTGTCTAGACACACGTAGTGTCTAGTCACACACACACTTGCATGAACACACATACATTTACTAGACATATGATGAATGAAGGAAAAAATATAAAATACATGATATACTTGAAAATGTAGTTTTAGGTCATCAGTGTTTATTCCTAATGCTGACTGAGTGTGATAATTTCCTACTGTTTGTGGTTGGTCTTAGATTGAAGACTTAAGGCTCGTAATCAAGGCCAAAGTGATGTAAAAGCCACCAATCAAATGGGGCTGAGCTGCTGACCCACAGTTTACCCCCACTCCCGAGGGGTCACCCTAGCCTACTGAGCTGCTGACCCACAGTTTACCCCCACTCCCGAGGGGTCACCCTAGTCTACCGAGCTGCTGACCTACAGTTTACCCCCACTCCTGAGTGGTCACCCTAGCCTACCGAGCTGCTGACCCACAGTTTACCCCCACTCCCGAGTGGTCACCCTAGCCTACTGAGCTGCTGACCCACAGTTTACCCCACCCCCGAGTGGTCACCCTAGCCTGCTAACCTGCACATGAGGGAGAAGGGAAGCCATGCTACCGAGGCCCGGTGCTCTTCCTAACAGCCTCCTCATTCAAGCCAAGTTGGAAGCACCAAGATAACCAATCACAGGTGTAGTGGCTATTCCTGGTTGTCAACTTGACTATATGTGGAATGAACTACAATCTAGAATTGGAAGGCTCACCTATGATCCTAATTTGGAGGCTCAGAGATATAAGTTTCTGACCTGGACTTAGCATGGAGATCTTGAAGCATGGATTCCAGTCAAGGTCATCTGGGATTAAAGGTGTACACCTTTAATCTGGGCTACACCTTCTACTGGAGACATATATAAGGACATTGAAAGAAGGAAGACTGATTCTTCCTTGCCGGCTTGCTTCGTGGGACTGAGCAACTGCAAGATCCTTGGACTTCCATCCACAGCTGCTGCTGACTACTGTTGGGGAGTTGGACTACAGACTGTAAGTCATCGACAAATTCCCTAACTACATAGAGACTGCCCATACGATCTGTGACTCTAGAGAACCCAGACTAATACAACAGGTAATGCCCTTACAGGAAAGAGGGACGAGCACCTCACCTCCCAGATGGAATCTGCACACCTGCCCTGGCCCCGCCAGTATAGCAGTTTTAATTCCTTTATTTCTGAAGCTAAAGAGGCTGGATGGAGCAAGCTAAAGAACAGAATTGGCAGATCCAGAGAAACAGCACACCTTCCAGAGAGACTAGAGGAAAACTCACAGCTATGTCCTTATGAAGCCAATCATTTTGATCTTCACTGCTTCCCGTGGTTCCTGTGAAGACATGAAGATGAAGGAAGAGACAGCCTTTTGCTCAGACGTGCTCCTGCCTTACCTTTGGGAGGGGGTGGCTTCAACTGATGGTATAAAGGGGGAAAAGCTAACCCTTTCCTCAGGAGCCTTCATGATAAAGGGAACCAAAGTAAAACCAACAAAACCATGATTCAGTTCGTATAGAAGCCACACCAGTGTGAGAGCCAGTGCTCAGCAGAACCAGATTGTGCTATTGGGAGAGAATCTGCCTTGGTAACCATTTTTCTACCCTGCTTCTCTCCACTGCCTCTGTATGGGCCAAACCTAGCACAGGAGAAAGCATATTCACGGTCTCAGGCCATGGGGTATCTTGCCCTAAGACTGAAAGTAGAAAAAGACCAGGGGAAATTTGACCCAACTTTCAGATTAAAATTTTTTAGAAGTTAGATTTTTACTTAACCAAAATGACCATATTTAGCATTTGTCCAAATTTATAATGAGCAGGATAAATTAACTGTTAGTTTTGAGTGTATGTTTAGTGTCAGGCTATCAAAATAGTCAATATAGCCCATATGTGACACTTATTATTTCTACATTTATTCCATTTTTAATTTGTGGCATCAAGACTCTTATAATGAGTCTGCTTAAAAAATAGTACCTACTTCATATCACCAAAGAGATATTTCCTAACTTTGTCTATTTGCCTTTTAATAAGTGATCCTGAAAGTATAAAATAACATTGAATTGAAGGCAAATTCTTGCTAAGAAACTTAGAGAAAAGTCAGGTTAATAACACACTACACTGTGTTATTGTAGTTTTATTATTCTGTAATTTTTAAAATGACTGCATCACTTTTAACAACCTACAACTTTTAAAACGTGCCACCTATAGGATTGTTCACTCCAGTTTCTACTCCATAACTAAACTAGTGGACAGGGTCATGTGTGTCAGATTAGCTGAGAATAACTAAATGCATACTCTCTAAGACAAAGAAAGAGCCCTTATAATTTAGTATATAATTTCGTATATTAATAACGTACTAGCCTACATTAGTATCTTAAGGAGGTGTGAAACAGTGAAGTTGCCTTCTTTGACTAGAAGGACTGAAGCCCCTTGAGGACTCCTGTTCAGACTCCATGTCTTGTGCAAAAGGACAGCGTGTTTCGGGGGAAGCAAGTAGGGTTCATGTGTTTGTATATTTTTGAAAATCTGTTTTAGGAAGCATCATAATTCATGATAAATTCTAAACGAAATTCACGACAGAGAGGGGCAAGCAGGGGAAGCCTCCGTTGGCGGCTCTGGCTCCGCGTGGGCCACTCAGTGCTGTGGTTTGAGATGTGCAATAGCTCTTCTGTGAGGGAGAACGCTTCAGACAGCCAAGTGAGGGGATATATATACACACATTTTACATACCTTAAACATATTACTAAAAAGGATCACAAATATATACAACATAGCTAGTTCATATTCTGAAGATTTGGTATTTTATTGCATATAGAAAAACTTAAATACTGAATTATTAGGCATTGTATTTGAAATAACTAAAATTCACATGTGAATAAACAGTTTTCTTACTAGATGTTAGTCATCTAATTAGAACTATTTTTCTCAATTAATTAAGTTCCCAGAACAGTAGGAACTGTTGATATGATCAACATTGAGTTAGAATGTGTTATGTTTTTCATATTTTCTGGAAATTACATGATTTAAGTATATATTAGTATCTCATGTTCTGCTTTTAGAAGACTAACATAAGAGCTGAAGTTTTTAATGTTTTCTTTATCCAAAAGTCTTTTAGGTGTCCCCTTTGCCCCTGGCTGAGAGAGTCCAAGGCCTGGGATTGGCCTTATGTCCTCTCGACCCTCCTGGCACAGCACACAGCTCACCTGTGCCTAGTTCATGCAGCTGTTGCCACCCAGGCAAAGTAGACACAAACAGCGTCTCTGCCACCCACTGCTGCTGGCCACTTTACTAAGCACACAGGTCCTCATAGGAAGAAATTTTAGTTTGATACATTTACCTTCTGTTCCTGGGCATTTTCTTGGTTTTCTTTAGTTGTAATAAACTAGCCGTAAGCTGCTAGATTTTTTTTAATGTATTAGTAGTTAAAAAGAATCTTTTTCCTTATTCATTGAGAGTAGCTCTGAATAAGACATAACCAGTTAAAATTTATTTATAGTTTTTAAACCCTGTGATGCTACAGATGTTAAAGACTGTGACTGGAGTAGGAGAAGGGGCTGTTTGGCCTGGTGAAATGTAGCTCCTAGCAAAACTGATTAAGAAACTGGAAGAAGAGAAATAGTGTGTATAGTCTTGTGACACAGACACAGATAGTACATGCATGTGTGTGTGTGTGTGTGTGTGTGTGTGTGTGCATGTGCATGTGTGTAGATCAGCAGTGACTGCACATGACTGCAACATGGGGCTTGGTAGCAACTTCAGGAAACAGCTGTGCCCAGTATCCTTTCTTAGTACAATCCCTTACACACTGGAGTCAGGGTGGGCTTTTTTTGTTCTTTTTTGTTGTTGTTGTTGTTTTTAATTTTGCCAGCTTTTATTGTGACTTGTATTGCGAGGAACCTAGATACCAGTATCTGGAGAACTCATTCAAAACCCTGTGCTTTTCTCTTTAACTTTTCCTGTGAGTTTATCCCATTAGCAGTTAGTAAAAGATTCTGATCCTGAACCACAGTTTTAACTGTGACAAAAGTTAAACGTAAAATAAAATTTATAGTGATGGACTTATTGTAGGTATGCTTAGGAAAACCTTAACTGATGAAAAGAAACTACCAATCCGCCCCACCTCGATGCACCAGAGCAAGTCAAGGAAAGAAAGTCCCCGAGTCCTGTGATTAATCTGCTCTGTAAACTCCCTTTCACCGCACACTAAAGCTCTAGCAGGCAAGGTCATTACATAAACTATTTAGATTAAAAAAGAAGTGTATAGCAGATAAGTAGGGAAAGGAAGTGCCTGTGAGTGGACAAGTTTGGAGGGCGTTTGGGAAAGCTGTTTATTCCCACGGCCAACTCTCCTGCTCCTCACTACCCAGCCGAGGTGTGTGAGTAGACACTACTGCAAGTTTTTGCAATGGACTTTCCTTGTTCTGTCATACATTTTGGAAGCAATCAAGACCACATGGTTAAAGTATTTATTTGAAAGTACTTTAAAATATGTATACCAATCATTTTGTTTATTTCTTTCCTGTCAAATTGTGATAGTCATTCTAAATAGTCAAAAGCTTAATTTTGGGCTTACTTTCCCATAGATTTGTCCAATTTTTTTTTGATAAATAAATCTGTCCTATAACTATGCACAGCTATTTTTAAACGTTTATAACATCCTTATTGACCTATACTCTTCCCTTCTGACCCACACACCCACTTACACTGTCCAGTCCAGTTTGGGTTTCAGATGCACACAGTTTTACAGCCAACACCACAATTAGTTTTAGAATATTGAAGTGGAGGTGCTGTGCACAGGGTTGTGGAGTGTCTGTGTTACAGGGACAAGTGTGTAAGTGGCACACAGGAACCCATGTGCATCCGGAACTCATAGATTAGCCTCAGGTGCTGCGCCTTGGGTGCGTCCCACCTTCCTGCTGAGGTGGGTATTTCACTGAGACCACTCTATGGGTTGCCATTCACAGGGCCTCTCCTGTCTCCACCTTCCTGTCCTTGGTGTTACAAATCCACACTGCCATGTCCAGCTTTCTTGTGGATTTAGAGAAGTGACTAAGCTATATACCTGGACCACAGCTTTGTGCTCATCCCCAAAAGAAACTGCATCCATTAAACAGACACTTCATGTTTTCCTTTTAAAAACACCTTTGCTGAGTTAGTCACCTCCTTCTTCCATGGGTTCTGAGGAACTTAGGCACCTGGCTTTTATGTTGAGCCTTCTTGCCTGTTGTAGGTATAGACTCTGTCTTAGTTAGGGTTTCATTGCTGTGGAAAGAAATCATGATCAAAGCAACTCTTATAAAGGTATCTTAGTTCAGGTTTTACTGATGTGAACAGATACCATGACCAAGACAACTCTTATAAGGACAACATTTAATTAGAGCGTGCTTACAGATTCTGAGATTCAGTCCATTATCATCATGGCCAGCAGCATGACAGTATCTAAGTAGGCACGGTGCTGTAGGAACTGAGTTCTATATCTTGTTCTGAAGGCAAACAGGAGAAGACTGACATCTGGGCATCTCTGAGAATGGTCTCAAAGCCCACCCCCAGTGACACACTTCCTCCAGCAAGGCCATACCCACTCCAACAAGGCCACGGCTCCTAGTAGTGCCACTCCCTCTGTCAAGCATATTGAGACCACCACAGACTCCTTTTATATTTAAAGCATTTGTGTATTACTTTTGCTTTCATAGTTGTATCTTATGTGTCTGGGGATGCCCATGCCATGGTGCACACGCTGAGGTGGCAGAGCTTTAAGTTGATTTGTTGATTGGCTCCTCTTATCACGTGGGTTCCTGGGATTGGACTGACTGGTCGGACTTAGCAGACAGCACCTATGCACACTGAGCCATCTCACAGGAATACATGTCTGAACAATAGACTGTTGAGTCGTGCTGCTTCTCTGTCTGTGAGGGGTATGTGTGGAGTATGCATGTGTATGCAGTTGCACACACTTGTGCCTTAGAGACCTAAGAAGGATGTCAGATACCTTGCTCTATAACTCTGCCCTGATTCTTTTGACACAAAGTCTGTTACTGAACTCAGAAATGGGCTGTCAGCCAGCAAACGTCAGCAGTCCTGTCTCTGTGCCCCCACAACACAGGAGTCACAAATGCACACAGCCTTTTATGTGGATGCCAGGAATTTAGACTCAGGTCACGTGTGTGGACAATAAGGTCTTTTGCCTGGTGAGTATCTCCCTGGCTTTGTAGTCTTGCTGGTTTGGGTTTTGTATAGAATGAGCTATACTTTGTGTGTCCTTCTCTAATTTCATTCTTGAAGCTTCTGTGAACAACCACATTTGTAATATACATAGCTATTTTGGTATGGGAGTCTAGGGTGATGAAGTTTTTAAATTTATTTAATAGTAGCTCAATGACTGTGTAGAACTTGATATATTAATTATAACATATATGGAACGCCAGGGTTCAAGAATAGCCAAAAAATGACTGATATATGCTTGACTCAGTTTGAGATACTGTCTGTTACTCTGTATATTTGTGATTCCTGTGCTATGGGGGCACAAATTTCAGAGATAAGACAGTTAGGTTTTATGATTGCTTGAATGTGAAAATTAAAGTAATAGGAGACTCAAGACAGTTCCACAGGAGAAAGAATGTGTTGGATGGGAAAGGATGAGTTCATATTTTAAGTGTGAGCAGCATACTGAATAGAGAGTTGTGCATGGGAGTCAGTTACAGAGACAAACACCTGCCATTCCAGCACTTGGGGAGCAGAGATGGGAGGGTCACAGTTCTCAGAGTCCACTCAGTCTGTACTGCATAGCAGATTTCAAGGTAACCTGATGTCTTAGTCAGGGTTTCTATTCCTGCACAAACATCATAACCAATAAGCAAGTTGGGGAGGAAAGGGTTTATTCAAGCTTACAGTTCTAAATTGCTGTTTATCACCAAAGGAGGTCAGGACTGGAACTTAAGCAGGTCAGGAAGCAGGAGCTGATGCAGAGGCCATGGAGGGATGTTCCTTACTGGCTTGCTTCTCCTGGCTTGTTCAGCCTACTCTCTTATAGAACCCAAGAATACCAGCCCAGAGATGGCACCACCCACAAGGGACCCTCCCTGCTTGATCACTAATTGAGAAAATGCCCCACTGCTGGATCTCATGAAGGCACTTCCCCAACTGAAGCTCCTTGCTCGGTGATAACTCCAGCCTGTGTCACGTTGACACACAAAACCAGCCAGTACACCTGAGTTGCTTAGCAAGACCCTCTCTCAAAAATCAAGTTAAATCAAAACAGTTGTATAGGTAAGAATTCAGAAGAGAAGTCTAAGCTAGAATTTGCTTCTACTCATTGTTTGTAGAATGAAGATGTTTAGAAAACTAATGAATCTTCAGAGGGCTCTCTAATGAGTATGTGTGGAAAATGTGAGTGTCTGTATTAGCTGCTATAACAAATCACCACTCCACGTCTAAGATGAGAAGTTTACTATCTTACAGTTCCCCCCCCCAATAATACAGAGGTAGAACACACATGGAGTAAGAGCTGTAGATGGTACAAATGACATAAGAACGAGGAGGCCTGGCTGCAGACCTGTGGCCTTGTCTGACTCGGGCTGCCCCTCACTGCTGTGGCTGTTTCTCTGTAACCACTGTCACCTTTGGGACTTGGCTGAACTGCTTATTTTAAGAAAAATTTAGTCCAAATTTTGTCTACCACCACCTTAATTATTTATCACTAATATAGCATCATTCTTAAATGAAAAGACAATGTTTAGGTGTCTGTGTTGTAATGCATGTAGAGTATAAACCAGGTGTTTGTGTTTCTAGTAAATTTGCAACAGAATTCAGAAAATCAGCCTAGCTAGAAAGACATTTTTCCAACCATTTGCAACCTTTATATCATTTGCTGCTTTTCCCAGGAACATACTGTATTTAACATGTATGCATTTAAATAGTTTTATAAAAATATAATTCCACTCATAAGTAAAGCCTTTACTTGTATGTTTCATTGAGAGGTGGACAGCCATTATCACAAACAACTTTAGAACATTTGCCCCCCCCCAGCCCCAATCACCCCCGGCCAAGCCCCGCCCCACCACACCCCCACCAAGCTCTGCCACACCACACCCCCACCCCTGCCAGACCCCCAGCCTTCCTCATCCACTCCACTCCTCACACCCTGGGAAGGCGACTGGCATGTCTTAGTGCAGACCATGTGCTTACCTACCTTGAGCGTCCCTTAGCATTCCATTCTATAAATATATCATTTGTTTATCCATTGATCAGTTGATAGACATTTGGATTTCTATTAACTGTTATGGGTAACACTGGTATGAATAATTTTAGATGTGTTTTTGTTCAGATGTTCATTTGTTTTCATTTTTCCTTGCTGTATTCCTGGGAATAAAATTGTTGAGTCATGGAGTAGAGTGTAACACTCTAAGAAGGCTGACTCAGGCCATCTTATAAAGGGACTACATGCTTTCTGGTTTCATTAGCAGTGTGTGAAGTTCCAGTTTCCCTAATTCCCTCTAAGATTTGCTGTTACCTGCCATCTTGATTGGAAGTATACAAGAAGGTAGGATGTGGTTTCTCGTGTGGTTTTGATATGTGTCTCCAATGGTTAGCATGTTAAGCATCTTTTGTATACTTACTGTTCATTTACATATTTCTTTGGAGAAACTAGACTTCTTATTGACTTCTTTAAAATATTTATGTTCTCTCTTTCCCTCTCTCTTTCCCTCTCTCTCCCTGTGTGTGTGTGTGTGTGTGTGTGTGTGTGTGTGTAGGAAGGGAGGTGTATGTGAGGGTATCAGGTGCCTAGAGCTGCTGCTGTAGGCAGTGGTGAGGCAGAGGATATGAGGTTTGAACTGAACTCAGGGCATCTGGAAGAGCAATGAATGCTCTTAACTACTGAGCCTCATCCTATAGCCAGTGTTTGGCTACTTTATGGGTTCTTCTTTTTTCCACCCTTCTCCACCCTTTCAACTCCCTAACACTAGATAGGAAAGAGAAAAGGATGGAGAGGAAAGGGGTGACTTATCTTTAAACTACTTACTGCTGATTTGGAGTGTTGAGTTCTTGGGGAAATTTAATCTTTTCCATCAAGATATCTAATTATTATTCTCCTTCTTCTCCTCTTCCTTCCTCCTTCTCCTCCTCTTCTCCTCCTCCTCCTCTCCTCCTCCTTCTCCTCCTCCCTCCTCCTTTCTCTTCCTTCTTCCTTCTTCCTTCTTCTTCCTCCTTCTCCTCCTCCTCCTTCTTCCTCCCCCTCCTTCTCCTTCTCCATCTTCTCCTCCTCCTTCCTCCTCCTCCTCCTTCTTTCTTTTCACACTTAACAAACTTCTAACAACAACAACCAACCCCATTGTTGAATGTACCCCCATCTCTCAAGACCTTCTGAAAAGTCCCTAGAATTCCAAACGTCACATAGTCACAGAAACTATCTGCCACTAGCAAAATCATGCCCCTCCTCAAGCTCGAAGCAAATCAGAGTGAGCTGCTGTGACAGTCAGGCACCCCACATCTTACACCTGGGAGTTAAATGAAAACAGGTTCCTGTACTGCTTCTGTGGTTTTTAAGGAAACCAAAACTTGAATTTTAAAATTAGGTTTAAATTCTTATGGTTTGATCTATCTTTCTTTCTTTTAGTGCTTTTGGTGCCAGTTGTGAGGTTGTGTTGTCACAGAAGTTTATAGTCATGCTTTCTGCTGTTACTAAACTTGGGCATCTGATCTGTCTTTGTATAGGATTTGAAGTTAGCATCAAACTTCATTCTTCTCCATGTGGTTCATAGCCAGTTGCCTCAGAAGCAGTTATTGGAAAGACTAGTCCTTCTCCATTGAGTAAGCTTAGACCCTTCTCAAATCAATTGACCACGCCTAGATTTTTCTCCAGGCAGTCTGGTTTGTTCCACTAGCTGTACTGTCTTAGTTATTTTAACTCTGTAAAGTTTTTAAATTGAGTATCATTGTGTCTTCTAGTTTTATTCTTTAAAAATATTGTTTTACTGGATTTTCTTTAAATCTGTTTTGAGAATTTTGGTTACCATACTTATCATTTTAACCATTTGCACACATACAGTTCAGTGGTGTTGCGTATGTTTGTTTGTGTTTATTTCTTACAAATCTGAAACTGCATGCCCATTAAACAGCTCTCCCTTCCTCGGCTGTCATTCTGCCCTTAGACGCCTCCTGTGCATGGGATCCTGGGGCTTTCTTATACAAGACCCTGTGCCCACTGGTGGAGATGGTGTCTTATGGCATCATAAGTCAGCTTGTGTGGATTGAGGTGTGTGCTGCACATTGGGATTACAGACAAAAGGCACGTGTGATGCCACACTATCACAGAGGAGGATGCTGAGGAACAGTCCC